>CAWUFW010002595.1:0-1200000 GCA_963921515.1 Calotriton arnoldi
AGATAACTCAGAGATAAGTCCTTGTGAATATGCCCCTTGTTGTTTTGATTGTGACGTTTTGACTTGCCTTTTTTACTGCTGCTTTCAAGGGAATACCGGAGTGTTTGCAATTTGCAATGGAGAAATTGACTTTTTAAATTCTTTAACTATTCTGGGCCATCAAACGTTTGGAAAATCATGTGTCTGCTTGGTCCTCTGCATTACATCTTTGTAATGGTGCGTAGGGGATGTTGAAGCAAGAGAATAGTGAAAGCTGAGGACGCACGCAGACTGCTGCTGCTTGGGAAAAAAATTTCTGTGAATGCTCTTTCTTAAAGATGCGTTTTCATTCTAACAAATCAATGAAAATAACGATCTTCCCAGCTTGCTACAAGGTAATCTACATTTTATTCAAGACAAAGAGGCAGAAACCATATGGCACATTGCTTTACTTGCCTAGTCCCACCAGCAATCTACCTCAACTGTGAGGCATTACCAGGTCGCTGTCTGCACCTACCTGTAGGAAAGCCTAGACAGCGCATGCGCTGTCAGGATGACCTGTAGTAGGTGAAAAGGACTTGAAAAGGACTTATGTCCCGCCTGCTGCATTCTCATTGGTTCAATCCATCAGTCGCTCTTCTTTGCTGCTTGCTAAATGGTTAAAGCAGCAATACCTCACTTCCGTTTTTCTAAGTGCAGCACCGACCAACTACAGTTACCTTCCACTTTCATTCTTCCTCTCTTGTTCCGGAGTACTCTTTTTCCTGATCCCGGAGCATCATGACTTCAGCTGCAGCCACTTTGCTTTTCTCACGTCACGTAAGCGAAATCCTCACCATTCTCAACATTTCTGCGCTGCTCTCCGCTCACATGTGTCCGTGTGGAGAATATGCCTCTGCTGAAAATGGCTCCTTTTCCACTCCAAAATAAAAATATGCAGAACCATAATAAATTTACGGCATTACCTCCTCAAACGTTCTTTACTTTAGTTTCGTTCTCTTGCAATACAACGTACTCGTTAAACAGAAGACGTTCGGGTTAAAACGAACACATTGACACTTCCCGGCGCAGTTTCAAGGTGGCAGCCATCTTGAACGAGTAGTTAAGTCTAATTACTGTCAGGTTTTGCAGAAAAAAACGTCCATCTGCAAACTGGAGCAGGCAATTCATTCAGACACGGATATGTCTGCGCCATCTCAACACCGGTGGTATATAGCTAAACAAAGCAACTTCTACCCAGCCACAGACTCTTGCGAAACATCCCCTTCCACATTGAGGCTTCAAGGTATAGATTTTAGCAGGATGCTGCGCCGCTGAGACTCGAACCGGGATCCCCACCGCTCGAGTCAGCAGCTCTGGCTGGTGCGCCACATCGAGTTGTGAGGTCTATGAATGGTAATTGCCGGCAGTTCGAGATCGACAGTGTAATAGGAGGCAGGAACAGGATCTGGTTTTCGGCTGACTCTAAAACTCACCTTATGTCTGCTGTGTGGACGCGCTGCACCACCAGGCCAGTAGTGCACCATAGATCGGGCTGACACAGGGGTTGTTCCTGGGCAGGTCCCCGAGTCTGAGGAATCAGCACAGAACGAATAAGATACCCTCTGTATCATCAGACATTGCAAGAACGAAACCAGCTGCAATGGCTTTTGTTTCGTTATCACTAGTGCACCTGCCATCACATTTCAGACGTCCCACAATGTCTAATATCCTTAACTCCCTCCTCCATTGACCTTCAAGGGCGCTCTCACCCACTTCCGGAAGGAAAGTTGTTAGTTACTTCATTTTGCAGCACGCTCAGCTCAGAGCAGGCAGCTGGCTGTTTTGTACCTGTGAAAAGCACGTGATTCTGGGCAAAAGCAGCTCCCACCCACTACCCGAAAAAAAAATCTTATAACCACGCACAACACTTCACAGACCAGGCTGCAGCTGCCAAACAAGCATTTGCAATGCAATAGGTCTCGCATTTACACGAGTTTGAGCTATTGACATTGTAAATGACAATGCCTTTTATTTTTATTTTCGTTTTTAACATATAAATGAAACGCATTGTCATTTACAATGCCAATAGCGTAAATGCGAGACCTATTGCATTGCAAAGGCTTGTTATCCCAAGCTGATGAGTTCTCTTGTGAGAAGCTTTACTGGCAGCGCACATTTACAAATCGTGTGTTACTGAAAATACCAAAACATAAGCAAACACATATGCTGGGTCCGTGTGTTCTCTTTGTTATCTCTCCGGAGCCAGGGAAGGGCTGCAGCAGTTCTCTCCAGCGTTCCCCTCTACGTGTCTGCTCTGGGTGGCGGAGCATGGGCAGGGGCGGTGCGTCCATTCGGGCGTTGGGGCGTAGCCCCCCCGCCCGCAGCTCCCTCGGCGTCTTTGAACCTAAGTAAACTGAATCAGTTTACTTAAGTTCAAAGAGCCGAGGGAGAACTGACAATCATGTCAGTCAGCATGACGTCGGACCGCCCACCCCCTTCAGAGTCTGAAGGGGGTGGGCGGTCCTGCGTCATGTTGACTGACATGATTGTCAGAGGGACATGGGGCAGCAGGCAGCACTGCAGCACAAGTGCGCATGAGTGGGCAAGGGCACCGAATTTTCGCGCCGTGCCCAGTCATGCGCACTTGTGTGTGGACTGGCTTGCGCATGCCCGTTAGGAGAGCGAGGGTTGAGCAAAGGCTCAAACCTCGGTCTCCTAATGGGCAGGCGGGCGAGGGGTAACCGTGCCCTAAGCCAATCCTTTAACTTTAAAAATCCCCCGGCACCCCCCCCCCCGCGAGCCGCGTCTGAGCCAGAGCATCTCCAGGAGGCCGACGACCACCCACTCCGGCCAGTACAGGACGACGTCTCTAACCGGAGCCCACCTGGCGAGTGGCGAGGGTCTCTGCGGGGGGAAGAGACAGAGGGAGACGGTCAGAGCAGGGCTGTCGGGCACTTACAGAGGCTTCGCTCCTCCGCGCAGACATCAATATTTAAAGTCTTGTTCCTTTCTGCAGGTCAGCAGGATTGGCCGTGATTACAGCGGAGTACACTCTGCGAAGGAGGCCATTACTGAGGCAGGTTTTTACTCTCTTGGCACGGGGTTCATTGTTCCTATATTGATGATAATTTTTCTGAAGCCTTCTTTGCCTCGGACGGCTTGCACGGTCATTATCTTCTGCAGCTGAGCGTTTTTCACTTCCAAAGGAATCGAGAGTGGCGCAAGTTTGACGGGTTGCTTGCTTTAACTCCACGCTGCCCATGGTTTTCACCTCAGTTGAGGAGGTTGGCGTTTGCATGGCAGTCAGGCCTTTGGTTTGTTTGCGAGTTCCCAGCACGTGCTCCTCCTGGCTGTTGTTAATCTGTAAACAGCCGGCATGGACCTTAGAATCAGGATCGCTACATGTTTTTCTGTTATCTCAAGGGAAGTTTCATGTTTATAAATGACTATGTACATTGCTCCACTCTTGCTGTGTTGGGAATTTCCTCGCGGGTATCTGCTGCCCGAGGCTCCCCGCACGTTGTGCCCCCATCTCAGGGCGTTAAAAGTTCCTAAGTCCCGGGGAGAGACCCTGCCCTCTCATCCGGCGTCGCCCGGGCCTCGTGGAGGTGAGCGAGGGAGACGGTGTACTGTGTATGAGTACAGAATGTTCTGAAGCGTTAGGTGAGTCATTTTTTCTATAGTTTTCTTTATGTAATAATATGCTCTTTGCTGGATGGTATGAAGTTGCGCAGATTTGTGTGCCTGTGTAAGCGCGGCGTGTATGAGAGAGAATGTGTGCATGCTCTGGCTTTCAAATATGGATCTTTTAAACGTGATTCAAGTAAATTTAGAAACATCTGTGTATCAGCCTGTTTAATGAAACTTAAACTGTGACTATGGAAAAGGAGAACACGCCCTAATGACAATGCTACTAGTGTGTGGCCTAGTGTTTTTTTTATGATACATTAAGCAATATTAACATGAAGCAACCTTATTTTCGATTAAATCAAGCATGTCTTTCTACAGAGCAAATGCTCCGAAACCTGTGTATTTTAAGGAGCACTCCTATGTGATAACGAAGGAAAGGGAGGGTTGGGGAAATAGAATATTTGCCTAGGATCACCCATTTTGGTCTAGTGGGAAAACCGGAATTGGTCCTAGGATTTTTGCTTCTACATTGTGCAGTTCAGACCTTGGGAGTGTGTGGCTGCCTCGCTCATACCCTGAAAGTTGAAAAGAACTGTTACGCCCCACCACTTTCAAAAGTCACCAGCCACCACTGAGCATGGGGGGTGGTGGGGGAGGGTGTCGCTCTGCCTGGCCCAGTCCTGGGGGGACAGAGGCAGGCATGGGAAGGGAAGGGCTTCGGCCTGGATCCTTCCCTTCTCTCTAGGGAGGGATCAGGACCGGACTGGGAACACAAACCATCCCTGGCAATTTAGCTGGACCGGCCCAGAAAGGGGGGGGGGAGGGTGATAGTGAGAAGCACCGGACACTTATGGGGAGGATGTGGGGGGGGGGAGCACTGTTGCTGCTTATGTTACAGGGAACTGGCCCCCTGTAACAAAAGCGGCCCCCACTGCTCCAAAACCGCACCCCACCCTTCCAGCCCACCGGGAAAATGCCCAGCGCCAGCTACGGTCAGTCCGGCCCTGGGAGGGATGGCTGGCTGTGGCTGGCTGTGGAGCTCGTATCAATGCAGGGAAGGGCGGACAGGCAGGACAAGACGAAGAGAGCGAGGGCGGTTAAAGGGGTCCGCTAAAGAGGCAATGCCAGTTATATCCCTGTGGGGCCCAGAGCTGCCATCGCAGTGTTTTTGTGTATGTTTTTGTGCCTGTTTCTCATTTTGCACAGGAAAAATTTGTTAAATTAACTGTGAGTTGCATTTTCGGCGTTGTTTTTAAATGCAGGCTCGTGGGATCATGTAGATACAAACATCACGCCTGCAGTCACCAAGCAGCAAGTCCGTCAAAGCAGCTCCGATCGGAGCACAGCAGCTGGTCTTTTCCAGCCATAGCCGAGGCAATCAGGAAATTAAAGAGAGCAGAGTTAAAGCCACAATAATTCATTTATCTCCATTCCAAGCCGAGTCTGGGAGCTGCCTTCGGAATGAATATAAAAGAATGTCAGCCACATGGAAGGAACTGCGAGGGACGAATGCTGCAATAAAATGTAAACAGCTACGGGACTGAGCACCCACAGTGTAACACGAGGTGAAAAAATAATAAAATAGTCAGCCCACAAACAGATAAACACAACAAAGAGTAATTTAATTTTTGTTTAATCTGTTTATTGAGTTTTCACATACTTGAGATCAAAACAGAGCAGATACATTCAGTTATACCGTATATGTACTTACAATGCTAGTATAGGGATGTTACAGAGCCCCTGGACATGAATGGATATATGCACACCTGTAATTGTCGTCTATAACATATTAGTACAACCCCTCAGTTCCCATATCAGTTGTCATACATAATTTATGTTCGAAATAACAGAGTTTTGCAGTAGCCCCATGTTATCCATGTGAATAAAAGTAGGGGTGTTGGAAGTACAGTATACATGGGTAAGTGATGCCCTTGTGAGTGGCTGCATAAGCGTCCAATTCACACTACTTAATAAACGAGTCAATCATGTAAGATTGCATGCAAGGTGAAGAAATGCCATTTGTATGTATTCTCAAAACTCTTTTGAACTTATCAAACATTACCATTAACTTACTCCCGGTTTATTGAGACCTATTGCAATGTCCCCTGGATTGCTTATACTGACATGTGGCATTATGTATGATTGGCATGTCTGTATTCATCACCCCTACCAGCTCGTGTTATATTGGATAAGGCACACTTCGCGCAGGATTCCGCTGTTATGAATTTTAATTCTCCGTTCCCGGTCCTATGCCGGGTCCACCTCTAAAGGCATAACTGATTGTGAATTCGGCCGAGCGGCTTCTTGGAAGGAACTGAGAATCGTATTCCAGCTGTCTGCTATAGGGAAGTTACGCAACCCCAATGTATCCTCTCTGCGGAGGGAAACACCCACAGCGTTCACCCAGTTGAAGAGGGAGCGGTTCCATGCTATCAGAGCTGGCGGATCTTTGGATTTCCAGCACCTCGTTATGAGTCGCTTGGCTACAATAAGGCCTAAGTCCAGGAATCTATTTGTGGCTCTGTGCTTCCGGTCTCTCACATATATCCCTAATATTCATGTTTCCCATGTGTTTGGGATGGATCTGCCGTGCATTCAGAGAGCTGTTGAATCACTCCCTCCCAGTAGTGTCCCAGCTTTGGGCAAGAGCACAGCATATGTATTATGCCCGCATCCTGCAGAGAGCACTAGGGGCAACTCATGTCACTCCAGTGAAAGTAGCGATTAAGTTTCTCTGGGGTCATGTACGCCCTATGTACAATATATAATTGGCTCAGTCTGAACCTGACATTACGGGGAACATCCGCGGGGCCTGCTAATATTGTGTTCCATTCTTTAGTTGTGCAAGGACGTCCGAGATCCCTCTCCCACTTCCGACGCAGAGGCGTCAGATCCACTGCTCTGTGCGGACGGAGTGCGTCTGCAAGCCAGAGAATAAGATGACGACCATCTCCCATAACATGAATATATTGAAGCACTAGGTGTGTCTGCAGTTCTTGTGATATGTCCCCCCATCCCCCATTTGCCAAGTAGTGTGCAAGTCCATGAAGCATACGTGAGAAACTGCCCTGCAAGTATGCCCTCTTCTTGTGACAGTTCATTATAGGGGATGAGTATGCCATCTTGATAGAGATCGCCTAACGTGTGTATGCCAGCCGCATGCCAGGTATCTAGATCTGCCATGGATCTTATCCCTTTTCCTCTGGGCATTCCCAGAAGTGGGATTGCTGGTGCATATGGTATAGTGGTTTCGCTGAGAGATGGGAATCTACGGAAGCAGCGAGTAGCTACCTGCAGCATTAGCGGCAAGGGGTAAACACAACAAAGCGTAATGATACCTGCACCAGGGAGGAAAAAGGAGGGACAACGAGGCAGGACTGACCACTAGCAAGCAAGGGTTTTTAAAGGACATTGAAACAAACAAATAAGAAGCAGGGTGATGGCTTTAAGCCCACAGATATGTGTAGTAAAGTATACCCGAGGTTGAAGGCTTACGCTCGACCTAAAAGACCTACTTCTTACAAATATCTAAGGCTCTAATCCAAAACACAGCCAAAGTGTGGAAAAAACAACATGGCTGCCTTTTACTTTTGTAAAGGCAGCCATTAGCCAATCATAAACTGCCTTGTCATCTGCAAGTACCACAAAATTACTGCACAAATACTGCTGTATACCGCTGCCTCAGATATGACTACGTTTTAGTGACTTATAAGTCCAAAACTACTGAATGGATTTTCATGAAATAGCAAAATGGATCCTTTCCAGACCATAATCTATACTCCTGTCAAATTTCATGAAACTTTGTTCAGCCATTTTGGCCCTACGTCTGTCTAAAAAGTCTATAGACAATGCATTGGTTAAAAAATTTATTTTGAGATCCCTCTTTTTTCTTTGCACCCTCTTGAGAAATCACCCTTACACTTTTCAACATCCGCCAATGTATCAATAGGTCTGCAAGTTTTGTGGAGTTTTGTCAAACGGTGGCAAAGTTATTAGCAAAAATCAGAGAGATTCCTATCTCTGGTAAAATAACTAGAGTACTGCCGCTCTGTAATATATATATTCAATGAAAAAAACAAAGGTTAAAGCTAAGTTATATTAACCTTTATTTATTCTTTATATACAAACCTTAAACTAAAAAAACTGGAGAGATTATAAAGTTATAGTTATAACTTTAATTTCTAATTTACACATCACTAGTTAGAATTTACACTTATAATTTATGCACCGCCTTCAATTCACTGTACACCGTGCACCTCCCTACGCATTCTTCTTGCATCATTCTCCACACTATAATAACTATGACTCACCCTTTTTCAATGCACTGGTTATACCCTTGCATATTTTGTAGCTTATAGCATGTGAACTCATAGCAGTCATATTAAGACTTATGATATCAGAAATTACATAATTCCTCAGAACACAATGCATGATAGAGTGGCTCCTTATAGCTAATGTAGTGTGGTAATTGATGTGAGAAGAATGTGAAGTAGTTCACTGAGCTTACTATAACTTGCGCTCCGCCATACACTGCTTATGACCTCACATACTACATCATTCATGACATGTTAAATGACATCATTGATGACATCATTGATGACTTCTCAAATGACATAACGTCACTTTAAACTTTGTTTTTTTCAATTAATTTCTGGGGGGGGGGGGGTTTAATCATAAAACATGCAACAGTTCCCTGTACCCGTGGTGATGGCATATATGAAAATAATATATAGCAAGCAGGGGCTGACCACCCATGCCAGGTTGGGCACAGGGACCTGTTGCATGTGGTACATGATCTAAAACCTCAAAAATAATAAAAGTCAAAATGATAGAGCGGGTGAGTAATTACTTTTACTTATTATTTAAAAATTATACTTTATAGATTAAATTAATTTATTTACATTAATTTATTATTTAATGTACATCTAATTTGAGGAGTTAATGTGTTATAACATTTAATTTTATTAGTTTGAGGTTAATAAAACATTTAAAATAATTTGCATTCATGTTACACATTAAATATTTTTGTAAAGAATAACAATCTTCATACATTTTCCAAAATGTTGAAATAGGGAGATCTTCACCCCAGTAGGGAGATGTCCAACAACAGGTGAAAAGTTTCTAAGAGTAGTAACTTTATGCTCATAAATTCTGTTGTAGGACGCTCTACGGTGGAGACCTGTAAGTCTATACCTAGGTGTAAATCTACAATTGAAAATGGTGACTAGCAAAAAATGGACAGTTAAACCTTGGTGTAAGAATACATATACACAAGTATATTTACCTGTGTAAATCAGGCAAAATTATTTACTTCTGCTTGTAATTTTACATCTGATTTGCTTTTACTTTCAATCAGGTGTTCCATACTGTTGCATGTTTCCCCCATTTATATATGATTTACATAAGTTACATTTCCAAAATCCCTTTTGCCATTCCACAATATCCTATTAGTTGCTAGGTTTTGGAAATGGCTTCTGACTAATTTGTCTGTAATGTTCTTTGGTTTACTAAAAGCTATCGTTGGTGAATTGCTTATTTGTCTACCAATGTCCAAGTCACTCTTGAGGACACCCCAGTGTTTTTTTCATTATTCGTTTTATTAGAGCCGCTGCTTTGGAATATGGCATAATTATTCTGATCTTTTGATTGTCATCTATTTCATTATTCTTATTTTTTCACTAGAAGTTCCTCTCTATTTGTGCCTTTTGCCTTTTTCAAGTCTCTGTCAATCTTTTTTTATATTTTCGTTCTTCAAATCATGCCAGAGCTTCCTTGCTGTGTTTCTTACGTGTCTGTTGGTCTGAGTAATTCCATATTGTTCGTAGGAATTCTCTTTGAGGGGTGCTCCATTTCTGAATCTGTTGGAGAAGCTTTCTGTATGTAATATGCTATTTCTGGCAGTTGAATTCTTAAGAGTGTTGTTTGTAGCTGGTTGTCTATGATGTATATTTACTATCTAGGTATAGCACTTTTGATACTATTGTTTTACAAGTTAATAATAAATGAATCATTTTCATTCTATTTACATAAATATCTATCAAATTCTTCCACTGACCAGTCCTAGATTATGAGTAGATAATCTTAGAAAAAACAGTTAAAGGATTTTGTTTTCCTTTTCATACTTGTTAGTTTCTCTCCAGGATACTTCCTTCTCCCACCAGCCCATTGTTACATTCTCATAGATTGGGGAAAAGAAATTACCCATTGATGTTCCCCTCTTCTGATGGAGCATTCGTTCTTTAATCAGATTAATGTTTTATAGACACATTTCCATCTTTTCTTATAACATTTTGATAAGTTCCCAATGTTGTATTTATATTTGTTGTAGGAAATATTGCATGCTTTAGTGTTTGAGATATATATTTGTATGAGACTGCACCCATTGTGAATAATTTGCAGGAGAGATTCCATTGTATGTTTGCTGTGTCTCTTTTGCTGGAACTTAGATCCTATACCATTATTTGTGCATACCTTTACAGA
Source organism: Calotriton arnoldi (assembly GCA_963921515.1). Lineage (NCBI taxonomy): Eukaryota > Metazoa > Chordata > Amphibia > Caudata > Salamandridae > Calotriton > Calotriton arnoldi. Next base: position 10,072 of record CAWUFW010002595.1, read on the forward strand.
AGTCAACATTCAATAAAATAGAATAGAGACTATGAAAACATGGCAAGATAAATGGCTTTTATTTGATTTAATGAAAGAAAACAAAGCTTTGCAAGAGCGAACACGATATAGTTTAGAGTATATATATATATATATATATGGCATTATTGATCAACAATGCACTAATGATGTATCTATTCATATTTAATCATCATTTGTTCATTTCATGAAAACTAGGAAAAACATTTCCAATCCTGGATTTTGCATTTACAAATCATTGTTTTCAGATGTGCTAGTCCTATTGGTTTTAATTAACATAACCAAAAATACAATTCCCAGTATTCATTGAGCACTTAAAAGAACATGACTGGGAAGAAGTTGTCTGGGTCACCTGGAATCACCTACTAATGCCTATGAATATTATATATTGCAAATCTTAAGTTTTGTATTGATTGTCAAAGCAAGCACATGCCTGTCCATTCAGATTTTCAGATATAGAATTTGCCCTTATCTGATGGCCATATGCCCTTTTATCTGAGAAGTGACTTGCAATGAGTCACTACTTCTTCCTATTCAGAGGCCAAGTTTGCCACTGGAGACAGAACACATTGTTCTGTTGACAGACCCTGCACTGATTATTGCCACACCGATAGATCAAGTAGAAATTGTTGTTACTGAGCCTCTGGAAACCACTGGTTGTAAGCTGCTTGAATTGATCATATGCAGCGGCAGTGGTTAGGTCTTTCGTGGGCAAGTATTGTTCAGAATAAAGAAAATACATATGGATGTTATTTTTACTTTTCCAAGTGTTGAAGGGGGCAGCAGTTAGTGGGGCAATAATGTCATAATCTGCTTGGCCGAAACACCGCCTACTGCAGGGCGTGTTTGTAGTGTAGAAAATAACACAACCACCACCTTGGAGGGTATTTCTGACCGTCTGTAGATCTGCAAATATTTGAGCTGCGGGTCGTTCATTTGGTGCATAGGAAAACAATATATTGGTCTCAGAACAGCAAATCTGTTTGCCCTTATTTGTCATTTTCGCAGGCTGAGTGGCTATATAATTGCGGTTTTCTTCTGGTTTTAGAGTCTTCACTGAAGGATTAAAGTTGTTGATCCCATTAGCACACTGTGCACTGTTGAGAGCCATGAGGAAGGCAAACTGTTTGAGCGCTTTATCTGTAGAGGATGGTGTGCCAGCAGCATTATGGAACCTGAAGACACAGAAAAAATACTGTCATTAGCTTCAAAATATATAAATATATGTAAATACTTAGGTCATGCGCTCTTAGACCTAGATGTACACAGGGGCGACTCCTCCTCTCAGGCGGAGGAGCGTTGCCCCACTGCTCTGTGGGCAGATGAAAAGGGAAAATAAAATGACAATAACGCATTGTTATTATCATTTCATTTTCTCCTTGCTCAGCTAGTTAGGGGTGGTTCGGGGTGGACGGGGCTGGCCTGTGTCAGAGGAACACGGGGAGGAGTGGTGGCACTCTCCTAAGTGCACATGGATGTTTGACCGGCCGTCTCGGGCCGGCCAAACACTCATGCGCACTTTGCATGTTCTCCACTCAGGCTGCATTACAGCCTGGGTGGAGAACATGCCCAAGCTCCCCCTCCCTGTCTGAGCACAGAACCCCGATGGTCAGACCAATCACAACTCTACTATCAGCAGCGTTGTGATTGGCTAGGGGGGTCTGGAAGCCTGGGTGCTTCCTGTTCCTACTTCCTACCCGGGAGTCCTGGAAGCGGGCGAAGAAGACCGAGAGGCGGTGGCACACAGGTAAGTGTTTGTTTTTATTTTCATTCCCTCTCCCTGTCCCCCAACCCCCATCGCCGTTAAGTAGCAGCCCCTACTTGATGTACACAGGCCGGACTGGAAACAGAAACCGGCCCTGGCAAACTGCTTAGCTGGCCCCCCCTGGGGTGAGGGGGAGTGCAGCCGAGCAGTTTGCGAGGGCCGGTTTCGGCCGATTTTGTTACAGGGGGCCGATATTGCCAAAGCCGGTAACAAAAACGCCCCCCCAGGGGCCCAAAACCGGCCCCCACCCTAGCGGCCTACCGGGGAAACGCCCAGTGCCCGCTATGGCCAGTCCGGCCCTGGATGTACATAGCATTTTTTCAGTCACAAATACTCTGATTCCTAGTTTGTAAACACAAACATGCTTTTTCTAATTTAACTATCCCATTTCAGGAATCAGTAAACATTTACTGACTTCTAAAATGGGACTGCTACACCATACTAATTTGTGTTGCGTGTGTCCCTTCTCTCCCTAATGGATATGTGATTTATCAAAGTTCTGTCACCATAGTTGGGACACAAAACATTGAAAAGTCACTTTTTGTATGGTAACCCATTTGCAAATTGGAAGGGGTCACCTTGGAAACCTTTCTCCTTCCCAATTGTGAAAGCAAAAGAAGATGATGATGATGGAGATGAAGTTGTGAATATTGGTTATTTTGGAACATAATAACTCTAGCAGGTCTTTAGAATATTACAAATTGAACGATTACTAAATATGTCAACTGATGGTGATAAATGCTAAAAATATGGATCACAGGTACTATAGTTTAAGAACTGAATTTGTTGCTTTACAATGTGGCACTATCGGTGTTTTATTAATGAACATAATTAAACATAATACTTCTCACAATGTCACTCAACTTCAGGGATAATTATTTTCCAAAGAATTTGGGGTGATATTACAGTGTTCGTGAAGAGTTAGCAGTGCTAATGAGGTGAAGTGTTAAAATTGTGATGAACTGCATATGCATACTTTGTTTTTGTAATCTAATGATACTTAATCATTTTTCATGATAAATCAGAATACTGTGAACGTCTCAAAGGACTATTTGCTGAATAGCTTTTCCAAATGGCATTATTTTGTATCTCCAGATCTCTTTTTTGGTACATTATGGTGGTATCAGACATTAGCAGGAGACATGGGGAGGTGTGTTAGTGAGGTTAGGGCAGAGTGATGAAGTAGAATATTGTTGGATGTAGAGTGGGGCAATGTGTGTAGGATTAGTAGATGAGTGTGTGAAAGAGCGTACAGGAGTAGTGACAGCTGAGAAAGGTTTGCGTTAATGATTGCCTATAACTGGGAATGATGTGCATGTGTGTGTATGCGTGTGTGTTGTACACAGCATGTGCTGATTTACCCATGGGATGATTGGAATGGGTTTGGGCACTGGAGAGTTCCAGTGTTTAACAGCCAAAGAGGTTTTCCACAGAAAGTCACCATTAGAGAGTGTGTTCCACTGCACTGTGGCCAGGGCTTAGGCCTTGAGAGGGGCCTTCACACCCAACAATCCCAAACGTTTTGTCATAGAAGGTGTGGGGATCTGGCAAGAGATATTAATTATCACTCTCATTTCTGTGTGCTACACAATCATTGACAATGGCATTTTTTTGGCTTTTGTATGTTGCAAGATGGTTGTGAGGTTGAGTGCTGCACAGGAGAGGTTGCACATGGGTAGCAGTACCAGCTATTATTTACCACATATGTTTAAATTGCACTGTTGCAGCCTATCCTGTATCTTGGGTCTGTGCTGTATGTTACTGAAGCTTATTGAATATCTTATCACTTTATCCAGTGCAAGTCACTACTGGAGAGTGTGGTGGCAAGAGCATGAATAATAGCACCACCTCTCCCTTCAGCCATACTGAATCGCACTGATTGCACATCTTTGGTGGAACTTACAACTCAAGTGATGATCATTGGTGCAATTATGTCACAAAAATGTCCTAAATCTTCACCCATAGAGTTACACGTACATGCAGGTGCACATGTATGACTTTAAGAATTCACAAACATTCCCAGGCGTGTGAACAGAAAGGTATTCCAAGCTCAGGTTTGCAAGCATACTATTGTGAATGTCTTGTGCAGGACTTTAGGTATGGTGGCTTTGAAACAGGTCCTTATCAGGCTCTATATTTTGTCATTGACTTTACAGACAAAAACATGGCTCGATTTCTCCAGCGACTGTTAAACCCCTTAAGGTAATCCATGTCAATGAAGGAGCCCATGTCTAAATCTCTACTGTTTAATTCATCTTGCAGTCTCTAAGAGTATCTGCTTTTTTCAAATGTTGCATCTCTGTATTTTTTCATGCAAAGTCTGACTTTTGTATAACGCATACTGTGAATTGAGTTGCCATGGGTGTATGGGTGAATTCAGGTTCTGGGTGGGTATTTATGACGGGGCACGATTGAGAGGTGTGGAGCTCTGGCTGATGGCAGTGAAAGTGTCTTGCAGTGGGTTATAAAGGCGTCCAGACTACAGTCTCAACCAATGCAATAGAAGAAATTTCACAAAGAGGCACCAAGATACTGTTCAGGTGGCCTGCTGTGTGTGTAACACAGGATTTTAGTTTTCATATTTTAAGTTACGTCCTTTGTGACATAGGCCAAGCCTCCTGTAAAGGATTCAATGCTCCTTTTAAACACCCCCCACCTTTCCAACTCACTCATGTAACTTCTATTAAGGACTTCTATTCCTTCTGTGCACAGCTCTATTAAGGACTTCTATTCCTTCTGTGCACAGCTCTCCACAGCAGTGAACTGCGCAGGGGAAAAACATTTTTCCCCATGAAGAGAGCCTTTCCCGAACACTTGGGTCGATCCATTCCCCTTCTAACTCTTGAAAAGCGATTATCCCAACAGTGTGCTGGAGAAAATTCATGAGAGAGGGAGGAGTATGTGAATGTCCATAAACGTCCAATGTCGATGGACTTTCACAAACTTACATGTCAACATTATCCATAAAACACCCACTTCTCTCCCCTTGAGTGCGATTCACAACTGCAGTGATCGCCACATTGGTGTTGGTTGATCTCCCCTGTGAATGAGTTTGCACCTGCTAGGAATCTCTTTGTGAATTTTGGATTGATGTACAAAAGGTAAATTAGGTCATAAAAGTTAATGTACAGCAATATTCGCCTATATGAATAGAGCCCAGAGTCTCTTGAGATCCTGTCCCTAGCCCTTCTGCTGCTTGATTCCTTCCCACTGCATAGGTAGGCGCATGGCCACCCTCATGGTCACCGGGTAGAAGACGAGGCCTCAGCAGAGATCTCAATGTCGAGAGTTCACACGAGGGAGATTTGAGGGTTTATGGGCCAAGGTTCTGATGCAGAGGTCTTTGAAAGTCCACGGGAACATTGAAAATGTCCAAGAGAGAGAGACTCTGCTCCAGAAACGGAGACTCTGAGTAAAACTGTACTTCAGGGTGGATGATTCACACCAAATGAATGAGATTATGCAATGAAACTCATGCGCAACAAGTGAGGCACGAGATTCACTGAGTTGAGGAGTAAACCCACACCCACTGAGTGAGATGGGGCTCCATGGAGTGAGACTTGCAATAAACAAGAGAGTGTACACCAAGGTGGGAGACTTGCACACAGGGAGATTATCTGTGCTCTAAGATCTAGACAGTCACACTGAGTGTGAATGCATAGGACTTACCCTGAATCAGTGAGGCTGTGCTTCAAGATGTGAGTGTAACAGTGAGTGAGACTGTGTTCCAAGAAGTGAGACTAATAGTGGATAAGACTGTGCTCCAAGGTGTGAGACATATGCTCAACTGGACAGTCTGCAGCAAAGTGTGAGAATCACTCCTAATGAGAGAGAGACCCAGGTACCAGACTCACACCCGATGAGTGAGGATGTGCTCCAAGAAATGGAATTTACAGTGAGTAAGACCATACTCTATTGAGTTAGACTGTGCTTCGAAACATGAAAATTTCATGTGAATTGTGAGTCTATAGTTATAACTCTCTGCTATCGCTCTGTTCCTTGTGCCTTGAACACCCCTCCTTCCATCTCCAATATAATCCATTTGGGTGCTTGAAGTTTTACCCTTTGTGAACTTGTTGTCTCTTCCCCATGGCCTACTGTCTTGATTAAACAGCATGCGCCTCAGGCAAACATCTGCTCCCAGATGCAGCACTTTGCAGCACTTTGCAGCACTAGAAATGGGCCAGTAACACTACATCCATAATATCATTAGGGCTACAGGAAAAACATGATTCTGCGGATGTGACTTTTCCTGCAGAAATGTGGAGTTGCTTCCCTTGCCATATAATCCGCCTTGTGCTGCATGATGTGTGTATGTTTTCAGCTGGTATCATAAAAACCTTTTGCAGCTCAAATGTATCTAAAGTCATTAAAGTTGCTGCTCGCCGGCGTCAAAGCAGACCCTGCATGTTACAAGAAGACCACCCTTCATCTGTTAATAATTGCCTTTCAAAAATGGCTTAAGGAACCATTTCATATTTATACTGAGCATGTTTTGTTTCACTATTGATACAAATTCAGCATTTACACGACAGAAGCTGTTCTCAAAGCTGAAGATACTTCAGTATGAGATCAGACTTTAGAAGAATCATGGTGCGTCTCTTGTTAAGGTCCGAACTCTAAAGTACATCCTAGTGAGACATGTTGATCATAAACGTGAAATAATATATATATATATATATATATATGTATATATATATATATATATATATATATGTATATATCACACAATGGGTTCTACGCTGCAAGTGTTTATAAAACGATTGCACGGAATTCCATCAATGCAAGAAAAATCATTGTTAGTGAATACCATTCTGAATTTGATCTGTTGCTTCTGCTTATCTGATAATAGTGTATAGCATTGGGAGTCCTTTTAAGGGCTGACTTGATAGCACACCTGTCTGCAAAACCTTCTGGTTTACAGTATACATAGAGTGGGAATTGTGTCAGCCCCCCTGAGTCAGTATAACCGTCTTCTGTGCATTATAAGCAGTCATAATCAGAGAACACACCTTTCTAAATATTCCATGACATACCCTGGTTATCGAAAGCTGCAAGTGGCCATGTGACCTTATGCATTGCCCCTTAAGCGTCTGTCTCCATTGACCCACACATATCATTGCTGCTCTGACCACATAAACGACAAACATGTCATCTGTAACTTCGTCAAGTCATGTCAGTTTCTGAGCAGCAAGGCTGGTACTTACTGGTTTACAATGTAGTTCAAATTGGCCGGAGAAATCTCTGTGGCTTGACTCAAATTCACTGAAAGCAGTGCCAGGAGGCAGATGCCTGGAAGGATGCCCATCTCTCACCAGAAATACTGCTAATAAAAAAAATCAACAATGTTTTTAGTAAAACATGCATATTTATCAACTTAACAGGCTGTTTTTTGGTTTACAATGCAAGAAATATTCAAAACCAGTAGCTTTAGACATATAAAACAAGGACATTGGATCAGACACAGCTCAAAACTGTGACTTTTGAATTTTAATGTTCTCTTAGAAATCATCTCTGGAGACTACACGAAAGATAGAGAGAGAGAGAGGGCTGTGCCCTGGGGGACACCACAAGTGACTGTGCTGTTGTGGGCAGAGAGGTCTCAACAGGAACATGCCTCTTTCACACATGAAGGAATCGTAGAGGAAGGTCCACCCAACCTTGCCTTCTGTAAGGAAGCTGAAGACCCCTCGCTTCAAGCAGCACCTCATCTTTGTGCACCCCTCCTCCACCACCCAATGGTAGGTCCTGTCTGAGGGACCCCCCTCTACTCTCCATCTGCCTTCCTCTTGTTCTCACTGACCTCAATTGTTCTCTCACGCCAGGCAGTAAACTCTTGTCTGTTCCCTTCTTTGAGGAGCGCTCCGTTACTTTGCAGCTCGGTTTGCAATTATAAATCCCCCTACATACATTCCATACATAAATACGAGCACGGTAACACAGGTTGTACACAATAATTCACTTGATGGTTTTCTGATTGGTGGGCAGGGAATGCTTTTGAGACCAAATGAGACATCTTAGCTCTTTCCTATGCAAGCTTCAGCACAGAGTCTGACACAGTTCCTCGGAAATATCAATATCAAAGGCATTTAAAAGGGGTCTTTATGTCCAGTGTTTTCAACAGTTTTCTTTCAGAATGCAGGGGCATTCATTACATTTAATGATTTTTATTTGTTAATATGGATATGCTTCTTACAAAACATTTTTAGTGTCTGTCTATTAAAGTGTTTCCCTATCATGTGAGAAAAAGGATGTGTTAATCACTGAGGGTGTGAAAATATATATACATATGATTAAAATAAAGTGCATAACAGACTGGCCAGCATGGCAGCTGAAACCTGTGTCTGGTGGCGACTTATTTATTTGTTGTAAAAAAAAAAGTTGTTTATTTTTGTGCAATGTATTGATGCCTCTTTTGGTGGCGTGAGATATTACACTACATTTCAACTGAAACATCACAAGGATGTCCAGCATTGCAGGAAAAATATAACATTTACCCTCTGCAGCACTCCCCATCTCCTAACAAAAGGCTTATGATGCAGTTGTGACTGGCCCCAGAGTTGGACTAGGAACTATTAGCAGGCCTGGAATATTTTAACACAGCACTGTACTGCACCAAGGGATGGAGTGCACTAAGGGAGATCATCGCCCTCCGTTAAAGTTTGGGGAAAGGGCACTTCTCTTCCCAAAAATGCATTTTAAAGAACGATATACTAACTAATTTACAGCATGCTTCATATCGGCAAGAAACCCCTGGGCTGCACAGACAGCTCTGTCAATGAACTCATGAAATACTGCAGTACTTCAATGTCTGCTACAGTACTCAGGAGCATTATTTATCCACAGCAGCACATCATTGATATACTCCCTCGGTGCTGCGCACAATATTGTATGGAGTGATAAATGTTCTGGGGACCAGTGCAATGCGTTTCTGCTAAGGTCCCCCGATGACTACAGACTACAGGTCACCGAACACTGCTTTTCCAGTCCTGGACTTTCCATTGTTTTCATGTTTAACTGGTGTAAGAGTCGTGTGCTAACCCTAGGTTTGGTAACGGGGACTTCTTTAAAACATCGTTTTTTCCATAAACTGGAAAAGAGCATGCAATACACACAAACCTCTTACCTGGCTTTCAGCAGCGTCTGCAATAACCATTACACACACACACACACATAACTAAGAGAAAAAGCACGTGGTAGAAAATTTACATTTCTCGAGAAAAAAAGATTCCATACTGTACCTCTTAAAAAGAAAGTTTCTCTGAATATTATTTCCGATGGGGAGGACCACCACTGACCGATAAAAGACTGTGATTAAAGCTGAGACATGCAGCGATATATGCAGTAAAAAGAGGAAGAAGATGGTGTTAGGAAACATATTATCCATTTTTTATTTCTTAATAACTCAATTTCCTGTGTGTTTGTTCCATCCCCATCTCACGTAAGACGATATTCCTTCTTGTTCAATACCGGTCACCATCCTCCATGAAACAGTCAAATCTCCAAACAAAATTCATGTACTTTAGACATCCTCGCGAAATCATTGATATCCCCCTACACACACACATGCAGCACATACATACACACACGCAGACACACACACACATGCAGGCGTTCCCCCTCCCTGTCTCTCTCTCTCTCTCTCTCTCTCACACACACTCTCCCTCTCTGTCTCTCTCTCCCTCCCTCCCTCACAATTGAGATAGGGAACTTTTGTGTGCAAGATAGAGTTGTAGAGTTGTGATTAATATGGTGGACCTTTTGAGTAGAAGGTAAACTATACTGATTTAAGTGATTCGTAGCTGGTCGAGGTTTCTTTTGTGAACCTGTATGTGTTCTTCGGTGATTAAATTCTATTGATTCCTTTAGTGGAGCAGACAATAGTTATTTGTTGTTTTTTGTATGATTAGTGTGAATGAGAGAGAGCGAGGAGTTGTGAATTAGTAGGTTTTTGGACTCACACACAGATTGCTGCCTCATACCCACTTACACTTGCAGTGTTTACTTGTCAGCCCAAAGTTGTATGCTTGCTAGTTACCATGGGTGGACCCAACACTTGTGGGGTGACTTAATTCACCATTAACATTGACTGCATGACATCAGTAGAACTTCATGCTTGCAACCATGAGTAAGCAGTTGCTAGTCATCACACATATAGGGGCTTATTTATGAGCCCTTATGTCACTTTTGCGCTGCCGGTGCGTCACTTTTTGTGACGCACCAGCGCATAACAAATGCGCCATGTTGCGTCATATTTACAAAGTGACGCATCTAGGTAGATGCGTCACTTTGTAAACCCCTGCACCACATTATACTTTCGTCAGGTATAATGTATGCAGGGTGGGCGTTCTGACGCAAGTAAGCCTCATAGAAGTGCCGCAGTGAAATCTATGAGATTTCACTGCGCCACTTCTAAGATGCAAATGCGTCAATATCTTACGCCTGCCTCACAGCAGGCGTAAGACTGATGTAGGCACATTTGAAATGGAACTTGTCCATGTGAAATGACCCATTGCTGGAGTTGCGTCACTTTTGTGACACACTCCAGTAATGCATCATTTTTGCGCCTACAGATACGTCAGAAATACTGACGTATCTGTAACTCCTTGCGACATGATGCGTCATACTGTAAATATGATGCATCCAGCATGTCGCAAGGAGGGCACAGTGAAAAGTGACGCATCGCTGTTTTCACGCAGCGATGTGTCACTTTTCATAAATGAGGCCCTCACTCAGTTCCTAGCATTGTCCCTGGCTCCACAAAAGCATGTCCCTTTGGCTAGTAGTTCGTGTATTTGCTTCACATAATGGCCAATGGTCAACCTGGTCCTGACTCCTATAGACAGACAACACACAAGTAGTTCTAAGTGCATTTATTTACATGTGCAAATGTTGAGGTGAAGTTCAACCGACAACAACCCCAAAGGATGTTTAGAGCCAGTGGATGTCCAGACAGAGTCCATGTGGGGAACATGTCATGGGACATGTGGAGGAGAGAAGTGCTTAAGTCAGGAGGATGACCACAATGTCATTAGGGAGGACAGACCACATTGACAGTCCACAAATGGTCAAGGTGAACAAGGTGAAGTCAAAATGAGGACAGTGGCAGCAGATGTTCCCTGGCTTGTTCATCAGAACAGCACTAAGGAGAAACTGGGTATGTGACACAAATTATTGCTACCGGAGACTTCTTCGTTGGGAAGAGGCACCATACACATTTTCCTCCTCTGATGTATGTGGTGTCTTCCTTGAGTGTGGTGTTGTAGGTATGGCAGCTGAGGGAGGCACACATACATCAGGGTCAGAAGATGTGGATTCCGTGCCTGCAGCAGCATTCATCTGTGCCAACACATGAGGCAGCACAGCAGTGAGGTGGATCTGCTGGTTTTGCAACACAGCAGCAATGTGGCAGCAAAGTGGGAGTCCTGCTTCTGCTCCATGGACTCAAAGATGGTTCTCATTTCCCCCAGCTTGTTGGCCACCTCACTGTTGCCACTTTGGCAGGGCAGTAGTTCATGCCTCTGCCCCATGACATCAGCGATTTCAGCCAGGACCTGCTAGAGGCCGTGGAGCAGAGAGTAGGTACCTCTGATGGTGGCAGTGTTGTCCCTATTGGGACTGAGGCACCCACAGACTCCTTCTTGGGTGGCCGCCAGGCTCTCCATCACTGCCCGCACCTGCTCTGCCAACTCCTGCTGGACTCCTACCGCTGTACGTTGGAAGGTAAACTGTGGGTCCTCGCAGTCCAGGGCCTTGGGATGGGTGGCTGGTGGGACCTGTTGGTTGGTAGAATGGGTATGTGGAGATGCCACGACGCTGCTGACCCTCCCCGTGTCCAGATTTGGTGTCCTGATGGAGTCCAGAAGTTCTTGGAGGGTGTCCTGGTCGATGGTTGGCATGTTGTCATTATCCCTATCATTGCTGAAATCTGGGACAGCGTGCTGGCCAGGAGGTGAGGGCTTATCCTCTGCAATGAGATGGGAAAATACTATTGCTGATCGCTCTTAGATGTTGACATGAGTAATATAGTTGACAATCAAGTTGCAATACATTACACTTTCAGTTCCTCGTTAATGCTTAGGACAGCTGTTTGCAAGGGTATGGATTGCAAATTGCACTGTATTTCCCTTTCTGATGACAGGATTCAGCACTGTTCTCACTACCACTCAGTGCCTACTCTGAGTGGATCGGCCCTGTAATACTAGTCAGATTACTTTCACTGATGTCAAAACCATTTCATCAGAGTTGGTTATCTGCAGGGTGTCACACATCGTTTTCATCAGACCCATGCACTTGTATGTGTACATGGCTCCTCTGGCAGATCCGAATTTTGTCCTGGCAGCTGACTTATTGCCACACCGTAATGGCACTCTGATCGTACATTGACTGTCATGTTTCTACAACACCTACATTATGCGTGACCATATTCAATGGACTGACATAGCAGGCTGTTATAGAGTGACATGTGTCCGGCAGCACCCTAGATGGTAGGAGTTCTGGGAATGGTGACATATACCTATTGAGGGGCATATTCACATAGAAATGGCACAACACAGCAGTGCAAGCACTTTACCTTCACCACCCTGCGTCATTCCACAAACACAGGAAATCAGGGTAGAGGATGTAGCCTTACGGCCAGAGCGGTCGACCTTGAAGCTGAGGAACCGGGTTCGAGTCTCGGCAACAACGCTCAACATCCTGTGATTCTGGGCAAATCACTTAATCTCCCCGTGCCCAACAAAAATTAATGTGTCCATCTGTAACGCAACTGGTGCTCATGTAAAGTGCTCTGATATCTTCGGATCTAGTTCGCACTATATACAACTCTAAAAATTAAAATAAAAAAAACATATTCACAAAGATACAGTGCACCCCATGTGTTGTCCCTTGCGCTGGAACGGACTAAAGCTGCCAAGTGCCACCACAGACACCCTAGCGCCATGCTGCAAGGGTGCCTGCGCTGGAACACAGCTGTTTTTTTAGCAGTGGCGGAGGGGTGAGCACAGGGGTGGCACATATTCTTGTAAATACAGCCCAACCATGCATTTATTGCAGTGATGCAGCTCTGCGCTGCAGATTTGTTGGTATCGACGTCCTGTGCCATTTCATTGTAATTATGCCCCTGGTCCTCTGGTGTACATCACTTGCATACACCCTCACACCCTTTCATATTTAGTAGATGAGAGGAGGTCAGGTGGTCCCTACAATGGCAGCTGACACTTGTGTGGTCTGAGCCTGCATGCCAGGAAAGCTGTATACTATGTAGTTTTATATAGGCGAGTATGGACGTGAGTCATAAACTGTCTCTTTGTGTAGGTACTATCCATGGCCCACATATCCCCCACCTCTCAGTTGTGTTGTTTCTCTGGTGAGACACCAATTCTATGGACCCAGGTGAGACAGAGGGGCATCTTTCATAGACATGTGGTGTAACGCAGCACAAGACACCATTGTTCTGCACCAAGCTGTGTGAATAGGAAAGTGCATGGTTGTGCAGTGTTTACAACAATACAATGGATCCCTGTGCTTTCCTTTATGAATTACATTTGGCTGGCTAACACCAACACAGGTACCCTTGCACCATTGTGCAAGGGTGCCTGCTTTGGCGGTCGTCTGCTGTTTGTGCACCCATACTGGCAGAAAGGACAGGAATACACCGTATCTTGTAGAAATGGCACATTGCTGCCCTTTTCTTTTGACATAGCATAGCACAGCTAGAAGGCTTGCGACGCTGCCCTACGCCAACATATTATCATAATGCCCATGAGCCTCCATATGTCTAACCATAGATGACCCAGGTGCCTACCCTTTGTCCTGTAGACAGTGCCGCAGAGTGCTGGGATATAGCTGCCTGGGCTGCACAACATTACGTAGTTACCCCTATTGGCCCTTGTTGAAACTTAGTGTGTTGCTGATGTAGCTCTTCATAGGCAGTACTGTCCTGTCCCACAGCTCCAACCACCGACTCCTCAGAGATGACTCTGGACACCTGCTCCTCCAAGGTATCCAGATCCTCCTGGGGTGCTGGATTACCACCTCCGGTCTGCAATGCTGCCTTTAGATTGGTTGACAGTTTCTCCTTAGTTTTGTGCTTACAATCGTGCCAGTGCTACTTACAGTCAGTCACTGTCTTCTTGACTCCTGCAACGCTGTTCACCTTGTCCCCTATGGACTGCCATATAGTCTTTTTCCTCCCCAATAACACTTTGGAGCTGACGAAGAGCTGGTGTTGGTACACCGTCACTTCCGTGATCAGTATCTCATTCTTCTCCTTACTGAACTTGCACTTCCTCTTCCCTTGGGACTCTGGCTTGTCATCCTGGCTGGTAGTGGGGTTGCTGTGGTTGTTGTCTTGCCCTGTGGTCACTCCAGGCTCCTCCATTGTTGTTTTCAGGTAAGTGTAACTTTTTTTCACTTAGCAATGTTTTTGTATTTCTTTTTTCCCCTAGGCACACAAAAGTAATGCCAGGATTGCTAGCGTCTGGCTTTCTGACTGCTAATTGGCAGAACATAACTATTTCTTCGTTAGCATGCATTTTTTTACTGACTCGGTGCACACATCAGCCTCAGTTTTTCCAGCGCCGGCCTCTTCCTATCGCCCTGGAGTGCCGTATTGTAAATATGACACTAACATTGCGTTTGAAACTGTCATACCGCGGCAGTAAAGTTTTTGATGCTCCATTGCGGCAAAACAGCAGGCGCCATTTCTTGTAAATATACCCCAGAGTTGGAGAATAAGCAGAATGATTATTATATTTGAAATGAAACGTTTGAAGGAATTCAGACAAAAAGCCATTGCCACAACAAGGGGTCGATTCCGATCCCGCTCGGAAGGGCTCCGAATGCGAACCGGCCGGAAAAAGCACGAGCCGTACGCGTGTTTCCCGACCGACTCGTACAGCCGTACGGACGAGCAAGTACGATGCAAGATACGCGAAATCGCCGACAGAATCGTTTCCGGCTCCGAACCGCTCCGTACGACTCGACCGTAAGCAATCCGTGCCGTGCAATGGAGGCGATTTCCGACCGAGCCAGTACGATGCACTATTCGGACAGCCGGATCGAGTCGGAGCCTCCGACATGTAAACGCTCCGGGAAGCGGACTGCGGGGGTCCGCGCCGGACCCCCCTTCACCCGTAGCCCTATGAGTCGATCACAGGGAGGGACCCAAGGGTCCCCCCTACACATGCCTGTATGGTGCGGGTTGCATAGATGCGTCACCACTACAGGGGGCGCCCTTGTGCGCAACGTACCTCTTTGGTCAATGGGAGCCTGTGTATGCATCGTACAACAGGCTCCCATTGACTTCAATGGGGCTCCGAGCGACCCGTGTCGGTCAGCGCATGTTCGCATCGTACTCGGGCGCTCGGAGCTCTGGAGCACGAGTCGGTCGGAAAGCACTCCGGATCCGAGTCGGACGGAGAGCTTTCCTAGCGAGATCGGAATCGACCCCCAAGTGTTTAGATTGGTTCATCTGATTAAATCAAAAGATAAGATTAAAAGATTATGTGATGGCTTAATACGGCATCACAGGGGAGATTGGAGCAGCGTAAGTTTGATTCCATCCTAAGATACTGTAGGAGTGCATTACAATCATGTGTAGTCAGCACTCGAAAATATTCTGTGTGATTAACGTTACTAATGGAAGATGGGGTAATGTATATTGTAAGTACTCCACATGAAAACGAATGAGAAAATTAAACTGTGTGCCTAGAAATGTGATTACTCGAGTTTCCTGCAATACTTATATATTAATATTCTGAGAGAAAACTGAGCTTGTAATGTGCCTCATTGTAAAGCTAATAATATGTTATGTATGTGCAGACTAGTGTTTAGACAGTTATGCATGTAACGAGAATTATATTCATGTTGGTGTATTTTGAAATTACATCTTTTCGTAATCTTTTGCACTTTATTCGTTCATTAAGAAACTGCATTTGCCATATATTTAGTAATGTGCAAATATTTGTAACTCTGTGTACCATTAAGTTGACATGAATTTGCGGCCTCAAGCATAGCTTCAGCACAAGCTCACGATTAAATTTAACATTAAATTCATATTTAACCTTCAATGTTTTCATTTGCTTGCATTTTTGTTTCTACTGCAGGTGCGGACAAAGCTTCATTATTTAGTAAAGGAGGGTTTGTGTTTTAGTAAGATAGTGAGGTATGAGAAGATGGACCTTGGCAAGGAGAAACACGGTAACGAGCAAGTAGGCGAGTTCCCATGGCGGAGCTGGATTAGTGGAAAGTTACTGGAGCTGATCAAGTGATTTACCTTGAATGCAACTAATGCATCGTAGTGCGGATCAGAGAGACATCTTAGGACTTCAGGAAGTGCAGACCTCTACTTCCGTTTAGCTTCATGCTACTTGACTCTTGGTTTGAGTTTCTTCTACTGAAGACTCTGACAGCTGACACCTGTCTATTTTTCAATTTTACTCATGCTTCTTATATTATGCTTGTTCCTTTTTAAGGCAGTGTAGAGAAAGATAGCAGGCTGATGCTTACCTTCGAAAATCATTTGATGCAATTTAATATTCAATTTGTTTTCCTTATTACTTGCATCATCATAACCAAATTAGTTGTATGCTTTTTGTTATATAGGGTAAATCTTTTTAGGAGATTTGGACTCATTCAGTTTGTTCTGTATTTCTATACTGTGATGCTGACATTGATTCATATCAATCTATTTTTTGAATTTATAATTAAACCTTACCAATCTCAGGTTTAGTTGTCCAGTGAATTATTGTGTAACTGAAATTGGTTGCACTGTGTTGAAATTTAGATTGTGATTGTTTCCTCCCTCCTACCTCTGAAGCAGCTAAAAAGACCATCTGGTTGAGTAGGGATGTTAAGTGTGCCCGAGGTTTCTCAGATTTATTCCTTACCATCTGTTCGCTTAACCGTCACTCTAATTTCCTTGCTTCGTATTGGACAGCACTTCCTGCTTCCACTTTCTCTTCAGTTCTTCCGGTCTTCCACTGGAGCTTGAACCAAGTATGGTTTCCTGTCTGCAGCCAGTGTCCTTCCACTTGCCGCCCACTTGCAGAGGTACTTTTTTGTGAATTTTAAACAAGCACTCCATAAGAGTGCATGTGTTTTAGGGCCCTCTCCATCCCTCCTATCCCTCGTCTCCTTGTTGCTTGTCCTGTCCCTCCCACCCGCTCCTGCTTCGTCCTGGCTGCCCACTAGCTCCGCCTGGCTCCTTCTTGCTTACCCTCTCTACCTAATGCCACATAAAAAGCTTCACTGTCAGTTAAGGACATGCATGTCGTGCTGAGAAGCGTGCAAATCCAAGGAATGTGTGTGTTATAGCTTCCTGACACACTTCACATATTTGTGTTTTCCTAATAGGCATCACAGGTGTTCAGCAGCTTCAGACTAACTCCAGTAGGTATTTAGCACTCCCCTTGCCTGACCCATAAAGGGCAGAGACTCCCACAAGGTATTTTGTTAAGCAGGGCTCATTGAAGCCTTTCTTCCCAGCTTTATGATAGCACCAGTGGTCAGAGTGGGCGGGATCTGAGAGGTACGATGTGCCCATATTTTTTTTTAATTTAGGAAAACAGTTCCCCTACTTTTTGTGAAAAGACTACCATTCCGGGATTGTTAATTCTGAGAGTTGAAATGCTTCAGCTGATGTGTAAGGCATGGAGTCTCCTGTGCTGTAAAACCGAGGCGGGGCAGACAGATAAACAAGCCTTCTTGTCAGGCTGCTGCTGCCTGAAAGAAATGTAAATGTGCACAAATGGCCAATCTGCAAATGTAAAGGGTGCCTGGAAGCCGGTATTAGCTTTAATTGATGGAATCATTTGAAGCTTCTTGATGAGACACATTTATTTTTTGAGAGGTATTGAAAGGGAGTTAGTAGCTGAGCTGTAATGTGTGTGCTTTTAAAAGACAGTTAATAAAAAAAAGTGCACTATGTACAGTTTTGGAATTACGAAAATCTATATTTTGGATGCCCTTTTTTTATCCTAAATCTTTTAGCACATTTTGTAGCACCCTAGTTTATACTGTGTGTGATAGTTTTAGCGTTTACTG
Source organism: Calotriton arnoldi (assembly GCA_963921515.1). Classification (NCBI taxonomy): domain Eukaryota; kingdom Metazoa; phylum Chordata; class Amphibia; order Caudata; family Salamandridae; genus Calotriton; species Calotriton arnoldi. The sequence goes on from CAWUFW010002595.1 coordinate 27,902, forward strand.
TTACAGACTGAGACCTCTTAGCACTAAACCAATACTACTCACTATTCTCCCCTGCACCAAACAGGATTCACTAGGGTTCTGTGGCTTTCTGGTTACAGACACAGACCACTGCAGTGTATTAACTAATGGACGTTTCAGAATCTACAATAGTGCATTGCCACTGATTGACTTAGCTTGCATTTATTTTTCATGTAAGGTGCGGGTATTTTATATGTTGTTACCTAAAGGTGAAATAAGAAAAAAAGTTGCTGAATATTTTGTTTTTTAGCCACATCTTTGATCCCACCCCATGCTCACTCACCCCACCCCCATTTTGCCCAACATCACAGTTCCCATACTTTTTTAATACACATCGTCTACTGGATGGCACAGACAGGTTGCTTGAGTGGGCCGTTCACGCTGCAAAAGCTGCTATCTCTCCGGTGCCTTTGAAACGGCCTGCTGGAGCTTGCATGCTTTTGTTCCATAATTTGTTTATCATCATTATCATGGAAGAGCAGTTTACGTAATGTAATTGGTGTTCATGTGAAGTACCGCAATACCTTTGTGTTGAATTTTCGCTATATAAAACTGCACACACAAAAAAGCATTGGCAAAGCTAATAGGTTTTGCCTATGCAAGATCTAGTGGCTTTGTCAATTTTTTTTAACGTTTCGCACAGCTGCGCGAGTAAAAAAGCATTGGCATAGCCAATAGGTCTCGCTTTTGGGACCTTATAAGTATTTAGTTATGCAGCACAATATCCTTGGTGCAACAACATCAACTGTTGCATGGCTAAACACTTATAAGGTCCCAAAGGCGAGACCTATTGGCTATGCCAATGCTTGCACTGCAACTGCGTGGGAGGTGGTGGTGCCGTCCAAGTACAAGCACTGCAACTGCGCAGAGAGTTGGCGGTGCCGTCCAAGTAAAAGCACTGCAACTGTGCAGAGAGGTGGCGGTGCCCCACCATTCCAAGCACTGCAACAGCACATGAGGTGGTGGTGCCGTCCAAATACAAGCACTGCAACTGCGCAGAGAGGTGGCGGTGCCGTCCAAGTAAAAGCACTGCAACTGCGCAGAGAGGTGGCGGTGCCCCACCATTACAAGCACTGCAACAGCGCGTGAGGTGGTGGTGCCGTCCAAGTACAAGCACTGCAACTGCGCGGGAGGTGGTGGTGCCGTCCAAGTACAAGCACTGCAACTGCGCAGAGAGGTGGTGCCGTCCAAGTAAAAGCACTGCAACTGCGCAGAGAGTTGGCGGTGCCGTCCAAGTAAAAGCACTGCAACTGTGCAGAGAGGTGGCAGTGCCCCACCATTACAAGCACTGCAACAGCGCGTGTGGTGGTGGTGCCGTCCAAGTACAAGCACTGCAACTGCTATTGCACTTATGAATACCTTTCTTAAGGTATGGCGATTTTCATAAAATTTATTATAGTGATGTGCAAATTTGATGAACAGCATTTCACGTGTTTTTCTTTTAAAATGAAATAAAATCCTGCCACCTTAAGCAAATGGACAGCGAGGAGTGAACGTGTAGTTGACCCCCCCCCATCCCAACCCCCTCCAAACACACTCATGCACCCAACTAAAAGCACAGTCCAGCCTGGTTAACACACATGCCCCAATGGCTCTAGACAACTCGCATTCCCAACGAAGGTGTGTCCCCTGCTCCTGTCAGGACCGGACTGAAAACAATAAACAAGCATTGGCAAAGATGTTTCCGCAGCCCCGCAGTGGGACACCTTCAGTCTGGACTGGCTCTTTAACTCGTGCTGCTTTGCATGCTGGGACTCGAGCCCAGGCGGGCAATGTTTACAGTCAAAGCGTCAAAAGCTCAGAACCATTGCACTTGCTGGTGTAAGACGGAGATGCCAGGAGAGTTTACACGTAGATGTTTTTCATGTCAGTTTTGGTAACTCGTACGGATACTTGCTATCAGGTTCAGTGAAGGCTTTAGCATAAAAAGTATTTTAGGTGAAAGCAAGTGGACGGATGGCGGGAGCGGGATGGGGAAAGTCACTGGGTGGTGAGGTGTCAAGCAGCGATGAGAAGAAGGTGGTGGGAGGGACAGGTCAAGCAACAAAGGTATGCGTGTGGGGTGGGAGGGGCATACTTTAAAACAAAGTGCTAAATAGGAGCATAGATGGAAGCAATGATGGGCAGAGGTGCGAGCGAGGACCGCGTGTGTGCTAAAAGGAAATAATAAAAACAAGCATTGGCCGCGCGGCCGTGAAAGTGACGCGGCCGCGCAGCCCTGAAAGTGAAAGTGACCAGATGGCGCCGGGAGCAGCAGCAGCCAGCGGGAGGAGCGGGACGCGCTCTGTGGTGGGGGAGGGGGAGGAGCATTCGAAAGGAAAGCCAGATGGCGCCTGATCGAGCGATGCGAGGAATACGCGTTACTGTGCACGTAACCGCACGCTCTAGGCCGGCAAAAGCTTGTGGTGGGATTTCTAAAGCCCACTCACTAAATGTCTCGCCAGACCAGCGCATGCGCTGGCTCAGGCGAGACCTAAAAAAGGAACATGCGCTATGACGCTGCCACATCATAGAGCTTTTTTTTTTTAGGCCATACTGCACAGCAGCTTGTGCTACTGTACATTATGGAAAAAAAACATTGACAAAGCCAATAATCTTGCATAGGCAAAACCTATTGGCTTTGCCAAAAGCTTGTTCCCATAGTGTCGGAAAGGAGTCTGAAGTGTTAGGCCTCTATGCTACGAGAACATCGTGGCTGAGACGATTCCGACGCAGCACTTGGCCCCCAACTGAGGACAGCGACGGCGATTGGGGAGAAAGGCCGGAGTACTGCGCCGCCGGATCTCTCCGTCTCCCGTAAACAAAAACACCAGCAGGAGGTAGGAGCTTATAATCGTCACCGAGAGAAAACCGACACGGCGATTAGGGCACATACTGGTGCTCCGGCAGCGGAACATATGCCTGAGGACACCGAGACGAGAAATAACCTCCCCAGCTACCGCGTGGGCTGAGTCTTGAAGAGCCACAAGCCGCAAGAGAACGGCACCCACAGAACGGAGCGCCTATTACCTCATCCCTCCATACTATCAAGGTGAGTGCACACAGCGGCCGGGTAGAGCAGCAGCTAGAAACGCTGCAGCAAGGAAAGACAGCTTGAAGAGACAGGGGAGGGGCAGCCCGCACGTTCTCTGCAAGGACTACCACGCAGGAGGCAAGTGACTGCTGAGAAGAAGCCCTGGGCTGATTCCCCCCTGGGTTCTGAGGAAGCAAGGTAGAGCTATAACTATCAGAATGCATATCTGCTGAGCTACTGGGGGACTGGGAAAACGTCCTGAGTTGGGCACACAAAGAGGATTCAACTGTGGAGATAGGGCTACCGCCCCCAATCAACCACTAAAATACACACTGCCATGCTGTACTGTGAGGATCCACCCTCCCCCCACCCGTTTGATAAGATGAATTGCCGTTTAACTGCCTGAAAAGTGCACTCGGGGCATGGGGCGTGCTGACGGAAAACAGACCAAGCTGCCCTTTGTGACCCGCAAATAAACACGGGGACCGGCGGGGGACTCCACCATGAGCATGCCAGATGGACAACGTCCACAGTCTCAGCCAGAAGAAGCTGACATACATGCCCTGCTACTCGCCATGAACCACAGCCTAAACTCCATAGAAGCCAAAATGGACTCCATAAGTCATAAGTATGAGCATGGATTTCATCAGACAATGACTGGAAAAGCAGGACGGGCGCATTGGCGAGGCTGAACAGCGAATTTCCAACATAGAAGATACCTCCGTGCAGCGAGGAGACCAAGTACAATGTATGAAACAACTCCTACGGACCTTTGCGGCCAAGAATGAAGGCCTGGCAGCAAGGTCTCGGAGGAACAACCTCTGCGTTCTAGGCATTCCAGAATCTACAGCTACTGGATGGATGGGGGACTATGTTGAGACCATGCTAACAATGCTGTTCGACGCCTCAGCTCTGGCCAAACAACCTGTGATAGAGAGGGCACATAGCATAGGTCACTGGAAGCAAGACCCCCGCCTGGCGCGACCCCCCGGCCCATCATAGCCAGGTTGCTAAATTATCGTAACCGTGACACAGTGCTCCGACTGGCCAGGTAGAAGCATCGCCTCATTTATGAAGGGAAAGTAGTGTCTTTTTATCCAGACTTTACAATGGCAATGCAGATAGAACGCAAAACAATTCTGCCTGTGAAGCAGAAATTGCAGCAAGCCAACATTCCCTATGCAATGCTATATCCTGCGAAACTGCGCATTACGGTGCATCGCAAGCACCACACCTTCACCACCCCGCAACAGGCCCATGAACATCTTCTAAGAGAAGACGGGTGGCGGATTCCGGTGGCGGGGGAGAAACCTGCCTCCAGACCTGCAACTCCACTGTCGGAAAATGACTGACAAACACTCTGGGATCTCTCCAATACAACAAAGTCTTCATCCCGCCATACTACAGCTGCACCACACTTTACGTCCCCATTGAGATGAGACAGCACTAGTATGAAAGCGGAACTGTACTAGCCTTGAGATGCTGCGCTTAACTAGGCTGCATGGAAACTACACGACTGCAGCCGAATATAAGATACACCGGCTTAATATTGACTCCCAAGTGTGGAAGAGCTCCATGGGGAACCTGACCACCTCCGAAGTATATGGGGACTGATCTTCTGTCCGGGCAGCCTCATTTGGTTGAGAATCGAAGCCTTGCTCTCCGGAGACGTCCCCAAGTGGGAATTCCCAATTGAATGTTCATGTCTGCAATTGTTTTTTGGTTTCTTTTCAGATTTTCTTTCCCCTTCTTTACCTGCCATTCTCTGCTCTCTCCCCCTAATTTCTATATCCTGTCCTATATTCACTGCTCTTTAGGTCACCTGCCTATCTTTTACGCCAGGGGTGCCTTCAAAACCTGGAATCACCTCTCAGATAGACTTCTTTCAATGCGACAGAAGGGTAGGGACCTGTTCTTCCTACTTTATGGTTGTGTATTCAAATGGGGTGAGATTCGCCGACGGGATTGGGCCATTGATGTGGGTGGGGGAAGATACAAAAAGTTATTGTTTTTATATTGAACTTTAACATTGTCCACAAATGAAAAGCAGTCCTTTGTTATGGGCTGTAGGCTTAGCACATATTCAGGGTAAGGCACACGCAACTCACCTGATAATGAGCACACCAAATGCCACTAAACACCCTCACTATAATCGCTTGACCTGGAATGTAAGGAGATTGGGGGATCCCCGTCAACAACAACACATACTCGGATATCTAGATAGACACAATGTCCAAATTGCGATGCTACAGGAGACACACTTCGACCCTGAGAAACCGGTTACTTATGCAGCAAGATAGGCTTCCCATAGATACTTTTTGTCTTATTCCACCTATTCCAGAGGCACTGCCATCATGATTAAGTGAAACACCCCGTACCACCCAGGAGGCACAATCCAAGACCCGCAAGGCTATTGCTTAATGTGGGGGCGCCTTGCCACCCATTTGGTCACATTGGTTAATTGCTATGGTCCAAATGTAGATGATGCCCTATTTTATGACAAACTATGGGGCATTATATTAGACAAAGGATCCACTCACCTCATCTGGGGGGGGGAGATTCCAACCTGGTATTAAACCCTCGCAAAGAACGCTCACACAGTGAACTGGTACAGCATAGCAAAGCCTGGAAACACCTGGGAGGAATCATGCAGGATCACCAACAAATAGATGCATGGAGAATTTTGCACCCCACACAGAAAGAGGACACATTTTACTCTAGTGTACATGCCAGATGGTCATGTATAGACTATTGGCTACTATCGAGAGGCCTGGGAACATGGCTCACTACAACGGAGCACTTAGCGCATACTTACTCCGACCTCTCCCCGGTGCTGCTGCAACTACGCCGCCCAGTCTCCCCCTACCGATCATGGAGACTATCCCTCATGACCCTTCTAGATGCATGATTCAGGGAGGAGGTCAGACAAGAAATTGGTGACTTCTTTGAAAGAAATCTAGACACAGTACCGAGCGTCGCTACGGGATGGGAAGCTTTTAAGGTAACAATACAAGGGGTATGCATTGCCAAAGAAGGTGGAATTTTGCATGCTATTCGAGGGACGATGCAGAAATTAGAAATAGACATCAAGGAAACTGAAGCCTGGCTCGGGGACAAATCAGATGGGAGCCCAAAAGCCAAACTCCGTCATCTGGTGACTGAGTATCAGGCAGAAGCAGAGCGATAATGCCTATTTCGCACCAAATATCATAGAGCGCGCCATTATAGGTAAGGGGAGCAGCTGGTTAAGGCCCTAGCTGAAACGATACGACTGCCTAAATTCTCCAACTACATATTAGAAGTGGAAGATGCCGATGGGCATATGCAGAAAGATACTGCTGACAAACTTCAGACTTTCACGTCATACTATGCAGGTCTGTACTCCACGCGCAGGGACCGCCCGGTGGAGGTAACTGCCTATTTAGTGGACACCGCAATAGCATGGCTTGGAAACGCTCACAGAGAGTTCCTGGCCGCGGAGATAGAAGAAGACAAAATAAGGACGGCCATAATGCAGTTGAGGTCAGGCCGAGCTCCTGGCCCTGACGGGCTACCATCCGATTTTTAAAAATGCTGCGCAGAGGGTCTGGTCCCTATACTGAAGAAAGTTTATATAGAGGCCACCTCGACCGGCCTGTTGCTACCTACGATGCGCGAGGCCATCATCATCTCTCTCCTTAAGCCTGCCGAGCCTGCAACTAAATGTGAAGTATACAGGCCGCAATGCCTCATAAAATGTGGTGCCAAAATACTGGCTAAAGTATTAGCCAATAGGCTCAGCTTGCTGATGGGCAAGTTGGTCCTGCCGAACCAATCCGGCTTTGTGCCGGGACGGGCCACATCACACAACCTCAGAACCCTGTTTGCACTCATCAGGACATAGATCCTGACCTCGTGGTGGTGGCGGTCTTTTTAGGCACCACCAAAGCGTTTGACTAATTAGAATGGGATTATTTATTCGCCATACTGAGACGAATGGGATTTCCTTCCTCCTTCCTCTCATGGGTCGCCCTACTGTACAACCAGCTGCGGGCAATTGTGCAAATCAACATATGCTGTTCCTGCCCCATAACAATCTCACGGGACACCAGACAGGGGTGCCCATTGTCACCCCTGTTGTTTGCACTAGCAGCCGAACCTTTGGCTGCGAAATTACGACAGCACCTTAGGGAATATGCATTGAGATACTCTGACAGGCACCTACTGGTATCCCAGTATGCAGACGATATCCCCTTATACCTACGGAACCTGGACATAAGTCGGAACCCTATCCTTCGGGAATTCATACGATTTGGGGGGATGTCAGGAGTGACTATTAATTGGAGTAAATCCCAGATGTTCCCACTCATGCCAAACACACGTGCATTCCCATTGGATTACCCCCTGACGTGGTGCGATTCTGACTTCAAATATTTAAGGATTGTAATCTCCAGAGATAGAGAGTTTACACTAAGGGCCAATTATGGCACCGCAGTGGAAACCATCACGGAGAATGTGTTGCACTGGATCACACTACCACTGTCATTGGCAGGCCGCATCTCTTTAATTAAAATGGTGATTCTGCCAAAGTTCCTTTATTTATTCACAAATATACAGTATCCTCCCTGGCGACACTTTTTTCATACCTTGCAGACACAGCTGATCAGATTGACGTGGGGAGGCAAACAACCTAGAATACGATGGAGCGCTCTTACCCTTTGAAAGAGGCGGCTTTGAAGCCTCATATATGGAACTCTACTATCTATGCACGCAAGCACACTTTGCGATGTATTGGTTTCAAACACCGTCATATATGCCACACCTGGCAATAGAAAAGGGTTATATGACCCCCCTCCCCACGTCAGCTTTCTTGGAAGCTAAGCCCCCATGCGCAGGGCATTCTCTCACAACGATAGGCTCTACTGGGCTGGGCTGGCAAACACTAGCGAGAGAAAAAAGGCAAGCCGCTACTATGCACCCCGCTGATGCCATTGCCTCATCACCCTCTCATTTCAGTCACCCATGAGGCAAATTGCAGGAAAATGCTAAAAAGAAGAGGGGCTACAACATGGGGGGCTCTCTACTATGAAGGAAAGTTCATAGATCATGCGACGTTCTTACAGAAGAGCACATCTACTCCACTGGAGGTCTTTTTGTATATTAGGCTCAGTCACAATGTTAAGGCGGCCACCCCTGCTTTTCCAGATGAGCCTCCCGCGCTACACACATTACATACGTTATTATAAACTCCGCAGCCTACACATATGGTATCCAGGCTCTACAGAAGTGCACAAGTGGAACGCCCGGGGGAGATGGGTGGAGCACGTGCTGGATGGGACTCGGAAATAGGTACACCACTGACAGATAAGCAATGGCATTACTGCTGTAAGCAAACACAAGAAATTACGGCCAGCAGCTGGTCAAGAATCATACATTATAAATACCTTTAATGAGTCTATTACACCCCGGCAAGGCTTTATAGGAATCAGTTATGATCGGTTGACCGCTGTGCACGATGCAAAAGTGAGGGGGCAGACTTCCTACACACTGCATGGGGATGTACAGTAATACATGACTACTGGACGAAAGTGCTAAGTGCCCTATCACATATGATAGAGCAACATATAAACATTACCCCGATAACGGCATTACTAGGCCACAGAGGAGATAGAAGCACCATACAGAAAGTTGGTCTCACTGGGACTGCTCCTAGCGAAACGCAGGGTTGCATGCAGATGTGGGAGAGGACGAGCCGCAAAGTTCAAGGAATGTTAGATGACATGACTTTTTGCTAAGACCAACTCACTACGTATGCAGAACTGTTACCACCCATTTCATGGCCACGTGATATGTGGGGCCCATTACAAGTGTATTTACAACAACAGTCTAATGAGACGGTACAGAACAGCATTGACCAGCAACCTTAAAGCCTGGGCACAGACTGAAACAGGGACATCCCCCTCCTGTCCTGTAACCTCCTCCCCTCTCCGTTCTTCCCTACATTCATGCTGGAATCAGTCATTGGCAAGGTAGCAAGACATAAGCAGTAATGGTGACCAATGTAATGAAGGGAACATCTGATTAATTCTCCTCTTTATCTCACGGAATCTGTCTACTGAAATGTGATCTGAGAAGGGTGAAACGAGAGGGTGGGGGTGCAACTGAGAGGACTATTAGATGATGGGTGGGAAGGGTGCGCACTTTAAAAAGGCAATTAGGAGATAAGCCGAAAACTCATTGACAATTGAACCAAGAACAATCATGCCAATAATTTGGGAGATATTTGTGGAGATTATCTCATATCAGTGCGATGTAATGATGTTCGTATGTTACATATTGAAAATCTAATTAAAAAATATATATATATGGTTGAAGAGCATGCCTCAACTACAAATATCTATAAAACTGCATACACTCCAGCTGGAACTCCTCCCACAATTCATCAAATAACCTGAGGCCTGCAATGCCTGTATGATATGGCTTAGGAAGGTGATACCGAGGGAATCTCATCCTTGAAACCCCTCCAGAGCGAAGACCCGAGGCAAAGGATGTCTTGCCACAAAAGAGTTTCACTGGTTAATCTATCCTCCCACTGGAGATCCTAGAGTGATAAGTTCCAAATGTTCAAAGCCCCCATGGTTAAAAGAAGAGCCACTCTGGTCTTTATGGATCAAATCAGCTATTATTGTAGTTAGCCACATCTCAAGAATTTTGCAATTTTTTTATTTCAGTATTGATCAACAAGATCGGTCTGTAGGAGGAGCATAAATGTGCAGGCTGGTCTTGTTTTACAATAGAGACAAATGGGTCTCCACTAAATCCTCTAGAAGGTGTCCTGTCTCTCGAGCCTCAGTATAGAGATCCAAGAGTGGTTGTGTGGGGATAGCAGTCTGACAATGAAAAACTCCAAATGGAGCTCACCACTGTAGGTTACCACCCATCATGGCCAGTAGGGGGGTAAGGTTATCTCCTTTATTGTGAGTCACCGTGGCACAGTTGTGGACACTCTAATATTAAAAGGCTGTGGTTACCACATTCAGTGCCTAATCCGGTGTTCAACCCGGTAGGCCCACGGGGAATAGTTTAGTTTTGTCCCAATTAACTCAGAGTCTCGAGTGTATCCAGGATATCCATAATACCTGGTCTAGAAGTATGGGGGCTCCTGAAATATATTAGGAGGCCATCTGCATTCAAGGTTACTCAGTCTTCATGTGTATCTGACCATTTTAAAACTCTGAATTTATGCATTGGTCCAGACCAAATGTGCTATGGGTTCCACTACCAATGCAAACAACAGGGATGACAATAGACATCCTTGTCACATGCCCCTCCCAAGAACAAATGGATCAGACTAGACCCCCTGACTCTGACTCGAGCTTGAGGGCATACGACAGACAATAGGGGGCAAACCTCAGATGTTTGAACAAAAGGAACCTGTAATTCCAGGGCACACAATCAAAGGCCTTCTCAAAATCAACAAGTAGACAGGGCAACAGTTGCCTCAGCTGCCTTGCTACCGCAAGAGCATTATGCAGTCTTTGAATATTGTGCCTCAGGGATCTGTGTGACATAAAGCCACTCCTGTATTTATGGATCAAAACAGCTATAATTGCAGTTAGCCGTGTCGACGGCCAGACTGCGAACCAAAACCGGCCCTGGCAAACAGTTCGGCCGGCTCCCCGAGGTGGGGGGCGACCGAGCTGTTTGCCAGGGCCGGGTTCGGCCGCGTTTGTTACAGGGGGCCGATATTGCAGCTATGCTGCAAAACCGACCCCCTGTAACGAAAACACCCCCCCCCGGGCCAAAACCGGCCCCCACCCTGGCTACACACTGGGGTAACGCCCGGTGCCCAATGCAGCCAGTCCGGCCCTGGCCGTGTCCCAAAGAATACTAGCCATTATTTTAATTTCAATATTGATGTAAAAGATCGGACTGCAGGGGGAGTATACATGTGCAGGCTGGTCTCGTTTTAGAATAGATACATATGGGTCTCCGCTAAGTTCTATAGATGGAGTACCGTGTCTTGAGCCTCAGTAGGGAGCACCAAGAGTGGTTGCATGATGATAGTAGTCTGACAATGAAAAACCCCCAAAAGGAGCCAGTTTGGGGCCGGGCTCTTCCCCATGGATAAATGAGAAATGGCCTCAGGAGTCTCTTCTGTGGTGATGGGCACTTCGAGAGTTTGGCACTGGGCAGTGCTTAGTTGTAGTAACTGAACATCAGAAACATAAGTTTTGACTTCCTCCATCGAGAAACCCTGTGTGGTTTCAGAAGTGAGAGATTCATCTTCAATGTGAATCGTGCATCTGTGTCTGTGTGTGTTGACCTGGAACACCCTGCCTCTCCACCTAAGGCAATCACCGTCACTGCCCCAATTCAGGAAGGACCTCAAGACCTGGCTCTTCAACTGAACCACAGTGCCTGCGACAGATCAGCTGCCCTCCCCCCCCCCAGCACCTTGAGACCCTTACTGCTGAGTAGTTGCGCTTTACAAGCCACTTGATTGATTGATTGACTCTTATTGCCCTGCTTATAAAGTCAGCATTGGGAAGCCTGTCAGAGTTACCTAGCTTCATCAATTTGGGTTTGTTTGAGTGCCAGAGTGCCCTGTGTAGGATCATAGAGTGTCTCCTCTGAGGCCTCCCGTGTATATTCAAGTTCTGATGCCTGCAGTGCCTGATCTAGGTAGGTAATAATGTGTAATTTTGGGGGGGGGGGGGTGGGGGGGTTAGAAGCCAATTTCAAGATTATGGTTCCGCTCCTCACTGCACCATATGCGCCCCATCCAGATGTCTTAGCTCTGCCAATGCTTTGCTTGCTAAAATAGGATCCGACAATATATCTGCCTGGAATAAACAGCCTCCTGAATTTTCGCGTCATCCCAGTTACCTCCGTGTTCAGAAAGAAACTAAAGACATGCCTTTTTAATCTAGCTTAAATCTGCTTTGGTCCCCGGTGTAGTGCTTACAGAAGTGCAGAGCGCCAGGTCATTCTTCGGAGTAACAGTGCGCTATACAAATGCCCTTTCATTCATTCTTTTATATAAGTGCAATAAAGCATTGGTCCTGCAAGGTTCTATTGATTTCAGATGCATCTTTGCCAATGTGTCATTTAGTGGCATGTCTGTGCTTATGCGTTGCGTGTACTTATCCATCTTTAACTGTGCAGAGACAAAGACCGATCTCTCCGTTCCACTCAGCATATCAGCGACCCCTCAATCCTGCTGCAAAGGTTAAGTTCAGTCTCAACAAAGGTGAAAGATAAAGAGCAAGTCCTCGGCGGGGGCTGGATCTCCCTCAGCATCCCAAGATAAAGGAAGAGACTGCTGTCCCCGTACATGCTCATTGGGCATCAAAGAAGTGTCAGTCTGGGTTGCCAGGGCCTCACGTGTCAACCCCACTGTGCACAACTTCAACTTTAAGGTGGGGGTAGAACTTATGGCCTCACAGCACCAACATATGCCATCACAGCCTGGAGTCATATCCCCCCTCTCTACCATCTCAGAAATATAGAGACATTGCAACACCAGCGGTAACCACATTGTCAAGCGTCCTATGTGTGCAATCCCCCTGAAAGATACAACAGTCCTTGGTCTTCTAGTCAGCAACCGCCAAATCCCTGCACAGCAGCAATTTGTATTCCCTTGTGTGAGAAATTGGGATTTTTGTTGAGGCAGGTTGATACCCTCCTTAAGAGACAACTAACTATCCCTATTAGAGTGAACCACAAAAGTCACTAAATTATCCTCTGCTTAACCCTCTGGTAGCCTGGCACAAAAGCCGTCAGGCTTAACTTAGAGGACATGTGTTAAGAATTCATGCAACACACAAACAGTAATAAAGTGAAAACACAGCACAAGAAAAATACCACACCAATTTAGACGAATAGAGTACAATCTAATAAATAAAATGAGACTAAAATGACTAACATCCTATCAGTAGAACTGGAGATATGCAATTTGAAAGTCTTAGGTAAGTATAGCGCCTAAAAGTACACTACCAGTGGTTAGCTGGTTATGCTAGTCTGTGGGAAAGTCACAAGTTCAGGCCGACACAATGGTGTGCAGGAGGGATACAAGGACCAGGTTAGTCCCACTGAAAACTTTATCTCCACATACTCTGGTGTGAAGTAGCAGGGAGAGCATCGTGCATGGCCATCGCTGTTGCGCAAAGAACAGGCAGGGCTTCTAGGACTGTTGTCGATGTAGCATGAAGATCCTGTCAGGCATTGTAGACGGTTGTTGCTGGAACTTCGCGTTGGTGGTCACCGTGGGCTGTCAATGCTGTAGCAGGAAGTACAGATCCGATGTTGCTCTTCATCTCTGGTGGTGGAAGTAGAGCGAAGAGTCAGGCCCACCGGAGTTTCGCACTGGCGGTCATCGCGGGCGGCAAGGTCTCAGCATGAACAGTCCTGTTCATGGTCTTGAAGAGCCCAAAATTTCAGGTTTTCTCCTTTTCTTCACAGAAGGAGCTCAACTGATGCCAGCCAAGGGTCCAAGACCTGTGGAGGCACCTCTTGGGGATCAGGAACTCACTCCAGCACAGGCCAGTAGGGCTCAGGCAGGTCCAGTGCAGCAGGTCAGCTGGACAGTTTCAGGGAGGTCTCTGGAACTTGTGGCCCTGTAGCTGAGAACATGAGGTCAGCTACCTGACCCTTGGAGTCACTCTGCCTGGGATAAAGGAAACATATGTACTCTTTCTTCTCAGAGGGTTTGCGAGGCCTCAAGCAGCAGGGCAGTGCTCTAACAGCAGGGCAGTCCTTCCTCTGTAGTGTCCGCAGGTTCAGGAGTGGACTGAAGAGTTGGTCTGAGGGTCCAATATTTATACCTGATGCTAGCTTTGAAGTGGGAGAACCTCCTAGACTTCCCCTCACATCTGGTTCTGGGATTTCCATCATCCCCTGCACAGGCTTCACGGGATCTGGGGTGACAATAGGCTGGGGTTGAGTTTTTTGTGAGTGTGCTGGAGGCAGCTCCTTTGTAATGTAATTGGGGCAGGGACCAGCTCCACCCGTCCCATCCTGTCAGGACGAACCTATCCTGCCAACACTTAGTTCTCCTTTGTCTCACTGTCTTGGAGGAATACACAAAGGCCACCTGCCAACTACACTTAGTCACGTGACCCAGGACACAAGCTGCAGGCACCAAATGGTTAGGAAAAGAAAATGGCAACATTCTAAAAGTAAAAGACACACAATTGATGGACGGAATGCAGAACAAATCAAAACATTCACCCCCAGTCAAGAGATCTGGGTTAAATCCATCATTCTTTTGCTCACCATGCCACCCCAGTTTATACCTGGCCATATGCAAATCAGTCTTGACCCTGTGCCTCATGGGAACAGTCCAGCCCGAACTGCCAAGCCAGGTCCTCCCTGGACCAGAAACAAGCATCCTAGGACCGGTTTCGGGGTTTCACCCCTTATCAGCCAGGATAGCTTGATTCCAGTGGCACAGTGAGCCCGGGACCCACGTCTGGGCATACCCGGCGCACTTAGGGCGAGAAAGCAAAAGACACACAATTGATGGATGGAATGCAGAACAAATCAAAACATTCACCCCCAGTCAAGAGATCTGGGTTAAATCCATCATTCTTTTGCTCACCATGCCACCCCAGTTTAGACCTGGCAATATGCAAATCAGTCTTGACCCTGTGCCTCATGGGAACAGTCCAGCCCAAACTGCCAAGCCAGGTCCTCCCTGGACCAGAAACAAGCATCCTAGGACCGGTTTCGGGGTTTCACCCCTCATCAGCCAGGATAGCTTGATTCCAGTGGCACAGTGAGCCGGGGACCCACGTCTGGGCATACTCGGAGCACTTAGGGCGAGAAAGCAAAAGACACACAATTGATGGACGGAATGCAGAACAAATCAAAACATTCACCCACAGTCAAGAGATCTGGGTTAAATCCATCATTCTTTTGCTCACCATGCCACCCTAGTTTAGACCTGGCCTTATGCAAATCAGTCTTGACCCTGTGCCTCATGGGAACAGTCCAGCCCGAACTGCCAAGCCAGGTCCTCCCTGGACCGGAAACAAGCATCCTAGGACCGGTTTCGGGGTTTCACCCCTCATCAGCCAGGATAGCTTGATTCCAGTGGCACAGTGAGCCCAGGACCCACGTCTGGGCAGGCCCGGCGCACTTAGGGCGAGAAAGCAAAAGACACACAATTGATGGACGGAATGCAGAACAAATCAAAACATTCACCCCCAGTCAAGAGATCTGGGTTAAATCCATCATTCTTTTGCTCACCATGCCACCCCAGTTTAGACCTGGCCATATGCAAATCAGTCTTGACCCTGTGCCTCATGGGAACAGTCCAGCCCGAACTGCCAAGCCAGGTCCTCCCTGGACCAGAAACAAGCATCCTAGGACCGGTTTCGGGGTTTCACCCCTCATCAGCCAGGATAGCTTGATTCCAGTGGCACAGTGAGCCCTGGACCCACGTCTGGTCATACCCGGCACACTTAGGCCAAGAAAGCAAAAGACACACAATTGATGGACGGAATGCAGAATAAATCAAAACATTCACCCCCAGTCAAGAGATCTGGGTTAAATCCATCACCATGCCACCCCAGTTTAGACCTGGCCATATGCAAATCAGTCTTGATCCTGTGCCTCACGGGAACAGTCCAGCCCGAACTGCCAAGCCAGGTCTTCCCTGGACCGGAAACAAGCATCCTAGGACCGGTTTCGGGGTTTCACCCCTCATCAGCCAGGATAGCTTGATTCCAGTGGCACAGTGAGCCCAGGACCCACGTCTGGGGGGTCCATCAATTGTTGTTTTTGCATTTGTTATCCCGAGGCGGATGGGTATGCCCAGACGTGGGTCCCATGCTCTCCATGCCACTGGAGTCAAGCTATCCTGGCTGATGAGGGGTGAAACCCCGAAACCGGTCCTAGGATGCTTGTTTTCAGTCCAGGGAGGACCTGGCCTGGCAGTTTGGGCTGGACTGTTCCCATTGGGCACAGGGTCAAGACTGATTTGCATATGTCTGGGTTCAAACTCGAATGGCATGGTGAGCAAAAAAACGATGGATTTAGGCCCAGATCTCTGTACTGGGGTGAATGTATGACATTGTTCTGCATTCTGTCCATCAATTGTTGTTTTTGCAACATTCTAAAAGTGGCATTTTCAGAATTGTGAATTAAAATAAGACTTTACCATTAAAGATGACTTTATATTACTATTCCTTTCAAATCAAGCTTGACTTTCGTACCTGTTCCCAATCAAAGGTTAGCACTTATTAAAGGCTTCACAGTAGTGAAAAACGAATTTGGGAGTTTTTCACTATCAGGACATGTAAAACTTAAAAGTATGGGTCCAATGTTTTAAATACACTGCACCCTGCCCTATAGGCTGTTTAGGGCCTACTTTAGAGGTGACCTATATGTATTAAAAAGGGAGGGTTAGGCCTGGGAAAAGTTTATTTTGTCATGTCGAATTGGCAGTTTCAAACTGCAAACAGGCAGGCCTGAGACATGTTTTAAAGGGATTCTTTACTGTGTGGCACAATAAGTTCTGCAGGCTCACTACAAGCAATTGATTTACAGGTCCTGGGTATATGCTGATCCACTTTACTAGGGACTGATAGGTACATTATTTGTGCCAATCAGGTGTAGGCCAATCTTACCATGTTTTAAGGTGTGTGCACAAGCATTTAGGCACTAGATAGTAGTGGTAAAGTGCACAGACTCCTAAAGACAACAAACATTTTAGCAAGCAGGAACAGAGTAGGTAAAATATTTGGGGCAGACCACATTAAGCCTGAAAAATTAACACCCAGGCTGTCAGAGTCCACTGCAGCCCCTCCAGGGAAACAAGTATTTAGGGACGAGTGCTGGGTCACATTGGCACTCTCAAACCTCCTCTTCTGCGTCACAGCTTGCCTTCATTCACCTATCTGCACCAGCCTGCACGTTTTTTCCCTATTCAGAGGGTCATGGCTCTGCATTTGTGCACCCAGTTTTATGATACTTCTTGGAATGAGTAATTAGGGGTGCAGAATTAATGCATGAGTTTTTACGCTGTACTTTTAAAGAGGCCCTTAGTGTGAGCACCATATGTGAAACACGGCTATTAACTGCTGCAATGTCAAAGCAGTAAAAAACAGCCTGTTTTTCAGTGCTCTGACATCCCATGCAGGAAGCATACACTTCTCAGTTGTTTCCCCACCTTTCCATGGTCTTTAGAGAACCAAAAGAGGCAGTGAAATTGCAAGTAATATATCCATATGTCTCTCAACTTGTCCAAAAATGTTCAGGTCTTCACAGAAAGGTGGGATGGAGGGAATGTCCTGTATTTTTCTGACCTGTTTTTGTTGGTTTTATGACTCTGGGCACTTTACCACTGCTGATCAGTGCTAAAGTGCATTTGCTCTCTCTTGGAAACTTGGTAAGGTTGGTCTACACCGTTTGGCATATTTAATTTCCTGTAAAACCTTTGTACAGTGGTATCCCTTATATCCAGGGCTTGTAAATAAATGCTTCTAGTGGGCCTGCAGCGCCTATTGCGCCACCCACTGAAGTAGCCTTTCAAACCTGTCTCAGGCCTCTGCCGCTGCAGGGCCACCGCGCGCAGTTTACTGCTGCAGTGGCATGGTACTTAAAGTGTTTGCCACGTCTGGAACTCCCCTTTTACTACATATAGGTCGCCCCTAAGGTGCGCCCTATCTAGTCCTATGGGCAGGGTACTGTGTAGGTAAAAGGTAGGACATGTGCCTTTACTGCGTGGCAAGTCCTGGTAGTGACAATCAGCCTATTTGGTTTCTCACTGCTGTGAGGCTGTCCTCTCATAGGTTTGCATTGGGGATTCCCTGATATGTGCTTCAGTGGTAATTTCTGATATGAGAGGGGTATTGTGGCCATGTTTGGTATGTTTGGAATAGTAGCAATAAATCCTGCTTATTAGTGAAAGCGGATTTGTTATTACTATTTTAGAAATGCCACTTTTAGAAGTGGATCCTTCTGTGTGCATATAGGTCTTTGTGCCCTGCCTGGATGTGTATTCACTATCTGGTTTAGACTGACAGGAGAGGAGGGGATGTGCATTCACTCTAGACACTCACAAGGAGGGTTGAGGTGTGTCCTGCCTTTCCTGGGTGACTCAGAGCTAGGCTAAATAGGCCTTGGCTGCATTTAAAGTGGCTGGAGGAGTTTCCCTTGCACCTGAATAGGCCTGGTCTGCATTTAGAGTGGTGAGAGGAGTTGCACCTGCACCTGAATAGGGCTGTGCCTACCTTGTACAATGTTGTCTCTGCCTCCCTGTAGTGTGTCTGGGGAAAGGGTTTGGGATGTGAATGGGGGTGCTGTGCACTTCTAAACAGTGTTTGAAGTGCCCCCCAGAGCAAAGACTTTTTTACTATAAATACAGGGGCTGTGACCCCATGATTTCAGACACTGCGTGGACCAGAAGGCTGCTGGACTGCCAGGAGGAACCGCAGTGGGACTGGAATACCCTATATTATTGATGTGCTGCCCTGAGATAAGGACTGCCACTCTGCTCAGAAGACCCCTTGTGCTGGCCTGCCTGTATGCACCTTGCTGGTGTGCCCCAGTGCTTTTCAAACCCTAGCGCCTGGTGAGTGCTTTTAAATTCTGGTGCCCGAGGCATGGGCTCACCCAGCAATCTTACCAGACAGGGCAGCGCTGCACGTCCCCCGTGGTGTTTGAGCCACAGGAGGGGAGAGCTCCAACAGAGGAAGCGCTCTCCCTCTCGTGTTCCTGCATCGTTTTTGGATTAGCTGCAGCCGGAGCTCTGCTACGTGGCCCCAGGCTGCCAAACAGCACAAAAACAGCGAGGAATCCCAGCCCGGGAAGTCCTCTGCATTGCCAAGCAATGCCAACATCACTGGGGGCAGGGCACAGCCATGGTGGCGGGACGGGCAGAAGAGAGCAGAGCCGACAGAGACTTCGCTTTGTGTTCTGCCGGTCGCAGGGAATCCTCATTTGGCACCACCACCAAGAATGACCAGGGAACAGGTGCCCCCTTGCTGAAACTGGGTGGCTAAACCACGTGGTTGCGGGCAGCCGTGGTTAAAGAGCCAGGGCAGAAGGCTCTGACCCAACGGAGGTTCTTGCTCTGCATGGAGGAGAGCCCAGGGGTGCTAGAGCGAAAGGCTCTGCCCGGACGGTCTCCTCAACGGAATCACGTGCCACAGCTCTGAGCTGCCTGGGGTGCCCGCAAGTGCTGCAGTCATGCCCCTGGTCCTGAGCAGTCAGGGCAGATGTACCTTTTTGGTTTAATCTAGACACGCCGGCCGTACAGCTTTTCGCGGTCCCGAGGAACCAGTGGGAGAACAGACACGGGTGGTTTCGCAACACCGAGGTAATTCCTGCATTCCATGGTGTAGACAGGCAGGTGGCCCAGAAGTCTACGGGGAGAGCTGGAGATTACCGCATAGTGCCTAATAGGAGCACAGAAGCCCTGTGCTCAAGGAATTTAAGGTAATTGGCGTGCATTGTGTAACTACTGCCTGGTATTCCCTGATGTAATGTTGTGACTGTGTTTCATGCCCAAATTATGATTTAGGTGTGACCTAAACTGCATGTTATGTACCTGTGCATAATTGGACGCATTTTATGCCATAATATGTTATGTGCAGGAGCTGCAGGATAATTCCCAGTGATGGTGGATTTATGATTATTAGTATTTAATTTATGACAATTGCCTAATCTTTTTTGTGTAATCTATGTGACGTAATGACAAGTACCTAGTGGCACAATGATTTATGTGATTATGGTATAAAGTGTTTTATGTGCAATACAAAAGGTATTTTTTCATATAGTCTTGTGTGGAGTCTCTTTTTGTGGTGTGCCTAGTGTGTCACTGGTGTGTGTGTGTGCTGCACAAATGCTTTATACATTGCCTCTGGGATAAGCATGACTGCTCTGCCAAGCTACCAAGGGGGTGAGCAGGGGTTATCTTAGGTGTGTAACTCCCTTGCCCTGACAAGAGTGGTGGGTTCTGCCTGGCTTAGGTGCATACCCTAGCCAACCAGAAACTCAATTTCTAACAATAATCACATGCCATTCGCTGTAAAACATTGTGAAAAGCAAAAATAAAATTTACTCCGAAAAGCGCTATTCACTGTAGAAAATTTACTGTGAATGCATGGGAACAGCAGTACGCAAGTGGCTGTTGATTGTGGTGCTTTTCTTTAAATGCATCCTCGCACCAAAATGTGACCCAATTCACACTAGAATATTGCACAAAAAGACAGATTTGCGTTTTGTGTAATAATGTGTAATTTCGAGTAATTCTGTAAAAGCAAATTACGCAGATTTCACACACTTTCTGTAAGACTTCATTTTGTTTCTTCTCATTCAACAGTCCTGCCGGTAATGAGACACTACAGTTTGCTGCTGTGATTGATATGTTTGGGGGAAAGATCTTCTTTGCCTGCAATGAGGGTAGCTTAATGACAGGAAGAACAGGAGAAAAAGGGAAATGCTGTACAACAAGTACAGATGAAGAATAATCCCTGGACATAGATGAATTTGAAGGCTCAAAGTCCTCACCAGAGTCAATAGTGTGAAAGTTGTTTTTTGCCACTCAAACAGCTGGAAAAAAACCTCACCTCAAAATAGGTCACAGGTTCCTTCTGTGTCAAGATGTTGAGTCAGTGCAATAAAGGGAAGTACAGCTTTGATACTTCTTCAATCCATAACCACAAAATAGTGTAACATGAAAAGATGTTGATTGCAGAAAAAGTAAAATGGGAGAGAGAGAAAAACTTGTGTAAGGTATTATGCAGGATGAAGAAGCCATCGATCCCTACTTGAAAACAGTTGTATTGCACTGCATGGTATGTGGGAAAGTGATAAACTGTGGAGAGCGAAACTTGAAATGCCGTTCGCCATCAAAAACAAGCAAGTATTTTTTTTCGTATTACTTTATGCTAGTTATTGTTCCCACCTTTATTTTTTTCTGAAAACACTAGTCACATTGCAGTACTGCTATTTTTGTTTTATTTTCCCACTTTAATTAAATACACAAAAAATACAACTTTCATAAACACATATAAATGGTTCTTTTCAGAACCCACTTTAATTGTTTAAAGAATAATACAATTATATTCATTTTGTATATAACTGTATATTTCTGTCAATTAATGTGTTTGTGGATATCTGTGTACCTATGCCAATATATATGTTGATTCATGTGAGAGTGTTTTAGAGTGTTACACTCTGCCAGAGCAGATTGAAGTGGACAATAAAGTCTCACTCAGATGCCATTAGCATAACCTGAAAGTGACACTTTAATGACTACTTGTAGGAAATCTACATTTTCTGCATAGTCTCCCCAGATTTTCTGCCTTTTTCTGGACCTTATTTTTACTAGACTTAGACCTCTGTGAACTATTATCACTGCTAAACAATAATAAAGTGCCTGTGCTCCCCCTTTAAACATGGTTAAATTGGCCTACCCCTAATTAGGTTATTTAACTTGCCTATATGTCCCTAGTATATTGTACATACAATGTGTCCATGCCCTGGAAGTTAAATGCTACCTGGGGACTGCAGCACCTATTTTGGCATCCACAGAGTGGGTTTGGAAAACATGGCTTCAGGCCTATCATGTGTAGCCTAACATCAGCAGCCTAGAAACTTGGTGACAAACCTGTCAAAATAGCCCTTTTTGAAAGGTGGGAAAACCCTACTTTGAAATATTAATAAGTCACCCCAAAGTATACCTTGTTGCTCCCAAGGTAGCGTACCTGATGTTTAAAAGTAGAAAATGTGGAAACTACAATTTGAATGTTCCTCAGGCAACTAGGCTTCCAAAAGCTACAAACAGCTAAAATAGTCATTCAAAGACAATTTTTCATATTTACTAAAAGTCAATGGTGAAGTTAGATTTTTATTAAATATTTAGGAAAAATAACTCTTACAAAGTTACCTTTCCCCTGCTTGAAGCGCCTTGAGGCTAATTTGCATTAGCTCTCCAGCAGCTGCCCAGCCAGTGCTTGGCCTAATGAGGTGTGAAAACTGCCCCCAGGGCTGGAACATAGGCCAGGGCATTGGGTTAAGCTGTTTGTTGTCCACTTGCAGGAAAGCCAGTATGATGGACTCTGGAACTTTGTTAACTTGTAAAAGGGCCTACCCTTTTGCCAGTAACTTTAAGGTGGGACCTTTTGTCCTCCCAGTCAGGTTGGCATCATACACCCAGAACCAGTTTTGAATAACTAAAAAGGAGGGGACTGTTTGTTTCCCTGACCATGCCTCTGGGTGGGCACAAAGGCTCTGCACAGGGGAGAAAGGGTTTCTCTGTCTTGGAGTAAGGGGCCCTGGGATTATTTGCAGTAGGGCAAACAGGAATGGTTGAAAAACTGAGTGGGATTGCTGCAGGCAATGTTTACCCCATTGTTTAGGGATTAGCCAGGAGTCACCAAAACTTACTAGCTAGTGTCAGCTTTAAATGTGGCACCCCAAGCACGCTACTCAGAACACTTTCTGGACCTGCGGAAGATACGTAGAGACTGGACCTGCTGTCTGTGACCTGAGAGGAGCTGTTTAGGACTAGACATGCTCCTTCTTCTACCCAAAACAAAGAGGTGGACTCCAAAGTTAGATGACTGGCCTTCTGCATGGCTACTGGGGCCCAAATAGCTACAGGAGGAATTTTTCCTGAAGTGACCATTCAACCAGTACCAACTGGAGATGGACTGGACCTTGCAGGTGGCCAAGGCTGGAGTGAGCCTAAGCCCCTAAATGCTGTCACTGGGGTTCTAAAACCAAGAGAAGCTGGTCCAGAAACCATTAACAGTTGGGACATTTTGGCCTTCCACGACCTCTGGACCCACTGGGGAGAACTTGTGGACCCTCCTTAGATACAGCTTCAGGCTTTGCCTGCCAGTGGATTGTGAGCTCCATAAAAAAGACTAAGTCAGAATGTAAAATCTTCAGCCAGTACAAATCTGCTTGGTGCATTTAACTACTGCTCCATCACGGTCGGCCAGAAATTGAACCTAGATCCCGGCTTGCCACCTACATAGATTATCATTGCTGATTAGTGCTTTTTGGTGCTATTTTTACTTACAACTCTGGTTCCCTTATTGGATTTTTATCATTTTGGTGTTATTTTGTTCATTAAAATGTACTCTATATATAAAATTCAGTTTGGGATTTTCATTGTTTGGTGCTTTGACTTTATTACTGTTACTGTTTTGGTACTGCATATCCATTACACATTGCCCCAAGTTAAGCTTATTTACTCTATGATATAGCTACTAGGCCTGGACGGAAAACTACGCTACGCTCGCGTAGTTTGCGCAACTACGCGCTACGTGAATTGCACGTAGCACAGTGCAAAAATGCGTAGCGTAGCGGGCATTTTTTGCTTGCTCGCGGTCCTCAACGTCAAGTTGGCGACCGCCAGGGAGCAAAATGACATCCCGGCGAGACTTTTTCCTCGTTTGCGATCAGCAACATCAAGTTGCCGATCGCGGCGTGGAAAATAAACCTCCGGCGAGATTCTCAACGCGGGAGGTCAGGTTTCTCATTGCGAGTGAGTCGCGTATGCTCGCGACCGCTGCGACGAGAAACTACCCGTCCGCATTGAGAAAACTGCTGCTCGAGTACAAATCTACTCGAGCAGCAGAAAACGACCGCTTGCACTGTGCAAGATGCCGTTTGCAATGATTGCACAGTGCGGACAAGCATCCGGCACTGTGCAATCATTGTGAACAGCATTTCCTACCGCACTACGCAGTTCGCGTAGTGCTACTCGTAGCTCGCGAAGTGCACTTCGCGTAGCTACGCGTAGCGTTACTACGCGAACTACGCCCAGGGTTAATAGCTACCAGGAAGTTGAGCTCAGCTTAATTTTGTGACTTTTTGGGTTCACCCTGACGTGATCGGGTTATTATTCCTTGAGCTGGGTGACTGCCCACCCCAAATAATAATCTACTTTCTTACACTATTATAGTCCATGGGTCAGGTTCACTAATGCTTTGTGCTTGCACTAATGTGAGGCAAAGCAGTAGAAAGCACAGCAAGGATTTGCTTTCCAGCAATAAATATGTTTCGACCTGGAATGATGGCTTATTCACAGTGCCTAATCCACTTTGCACTGTTTTGCATCAAGTGAGTATTTCTGGGTATAATAACTTCAAGCACCTTTAGATTTTTATATATATCCCAATCTACTATGATAGTGTGCCTGGGCTAAATGCATGCATAGTGGAAGTAGTTGCAAACAAGCGTAAATTGATTTCCGCCCGAGTGCAATTTCTCAGCTTACTTTCAAATATACTTAGTGTTGCTTATTCTTTAAACTTACAATGGGTAATAATGACACCTTATAAATAGCTCTAGTGGGATTGAAACACTAATAAATCCTTCAGTCGTGGACCACATCTATGATGACTTTAAATAAGGAGAACCAGAAGAAAACAACTGTCCACCTGCTGCTCCTCGAATGGGCATGATGGCCACTGAACTATCTCCCCCCATGCGCCCTCTTTCTTCTTACTTTTCTGCACATGATTATGACCCAAACACTGCGCTGCGACTTACCCATCATTACTGCATTCTTACTAGTCATATGTAAAATCTGATATATGATGTGTCCTTAAATAAATACTGCTGGTGGTGTAGTATATGCCACTTTGAATTATTAATTCTTTAGGGTTACAACTTTTATGGTTCACAACATTTACAATAATTAAGAAATGACCTTAAAAGAACCACTTTGGTTCCTAGCACTGCTGGGGCACCCCTGCTTCCCACACTTAATCATGAGAGTGATAGTCATTCTGCTATATTGAGGCAAAAACTGCCATATCTCATTATCCTTGTCTGTGTCTTGCATGTTAGCGTAGGAGGCATAGACTGAAAAACATTTATATGGCCTACTGGTGAAACTTCTTCCTGCACATTGTTGGACACATTTATGTTTTATTCAGGGATAACAAATTCTCATTTTCCGGGTAGTTTCTGAGAACAAATATCTTTGCAAGTGAATATTTTAAACTTAGCAGCAGCATGTCAACCCTTTAGTGCTGTGAAGGGAACTGCAATAGAGTAATTTCCTTTTACTGTAAACAGATTCTCCTTCACTCGGGTGAGATTCTCTTATCCAGTGGATTCTCCTACACACTGATGTGCTGTCCATGACTTTGCATGACTTTGCAACGCAGTTGCGGACTCTGACAACCTGCAAACAAAAGCTCTTTGAATTTTTTGTACAAATACCCCATGACATGGGACAGTGAACGCTGAGTCATAGTCTGCAGATTATGAAATAAGAACTGATCCATCCTGAACTGCCAGGTGAAACTCCCTACAGAAGAGAACACAAGCAGCCACAGACCAGTTTCAGCCTTGTTAGATCTCATCAGTGAGGTATAGCTTGGATCCTATGGCACAGTGAGCAAGGGGTATATGTCTGGGCATACCCTTAGCCACTTAGGGTGATACATCAATCACACTAACGGTGATGGGATAAGTGCTTGCAAATAATCTAACGGGGTCTCCAACCTTTATTATAGTGAGAGCTACTTCTGATTATTTAAAACTGTTGTGAGCTACTGTTTAATATAGGGATTCAATAAATGTACACGGAGGCCACATAACATAAACAATGCCCCTAGAGTACCCCAGTCCTGCTACAGGGAGGATACAACCTTAATGTCACAGGAGCTGTAGTTCAAAAGGCTTACATCTTGGATCCCTAAGTGTCAGTTTTGTCTCTATGTTCTTGAGACAAAGAAAGGGAGAAAGCGAGAGAAATACGGAGAGAAAGAGAGGCAGAGAATGTGAGACAAAAGGAAAGGAATAGAGCAGAATTAGAGAGAGAAAGAGACAGGGAAAGGAAAACTGACCAAATGAGAGAAAAAGGGCAAGAGAGAAACAAAGGAATCTAAGAAAAATAAGGAAAAGATAGGGAAAGAAAGAGCTCAAAAGGAGAGAGAGAGAGAAAGAATGAGGAAATAAATAAACAGAGAAAGGATCGAAAGAAAGGAGGTGAACGAAGAAAGAGAGAAAGGAGAAAATGCAAGAGGAATATAAAAGAAAAGCAGTGAAAGGAATCAAATGAAAGGGAGAAGGAAAGAATGACAAAGAAAGAAGTAGAAAAAGAAAGAAGCAAGATTACAACAGATAAAGAGATTAGAAAGAAAGCAAGATAAAAGGACAAAAGATGGAAAATTAAGAAAAGGAAAACATGAGAGAATGGGTTAGAAGAAGAAGAAGAAAAAAGAAAATAAAGAAATAAAGAAGGAGAAACATGGTGAAAAGGACACTAGTGGAGTATGAAAGGAAGAAAAGAAAGGGAAGAGTGAAATACGTAACTAAAGGAAAAGAGAAAGACAGAAAGAATAACAGTAGAGGAAAGATTCAAGACAGAGAAAGAAAAAAAGACTGAACAGAGGAAAGAATAATAGAAAAATCAGAGAAAGTACGGAGATGAGAAATCAAGAGAAAGGACAAAAGAAAATGAGGAGAGAAGGAGTGAAATCAAGAAAGAGGGGAGGAAGGAAAAATAAATGGAGAAATGAGAAAGACAGAAAGGGAGGAAAAAGAAAGAATGAAAAAACAAAGAGAATTATTGAGCGAAAGAATGAGATAAAGAAAGGTGATGAAGTCAGAATTAGAGAGAAAACAAAAGAAGCCGAGAAAAAGAGGAGAAAGAAAGAGAATGAAAGAAGAGAAGAAGGAAAAAATCAAGACAAGCAGAGAAAGGAAATATTAAGGAAAAGGAGAAAAGAGATGAGAAAAATAAAAGTATAGAAAATAGCAAGAGTAAAATATAGACAAGACGAAAAAAAGAAAGAGAACCTGAAAAGAATGCGCAACAAAGAAGTAAGGAAATGGAGAAGTACAGAAAGAAAGAAGTAGTGTAGTGTAAGAGGGAAAGCATAAAGGAGGGGGTAAAAGAAACTGAGAGAAGAGAGAAATACATGAAAGCAAAGAAAAAAGAAAGAGAATGAAGAAGAGGACAGACAAAAGGAGAAAAAGAAGTAAAGATAGAATTTTGTAGAAGAGGGTAGGCTAAATCACGCTGCACTGTCAGCTTTGGAGCACTCACAGAAACAGGCACAGTCTTTCAAATAGCTGCCTTATCAGGTGGGTTGCTGTATATTCTCAAGCCTGCTGACAAGTGATAGGAGGAGAGATAAATAGGGTATTTGCATTGCGCAAACTTGGTGCAAACTCAAAACTCTGCTATCTCCACTTGGGTCTTGACCTTAAACTGAGTCTTGAAATCATAAATTCAACAACATATCAATGACAGTGAGGTGGATTTGCCCCACAGTAACAGCAGAGAAGAGTACATTTTCAAATGATGAAGGTTTGTTAACAAATTAGTAAAGTTACAGTCTCACTTTGAAACAGTTTGATAATAAATCGTTAATCACCTGAATATAGCATATGGAATGTAATCCAGGCAGGTCAAATAGCAAATCTGAAAATGGGTTATTAAAAGAGAGTCTATGCAAATTAAGATACATTCAATTCTCCTGAAGGGAAGGCTAGTAGTGTGGACAAATTGGTGAATTTAGAAGTAGAACCAAATGAAGGTTCCAATCAGGAAAAGGGGAAATGTATTTCCTCTAGAAAGTAACTATAAGAGTAGAAATATAAGGAGCGCAAGATCTGGAGAGAGGGGGAAAGGAACATCTGCCTGTGAAGGTGGGCAGAGGCAAGTCTAACTAGCTAAAGTCTGAGTCACAATTTAAACATTACATCACATACACATTTCATGAGTTCTCACAGTGTAAGAACCAATCAAATCTAAGCATTCACAATGAGTATGTTGTCAGGCTCTTTCACATGATTAAGGCAATAAGCAGATCCAATCCCACAGCCTTCAGAGACATCACACAAAGGGTCGATTTCTCCCTTGACTCCTTTTCTTCTCAGGTGCAGAAAGCTAACATTTAAACAATCAGTTGCAAGAGATGACCTTCACATAAAATGTTAACCATAATAATAAGGATAACGACATCACTGCAGCTCTCAGTCCCTGCAACGAGAGAAAGAGTATGCATAGCAAGCAAGAATACAATTCCGCATTATGGAGGTGGTCATTCTGAGGCTCACTCACTCTAACTTAATATGAATATACTATGGCGAATGTTTTATATAAACCTTACTCATTATTGTCAATCTAAATATAAAATATAATTTGCGTATTAGTAAGCATTGATTATATGTGTTATGAATTAGCATATTATTAAGAGCAAATGAAAAATAGTGGCACTACGTCATCACAAGCAATTATTGTGTGCGAGCTACTCAGTGACAGCCTGCGAGCTACTGGTAGCTCTCAATCGATCTGTTGGAGACCAACTACTGCCAATTGCTCATAATAGCATTCCAGTCCATTGCCAGTGGTTAGACAAATTGTATGTATTCCTCCCATCACCCTTTGTGTATTTGATGTAACACCCTAAGTAGCCAAGTGTATGCTCAGATGTGGGTCACTTGCTCACTGTGCCACTGGAACCAAGCTGCACCCCACTGAAGAGGCTCAATCAGATAGAAACCGGTCTTGACTTGCTCGTGTTCCATTGGTAGTTCGGGCTGGGCTCTTCCTATTGGAGATGACCAAGACTGATTTGCATATGGTTGGTTCTAATCTGAGGTGAAATGGTGCGCAAAAGAACAATGGGTTGGAATGCTACCCTGAGCACTTGCCAGTGGTCAGACAAATTGCAATCATTCCCCCATTACCTTTTTGTGTGTTTGATGCAATTCGGTGCCAATCAGTTGGAGTTATATTTCTCTAGATGATCTAATTCTGTATATTTTTGTTTGCAAATACTGATGTACGATTCCCTAATAGGGAAGGTCTACTTGCAATCTTTTCTATGTAATCATCGGAATAAGCTAGTGCTTCTGATTCAGGCATAATCTTTATTGTAACATATGAGTCGTGAAAAAGTAAATCTATAACAAAACAGTAATTTAGAATTTGTCATGAAACTTATACAACCGCTCTCTTATTGAGGGCCATTGAAGATAAAAATCTGCACATACAATCTTCAGCAAACAGGGCAACAAAATATTCCTCAGCAAGACTGTATAAAACAAAAATCAGCAAATAATGGTCCCAAAGGAGCCATTGGGCACCATTTCGAAATGATTCAAAATTTTTATGGCATATAACTATCCCAAAGTTATATCTATTACAAAATAATTACTATATATGTATATATATATATATATATATATATATATATTACCTATTGGTGGTCGCCAGTGGGTAGTTATAGTTAGGATGCAGTTTCCATAGGAAGAGCTTTTTTTCATTTGCCCATAACTTTCGCGTCGTTTGACTAATCTTCGTGAAACTTTCAAAACTATTGGGGCAGTCACTTCAGCTGCTGTCTTGAATATTTCGGGATGAACCATCAAGCGGGGGGCCAAGAAAAAGGGGGGTCCTAAGACGCTTTTTCTCTGTTAATTTCTGTAGGAAACTTTAGACACGGGTACAGCCTGAACTGCTGAATGGAATTTCACCAAATTTGGCAGAAAGGTAGCGCTTGGTCCTGAAAGCCACCTTTTTGTTAAATGGTTTAAATCCATTCAGTAGTTGCTGAGAAACTTAAAGATTTCTCAGATATACAACTGTGGCCGCAGTGGATCCGCGCCCCCTGCCAATCTCATGCCTGAGATCTGATTGGCTGCCAACACTTTAAAACAAGAAGTGTTGGCAGCCATCTTGTGACACGCTTGAACCAAGTCACAAGAAACAATTTTTTTATTAAAAGAAAAGGGGGCAGGGTAGAAACACTCTGACCCCCTAGGCCTCTTCAGGGGGTCCCATAGAGACCCCCAGGGCCCAAAAAAGTATATATTTTTAAATTTTCGTCGGGAGTCATGGAGGATTAGTGAATCCCACCAAAAATGAAAACAAAAATGAAGTGCGGACTCCCACGCTGTGTTTGATTAGGCCCCCAGTTGGGCCAGGTCCCAGGGGCAACTAAAAATAATAATGGGGGGCCACACGGCCATCTCCCCGGGGCTGAAGACGAAGGGAATGCAGGGGGGCACGCGGCTCTCTCGCAGGCCCGGGGACTGCCACCTGCCCTGGGATATATTAAATTATAATACATTGGGGGGTTCCAGCCCCCCCTCGCAGCCCAGGGGACTGCCACCTCCCTGGGGCTAATTCACTCAAATGCTGGGTGGCCATGCGCCCCCCGCTACCCCGGGGACCGCCACCTCCCCGGGGCTATATTAAAAAATTAAGCGTGGTGGGCTCCAGCCCCTCCAAGCAGCCCCGGGGACCGCCACCTCCCGAGTGCTTAATTAATGTTGGAGGGGGGCCGCACAGCCCCCCCTAGTGGAGCTATAGATGGACCTGGAGACCGCCACTCCCCAGGGCCAGTTTCAGCAATGTCCCAGAGTGCCCACCACCGGGACATTGGGGCACCGCTCCCGCCAAGCCATAGCACACACTGCTATACTTCATGGAAGCAAGAGCACTAAAAATGCTCTTGCTACCATGAAGCGGAGCAGAATTGCTTCTGGAAAGAGGGAGCTGCATGTCTGTAGCTCCCTCTTTACAAAAGCAATGCCAGATCCCGCAGGAGGCAGGGAGCCAGCAGGGACCGTGGGGGCCTTCAGGCTCTCCCGCTGTCCCCAACAAAGAGGCCATGCCCCAGGGGATGGGGTTCCCGGGGCAATATTGGCCCAGGGAGGGGGGCTGTGTAGGCCCCACTCCCCATTTTTCAAATAAAAGATGAAGGTCCCCTCCCCAGGCCTATTTCGGCCCTGGAGACCCCTTCCCCCGGGGCCGAAATAGGCTTGGGGAGGGGGGCCGGGCCCGGGGGTGAGGTCCCCATGGCCAAAACCCCACCCTATTTTTTAAAAAACAGAAATAAAGGCCTGGCCCTTGTGGATGGAGTCCACAGGGCCAAAATTGGCTTCAGGAAGGGGGCCATGTGGCCCACCCTCCCATTTAAAAAACAAACAAAAAAAATGCCTGGCCCCGGGGGAGGAGGTCCACATGGCCAAAATTGGCCCAGGGATGGAGGGGCATGCGGCTGCCTTCCTTTATTTAATTTTTTTTTTTTAAGAAAAGGCCGGACCCCTGGGGATGAGGTACCTAGGGCCATAATCAGCCCGGGGAGGGAGGCTACGAACCCTCCCTTCCCGAAAAAAAAATATTTAATACAACAAAAAAACTCCGGCAAGTTGCCGGAGGCCACACCCCCTTTACCACTACTATGCAAACGCACTTCCTGGCGCAGTGGTGGTTAGGGAATGAAATCACTTTGAATGCTGAGGGTCTTTGGGGGCCAACAAGCCCTCTTGTTACCTCCAGTAAGTCCCAGACAGTGGGATTGCTAAGAGGACTTGAAGGCCACTCCCCCTTTCTCCACCACTCTGCAAACGCACCTCCTGGCGCACTTCTGGTTGGGATATGAATTCCACTTTACTCCTGAGGGCCTCAGGACTAAAGTGAACTACTTCCCCAAACCAGTAGTGCATCAGGAGGCGCGTTTGCAGAGTGGTGGAGAAAAGGGCATGGCTTCTGACAACCTCTCAGCAATACACCTGTGTAGGTGTTACTGGAGGTGGCAGATGGGGTGGGTGGCCCCCAGGGACCCTCAAGAGCCAAGGGGACTTCATCCCCCAACTAGTAGTGTGCCAGGAAGTACTTTTGCAGAGTGGTGGAGAAAGGGGACGTGGCCACCGAACATCTCTCAGCAAACCCACTGTGTGGGACTTCCTGGAGTTAACAGGAGGGGTAGTTGGCCCCCAAGGATCCTCTGGGGCCAAGGGGACTTCATCATCCTACTAGTAGTGTGCCAGGAGCCGTGTTTGCACAGTGGTGAAGAAAGGGGGCGTGGCCTCCGACAATCAGCAATCGTGCTGTGTGGGACTTACTGGAGGTAACAGGAGGGGTAGTTGGTCCCCAAGGATATCCTTGAGGGCCAACTACCCCTCCTGTTACCTCCAATAAGTTCCACACAGCTGGATTGCTAAGAGGTCTTTGGAGGCCACGCCCTCTTTCTCCACCACTCTGTAAACGCGGCTCTGCTCGTGGTGCACTACTGGTTGGGGGATGAAGTCCACTTTACTCCTGAGGGACCTTGGGCGCCAAGAGTCCCTCCTGTTACCTCCTGTAAGTCCTACAAAGCGGGATTCCTGAGAGCTGGTCGGAGGCCCAGCCCCCTTTCTCCACCGCTCTGCAAACGCGATTACTAGTTAAAAAACCATAGAAATCCACTGAAAAAACCAAAGGTTACAGGGACGTTATAGTTAGCAAATAGAATTTAAAGAACCTTAGAAATTCACTGAAAAATCCAAAGGTTACAGGGAAGTTATAGTTAGGAAATAGAACTAAAAAACCTTAGAAATTCACTGAAAAACCCAAAGGTTACAGGGACGTTATAGTTAGGAAATAGAATTTTAAAAAACCTTGGAAATTCACTGAAAAAACCAAAGGTACAGGGACATTATAGTTAGGCTCAGGTTTCACTCATACAAAACCATTGAAATTCAGCAGTTATAGTTATCTGAGCTAACCATAACTCGCACAGCCGCAATGCACTGCTTATGGCCTCACATATTACATCACTCATGACATGGTCAGTGACATCACTGATGACTAAATGTTAAATGGTGTAAATCCGATCAGTAGTGCCTGAGAAATTTGAAGATTTCTCAGATATACAACTGTGGCTGTGGTGAATCCGCCAACCCTACCAATATCATGCCTGAGATCTGATTGGCTGCCAACACTTCAAACCAGGAAGTGTTGGCAGCCAGCTTGTGACTCGGTTGAACCGAGCCACAAGAAAAAACGTGAAAAAATAAGAAAAGTGGGCAGGGTAGAAACACCCTGACTCCCTATGCCTGTTCAGGGGGTCCCACAGGGACCTTAAGAGCCAAAAAAAGCATTTTCTTTTTTTAAATTTTTAGCGGGATTAATCCGGTTGATAATGTTTTTTAAAACGAAGCGCGGGCTTCTGCGCTTCGTTTACTTTAGGCCCCCGGGTGGGCTAGGTCCCGGGGGCTATGAAAAATAGTGATGCAGTGGCCCGTGCAGGCCCCTGCAGCCCCGGGTCCCGCCACCTCCCCGGGGCTAAAACTTTGGAAATGCGGGGGCACACAGCCCCCCTGCAGCCCCGGTGCCCACCACCTCCCAGGGGCTATTTGTACAAAAATATGTGGGGGGGCTCCAGCCCGCCCATGCAACACCGGGGACCGCCTCCTCCCTGGGGCTAATTTTGTGAACTGCGGGGGGCCACGTGGCCCCCTGCAGCCCCGGGGACTTCCACCTCCCCGGGGCTCTGTTTGCAATAATGCGTGGGGGGGCTCCTGCCCCCACGCAACCCCAGGGACCGCCATCTCCCCGGGGCTATTTTAAAAAATAATGTGTGGGGGGTTTCAGCCCCTCAACACAGCCCCGGGGACCACCACCTCCCCAGGACTATTTCAAAGATAGGAGGGGGCGCACGGCTCCCCTCTTGGAGCCATAAATGGCCCTGGGGACCAAGTCTGCTACGCTTCATGGAAGCGAGAGCAGGAAAAATGCTCTCGCTTCCATGAAGCAAAGCAGAATTGCTTTTGGACAGAGGGAGCTGCATGTTTGCAGCTCCCTCTGCCCAAAAACAATGCCAGCTCTCGCAAGAGGCGGGGTGCCGGCAGGGACCGCGTGGGCCTTGAGGCTCCCCACGCGGTCCCCAACGACGTAGTCAAGCCACCCTCCCTTAAAATAAAGTGACATTTAAAAAAAAAAAATGGCCAAGCCCCGGGGGATGGGGTCCTTGGGCCGAAAATGGCCTGTGGGAGGGGTGCCGCTCAGCCCCCCTCCCTTAAAAAAACACTTTTTATAATTGGCCGGGCATCGGGGGATGGGGTCCCCTGGGCTGAAATTGGTCTGGGGAGGGGTGCCGCACAGCCCCCTTCCCCTTTTGAATTAAAATATAAACATAGGCCTAGCCCCAGGGGATGGGGTCCTCGGGACCGAAATTGGCCTCGGGAGGGGGGCTGCGGGGCCCCCCTCCCTTTTTAATTTAATAAAATATATATATGCGTACAATAATATATATGTGTGTGTGTTCACCCTTGACCCTGTCATCAGGCAGGTCGCTCCCCGCGCCGCACAGCACCACCTCTGTGTCGCTACCCCTGAGCCCGCTGCTGCCGCTGCTTAGGTTCGAGCCTTGCGCTCGCTCTGCCCCTCTTGACACGATTGTGCTTCTGCCTGCATTTTCTGTACTGTTTTTCACTGCACTTGTCCCTGTTGTAAGTACTGTTTTTTCACCCTAATTTTCCCTGATTGTGCCCACTTTTCCTTCTATATCCCCCGCCCGCTCTCCCCTTCGTTTTTTCCCACCGCTGCGTCCCCAGCGGCCCCGCCCCCTAATCACCCATTCGCCGCCCCGCTCCTGCCTCACAGCTGCTCCTCCCTCCCACCTCCCCTTATATGGCGGCCGACGCGCGCAGCGGGCGCGCCGCTGGTGCGCAGAAGGCGCGCCTAAGGCTAGCCCGTCTGCGCCTGTCCGCGCCTGGACCGCGCCCAGTGCCAGAACCCCTGGCCCCCGCGAACGCCACGACGCCCGTCTCTGCTACGACACCAACACCCTCCACGCACTCAACACCGGACGAGCGCACACCTGCTTCCTGGCCGCCCGAAGCGCACCAAAGGACCCTTCTCCTGCCGGAGCTGCAGCTTCACCAGTCTCCGAGCCGACAACCCTCCCACCAGGACAGGACGCAACCACCTCAGATGCATACTACTGAACACCCGCTCCGCACGCAAACACGCCGTCGAACTCTGGGACCTGCTCGACACATCCTCCCCGGACATCGCCTTCCTGACAGAGACCTGGCTGAATGACTCCTCAGCACCAGACATCACCATAGCCATCCCGGACGGCTACAAGATCACCCACAGAGACCGCACCAACGGAGTAGGAGGTGGAATCGCCATCATCCACAAGTCCACCCTCAAGGTTGCGACCAACTCCGACGACACCCTCAGCACCGCCAAACACCTGCACTTCCAGATCCACACTGATCCCAACACCACCCTCAGAGGAACTCTGATCTACAGACCCCCCGGACCCCGGCCTCAGTTCAGCGACTCCACGCCGACTTCGTTAGCACGCACGCCCTCGTCTCCACGGACTACATCCTCCTCGGAGACCTGAACTTCCACCTCGAGAACAACAACGACACCAAGTCCACCACCCTGATCGCCAACCTCACCAACCTCGGACACCGACAGCTTGTCACAACGCCCACCCACTCTGCCGGCCACACGCTTGACCCCATCTTCTCCGCAAGCTCCCACGACTCCTTTAGCCACACCACCGAACTCCACTGGACCGACCATCGCTGCATCCACTTCACCTTCCGGAAACCCACCACGTACCACCGCACCCAACAGATCCCCCGCCGCTGCTGGAGTAAAATCACCGAAGACCAGCTAAACACCGCCCGAAGCCCACCCGCCGACCCCACCGACCCTGACGCCGCCGCCAGCAACTTCAGGCGTTGGATCAATGACTGCGCCAACACCCTCGCCCCGATCAAGAAACCCTCCAACAGACGCACCAACAAGAATGCCAGCTGGTTCTCCGCGGACCTGCAGACCGCCAAACAAACCTGCCGAAGACTAGAGAAGAAATGGCACCGCGAACAGACAGCAGAGAACCACGCAGCCCACAAGAACGCCATGCGCCAACACCATCACCTCATCAGATCCGCCAAAAGGACCTCCTTCAAGGACCGCCTCGACAACAACGCACACAACAGCAAAGAGCTCTTCAACATCGTGAAGGAACTCTCCAACCCCAGCTCCAACACCAACGACATCCCACCATCGCAAGACCTGTGCAACTCCCTGGCCACCTTCTTCCATCGCAAGATCACAGACATCCACGACAGCTTCAACAACCAGACCACCATGACAGCCAACGACACCTCAGACCCCACGACCACCACCCACAACGACCCCCTGCTCACCTGGACTCACATCAACGATGACGACACCATCAAAATCCTGAACACCATCCACTCCGGCTCCCCGTCAGACCCGTGCCCACACCACATATTCAACAGAGCCAGCGCCACCATCGCACCCCATCTCCGCAAGGCCATCAACATCTCCTTCGAGTCCGCGACCTTCCCGGAGAGCTGGAAGCACGCCGAGATCAACGCCTTGCTCAAGAAACCCAAGGCAGATCCGAGGGACCTCAAGAACTTCCGGCCCATCTCCCTGCTCCCGTTCCCGGCGAATGTCATCGAAAAAACAGTCAACAAACAGCTAACCCGCTACCTCAAGGAGAACAACATCCTGGACCCGTCCCAGTCCGGGTTCCGCAGCAGCCACAGCACCGAAACTGCCCTCATCGCTGCCACCGATGACATCAGGGCCCTGCTGGACAACGGTGAAACCGCGGCCCTCATCCTCCTGGACCTATCAGCCGCCTTCAACACGGTCTGCCACCGCACCCTACGCACACGCCTCCACAACGCAGGGATCCGAGACAAGGCTCTGGAATGGACCACCTCCTTCCTCTCCGGCAGAACCCAGAGCGTCCGCCTCCCCCCTTTCTGTTCCGAAGCCTACAAGATCATCTGCGGCGTACCCCAAGGATCATCCCTCAGCCCGACATTGTTCAACATCTACATGGCCCCACTCGCCCACGTCGCCAGACTTCACGACTTCAACATCATCTCCTACGCCGACGACACACAGCTGATCCTCTCCCTCACCAAGGACCCCCTCACTGCCAAAACCAACCTCCACGAAGGAATGAAAGCCGTCGCAGAATGGATGAAGAACAGCCGTCTGAAGCTGAACTCGGAGAAGTCGGAGGTCCTCATCCTTGGCTCCACCCCCTCAGCCTGGGATGACTCCTGGTGGCCGACCGCCCTTGGAGCAGCACCAACGCCCACCGACCACGCACGCAACCTGGGGTTCATCCTCGACTCAACGCTCTCCATGACCAAGCAAGTCAACGCCGTCTCATCCTCCTGCTTCAACACCCTCCGCATGCTCCGCAAGATCTACAGGCGGATCCCCACTGACACAAGAAGAACGGTCACCCAGGCCCTCGTCAGTAGCAGGCTGGACTACGGAAACGCCCTCTACGTGGGAGCCCCGGCCAAACTGCTGAAACGACTGCAACGCATACAGAACGCCTCTGCCCGCCTGATCCTCGACATCCCTCGACACAGCCACATCACACCCCACCTGAGAGACCTGCACTGGCTGCCCGTCAACAAGAGGATCACCTTCAAGCTCCTCACCCACGCACACAAGGCACTCCACGACACCGGACCAGCATACCTCAACAGACGACTCACCTTCTACACCCCGAACCGCCAGCTCCGCTCCGCCGACCGCGCCCTCGCTACCATCCCCCGCATCCGAAGAACGACCTACGGTGGCAGATCGTTCTCCTACCTCGCCGCCAGGACCTGGAACACCCTCCCCATCCTCCTACGGCAGACCCAAGACCTACTAACCTTCAGGAGGCTACTCAAGACCTGGCTATTTGAGCAGTAACAGCACCCCCCCTAGCGCCTTGAGACCCTCACGGGTGAGTAGTGTGCTCTACAAATTCCTGATTGATTGATTGATTGTTTACTCTGCCATTCCATCTAAAAGCAGTGCCTTTGTAGTCTTCTACACATGATTTGATAAGGCAATAAAATTCTAATCATAAAACATGTTTCCTTTTTGGCCTCTTTTGGGGGCAGATTTCCTAATTGTTCATGCAACGAAGAGAAGCAATCTAATTTGCTCTGCTCTATTGGGCAAGGGGCAAAACATAGGGCAGAGCCATGTCTACTAAGACTGGCCTGCTGCTGCTATGCTATTATTCCCTATGCTGGCACTCTAAACGGCTGCCATGCATGCCACTCACACTTGCAGAGGCCAGCATGTGCTGTCTAGCATTGGATATTGTTGGAAAGTGGTTTATTAGTAGTGATAAGTAGTGACTTACCACTAGTAATAAGGCCACAAACAAAATAAAAGGTTCAGATAAGGTCTCGATAAATTATTCCATTGCTCAAACCCTTGGTAGCTGGCAAAGAGCAGGCAGGTGTAACTTAAGAAACAGGTGTGTAAAGCATTTAAAAACACCAATACATTAAGTAAGACACAACACACAATAAAAATCCAACTCCAATTTATAAAAATAGATTATTACTTTTGTATGAACAAATAAACACCAAAACAACAAAAATCCAATGTAAGGATCTGGAGATATGAATTTCTAAAAATAAACCCTTTCTAGTGCTTAGAAACAAATAGCGCCACTTTGGGACAGCTGTTCACACTTGACTGGGACAAGGTCAAAGTTTGAGACCGACTGCAATAGAGCACTGGTCGCATACATTAAGCGGGAGGCCTCAGTCAAACTTTTACCTTCTGAGTTAGAAATTTTTCTGGAGTATTTTCTCTGGACATCGAGTGGTCCCCTCCAGCAGGACAATTTCGATGCAGCGTCATTGGATTGCTTCTCCGCGAGGCCCTGGTCAAATCCTGGAAGTCTGGTGCTCCGGAGCTTTCAGCGGGATGAACCTGAAATCCAGACAAGTAGCTGATGAAGGTAGCCGGCTTGACTCTCGACGTCGAGTTGGTCACCTTATGGAGCTTTTTCCAAAAGTTGTTCCAAACTTCTCCAAACTTCTGGAACTTCTTCCTGAAGTTTCTTTTGAGAGTTCAAAGTGTCCACAATACCTTGGGTTGTCTGGACTGCAATTCCCCAGGGGACTCTTGGTGGAGATGATGAAGGTAGGCTCTGTTAACCTGTAGCTTACAGAGAGTCCACTTGTTAATCCTTATTGAAGGAAGGCAAAGTCCTTAGGGCTCTAGTACCAGATTGTGCAGCAGGTGCAGTACTTCAGAGTGCAGTCCTTTGGGTGCAGATCCAGATTCCAGCAGGGCAGTCCTTCTTCTGGTAGTTTCAGGCAGAACATCTGAGTAGCTATGCAGCTCTTCCATATTTTTCCAGTGTTCCCGGGCGTCAAGCAAGGGGGCACCCCTGACCAATGGGATGCAGAGTGCCAACCAGGTGTATGACCACTTCCTCCAAAGTGTGGCATATTCTTTTTCCAGAAAGCACTATTCTTTCAAAATCCAAAATGGAGAAAGTCTCCCCAGAGGAGCTGGATCAGGCTAACCCAACATGCTGGTGTAGCTAATTTTCCTAAACACTCCTCTTCCAACCCTTTCCCTAATCTAATTACATGGGATCCTGTGTGACTGGGGTGGCAGGATGTGGGGGTCAGCCTGTGCTGTCCTAAAGTGTCATTCTCCCTTTAAAGACCAGTTTGGCTACCCCTCACCCCCTTCCTGCCATCTGCTCTGCAGCTTGCACTTCTCCACCCACAGAAAATCCATTGTCTCTCTAGCAGGGCTTTTCACACCTCATTAGAGCAGCCTGGCCAGCATGGGCAGAGGCTGGCCAATAAGGAGAGAGCAGCTGAAAGACTGGATTTTGGCTCACAGAAAAGAAAGTTTAATAACTTCTTTTCTATCATAGTTATTATAAATCTAACAGTGGCAAATTGTTGGATTTATCTTAGCTATTAATTCCATACCTTGAAATATATTTTTTTTATGTGGCTCCTATCAATATTTATAAATAAAATATTACAATGTTAGCCTATGGAGCCATTCACTACAATGGGGAAAAATGAAATTGGCAGTTTTTCCCTTACTATGGCTTATAAAACATCGTTTATGGTGTTCCTGTTTATAGTTACAAGACACCCTGCCCCTGGGCACCTAGGGGAGACCTTAGGGGGGCTTCTATGTAAACATAAGGTAGATTACTACTTTAGAAATACCTTTAATTCCAAAGTCGAATTTGCATATAATTTCAATCTCAAAGCATCCTGCAAGGCAGGGCTGGCTTTTAAAATGACAACAGACACAACAGTAGTACACACTCCAGTGAAAGAAATCTACTGGGCCTCTAAACTCCCTGCCCTCTTATATTTTAGGGACTTATAGGTATTTTGAATCCCCCCTGCCTAGTTGCCTTATTATATACTAGGGACTTACAGGGGTATGTCATTGCCAATTGTAATTATACCAAATTACCATGTACTTTTTACACAGAGCACAATCTCTGGGTCTGGTAGCAGAGCCCAGAGCACAGTCAGAGAACCAGAAAACCAGCACCTAGTAGTCAAATGAGGGCAAAAAGTGGGGGGACACTGGAAATAGGTCCTGATTTCTCACAGATATGTACTGGAAATATACCATACCTGTACCAATTCCTCTTTCTAGACAAACACAGAAGGATCCCACGAACTAGATGTGTGCTATGCTCTCCAGCATACATACAATGCTTGGATTTTTTAACAAATGAAATCATTTTTTCTTTTTAGCGGCTGCTTCAAGGAGATGTTAGTTGTTGATGAAAATCCCTTTCCAGGTATCATAATAGATTGGACTTTGTATCAAAACCTATGTGTTCTTGCACTGAATGACCAAGTAATACCCCAGTAATGTTCTCTTGACACAAAACAACGCAAAGCAGCACAAAGTGCTTTTTGAGCTGGGAATAAGAAATGTTTTCAGTGCAGAATGCTTTTTCTGCTGGAAATCATTTTGTGCTGGCACAGGGCATTAACAAATGTGGACCTTAGTGTCCATAGTGCATGAGCCCCACCTCAAGATATTCTATAATTTCTCCAAATTGGAAAAAACCCTTCCTTGTAAATATTATATCACAAAAATTGATAATAATATGTAACAACAATTAGTGAGCCTGTGTCCTGAACCTCGTCTTCTGTAAACCTGTGTCTACACTTTTTGCTAGGTGCTAATTAGAAACTGGGGCGGACCTGAACATCCCAGGCCTCCTGTTGCTTGCCTGTCTCTGCACCCCATTCAGCCTGCATGTAGGAGATTGCCTAGCTCCATACCCTACTCCTGCTGCCAGTGCATGCTGCTCAATGCTACCATTTCATACCACTAAAGGGACTTCCCTGTCCTATCCTACGAAGAGTCCAAGAAGATAGGTCATCCACTCTGAGGAGTGCTACAACCGGCCACTTATGGAGGAACAGTGAGTGAGGGAAAATCGAGAATTTTAGTCCCAACAACATCTTCTTAGCCATAAGGTTTTACAGGTGAGACAATCTGGACTACCCTAGGTGATTTAAAGCTGTAAGAATGGACTGAGAACCCTCGTATTATTATTTCTGTCTTATATATTGGATTGTTGAACACTTTGCAGATTTTCTTTTTTTTTTTAGAAATAGAGTGTCATAAATTTGTGCCGGTGTTTCGAAATAAACAAGTGTTGGTACCAGTGGTGCTACAATAATTTTCAGAGTGCGGGGTGCAGACAATAATATTATATCACTGAAGTCATAGGGAATGTGAAAAATCCAAGTCACACGAAGAGTAGCAAATGTGCACTCTGATTAAGTAGGAGAGTGATAAGGGTGTGGTGTGTAACCAGTCGTGCATTTTGGAGCAATGGTGTGGTCATTGCCACTACATTTTCATAGACATGTAGTTTTATCGATTCTGTAATCCCTGTATTAATATCAGTCTCTACTTTCCTTATAATCGGTGACTTGTGGTGGACCGAGTCGCCTATTATAAAGAAAAGGCGTCACAACTCGACTATTACAAGTTATTACAGTCGAGTTCTGACGTCACATTTCCTGCTGCCAGGGCCACCAGCCGAGGTGAAAGGCAGGTCAGGTCACGGAGCATAATTGAAGCAGCTGTTTAAAGCAACAAAGCAACGAAAACAGATTGTTCCTTTTCTTTCTTCTACTCTATTTTTTAGATTACAATAAGAAGCAGTGAGAACATGTTTATTTTTTACACTCCTTAGTTAGAGAAAAGCTAGACTCTTTCTGCATGTTTCGGCACATTCTGAGTTAGTGTAGCTTTTTGTTTTTAAATAAATAACTGAGATGTACTGAACTGTTTCTAAAATCTGTTTGCAACAAATAACTAACAGGATTTTGATGTGTTTAGTTTTACACTAGAGGTTTTATTTTTATTCTGCATGTTTTCATAAGAAAGAGCAACGCACCAAGGTTTTAAGTGGTTTGTGGGAAAGGTGATGGTGTGACCATGTATTATAGGGGGTAAAGTGCCCCTTGGTGTACATGATAAGGATATTGCAAGTCACTCAGTGTCCCAGAACCTTATAATGGACCTCGACCTTCGGCCTTGTTCCTCTATATGGTTATGAAATGCCTCAGTGACTTGCATTATCCTTATAATGTATGGCAGGTGGTATTTTTATCCCTAATATAGCGCACAAGTGATAATGTGTGAAATCGGGTTTCAACGAATATTTATTATTTGCGCATCACCAATTAAAGTGTCTTGATTTGTTTTCATCCAATTAAAATATTTGTTCCCATCACACTTCACAACTACAAAAAATTTGCTTCTTTTGTGCCTTCCTAATTGCTGATATTTTGAAATATGTTTATAGTTCATTACAGTGTTGTGTGTTATAAACATTTTACATCCTACAGCCTTTCCTTTCCTTTCACACTCCGTGTACCCCAGCAAGATTGTGGCTTAGGTCAATTTTACAAAATCTGTTCACTTTGCAGTCAGAGAAAAAAAAGTAAAGACCACTTTTGTTGTTAAAAAAAAGCAGCAATTTGTCAGAAGATATAGCCTGGCATTTGACATTTGTCCTTAAACGTACAGCAAATGTGACAAGATAAAAACAAAATTTAAAGGCATCATTATTGCTCATTCACCTACTGAACTCCAGCATGGTTATTTTGGGGGTACTGCAGCACCCCTCGCACACCTACTTCCAGTGCCTACTGACGGTACCAGCACAAATTAAGCACTACCATTGATAACGCTGATCCTTATCTTATCTTTTCTAAGGATCTCCAGGTCGCCAGGATCTTTTTACCTGCTGAATAGTGTGAAGGGAAGAAAATCCTTTCAGTTATGCAATCATTTTAGAATCCAGTTTACCTTCAAAGACCACTGACTCCGAATTCAATTTTGTGGGTTTATTACCGCCAAGAATAACTGCACGTGCAAACACCTCAACACGAGTTTAAAGAAGTAAATGGGCACTAATACAAATAGCATCCTACGCAGGAGTCTCATCCGACTCAGGAAAAGAAGAATCGTTAGCTCCAGAAGTATTAGACAAGCAATAACAGCTCCAATCTCTATGTTATTCCTCATTTATCTAAATAAGCATAAAACCATTGGCTGTCCCTACTCTACCACTTAGATGACATACCTACTTAACGAATTTCCTAGGCAAGAGTAAAAGAAAAAAGGTGTCAGCTGCGAAGTCTTCCTAAGAAGTACACTCACATAGCATATCGAGCTCGTTCTGAGATGCTCCTTCCTAATATTCCCCTCTGTCCTCTCACCCTGATCTCCTCTACCTCTTCTCTACTCTCCACCCTCGGGGCACTGTCCCTAATACAAATCCCAAAAACAATTGAACACGCCCTTGTCACGCCTCTTCGGCCAGGTCTTCCTTCTCGTACTTTTCCATCGAAACTCTTACTTCATCCTGGACGGTTACGATGACCTTGAGTCCCAGGCACCTTCTCCGCTGAAAGTATCATCCCTACAGTCTAGTGTACTCCCGTCTTCATGCCTCCCACCACCCTAACTCGTGAAACAAAGAGCCAGTGTGTTGCTAACGAGGCATGTGTCCTTGCACCTGCAACAGAAGATACGTTTCAACAAACGTTTCCCTTCTACATGAATTTACCAACTGTACCCAGAGAGCCTTTCCAAGAGAAACTTTTCTTCCTGCTAAATAAGCTAACATAAGAATGAATCAGGCCTTTCCTTTTCGTATATGCAGTCAGGCCTTTACACCTTTTAAACACACAATTATAATCACTTCTATAAGCATTAATCCATTACATTTCATATGCGGAAAGTGAACTACACGTGCACTTAATATGGTACACGTTGACTACTGCATCTCGATTATACATAGCCTACTCCAATAATGCATAATTTTGAACACGTTTCAGTTAAGCATTACATTTGGATGCATCCGAATGCTGAGTGATTGAAGCATCATCAGAAGGAAGGGAATAAAAGATGCTTAGGAGTAATTCCATAAGTATGGAAAATTTATGTAAAAAAGATCGAGGGCAATTGAATGTAGTCTGAAAATCAGGAAAAGAGCAAGGAGAGGTGCCATCAAATAAATCGTTAACCCAGGCAATCCCTTTCACTCTCCATGAGGCCCAATACAAAGGTCTACTATTAATGGTTATAAGACGATTATGCCACAAAGGAGAATGCAGAAAGATATTCCTGGATATTAATTGTGGTTGAAAATGGGGTTTTAGCAAAGAGCAAGTGTGTTTAAATAGTGGAAGGGATGTGAGAATATTTTTGACAGTAAAAGAAAGAACTTCCTTGGTCGAGAAAGGAGTAAACATACAACGTTCAATAATGACCCATAGAGGAGTAAAAGGAGAGTATTCCGTAAGAAGCCAATGAGAAGCTTGTTTTAAGCTAAAAGCTTTATGATATAGTCGAAAATCTGGAAAGTTTACCCCTCCTACAAGTCTCGGTTTTCTGAGGTGAAGTAAAGAAATTCTGGATTTTTTGTTCTTCCATAGAAATTTAGAAAGAAGAGAGTCTATTTTTTTTAAAAAGGTTACGGGGATACAGATAGGAATCATTGAAAAGTAATATAATAAAATAGGAGTAATCATCATCTTAATGGAGTCAAGACGACCCCACCAGGAGAGAAAAAGAGGATTCCAGGATGAGAAGAGTTTGGAAATACGATCTAGGGCTACATTCATGTTCAGTTTAACGGAATCAGTAATAGAATTGGAAAACCAGATACCAAGATACTTGATTTTAGAACTATTCCAATGAAAGCCAGTAGATTCAAATTGTT
Organism: Calotriton arnoldi; assembly: GCA_963921515.1. Taxonomy (NCBI): domain Eukaryota; kingdom Metazoa; phylum Chordata; class Amphibia; order Caudata; family Salamandridae; genus Calotriton; species Calotriton arnoldi. Next base: position 72,746 of record CAWUFW010002595.1, read on the forward strand.
GTTTAAGGCAAAACTTTGTAAGTGGTAAAACTTCCGTTTTTTCAGAGTTGATCTTATAGCCTGATACCGCTGAGAAATCGGAGATTTCTTGTAATAACGAGGGAATAGAAGAATCTGGATTGGAAATGAAAAGCAAAATATCATCAGCATAAGCAGATAATTTCAGATGATGATCTCCATATGGAAATCCAAAAATAGAGGGATTTTGACGAATACGGGAAAGGAAAGGTTCGAGAGAAAGAACAAACAGAAGGGGAGATAATGGACAACCCTGCCTAACACCTCGATGGAGTGAAAAATGCTGCGAGACTTGACCATTCACGATGGTAGAAGCAGAGGGGGTAGAGTAAAGAAGAGAGATAAGAGAGATGAATTTAGTACCAAAACCGTGCCATCGAAGAGATTTAAACAAAAAGGACTAATCCACCCTGTCAAAAGCTTTTTCCGCATCGATGGAGATCGCCGCGAGAGGAAAAGATAAAGAAGGAGCTTTATTGAGAACATTGAAAAATAGACGCGAGTTATCAGAAGTTAGTCTGCCTTTAACAAATCCACATTGTTCGAGGCCTATTAAATGAGGGAGGAAGGATTCAAGGCGCAATGCTAAAAGTTTAGCAAAGATCTTATAATCAACATTTATCAAGGAGATGGGGCGATAGTTTTTGCAAAATTTGGGATCTTTGCCTTCCTTATGAATAATACAAATAGAGGCTTCTAGAAACGTACCACTTGCTGCACCCGTGGAGCAAAAATGTTGGAAAAGGTTAAAAAGTTTTGGTAATAACAGATTGGAAAAATGAAGATAAAATTCTACAGAAAAACCGTCAGGACCAGGGGATTTATTCTTTTTTAAGGAATTCAAGGAGGAAGATATTTCCTGTAATGAAAGATCCGTGTCTAGAGAAGTGAAATCTAGATCAGAAGAGGAAGGAGGAGGAATAGTACTAAGGTACTCATTAATGAGTGTATCAGTTGGAGGCGACTCAGGAGTGTATAAAGCGCTATAAAATTTTGTAAATTCTGCTAATATATCTTTATCTTTGAAGAGGTGTTTACCATCGGTAGATTGAATAGACTCAACCAACGTCTTCTCCCTTCTAGATTTTAAATAATTAGCAAGAAGTGAGCCAACTTTATTTCGACCACCATAGTATCTGGCACTGCTACGAAGCATAGTGAAGGAAGCGTTATCAGTAGAAATTTTATTAAATTCCATCTTAGCACGAATAAGTTGTTGCAGAGTAGAGTCCGATGAGGAAGTATAAAACCGATGCTCTAAGTGTTTAATGGAAGATAATAAAGCTTTATGTTTATTAAAGGACTTTTTCTTTTTCTTAGAAACAAAATCTATAATAAAACCTCGAGCAGCGGCCTTAAAACTATCCCACACCGAAACAGGAGATATAGAGGAATCTTCATTAATAGAGAAAAATTCTTCAGCAAAGGAGGTAAAAGAAGAGGAAAAAACTGGATCTTGTAAAAGATAATTATTGAATCTCCACCTAGACATTTTAGAGTGAGGAGGGAGTAAGTCGAAGTCAGCGACCACTGGAGCATGATCTGAAATCAAAATGGGCTCAATCGAGGAGGAAACGAGGTTTTGGGCCAAGGATTTAGAAAGAAATATGTAGTCAATCCGGGATAGGGATCCATGTGGAGGGGAATAAAAGGAAAATTCTGATTGGTCTGGATTACATAGCCTCCAGGCATCTACCAGTTGAGTCTGTGTGATAGTGTTAAGAAATTGTTTGTGAGTTTTATGGGGAATAAAACGTACCTGGGATTTGCGATCAATAAAAGGGTCTACAACTTGATTGCAGTCGCCTCCAAGTATAACAAATTCATCATTATTCTGAAAAAACTTATCTGTAACAGTAGGCCAAAAAGAGGGATCGGGTTGAGTCGGACCATAGAGGTTGAACACAGTAAGAGGGATATTATTAATTAATAGTTTAACTAGAATCCACCTACCATCGGAATCGGTATCTTGTGTAACAACAGTGCATTTCAATTTTTTATGGCATAAGATAACAACCCCATTCTTTTTTGTGTTAGTAGGAGAGACCAATACTGAGCCAACCCAATTACGCTTAAGTTTAAGAGCTTCAGCCTCAGATAAATGAGTTTCTTGTAACAGAACTAAATCAGGTTTATATGAGGCCAAATGTGAAAGAATTCTCTGCCTCTTTATAGGATTATTAAAACCCTTTACATTCCATGTAATAACTCTGAATGAAAAAGATTGACATCGTATAAACAACAGTATATTTTTAAGCAAAGAAAATGCAAATGAGCATAAAATGAAGAATGAGCAGTTGAAAATTTGGGAGAAATAGGTGACTAATAAGGTGATATGATGAGGAATAAAGAAGTGAAATGAGAAAGGTGGAGAATAAAGGAGAGTTAGGAGAATAGCAAAATCTTCCAGCGTCTGTAGAAGAAGAGACAAAAATAGTAAGAAAGAAGAAGATAGGACATAAAGAAGAGAGAGTCAGGCAGAAGAAGAAAAGAGAAGAGTATAAGGAAAAGGGGGAAAGGAAAAAGAAGAGAGAACAACAAGAAGAAGAGACAGTACATATCCAAAAAGGACGACTGAAAAAACATACCTGAGGGGACAAAGACGAAAGAAAACTGGGGCAAGAACGACACACGAAAAGATGAGACGCCCGAACACCGGGAGTCCGAACCACATCGGGACAAAGAAGAGAAGGGAAACAAAACCATGATATGGAACACGAACGAACGAACCTATAGAGAGTAACAAAGGAAAAGACGGTAAGCATCATATATACAAGAAAAATTACGCGACTATTGAACCTAACATAGGCAAGGAAGATGAACATAAGCAACATGTAAAGCCTTAATTGGACAATATTGAATGAACTTCAACAAATACATAAAAATACAAAAAGACAAAAAGAGCAGCGAAGAGATAACTAATAGACCCTGAGGAGGGTCAGCACAGTACATCATAGAACCAGAAAGAAAAAATTCCAAAAATTGCATGACTAAGCCAACAGAATAAACTGTGTCTTAAAACATTTCAAATGTACTGAAAAAGTATCATTACAATGAAAGAAGTATAAATTAATCAACCGTTAGAGGGGCCAGCAGTGTCCATGTTACTTGCAGAATGCGAGCGGAGAAATTTTTTGAGTTCCGCAGGATCTTCAAAGGACCAAGTTCGATTTTGAAAAGTCACCTTAAATATGCAGGGATGGAAAAGACCATATCTGGCTCCAAGTGATCGAAGAGGCGGACGAAGATTAAGGAACTCCTTCCTCCTAGCCGCCGTAGCCTTGGAGACATCTTGAGAAAGAAACACCTTCTGACCAAGCCAAGAAATTTGTCGTTTGGCTCTAGCTGCAGAAAGAACTGAAAGCAGATCCGTGAATTTTAAGAAGAGGATGATGACTCCTCTTGGTCTGATCGGGGACGTAGAGAGCGAGGGACGAGGACCAAGCCTGTGCGCTCTCTGAATGCTGAGAGATGTGGTAGAAGGCATGTCTAAGAGTTTCGGCAAGAAGGTTGTAAAAAAGGAGACAGGGTCATCCCCCTCCAAAGCTTCAGGTAAACCATAAATGCGTAAATTATTCCTCCTATTCCGGTTTTCCAAATCCTCAGTATGTTGTTTCAAACTGCGAACTTCCTGTTCCAAAGAAGAGAGTCTCTGGGAGTCACCCTGGACCACCGAAAGTTGCTGTTCCATTGAAGACACTCTAGTTTCCATTGTAGACCATTTCTCCTCCAGGAATTGCATCTTGTTGTTTGTTTCCTCTACAAACGGCCGCAAGGCGCGAATTTCCTCCAACAACAGCTCCATGGAGATAGGAGGGGACGTCTTGTCAGGAGAAGGAGGACCCTGCTTCAGACGTTTAGAAGCTGAAGACGACGGAGATGATTTAGATGAAGACTGTGATGAGGAATTGCGGTTGGAAGACACTCCGGCCATCTCTCCTGCGGTAAAAGATGAGTCCAGAGCGGAGGCAGAAAGAGAAGACGTTGATGAGGTACGTTTTTTAGGCACAAAAACAAATTGCGGCTTGCGCAGTATACTCATATATAAGAGTCATCAAAGTAGTGCAGAGGTCGTTGCACGAACTAGCAAGTGTCGTGATATTCAAACATTCGCAAGAGAGGTGATGTTGGATAACCACTGGAATTATCTAAAATACTGACTCCACTTGTCATATGATGGAAAGCACGGTATAACATATAGCTGGAAAGAGCCCGACTGAAGGCTGTCCAAAAATTATGCAGGCAAAATTATATCCAGAATTATAAAGTAGCAAACTCCAACCAGAACAGTCATAGAAGAATCATAGAGTCCATAAGAAAATGAAAGATATCTTGAAAAACACAGCACTGCATATCCTTCAGTAAGACAGCTGACAGAATATTGAGGACAAAATGGAGGGCACACTGAGGTGAATAAGCAACATAGTAGAAGCCAACCAACGCTGTGATTTAATAAATGTAGTGCACTTTTTCACCAGAAACTGGCTGCAGGCATGAGGGCAATGAGATAGGGACCGAGCGTTGAAAAAGAGAAAGAAAAACGCAGGTAGTTCATTTTAGGAATGCGGAGGAGCCGGCAAGCACCTAAAATGGCGGGTGCCTTGTGGAAAATCGTCCGCGGTTATAAATAATGAAAGCGCAGTGCGCTTGATGCATGAAACAGCTCACCGGAATCCCGACATCGTCCGATAGCTGAAACAGATGTTTCCGGGAGGAAAGGGTGCAAAATAACGCACCGGCGGGTCTTCAGAAGTCCCGATGACACGGAGCTTCCCCTTCAGGCGGCCATCTTGTCCGGCGCCGAAACCACCAAAGACGTGGCTTTTTAATCTCTGAGGCTGCCTTTACTGGTCCGGTATGTCCTGTGTTGAGCCAGCGCCATGATACCCTCTGGTGAATGTCTCGCACTTTATAAATTTCCTTTTCATTTCATTTCAGATTAAATGACAAATGAAAAGTCATTAATCTACATATGGAATGTGCACTTTTCAGATGAAATATGATACGAACGGTCCTCTCTGCAACGGCCATTTGACCATTTATTTATGACATAGTTTGAGATATGATTTCAAATGAACAAGTGTGCACCGCCTTCAAGTACCAATTAATACAGTAAATAAAAAAATAAATGGTGTCTAATATATATTTGCGCTTTTCCATAATTTCGGTTAGGTAGGTTATGAATTACTTGATAGTCACCAAGGAGACAATGATGCAGTCCTGGGCTTTTGTTTGATAACCAAAATGCATTCTGGCAGTTGTAGTCTGTTTCCCATGATAGGGACAAACACAAGAAGGGGAAGTAAAGCAGTTGAAAAAGAAGCAAAAGAAGCAATGAAATGAGAATGAGAACAAAACCCATCAATGGTATTCAATGTGCAGGCTCTAAACCCTGCGAGCTCTGGCATGGTCCGTAAGAGGCCTTTCAATAACAGACAACAAAAAGCTGTCTGCAGCTGAAACCCACAACAGTGCATTCCTTTTGCTGTGAGATAAAATAGCCATATTCTCATCCAGGAAAGGGCATTTGAGTGACATGAGGGAATGTATAGTTAAAGAACCTTGGTTGGTCCAATAAGCAAGGGTCGGCCTCGAAGCTAGGGAACCAGGTTCAAGTCTCGGCAGGTACGCTCAACATCCTGTGATTCTGGGCAAATCACATAATCTTCCTCTGCCTAACAAAAAAACGAATGTATCCGTCTGTAACGCAACTGGTGCTCACGTAAAGCGCTCCGATACCTTTGGGTCTAATTTGCGCTATATAAAACTCCCCAAAAAATTAATAAATATGTAGGAGTTCTTGTTTCGGCTGGGTCAGTGGCAGTACTGACGATTTACAATTTGTATTTGTTGACAAGAGAGAAGCATTCTCCACCACTGAGGAAAACCCTTCATTTTGGCAAGAACAGTAATTAATGTGTTTCAATCTCTAGAACTTTCCTATTTATCAAGAGATCTACAACTCCTCATTTTTCTTGCATTCCGGTTCTTGCAGCTTTGTTTTTTCAGAACTTCTGGAGTGCAAAGAAAAAAAACCGTAGCAGGATGACATTTTCACGCCTAACAAAACTCATTAGTCATCAAGGGAATTAGCATAAACTAAATTCAACATACATGTAATAATGTCATGTGACTTTAAGTAATTTAAGAAGCACAACAGACCTAGTAATCAATCAAATTAACAATAGTTAAGAGACCTAAAGACAGAAAGGATTATGAGCCCTCTCTAATTAACAAGCAGAATAAGATACAATGTAACAAAAAGGCAGAAAATGTGTCTCTTCCCCCCAAAAAGCACATCTTGTATAATGTTCTGCAAAAGAAAAAAAAAAATTCATGCATTATTTTACATAAATAGGTTGTAGTAAAAATGGTGCTTGCACAGCACCAATCATATTATTGTTTTAAAATATCACATACTTGTACATTATTTACATTGGTTGTTAGATACATAATTTGTTGCACAGAAGAAATCATACGTTTAATTAATGCAAAAATATGAGAGAATAAAAGAGCTGCTTCTGCACATTCATAACGATGAAGTTTAGCTCATAGCTTTGCAATGTTGCAATACAAGTCCATCCTTTCCAGAGGAAGCCACAGACAGATAAGTTCTCTTGTTGTGACAAGCACTATTGTTAATGCAGCTTATTTATGCTAACTAAACCAAACCCATACTATGCACTATTTTCTAATATATTTCACTTTAACAATTACATAAGGAAGTGTCTGCTAGTGTATTTTTCAGGTCACATGCTTGAATCTGCATCCACAGACTTACTTCTGGTCCCCACATTCCCAATAGCGGCTGGGGAGTATGTTGAATCTGTCTCCCTCGTCTATGTGAAACTCTCTTCTTTTAACTTTGAGGATTACTCCGTCACATTGATTTCCGTTGGGGCAATCTTTATTAGTGTTTCCTTTATATAAGAGACATATTGTGCTCTTATGTCCCCTCTAGTGCCAAGAAACCATCTGGTGCCTCAGCACTCCACAAACGGTGCAATGAGGCGACCCATGAATGGATACATGAAGATCATGCTTGCACATATTCAGTTTATTTTTACTTTTTAGAGCTTGATCGTCAGGTTTCAGCTCCATAATTGGACAAGCAAGCAGCAGCAGGATATTATAAGAATCAACTTAGCCCTACTGAGCATGTGCATATCTTTTTTTTAATTTTTTTATTTTTTTTTATTTGTCCTCATTCGCCTTCTTGCCACCCTTCTACTTACGATACTGCCCTGGGTTTTCAACTTCATTTGCTGGATACAGGAGGATAGATGTAAAGCTTTAGAAATGGAGGCCCTCCCATAACTATCGCACCTCTTGCCCCTGGAGGACCTCCTCTCCCAGCCGCAAAATCATTCTATTTCCCTAGTCTTCCTGTATAAACAGAGAAGATTTTCGCCAGCCGAAGCAGATGAAGACTTAATCATTGGACTCTTAAAACTTACACACCCAACCCTTAACCGTAATGTGTTAAAAAAAACTTCCAAAAGTTATATCTCTTTTTAGTCTGATCCGAAATATCCATCTTAGCAGCAAATTTCATTGATTGTAACCAACCACCCTCTGTAGGGCTAACAGGGGAGACCCAAAGTTTGCATATCTCTCTTCGGGCCAGCAATATTGCATAGAATACAATCTTCGCTTTATCGCTCATATCCTTACCATGCAACTCTAATCTTCCACATATAACCATCTCAGGGCTTACCTTTATCTGTAAGCCTAGAACCCTTGATAGACAACTACTCACGGCCTCCCAAAAGGTCTGAATCTTCGGACATTGTAGAAACAAATGCAGATCATCTTCATTCGGGCTTCCGCACTTGGGACACATCACCACTCCACCTAAACCGAATTTTGAAAGTCGTCGTGGAGTCCAGTAGGCCCTATGCATAGTAAAAAAGTGTTTCTTCCTTAAATACGCAGGTTTCACTATTTTGTAAAGCATAGACATTGTTACTTGCCATTGATCTTCTGTCGCAATCTCCGGCAAGCACCTTCCCCACAGGCTCTCTGGTAGCATGAAAGGACCATCCTCCATCTCAAGTATTAACCAGTACCACAGTGCAATTTCTTTCTTGAAGGTACAGTTGGAAAGAAGCTTCTCCTCCAGTTCATTAGAAGTACCTATCAGATCGCCGGATACCACATACCAACTGTGAATCTGGAGGTATTTAAATCTGGAGCAACTGAGTCCCCACTCCTCTTCACACTGCCCCCATGACTTTAACTGCCCTTCCGGAAGTAACTGCTTCCAATTCAATAAACCCCTTTCTTTTAAGGGACGAGCCAATAGATCTTTTGTCCAAAGTGGGGACCCTGGTGCATCCCAAATTGGAGCCAGCTGACTAAAATATGGAATTTTTAAATCCCTTCTAATTTTATACCATGTTTCTGCCAAGTCCTTTAAAACCTTCAACCTAACCTTATTGAAATATTTCGGATCAGCAAATTTAAACAAAAACCCACTCTCTGCATTTCTCTGTTTCTTCAGCATCTCCCTATACATTCTTCCTATTTCATTGTCTGCAGGTATACCAAATAACATCCTACTATTTTTTAACATAAATGCCCATGAGTAAAGCAACAGGTCAGGCAACGCTAAGCCCCCCTTCACTAACTTCCTCCTGAGCTTCTTCCAGGACAAACGTGTCCCTTTTGACATCCAAAGGAAAGAACTAATTTCGCCCTGCAGCCTTACTAACCACTCCTTCCTAAAACTTAAAGGAATTGTTTCAAATAAAAAAGTTAACTTCGGCAGGATCATCATTTTCACCAAGTTAGCTCGGCCAAATAAAGTGAGAGGTAAATACATCCATCCCCGTAGTCTAGCACTGATCTCCTTTCTAAGCTTATTAAAATTCTCCTTAGTGAGGTCAACTATGTTGTGTGTGATCTTAACTCCTAAGTACCTCATCTCTTTTTTGCAAACTATACCATCCGTACTCATATTCCAGGCCATGACCTCTGTTTTCTCCTTATTGATCTTATAGCCTGAAATAATACCAAACTTGCTAGTTACATCTATCAAGCACTTCATAGTTTGTTGCAAATTGGGTGTATAGATTATAATGTCGTCTGCATATAAACCTATCTTTTTACTCCAGCCTTCAAACTCAAAAGGCACGATGCCCTCTGTACTCCTTATTCTGCATGCCAATGGCTCGATATATAAATCAAACAAAAATGGAGACAGAGGGCACCCTTGTCTAGTACCTCTCGTAATCTGAACTGGCTGAGTCAGCACCCCATTTACTAATACTCTGGCCTTAGGAGCCGAATATATAGCTGTTAACATTTTACAAACATTCGGACCTAAATTCAGATATCTCACCACCGTCTGCAAATATACCCAATTAACACGATCAAACGCCTTGGCTGCATCTAAAGCAATAACAGCCAAGGGAAGATCAAAGGACGTGGCCATGTCTATAGAACCAATAAGAGAATATGTCAATTCTTTCAATGTTCGACCCCTAATAAAACCTTTCTGATCCTCGTGAATCAGGTATATCATAACACTATTCAGCCTTCCTGCTATAATTTTGGCAAAAAGCTTATAATCCGCATTCAGTAAAGAAATTGGCCTATACGAATCTACTTTTTTTAATGACTTCCCGGGCTTAGGGATCAAAGAACTATTGGCCTCATTCCACGAAGGCGGCAAAGAAGCATCTGACATAAAAATTTCATTGAATAACTGCCTTATTATAGGAATCAAAACCCCCGCCCAAGTTCTATAAACCTCTACCGGAAGGTCATCCGGCCCTGGCGCCTTACCCTTTTTGCCTCCTCTAATAACCCCCTCAACCTCTTCATTAGATATCTCTTTATTCAGGATATCCTTTAAATCATCCGAAAGAGGGTCCATATTTTCCAACCAACTCCACACATCCTGTTCTTTAACAACCAAATCTTCCTTATAGACCCCCTCAAAATGACTATGGAATGCTGCAGCAATTCCCTTACTGTCCCTAAGCACTGTGCCCGAATCCTCACTTATTATTCCTTAATCAAACTTCGAACCTGTTGACTTTTAACTTTCCAGGCTAGTAGTTTGCTACATCCCTCGCCATATTCAAAGTGTGCCAGCTGGCTGGTTTCCCACCTTTCCTTAACTCTGTCTCTCAAAACTAACAATAAATTTGCTTTTAAATTTAATAATTTCTCCATCTCTTTTTCACTAGCCTCCCTGTTTCCTTCTATTACTAAACCTACCTCCAAATTCCGAATATTTTCTTCCAAAGCCGACACTCTACTGTAATATATTCGCCTTTTCCTTGCTGCCAGGGCTCCTAACCTGCCTCTCAGATAAGCCTTATAAGCATCCCAAACAGTGCCAATCTTAGCTGAACCCTGATTTCTTTCAAAGAATTCCCTCGTTTCCTCTCCTAAAGCCTCCACTACTTTCTCTTCTAATAGTATCGTACGGTCTAACCTCCAAACAGTACTCGTTGTCTCTTCTCCTACCGCCAGCCGAAGAAAAATAGCTGAATGATCAGATAAATGCACCCCAATATGTTCTACCTCCAAGACTGAATCCTTAACCCTCCGATCCAGCAATATATAATCTATACGTGATTTATGTTTGTACTTTTTATTATAAAATGTATAACCTAACTGCGAGCCAAACTTGTACCTCCATACATCATATAAACCCCACTGTTTCATAAACAATCTAACTCTATTCGACATATTAGGATTCACTGCAGCTCTACTATTCTCAGACCTGTCTAATTTATAATCCAAAACAGTATTAAAATCCCCTGCCATTATAATCTGACCGGAATAACTCAAAAGCTCCTTAGCTAATTCATCTAACGGGCCCACATCGTCCTGGTTTGGACCATAATAACCCACCAAAACAAAAACCTGTCCTAGTATTCTTAGCTTAACTATAAGCCACCTCCCTGCAACACTTGAAGCCTTACTTTCTATTGCAATATTCAGACCTTGCTTTACCAATAATGCAACTCCTTTAGTAACTGCTGTTTGTTGTGTATAAACTGCATCAGCAACCCATCTCTGTGCTGCAAACATCTTCTTACTCTCTTCCTCCATCAAATGTGTCTCCTGCAAAATAATAATTTGCGCCGGAGAATCTTTCAAATATTCCATAATCAGATCTCTCCTCCTCTTCACACGGAGACCATTTACATTCCATGAAAGAACTTTCAGCTTGTTTGATCTAACCCCACTCATCTCCAAAAAAAAAGAAAAACCCACGCAGCATGTGCATATCTTGTTGAGACCCTGGTCTATCTTATAGAGGGCCCCAAAGTATATTATACATAGAGGCCGATTCCGATTCGGGCCGGAAATCTCTCCGACCGAGCCGGACCCGGAGAGATTTCCGACCGAATCGGACCCTAGCAGCCCGACCGAACGAGTACGATGCGCACGTATGTCATCGGACTCGAGTCGGTCGGACTCCCATTGAAGTCAACGGGAGCCGGTCGAAACAACGCGTACGCGGGCTCCCATTGACTCAATGGGTGCGAGGCGGACAAGGGTGCCCCCTACAGCGTGTACGCGGCGAAGCGACTCACGCCGTACACGCACAGGTAGGGGGGACCCATGGGTCCCCCCTGCGTGCGACTCGTGCGGCTATGCATACAGGGGGGTCCGACACGGACCCCCAAAGTACGGCTCCGACTGCTTCTTCGAGCCGGAGTGCGCGGCTCGGTCGGACTGCTCGCGGCGCGCATCGTACTTACCCGGCCGGGGAACGTCTCCATTGCGCGGTGCGAGTCGAGTCCGAGCGAGTCGGTCGGTGCGGTTAGACCCGGGAACGAGTCGGTCGGAGCGGTCGGGACGCCTGGACGAGTCGGTCGGCGATTTCGCATCGTACTCGCTCGCCCGGACGCGCGTACGAATCGGTCGGGAAATAGGGCTCCGAATCGGATCCGGTTAAGCCGAATCCGATTCGGAGCCCTACCGGCCGACATCGGAATCGGCCCAATAGTCTTGTGGGGCAGCCATTTATGGAGGCCACTGATTAGCATGGAAGCATAGATGGCACGTCACTGCACAAACCTTGGCTTTTGATCTGAAGTGCAACGCTATGGATTGGGAACTTTTCATGGGTCATTTGCCGCTCTGTGACTAGTGTACATCGCCAAAAAGAAGAAGTTGGGTGCATGTCCTCATGTACAGGCAGAACGTCTGCTTCACAAGTGGTTCAATCCCTGATTTCCCACAGAGGAGGGGAAGGAGTGCAATAAGCCATTTATTATAAAGAGGTTTGCAACAAAGGGGGGGGGGGGTACTTGGCTGCACTCACTTTGTAAGTCGATTTGTATTGATTTTATAATTTTTTTTATTGAACATAGACCTTTACTGACATTAGAATCTAGCTCATCTCGCCGTCGTGCTATCATACCACTTTTTCATGGCACAACTTGGCTAACACCTATTTACTTACTATCAACTTATTTCAAACCTTACATTCTTTAATCTTTTGACAGTATTTTTTTTAATTGTTGATGCTAGCACGTCCAGTGGCTCTCTGATAAGGAATTCTTGAGAGGTTGTGACTGTGGGCCATCACTCATGATGTAATGTTCTAAATGGCAATGAATGCATCTGTGATATGTCATTGCCCCTTACTGTCTGTATTAATGTAATTAGCCCCAGCAACAAACAGCTACATCTGTCTGTAGCCAGACTAAAAAAAAAAAGGACTGATCCTTAGGCTATATCACGAATGTGCAGTCAGTCATTTTCCAAGACCACAAATGTTATGCCAGAGAGGATCTAGCATCATGTACATTAAATATAGCTGACATGGAATGAAAGAAAAAGCAACTAAAAGTTGCTTACCTTTGTAATAATGTTTCTGGTGGATACTCTATCTACCTGCAGATTCCTCACCTATGCCTGTCCTAGGCACCACACTAAATCCAGAAACTTTTGACATAGTATTTTGGCACTGGTAGAGGCCGCTTGTGGATTTGAGGTGACGTCACTGTAGCCATACGGAGCCCCCACGCCCCACATCACATTTTCTCTATTTGTAACCAAACCTCTCAAGGTGGGGGCAGATATAATGTTCACAATGAAAGGGACAGTGTCATGAACTAAATTGGCATCTTTCTATAAGGCCTATGAAGTTTCTTCAGAAAAGAAAATCGAGAGGAATCTGCAGGTAAATAGAATATCGATGAGAAAGTTTTTTACTGAAGATAAGTAACTGTTTCTTCTGATGTATACTTCTACCTGCAGATTTCTCACCTTTAAATAGATTACAAAGCAATACCCTCCAAGAAGTGGGTTTGAAAGAAATTTAAACATCGAAATCATGTATGAGCGAGTGGACAAAGTGACCATCCCATATAACTTCAGAATCCAAGCAATAGTCTTTGGTAAAGGTGTGGAAGATAGCCCCATCGCCACTTTACATATGTGTACCACAGGCACTCCTCTAGCCAAAAGCCACCATGCAAGACTTGGCCCTGGTGGAATGGGCTCAGATCCCCTCTGGATGTTCCTTTGTTGGTTGTGCAGAGCAAAATCCAATGAGAAAGTGTTTTGCCTTTTTTATTGCCTATGTACCCAGTAAATAGCTGGTTGTCAGACCTGATCTCTTTCTTGCAGATAATGTAATAACTCACTGCATGTCTGGTGTCTAACCTATTGAACTGCTCCTCCTTCTTGGTAATGTGGAGCATGACATAGGAGTTGGGTAAGGTGACAGATTTCACCAGACAGGTGTTCACCCTGAATATCGAACCGTGAATATCAGGGGATAGAATATCAAGAACAAAATATTGAAAGAAAATATCAGCAGGTAAGTAAGTTTAGATTTTCTATACCTAACTCCACATCTATGCACCTACACCGTATGTATATCTTTAAGTTAAATAGATGTGGAATTAGGAATAGTAAATCTATAGTTCCCTATATGCACTTACCTTTCGATATTTTGTCCCTCAATAATCTGTCCACAATATTCTTACACCATTATATTGTTGATGTCAATATTCTATAGTACAATTTCTCAGATGGAATGGGGGCATCACTTTAGGGAGGAAAGCTGCCTTAGTCGCAGTACAAGCTTATCTGGGAATAAGAATGTGAAGGGTGGCCTAACACTTGTGGCCTGAAGCTCACTAGCACAATGATCCAAAGCCATAGCAACCAAAAACACAGCTTCAAAAGTGAGTAATCATAACTGACAGTTGTGCCGAAGCTCAAATAGAGCACCCCCAAGAACCTCTAAACTAAATTTAAGACCTAACGTTACATAGCAAATAGAATTGGCAGAGAAATGTTTGTCAAACCCTTCAAAACCTGACAGCCACTGGTGACCTAAATAAGAAAGGATGGTCCGGGAGACATAAAAAGGCTGGCAAAGCTGCAATATTCCCTTTGACTGTACCAATTGCACAGTCATGCTGGGCCACAGAAAATGCCAATTAAAGAATGTTGGCCAAATATGATTGGACAGGGTCAAGTTGCCTTCCTGACACCATGCAACAAACATTTTCCATATCCCTGAATAGACAGACGTAGTCGAGAGAGGATGAGTTGACAGGATCACGTTGACTGCCTTTGGTGGAAGCTGAGAAGAACACCGCTTAATCTCCACACATGAAGTTTAATCCTTGGAGACTGGGGTTCAGGTCCTGACCCCCGTAATTGGGAGAGAAGATCCTCTCCCAGTGGGAGGCGAAGAGGAGCTCACTGGGAAAGGTACAGAAGTTACGCATACCACACCAAAGATATGGGAGGAAATGTGTAGTGAAGTAGAAACTTCAAATGAAATGCATCCTCCAAGGCTTCTTGCCACAAATGTGAGAGGGCATAGACAATCGGGCGATGAGTAATGGTGCATGTGGCAAAATGAACCACCTGAGGTGTGCTCCACAGAGCAAAAAAACACCCTCAGCTGGATTCACTACTCATGCTCGACAAGATGATACCGACTGAGGCTGTCGGCCGTGATGTTGAGTTGAACCCAGCAGATGGTTGGCTACCAGCCACAGCCTCTGTTGGGCCATCCAAGTCCAGAGCCTCAACGCTTCCCAACAGAGAAGGTGAAACCCCACTCCCCCCTGCTTCTTGACGTACCATATTGCGGTCATATTGTCTGTCAAGTTCTGGACAGAGAGACCGCAAACTAACAAAAGATCACCCTGAGTTCCGGCAGATTGATGTGCAGTCTCGGTTCTTTTGGTTACCAGAGACATCTGATCTCTATTTCAACTAGATGTGTGCCACACATGAAGGTGGATGCATCCATATAGCGGCAAGGCCTTCCCTCTAGAAATGTTCTCCTTCATTCCGCACCAGGAAAAGTTCACTTCAGTGTCTCTGGAAATCACTATGAAGTCCGACAGATCTCCCTGATGCAAGAACCACTGCCTGCTGAAGCACAACTGGAGGACCTTCATGTGCAGTGTGCATATGGGACCATGAAGATGCACAAAGCCAACAGACCAAGCAAACAACAAACCTACAGGACTTTAATCCAAGCTCCTGATCGAGACATTGGAATAATTTCTGAATGTGTGAAACCCTCTATAAGGAAGGGAAAGCCCATAGTAAGGTTGTATCCTATATCGCCATCATGAACAGAAGGCACTGGGAGGGCTCCAGGTGAGACTTGGGTATGTTGATTAAGAACCGCAAGGCAATCATCAATGGCACAGTCGTCTGCAGGTGGAACTTGGGCGAACCAGATTTGAGCAGCGAGTTGTCGAGGTACAGGAACACCACGATCTCCAACCTCTTGAGATGGGCAGTTACTACAGCCATCACATTGTTGAAGACCAACGTTCTAAAGTTAATCCAAAAGGAAGAAATGCGAATTGGAGGTGAGGGGACCCCACCACAAACCACAAGTGCTTTCTGTGTGACCGCAAGATCAATAAATGAAAGTAGGCATCCTGCAGGTGTCAGCTCTTGTAGCTCTTGTAATCTCTGACGGTACTTCGGAGTTGGCACGATGCACAAAAGGGGTCCACCTCTCGATCGTCTCAATTCTGTTTGCTGTTATAGCACAGAAGGTTGATATGATCGAGCGAGGGAAGGAAAGGAAGGGAACAGCAGGGAGGGAGATCTGGAAAGTAAAAGAACATACAATTAATACTAACCCTTGCACTATGTACTCATATAAACAATAAAGCCCTTGGTATACTTTCTGTTAAGTACCTGTAAAGAAAAAAGATAACCCTTCTTCTTTTCTTCTGTAAACGATAAATAGGATGACTGGTTCCAAGAATTAAATGTATCAACTGTGAATCCAAATAACAGAGATGCCGTTACTATTAATCTAATACAATCATTATAGGATCACGGTAATGCCACTTCATGTCGTACCCACCATTAGTAGTGCCTCTTTGAACATCACAGGGGTTGGCCTCACCAATCCCGCTTTAGACCCCTGTTACAATAGGCGAAAATAAAAGCATAAATGAATGGTGTACAAGATAGCGAAAGAAACATGTGCATGCGCACGCCACCGGAAATAGCAAAGGTATCTCCTCTTTGAACACTCTTAAATTCGGAATGTATATCGCCGTTACTTTCACGGCTCTCATCTGTAAACCCAATACCTCAATGCACTGCCGGTTCTCAACCCGGCTTCGGCTTGTAACCAAAGAAGCAAATCAACCCAGGCCGTTTCTCATCACGGCTTCGTCAAAAGTCGTATAACTCTATTGCCAGAGAATATGCCGTTTCCATCACGGCTGAAAAGTACTTACTCGTACTTGCTAGTGATACGCTCAGCTGTAGGCGTATCCAAAGTTAATAACAGAAGGAGAATACACTGAAGACCCCCTCCAACAGAAGTCACAAGATCTCAGCGATCATCGGAACACAAATAGAATTTCTAGAAATAACTGAACCGGTGCCGTAGCACCCTTACCAGATCCAGTTAAATGGAGAGCGCTCCGATTCCTGACCTCCGAACCGAAGCATGCAGTAGGAATAATCTGCAGCGTCTCCCCGACCCGGCACTGCTTAAATGGCTGTTCGTTCCGGAACACGGACTCCAAGCGCCACCTATGCTCCGGAAGTGCTAAGTGCATGCCGGGAACGGTAGTTTGTTTTCCCATCGAAATTGCGGCATGAACCGGACAACGTTCCGCGCAGGTAGGATAGGATGTAACAGTACACCCCTCTCCAGGAGAACGTTGTCAGGGTTTAGGCTTAGCAGGATATGCCGCATGAAACCTTTTAATCAGTCTGGGGGCGTGTACATCAGTGGCTGGCTCCCATGAATTTTCTTCTGGCCCATAACCTTTCCATGATAACAGGTAATACAACCTGCTCCCTCTTTTCTTGGAGTCCACAATAGCCTGCACCTCATATTCTGGTTCCTGGTCTACCCATACTGGTGCCGTTGGTTTCCGTACGGGAGAAAAAGAGGGCTTAACCAACGAAACGTGGAATACGGGATGCATTCTCATATGTTTAGGTAATGCGAGTTTGACGGCCACAGGATTTACCACCTTCAGGATTTTATAGGGACCGATGTACCTAGGATTGAATATGCTGTATTTCCTAAAGCGTATATTCCTGGTAGACAGCCAAACCGCATCCCCAACTTTATAATGGGGTTCCTTTCTACGATGTTTGTCAGCCTGTTTCTTATATTTGACCTTAGCCTTTCTGACATTTGCTTGCGTGGCTCTCATCATCTTTTGTATGTGTTTCACCCTAGTTTGTACTTCAGGGAGTTTTTGGCCTCCTTCGGGATGTATCAAGGGTAAGAAGCGAGGATGAAAACCGTGAGGTACAGTAGAAAGGGGCTAACTTGGTGGTGCTATGTCGTGCACTGTTGTACGCCACCTCTGCTATCCAAAGCCATTCCACCCATGCTTCTGTGTTGCTGTCCACGTAACATTTCAGATACTGCTTCAAGGTTTGATTAAGGCGTTCAGTCTGTCCATCCGTCTGCGGATGGAAACTCGTGGACATATTAGACGAGACCTGCAATGCTGAACACCATACCCTCCAGAATTGTGCTGTGAACTGCGTACCCCGGTCGGAAACGATGACTCTCGGGAGACCATGTAGTCGCACTATGTGCTGAAGTAACAACTGTGCTACTTGTCCTGAGGTCGGGGTATCCACACAAGCTATAAAATGCCCCATTTTAGTCAAGCTATCTATAACCACAAGGATCGACGTGCATCCTTGATCTTTAGGCAAACCAACTATAAAATCCAAGGAGATATGTTCCCAAGGTATTCCTGGCGTGGGTAACGGACGGAGTAAACCATAAGGCCTTCCTCGGTCTGGTTTTGATTGTGCACATATCTCGCATCGTTGGATCATGTTTTGAACATCAGTCTTTAATGACGGCCACCAAAACTGTCTTAAGATCCGATCTATGGTCTTTTCTACTCCATTATGTCCGGAAAATGGTGCAGAATGACACCACTGGAGTACTTCCTTTCTGAGTTCTCTTGTAGGAACCAACAGTTGTGTTCCTCGGATGGGTAACCCATCTCTTACCTTCCATTCCTTATTATGAGTCAACCAGGTCCTCCACTTAGGGCTCTTGATAGCTTGGCCTACCTTGTCTAAGAACTGGTCAGTTTGTAGTACACAGAGAGCCTTCTGAGGATTGATGATGGAATGTGTGGTTAAGTCTCTTGGTGTTGATGTAGACTCTTGTCTAGTAAGAGCGTCTGCCTTTCTGTTTTCGCTTCCTGGTCTATAAGTAAGAATAAACTGAAACTCCTCAAAAAACAACATCCATCTCAACTGTCTAGGAGATAAAAGGCGAGCGGATGTCATAAACTGTAAGTTCCTGTGGTCGGTATATACCGTGGTCATGTGTTTTGCCCCCATAAGATAATGTCTCCATTCTTTGAAGGCATCTCTGATTGCTAGGAGCTCTTTCTCTGCTATGGTATAGTGCGTCTCCGCGTCGTTTAGCTTCCTGGACATATAAGCGATGGGATGTAGCAAACCATTCTCAGCATCTCTTTGGGACAGAACTGCTCCGAGTGCTACCTCTGACGCATCTGCTTCTACCAGATATGGTTTCTCCGGGTCTGGATGGGACAGGATAGGGGCGGAGGTAAAGGCGTTCTTCAATTTGACAAACGCCTGGTTTGCCTCTTCATTCCAAGCAAACTGTACCTTTTTTCTAAGCAACTTAGTAATAGGGGCGACCACATCTGAAAACTGATTAATGAACCTGCGATAAAAATTTGCGAAGCCCAAGAAACATTGAACATCATGGACATTGGCAGGTACTGGCCAGTTTTGGACAGCCGTGATCTTTCTTTCAGCCATCTCTTGTCCTTGGGCCGATAGTATTACCCCTAGGAACTCGACTTGGTCCACATGAAACTCACATTTACTGAGCTTACAGTAAAGGTGGTTATTCCTCAAGGCTGTTAACACCTTGCATACATGTTGTCTATGCTCTTTAGTAGTGGGAGAATAGACCAAGATATCGATCAATATATACTATGACGAATACATCCAAATATTCCCTCAAAACATCATTAAGAAAGTACTGGAAGGCAGCGGGGCGTTACATAATCCGAAAGGCATCACTTGATATTCGTATAGCCCATGTCTGGTGCGAAACGCAGTCTTCCATTCATCCCCACGTCTCATACGTACGAGATGGTATGCCCCTTTCAGATCGAGTTTTGTAAACACCACTGCCTTTTTCACTTGATCTAGGAGTACCGAAATCAAAGGTAAGGGATATCTGTTCTTTACGGTTACTTTATTAAGTGCACGAAAGTCAATACAAGTCCTTAACTCACCATTTGCTTTCGGAATAAAGAAAAGTGGAGATGCCGCGGGGGATTTGGAAGGACGGATAAACCCATTAGCTTGATATTTCTCCAGGTAGTCCCGTAAATGTGTGTCTTCAGTCTCTGATAGGGCATAAATTCTCCCACAAGGAACCACTGCCCCTGGAATCAAATCGATTTGACAGTCATACTGTCGATGAGGTGGAAGTATCTCGGCCTGTTTTTCACTGAACACATCCATGTATTCCTTGTACTCAACCGGTAACTCAATGTCTTTTTCAGCTGCGGTGGCTATAGCATGTTCTGAGGTGAGATAATGTATAGGACTGAATGCTGGTCGCCGACATCTTTGGTCACAAAAAGGAGAATCAAATATGATGCTCCTTTCCTTCCAGTCAATAGTAGGATTGTGTTTAGCTAACCACGGCAAACCTAGAATCACTCCATACAATGGTGCCTTGATAATGTTAAAAAACAGTGTTTCATGATGGTCCTTTTGACACACTACTTCTATATCAGAAGTTCGAAAACAAATAGGACCTGAGGCAAGATTCCTACCATCTACAGCCAGTACTGTTTCTGGATACTCTTTAGCAATTTTAGGGATGCCTAGTTTCTGTACTACATCAAGATCAATGAATAATCCTGTAGCACCAGAGTCAATGAGGGCGTTCACTACATGTGGAACGGAGTCGACTACTAGTTGGATCTCCGTATAGAAATGGTCTTTCTTGATTATAACTGAAGGTATTTCCTTACGGCCCACGACATTTCCTTCACTAACCCCTGGGCCTCCTAGTTTTCCTGTTTCTGAACTGCTGTAGGAGTAGTCTTCCGATAACTACCTTCCTTAGGCCTTAGTTTAGACAAGCAATCTTTCACAAAATGCCCCTTTTTCCCGCAATACATGCAGAGGCCCTGTTTCCTTCTTTGGTCTCTTTCCTCTGATGTTAGAGAGGCTCTTACTGATCCGATCTCCATAGGCTCGGAGGGAGAACTAGAAGCACCAAACGAATTGCGGGGTCTTTCATATTTAGGTGGAGGTCGTTCGTATTTTCTACGTTCTCCTTTCCTCTCTCCTAAGCGATAATCTAATCGCATAGCCAGGTTAATTAAATCTATGCAGGTCTTGGGTTGGGGATCAATTTGAGCTATCACATCCTTTAACTCGTCTCTGAGACCGTGATGAAATATAGCTGCTTGTTTCTCTTCAGGCCAATTGGTTTCTGTGACTAATCTCTGAAACGTGTTTATGTATACCACTAGTTCTTTACTACCTTGTTTTAACTCCAATAACTCACGGTCTACCGAGAAAGAATTGGCTCTACGATCAAACATTCTTTCAAAATCCTCCTTGAACCCTTCCCAATCGTATAACATAGGATCGTCTCTCCTTACTAAGGGCACCGCCCATTGAGCCGCGTCTCCTGCTAGATAAGAAATCAAAAATGCAACTCGTGCTTGATTAGTGCTAAACACCTTAGGGCGACATGTGAAATGGAGTAAGATTTGTGTAAGAAACACCTGTACCTTATTCGTGTCTCCATAAAATCGTTCTGGGGCAGCTAGCGGAATGGGAGTTGGAATTTCCACTGTTAAGGGAGTGGAAGGAAAAGAAGACCCCCCACCATTCCATAAGAACCCACCTTCTGTCTTGTTCCCTGCCACTGAAAAGGGATTTCTTTGCATCCTTTCAACCCTATCATGTAACGCAGCTGTTTCTGCTCTTGAGGCGGCTAGCTCTGTTTGGACAACCTGTAAAGCGGCTAACACGTCCTCTAAGGTGGCCATAGTTTTTGTGACTCGACCCAACTGGGAGGTAATATATATATATATGTATTGGGCAGATTATTCTGTCAGCTCTTGTAGCTCTTGTAATCTCTGACGGTACCTCGGAGTTGGCACGATGCACAAAGGGTTCACCTCTCGATCGTCTCAATTCTGTTTGCTGTTATAGCACAGAAGGTTGATATGATCGAGCGAGGGAAGGAAAGGAAGGGAACAGCAGGGAGGGAGATCTGGAAAGTAAAACAACATACAATTAATACTAACCCTTGCACTATGTACTCATATAAACAATAAAGCCCTTGGTATACTTTCTGTTAAGTACCTGTAAAGAAAAAAGATAACCCTTCTTCTTTTCTTCTGTAAACGATAAATAGGATGACTGGTTCCAAGAATTAAATGTATCAACTGTGAATCCAAATAACAGAGATGCTGTTACTATTAATCTAATACAATCATTATAGGATCACGGTAATGCCACTTCATGTCGTACCCACCATTAGTAGTGCCTCTTTGAACATCACAGGGTTGGCCTCACCAATCCCGTTTTAGACCCCTGTTACAATAGGCGAAAATAAAAGCATAAATGAATGGTGTACAAGATAGCGAAAGAAACATGTGCATGCGCACGCCACCGGAAATAGCAAAGGTATCTCCTCTTTGAACACTCTTAAATTCGAATGTATATCGCCGTTACTTTCACGGCTCTCATCTGTAAACCCAATACCTCAATGCACTGCCGGTTCTCAACCCGGCTTCGCTTGTAACCAAAGAAGCAAATCAACCCAGGCCGTTTCTCATCACGGCTTCGTCAAAAGTCGTATAACTCTATTGCCAGAGAATATGCCGTTTCCATCACGGCTGAAAAGTACTTACTCGTACTTGCTAGTGATACGCTCAGCTGTAGGCGTATCCAAAGTTAATAACAGAAGGAGAATACACTGAAGACCCCTCCAACAGAAGTCACAAGATCTCAGCGATCATCGGAACACAAATAGAATTTCTAGAAATAACTGAACCGGTGCCGTAGCACCCTTACCAGATCCAGTTAAATGGAGAGCGCTCCGATTCCTGACCTCCGAACCGAAGCATGCAGTAGGAATAATCTGCAGCGTCTCCCCGACCCGGCACTGCTTAAATGGCTGTTCGTTCCGGAACACGGACTCCAAGCGCCACCTATGCTCCGGAAGTGCTAAGTGCATGCCGGGAACTGTAGTTTGTTTTCCTATCGAAATTGCGGCATGAACCGGACAACGTTCCGCGCAGGTAGGATAGGATGTAACAGCAGGTCAAGGGACACTGTTTCGTTTTTTGCAGCCAACGCGAAAAGGACCTAATCCAGAGATAGGATCTTGAACTTCTCCTTGTATAGGTAAAAGTTCAGGATCCGGAGGTCTAGATATGGTCAAATGCTGCCACACTTCTTGGAAACCAGCAGGTACTGAGAGTAGCACCCTTTCCTAATTTCCTGCATTTGCACCTATTCCACTTCTCCCTTCTGCAGCAGGATCACGGATTCCTGCTGCAGGGTTCATGGATGGTTGTTAGACGGAAGGGAATGCTGAGAAGGGATACGGGGGATGCTGCTAGAAGTGTAGAGTATATCCCTTTTCCGCATACTGCAGGACCCACATTGTTGCCTTCCAAGCATTCAGAAAAGAGGATACACATTTTTTTAATGGCTTAACATGCTCGATCGCAGATGAACTACTGCAATTTACCTGGTGTTGGGGGCAAGGATCAGGAGGAATGCTGAATCAGATGGCCGTGTCCTTTGACTCTGCCCCTGCATTGCCAGACAATGGGGGTATGTTGTTGCTGGCCGGCCGGGATGGATTGGCATTGCTTGAATTTAAACCCTTGCTGAGGGCTTTCGGTATATAACAGGAATGAAAGTCCTTGGTTGATGACTGCAGCACTAATGCGCTCACATTGGCAGTACCTTCCTTATCCATTCCACTGATGCAGCTGCTTTCTGCCCAAAGTGGTGCTCACTGATGGAGCAGGCTAAATGAAAAATTTTAACCTCCTAACAATTTTCATAAAATAATTAATAAACATGTTCGTTTAAGTAAATTAATCAACAATGTATGTTACATGTGATGGGAAATGGTAACACGCAAATCCATGTGCAAAATAATTGACTTACAAATGTCTATGTGTTTAACATAACGTAATAATTGCGTACTAATGAAATAATAAATGCATGATCCGTGCTTTTAAATAAAACGTGTCATTGCAAAATATAGTGATGGTAAGTAAGGGACGGCTTTAAATGTTGCTTTTGCTAGGTAATACCTAATTGGGGTACGTAAAAGACGGGAGGGAAATGAAAAGGCTATATTTCTCTGTTTTAACAATATCTTGTTTATCTTTGAAATAGTGCATTTAAGCCTAATCGAGCAGCGATACAAAATGGCCGCCGGTTGCTAAAGTGCACGAGCGCTGAGAACCATGTGATAGAGGAGAGAAGCTGGGAAAAGAATGATCACGTGCTGGTACTGAAAGGCTAGAATGGAAGAATGGTCAAGGCTAATGTGACCTTTTTGAACTGATGTGTGCCAAAAATGATCAGCAAGAAGCTTGAGAAGCAAAAGTTGAATAAAAGGACAGAACTAAGGAACAAAAATGTAACAGAAAAAGATACAATTTGAACTTATCGAAACGGATGAGTAATATCATGAACTGTGAGAAGCGATGCAAGTATGGACATTCCACAAGAAAACTGGTTAAAACTGGGAAGCTTGATTAAAATATATATCGGACTGAATTTGACCAATGAGAAAGGAGCGCGCCACTAAGATGCAACAATTTTATTCAGTAAGCTAGAATTAGGGTATAAGAAGACCTACTCCTGGTGGGAGGGATATTGAGACGCTGAGACACTTTGCTGCGGGAGATGCTGTTGGAGTTAGAGTTACTGGGAGACTGTTAGATGAGAAGAGCTGCGGTTGCCGATGCTGACGAGCTGAAGTTTCTGTTGCTGTTTTTATTTTTCCAGTTGAGTATAAGATGCTGTTTTGAGAATCTTTATTTTCCAAATTAATTTTATTCAGAACTATTAGATTATCTAGAGAGGTAGATAGGTTATTTAGGGTTTTTCCCCATGACAATTTCATTCTGCCATCTAATTGACTTGCATAATTAATATTGATCTAATAAATGTAAGAAAACTGAATAATAAAACCTAAATTTCTTTTCATGCTTCTAAACTTTATATAAACTTTTAAGATTCTTTAAACAAATGACTCAGTGATTCTTTAACTCAAATGTTTAAGGTAAATAGTAATAAGTTTATTGTGATTGAGCTGGTCCTAATCACTATTAACTAAGACTAGTTGGTCCATCGACCAATGAGCAGGAATACCTTAAAAGGACAAAGTGGAAAAAGGTGATATGTTATGTTAAAAAGGTATCCCGGCTCCTTCCAGCGGTGTATCATGTGTTTATCCTCCTAGGAGATTAGTTTGATGGTAAGAGGGAAATCCAGGAGAAATAGACGAACAAGTGAGTGAATAGGCGGTGTCATGGGTCCCACCGTCATGTGGATGTAGTGTATGTGTGTGTGAGAGAAATAAGTTGCACCTGGATGACCAAAAAGGGACCTAGGAGAATTTTTATTTTTTTTTGTTGCCGCTGAATCAGAATTCTTGGTAGCTGAGTTATGGTTACTGTAGATTAGTTTGGTGATTATTGATATTGGTTATTGATTATTTTATGACTAACACTTTATGTTGAGTCGCGTTATGTTATATGTGAGTCTACACGCTTCTGGGATGTAGGAAGTGGAACACGTGTGGCAAGAGAAGTCACATGGAATGGTACATTGTCTGAGTTCATATTGGTGATAACACAGGTTGTGTTATGATAGGGACATTTTCCGTATGAAAGGTGTGTAAGTGAAATAGCGATCAAGTTTTCTTGTGAAACTCTGGCCTTAATTCTCAGGAGCAGTATAGCCTCCACATGTGTTTTATCCCCAGAGAAACGGGTTTACTGTTTGCTTGAAAGAAGGGTAAGGTAGAGGGAAGTGCTACTTTATTGGCGAAACGGGAAAATTCTGTGGTAGGATAGAGGTAAGCGCTGCCTACTGGAAATACAGAATTCTTGTGTAAATGGACAAAGCTGTCACTTTTGTTTAGCAAATCAGGCAATGGAAATGTTTTAAATGTTGTAACTAACGGAGAATTATTGAAAAAGAAAATTGCCGATAATTTTTGTAAAGGAGGGGTCAAGAGCAGGAGTGACGTAGACAAGAACCGCGCTAGGATTGGTTAGTGCGCTAGTCACGTGGATACAGGAGCAGGAGAGACGTAGACAAAAGGCCGCGCTGGGATTTGTCGGTGCGCAGAAAGAGGAAATCGTTCTGATTGGAGTGTTGGTGTGAGTCGCGCTGGGATTGGTTGAAATAACGTACACAGAACAGGGTTGAATTGCGGATTGTTTGAAGAGAAAAACCGATTGAAAACATGTCGTATTATGAGTATGAAAGGAAAAAAACGTCATGGATGACGAAAATCAAGAATTTCTTTAAGAAAGACAAAAAGGTAGTAACTAGAGAGGGACAAGTAATTCCTCCGCCGAAATCGCCAGCTTCACATATGATGCTGAAATATGGATATCATACATGCATATGGTTAGAAAATTGGGCAAAATATACGAAGAATGATGGAGCATTGGCATTTCCTGAGAATGGTTCATTTAATGTAGCTGTATTGCGGAACTTGAGAGAAAAGATGACAATGTTAGAACCTAGACCTAGACCGACACAGTTTGAAGCATTGACGGAATGGGAAGATGAGATGTATGAACGAGAGAGATTCAGAGGTTTGAGGAATCATGAGTTTATGCCTGGAAGAATGTGGGGAGTAAATCATGAAGATAGGATAAAGCGTTGGAGATGTGCTAACATGACAGGAGGGTTGTTTCCAGCTTTTACAGTTGAGGAAGAGGCGAAGAGAAAACGTACTGAGAAAAAGAAACATGTAGAGAGAGAAAGATATATGCATGGAGGGAGTGAAACGGATGATGAATTGCTGGAAGATATTTTAAACAGAAATCCACCTCCATACCAACAGAGTTCTACAGTGGTGACACCTAATGCACCGCCAATGGAAACTGAGAGGAATAAAAATCTCGATAGAAGAAATGAAATAAATAGGTCACAAGATCAATTAAAAAATTCACAAAATGAAGAAATAGAAAGTGACAATGCAACTGAATTAGCAAAAACGACAAAGGAATTAACTGAGAAAATAAGAGCATTAACGAAAAACATGGAAGCTGTAACTGTACCAGTGACAATAGGTCCAGTAATACCAGTTTTTGAGAATCAGAAAATTGATGAACGCTCTTTAGTGATTCCCATGAAGTCACAATTTTCGAGGGAGAAAGAAGGGATGGAATCGAATGAATGTACACATAATTTGGCTAGCACTTATAGACCAAGTCCACCTACTAATTTGACGATAAATGAGAATAATGTTAGAAAAATGCCTATGGTAACAGAATCTGCATCCGTGACACCAGAGAGGAGTAGCAACTGGATAGAGTTAAATAATACACCTATAGGTCCGACTCCGGATGAGTTAAATGAGTGGATGAAAGCATTTAAATCAAAAGAACCAGAAGAAAAACCATTAGATGTAATTAGATTAAAAATTGACATGGAAGAATTGATTTTAGGAACGATCAGTACAGAAAAATTGAAAAATTATCAGGACGATGAGATTATGTTTTTGTGCAAAAGTCTTACTAGAAATTTACATGACAAATTGGAAGAAACAGCAAGTGAATTTGGAGTAGATTTTGTAAAAGTGAGAACGTTGCAGAAACCATACAGAGTAGATTTTTGTGAAAAGGATATAGAAAATTTGAACACGGCAGGAAGACTGACTCAAATAAAGGAGTTAATTGTTTTATTGAGAAAATGGGGTGATGTGGATAGATGGAGAAGCAGGTGGTCGAAAAAGAATGAGAAAACAACAGATAAAGCTTCTTTGGCTTTTGCAGTGACAGATAAGGAACCAGTTGTAAGAGAATACCCGATGAGAGAAACTCCAGGTGGTAGTTATGTACATGTTCCCTGGACTAGACAGGATATACTGTCATTTACAAATGACTTCCCGAAGTTGAGAGAAAAACCAGTAGAATGCTACCGACAAGTGGAGAGATTTGTGAAAGTTTCAAAAGTGTTGTGGATAGACTTGGATGGATTGTTTTATATAGTAGTGCCAGCTGATTTATGGACTGAATGCAAGATTACTGTTGATTGGCCAACTGTTGAATATCCAAGGGATCCTAAAACAGGAGCCCCAGGTCCAGAAGTGATGAGAAAGTATGACCAAGCGATTACCTTTTTGAAGAATAAGATTCCCCCTAAAGAAACAGATTGGGTAAAAATAGACAGAACAACGCAAGAAAGTAAAGAATCAGTACATGCGTACTATGAAAGGTTATTGTTAGTTTTCAAACAGTATAGTGGTTATGAGGAGCTGAGTGAGAAGGATATGAGTCATTTTGTATATAGATTTGTGTATGGATTAAAACCTGAGATAAGTGAAATGATTAAACAGCATATGATTTGTTGGCAGAATAGTACAGTTGATGAAGTTTTGAGGTATGATAAGTATTGTAGTGATGATATTGAGAGTAGACAGTGTAAATTGAAAGAAAAAGCAATGTGGGCACAAGTGAAAGTGGCAGAGAAGCAGGAAGCTCAATTGAATAATATTGGGAATGAAACAGGACCGAATAAATCTCAACCTAATATAGGTAAAGGAAAAGGACAAAAGAGTATAGATGAAGCAAAGAAAAAATGGCCATGTCATAATTGCGGAAAAATAGGGCATTGGAGAAACGAGTGTAAGTTCCCTCCAAAACCTAATATGGAAAATCAATCATTAAATCCACAGGTGCAGAATGAGGTAGTTGTTCAACAAAGTCAGGTGCCACAACCACCACTTCCCAAGAGTATTAACCAACAGAAATACAGTGCAGAAACAGGATTCTACGGAGGAGAACAGGTAACACAGTTGCCGCGAGCAGCTACCATTTCTCAGTACTGGTTGCGACAGAGTGAGGATGATTTGGATGAAAATTTATGACGGTGCCTAGGAGAGGGAGAAGAGTGCGTACTTGGCGCAACTCTAGAGGTAGATCAGTCTGGTCCATTTGTGGATGGAGAAGTGAATGGTGCAAATGTAACATTCCTTGTCGATACTGGAGCTACCCGTTCTACTGTTAGGTCAGTGGAAATTCCAAGCCTTCCTCTCTCAGGTGAACATATCCAAGTAATCGGGGTATCAAATCAGCAGATCAGGACGCCACTTACTGAATTAGTGGAAGTAAAAATTGGTCCTTTTAGTGAAATGCATAAATTTGTAGTGTGTGACTGTAGTCCCGTAAACCTTTTAGGGCGTGACTTGTTGTGCAAAATTAACTGCACCATCTATTGTACCCCAGATGGAATTGCATTTCAGACCCCAGATGAAGATGTACTATATAAAATGACAATGATAAACCAAGAACCAGAAATAAATGGTTTGTTTTCCGTATTTGATGCAGAAAAACTTCCAATTGAGGTAAAAGAGACAGTGAAAGAAAACGTGTGGGACTTTACAGGAGAAGATATAGGATTAATGAAAGGAGTAGATCCCGTAAAAATAATAGTAAAAGAAGGAATGAGTTACCCAAATACGCCACAGTATAAATTGACACCAGAAATAATTGAAGGAATAACTCCAGTAATAAATAAAATGATTGAACAAGGGATTTTAAAAGAAATAATGAGCAGTCCGTGTAATTCACCTATAATGGGATTGAAAAAGCCAAATGGAACCTATAGAGTAGTACAGGATTTGAGAAAGGTAAATAAAATTGTTGTGCCATGTTGTCCAATAGTGCCAAACCCTGCTGTAATTCTATACCAAATTCCACATGAAGCAGAATGGTACACAGTAATTGATTTGTGTCATGCATTTTTCTCTATACCTGTACATCCAGATAGCCAGCCATTATTTGCATTTAGGTTTGGAGAGCGTATTTTGGCATGGTGCCGAATTCCTCAAGGGTACACAGAAAGTCCCTCAATCTTTAATCAGATTTTAAAGAAATCATTAGAAGATTTTAAAATGCCAGAAAAATCAGTAATGGTCCAGTACATTGATGACCTACTGGTGGCATCAAAAACAAGAGAAGCATGCGTCAGTGATACAATTGCTTTGCTGAACCATTTAGAAAAAAGAGGACATAAAGTGTCCCCTTCAAAATTGCAGTTTTGTCAAAAAGAAGTCCAGTATTTAGGGCATAAAATTGAGAAAGGAGTGCGAAAGGTAACGACTGAAAGAATAAAAATGATTCAAGGAATGAGAGCTCCAATGACGCAAAGAGAGGTAAGAATGTTTCTGGGAATGGTTGGATATTGCCGACAATGGATAAGTGGTTTTTCACTGATTGCTAAGCCATTGCAAAAACTGACAAAGAAGGATGTTAAAGATCCTTTTGAAGTGAATGACGAAGAAATGAAAGCAATTATTTAAAGAGCTGAAAAGGAAGTTGTGTGAAGCCCCGGCATGGGGAATGCCTGATTATGAAAAGGATTTTGAGCTGTATTGTAGTGAAAGGGATGGATGTGCATTTTCAGTTCTGGTACAAAAACATGGAACAATGAAAAGACCAATTGCTTATTTTTCAGCTGTTTTAGATCCTATAGCGAAGGCGTTGCCTGGATGTTTGAAAGCTGTTGCTGCTACTTGTGTAAGTCTGGAACAAAGTGAAGGCATAGTGATGGGGTATCCACTGAGAGTATATGTTCCCCATTCTGTGAAAATTCTCTTGACAAGAACGAAAACCCAATACATGACACATAGTCGGCTGACTAAGTATGAAAAAGTAATTTTGAGTGCAGATAATGTGACCATTGACAGATGTATGAATGTGAATCCTTCAACATCATTACCGGATGAAGAAAGTATAATTGAGCAATATGAAGTAGATCATGATTGTCTGAATGTGCTTGAATATTGTACAAAACCAAGATCTGACATACGAGATGAGCCTTTAAGAGAGTCAGATTATGTGCTGTTTGTGGATGGCTCATGTTTGAGAACGAGTGAAGGAGTTCTAAGTGCAGCATATGCAGTGTGCACAGTAGCAACTGTAATGGAAGCATCTTGTCTGAAAGGAATAAGGTCTGCCCAGGTTGCAGAACTGATAGCTCTGATCCAAGCATGCAAGTTGGGAAGAAATGTGCGGGTTACGATTGTGACAGATAGCCAGTACGGATTTGGTGTTGTGCATGACTTTGGTCAGATTTGGTCACAAAGAGGTTTCTTGACGTCTGCAGGAACACCTATTAGAAATGGAGATTTTGTGAAAAAATTGCTTGAGGCGATACAGCTGCCTAAGCAGATTGCTGTAGTGAAGTGCAAAGCCCATAAGAAAAATGAAGATTACATAACTGTTGGTAATAACTATGCCGATGAAATCGCACAGTACTGCGCAAAGAATATGGTTTCATTAAACAAAAATCGTGAAAGAGAGCATATTTCTTATCCTTTGCTTTTTACTAACACTGTTGAGACATGGGATGAGGTGAGACAGTTACAGGAAGCTGCAAGTGATGAGGAAAAAGATACATGGATAAAAGCAGGATGTAGAAGACATGAAGACAATGGTGTTTGGGTTTACAGAGATGAAAGACCAGTTATGCCTGATAGCATGATTTCTGACATGGCACGGATGTACCATGGACAAGCTCATATTGGGAGAGATTCAATGATCAGACTTTTTAGACAAACATGGTATAACCCAAAATTCAGAGCAATAGCTGAGAGTCTTTGTCAAAGATGTCTTATTTGTCAGCAGTTTAATCTAGGAAGGAAAACAGTAGTGAGTCTAGGAACAATAGGACGAGAAGGAGGTCCGTTCACTAGAATGCAAATGGACTTTATCGAAATGCCCCCTTGCAACAGATTAAGATATGTCTTAGTGGTCATCTGTTTGTTTTCCCGTTGGGTGGAGGCATACCCAACAAGAAGGAATGATAGCATAACAGTAGCAAAGCTTATGCTGCGAGAATTCATTCCAAGGTATGGTTTTCCAGTCAGGATTGAAACAGATAGAGGAACACATTTCCAAAACGAACTAATTAAATTAATTTGTGAAGCCCTCAGCATTAAACAGAAACTGCATTGTGCATACAGACCAGAGGCTTCTGGAATAGTAGAGCAAGTAAATGGAACAATTAAGAGCAGGTTAGGAAAAATGTGTCAAGCTACAGGACTCAAATGGCCAGATGCCTTGCCACTAGTTCTAATGACAATCAGAAGTATTCCTGAAAAGAAAACTGGACTCAGTCCACATGAAATGATCATGGGACGAGCAATGAGACAAGCACAAGTACCTGTCAACAAACTACTGACTATAACTGATGATCTGGTACTGGATTATTGCAAAGGATTGGCTGATGTGGTACGTTCTGTGTTTCATCAGGTTGGACCGGATGCAACCACTCTTGAAAGAAAACCAGCTCACGGCTTGAATCCAGGAGATTGGGTCCACATAAAAGTCCACAGGAGAAGAAACTGTTTCGTTCCTCGCTGGGACGAACCACGACAGGTAATTCTGGTGACAACAACTGCAGTCAAGTGTGCAGGAGTGAAACACTGGGTACATGCTAGTCATACCATCAGAGTTCCAGAACCTGAAGATTGACATGTGAGTCGACATCTGGAAGTATTGGATGACAGTTCAGCATCTGATGCAGAAGGAGAAAGAAACAGGGTGCCAGAATTTGAAGATCGACCTGAAAGTCGACATCTGGAAGACCCAACTACGAGTACAACAATAGAAGAAGAAGAAGAAGAAGAAGAAGAAATAGCTGAAGTTCCAGAATTTGAAGATCGACCTGTAAGTCGACATCTGGAAATATCAGATACAAGTTCAGAATCTGATACAGATCATTCAGATTGTGAAGAAATTCAAAAGAGAAATTGGAAATTTGAAACAATTAGAGAAGAAACTGAACCAGAAGATAATAATGATGAGCGACCAAGTACAAGTTGTGGTGAGAATCCTTCAGAGATAATATTAATAGACAAGAAAGGGAGAGTGTCAAGTAGAAAGCTAGAAAATTCGGAAGAACACCGAGGAGCAATAGGGACAGATAGCCAAACAAAAGAGCAGGGAAATTTAGAAGCAGAGAGAGAGACGAACACCAATTCGGAAGAACCTCGAGGAGGGACAGAAATAGGTGAACAAAAGAAGGAAAGAACAGAACCACAAATAAAGGGAAATAATGAGATCATAAGTTTCAAAATAAGAGACAATTACGAAAAATTTGAAACCGAGTCTGAAGAAAGTGGAGAAGAAGGAAACACAAAATCAGAATCAAGAAAAAGAAACTGGAAATCAGAAAGAGGAGAAAGAGAAAGTGAAGCCAAAAGGCCAAGAAAAGGAGACAATTGGCCCGACGAAGTAAGAAAATTAAGATACAGAATAATAAGGACAGGTGGGAAAAGTGCTGAACAAGTGAATGAAATAACAAGTCAGAAAGAGCAAGAAAAACAAGGTGGAAAACGGTTGCAAAGGTCGAAAAGACTAAAGAAAGTGAATTCAAAGTACAAGTCACCTGAATGGTTGTATATTGCTTTGACTGATTACAAGGAAGAGAAGAACACTCACGAGAACCCAAAGCCAAGAAACCGAATGGGTGAAGGTGAAGTGCAACAAACCTGAAGAAAGTCTTAAAGACCTCTACTGGATTTGACAAAATACTGGATGTGACAAATTTTACTGGATATGACAAAGAAAGAATTCTGAAAAGAATTAAAAGAAAGTACCAAGCAAAGACAAAAGCATTGAAGTGCAGAGTGGCAAATAAGTCATTTTCTGAGGTGTAGTGACCCATTTTTCTGAAAAATAAATAAGGCTATAAAACAAAATAGAGAATAATAGAAATAGAAAAAGAAAATGTGAGTTTCTAAGTAGATGGTGTAAAATGTGCTGCTTTTGTACAGGATTATTAATGACAATATGGATAGTTTTGGCAATCACAATTCCAATTAGCTTAACTGTGGTAGAAACAAAAAATAATACTGAAAAAGAGAAAGAAGCTAACACTCAAGAATCAATTGTTTTAAGAAGTAGTGCAGAATTACACAAGGATAAGTCAATAACAGATTTTTCTAAAAATGTTTTTACAAAATTATTATATGAGTACGTAGAAACGATGGATGTGAGAGATTGCTATGTTTGTATGCAGTTACCTGCATCTGTAACTGAAGGTGTGACTTATCATCACCTACCTTTGACATATGGAATAACATGTAGTGTCCTAGCAAGTTTATTTTATAAAACTGGTAGATTAGAATATTATTACACTGACATAGATAGGATTTTTGCAAAAGTTTCTATAGTTCCTGAACTAAACAAAATAAAACAGGCAAAAACATTTGGTGAGTACTTTTTAGAAAATAAGATTTTAACATTAGAGGATATAATTAAAAACAACCTTACTTGTGAGTTAAAGAAAGAAGAAAAGGTATTTTTAGAAATGGTTGAAGAAAGAAGAGTGAAATTTCAAAGAGAAGTGATAGAAGAGACAAGAACACCTTTAGGAGTGTTTGAGGAAGAAAATCATGACAAGAAAAAGACAAATGCAGCAATGACTTTAGATTGGTCTCAGACAGGAAGGTTGTGTATTAGGAGAAATAAGACAGTCTATGACAATCATTTTGTAGGTTCCAGTATCTGCTATGACAATTATCAAATTTTAGGTGGTTGGGGATTCAAAGGAGGAAAGGATCCAATATTTCCAGGGATCTATTATATTTGTGGGAATAGGGCTTATTACAGGTTGCCGGACCATTGGTATGGGTCATGTTATGTAGGCCTGGTCTTTCCAAAAAATTTCATATAGACAGAAAAGAAAAAGGAACATACAGAATGATTAATAGCTTTACACGTAGAAAAAGGGAAAGTTTTTCAGAAATAGTAGGTGATATTTTTGGAGCATTGATACCAGCAGTGGGAATATCTTTGAATGCATTTAAAATTCGGAAATTATCCACAGTAGTAGATCGTTTATCTACAGATACTGCTGGAGGGTTCTTGATGGTGAATACCGAAATGGTTGCCATGAGAGCTATGGTGATGCAAAATCGGCTTGCCCTTGACATTCTTTTGGCAAAAGAGGGTGGAGTCTGTGGAATGCTGAAAGTCCAACATTGTTGCACTTACATTCCTGATAAAAGTGAAAATATACAAAGGTATATAACAAATATTACAAATTTGCACAAGGAATTAGTTTCACTGGAGGTTGAAAGTGCCCTAGGAAAACTTGGTAAAGGGTTTTCCTCAATAATAAGTTGGTTAACAAGAATGAGTAGATTAATGATAGGGAAAGTTATAATAGTAGCAACCATGGTAATAATATTAATTTTAGTAATGAAACTTATAATAACCTGTATAAAGAGAAAAAGAAGACAGAATCAGATAAGAAGAAATAACAGAATAATTAAAGAGAGAGAGAGAGAAATGGGTGAAATTGAATTAGAGGAAATGAAAGAGAACATGTACAAAGAAACGAAGAGACAAGATGAAAAGGATACAGATGTATAAACTAACAAAAGCAAAAAGGATAAAAGATATATGCTGTCTGAAAAGAATGTATAACTTGGGTTTATGTGGTGATGTTAAAAATCACCAAAGGGGGGAGTTGATGGAGCAGTCTAAATGAAAAAATTTAACCTCCTAACAATTTTCGTAAAATAATTAATAAACATGTTCGTTTAAGTAAATTAATCAACAATGTATGTTACATGTGATGGGAAATGGTAACACGCAAATCCATGTGCAAAATAATTGACTTACAAATGTCTATGTGTTTAACATAACGTAATAATTGCGTACTAATGAAATAATAAATGCATGATCCGTGCTTTTAAATAAAACGTGTCATTGCAAAATATAGTGATGGTAAGTAAGGGACGGCTTTAAATGTTGCTTTTGCTAGGTAATACCTAATTGGGGTACGTAAAAGACGGGAGGGAAATGAAAAGGCTACATTTCTCTGTTTTAACAATATCTTGTTTATCTTTGAAATAGTGCATTTAAGCCTAATCGAGCAGCGATACAAAATGGCCGCCGGTTGCTAAGTGCGCGTGCGCTGAGAACCATGTGATAGAGGAGAGAAGCTGGGAAAAGAATGATCACGTGCTGGTACTGAAAGGCTAGAATGGAAGAATGGTCAAGGCTAATGTGACCTTTTTGAACTGATGTGTGCCAAAAATGATCAGCAAGAAGCGTGAGAAGCAAAAGTTGAATAAAAGGACAGAACTAAGGAACAAAAATGTAACAGAAAAAGATACAATTTGAACTGATCGAAACGGATGAGTAATATCATGAACTGTGAGTAGCGATGCAAGTATGGACATTCCACAAGAAAACTGGTTAAAACTGGGAAGCTTGATTAAAATATATATCGGACTGAATTTGACCAATGAGAAAGGAGCGCGCCACTAAGATGCAACAATTTTATTCAGTAAGCTAGAATTAGGGTATAAGAAGACCTACTCCTG
This sequence comes from Calotriton arnoldi, assembly GCA_963921515.1. Lineage (NCBI taxonomy): Eukaryota > Metazoa > Chordata > Amphibia > Caudata > Salamandridae > Calotriton > Calotriton arnoldi. The sequence goes on from CAWUFW010002595.1 coordinate 108,873, forward strand.
GTGGGAGGGATATTGAGACGCTGAGACACTTTGCTGCGGGAGATGCTGTTGGAGTTAGAGTTACTGGGAGACTGTTAGATGAGAAGAGCTGCGGTTGCCGATGCTGACGAGCTGAAGTTTCTGTTGCTGTTTTTATTTTTCCAGTTGAGTATAAGATGCTGTTTTGAGAATCTTTATTTTCCAAATTAATTTTATTCAGAACTATTAGATTATCTAGAGAGGTAGATAGGTTATTTAGGGTTTTTCCCCATGACAATTTCATTCTGCCATCTAATTGACTTGCATAATTAATATTGATCTAATAAATGTAAGAAAACTGAATAATAAAACCTAAATTTCTTTTCATGCTTCTAAACTTTATATAAACTTTTAAGATTCTTTAAACAAATGACTCAGTGATTCTTTAACTCAAATGTTTAAGGTAAATAGTAATAAGTTTATTGTGATTGAGCTGGTCCTAATCACTATTAACTAAGACTTACTAGTTGGTCCATCGATCAATGAGCAGGAATACCTTAAAAGGACAAAGTGGAAAAAGGTGATATGTTATGTTAAAAAGGTATCCCGGCTCCTTCCAGCGGTGTATCATGTGTTTATCCTCCTAGGAGATTAGTTTGATGGTAAGAGGGAAATCCAGGAGAAATAGACGAACAAGTGAGTGAATAGGCGGTGTCATGGGCCCCACCGTCAAGTGGATGTAGTGTATGTGTGTGTGAGAGAAATAAGTTGCACCTGGATGACCAAAAAGTGACCTAGGAGAAATTATTTTTTTTTTTGTCGCCGCTGCATCATCACTATGCTAGGGCATGTCCAAGAAAGTGTTTTGAACATCTGTTGAGAACTAAGTTGAACACAGAAACATGTCATCCTAATGCCACAAAAGAACGCATACATCTGGCAATGCAGTTGGCTGTATCCAACTCCATCCTGATTATATGTCTGGAAGCATGTTGCCCGTGACGGACCACCTCTGCCCAGTGACTGCTGAGATACTCAAGGAAGCTGGGGAACGCCATTGCTGCCATATCCGAAAGGGCTTGGTAGAAGCACCCCAATAAACAAGCTTCATTAAAGGAACGCAGCACCAAACTGCCTGAGCAAAACCCTTCTTGCCAATTCCCTTCAGCATTTCAACTGTCTAGGAGGGTGGGTAGCAAAGGCTCTTGGGTCCAACAATGTTGTAGAGGACGCCTGCACCACTAAGGTTTCTGGTGAAGGATGAAGAGACAGTAAAGTTTGCTCTCCAGGAGCTGGTCTGTGACTTGCTATAGTTCAGTTCACAGTTGGGCCCATGGTGAGCTTAGACAACACTCTTTGACAGTTTTCACAAGAGTCTCACTAAAGTAGCAGAGATGTTCTACAGTAGAGGTGGCCCACTGTAGCACATGGGTCAGGATATTAGGCCTGTGTTCGACTGAGGGGAGAAGAAGCTCAAGCACTTCAGCTACCTTCTTAAGTACATCATAGAAGGATGCCATTTCTGGTGGTGCTAGGCCAGTGCCTAGAGCAATAAAGGGCTTTGCCTTCCACTACTTTATGTCCTTCAAATTCATTTGGAGGCAGAGGTCACACAATGATGAGTCGCGCCCCGAACAAGACCCCACAGACAGACATCATGTGGATCTGTAATGGACATCTGTCCATCACACCTGCAGCAGGGTTCTGAAGTCTGACTTCTTGGTGGGGACATGTATATAGCACTCCCTCAAAAAAACCTATTTGTGCATAACTCTTAGGAATGCAGGGAATTTAAGCTGTGCCGTCGCCCCTACTTTTCTTAATTTGTCTAGGTGTTTTCCCAGTTCCCATTGTCTGTCTAAGGTGACCCGTGATAGATCTGATCTCGAAAGAGAAATCTTTCCCTCGTAATATCTTCAACTTTAATGCACATAAAAGGATTTTTTCTTTCAAAGCGTATGTCTGAAAATTAAGGAGGATCTTCCGTGGCTTCACCCTGTTTGGATTGTTTCAGAAGGGATCTCTGTGTACCCGTTGAATATCTTTTGCGATATCCACCTCACTCTCATCAATCTGAACTGTTGCCTTTATAAGCGCAACCACAAAGGCTTTTAGGTCATCCCCTTCCTTCCCCTCTTGGACATTCAGTATTCTCAGGTTATTTCTTCTTGAGTTATTCTCTAGCTGCTCCAGTTTCTCCTGCAGTTCTTGCTCATCCCTCCGTAGCACCTGTATCTCCATTTTACTGTTACTTAGATCTTCTTTCAACTCCCCCACAGTAGTCTCAAGCGTTTGCGTCTTTACAAACAAAATATCTATCTTTTTCTCAAGGGCCTCACAAAAACTCTGTGTCTTGCCCTGATTCACCTCTGATATCGCGAAACCCTTCCAAATATCACTGGTGACCGAAGAAAACATAGTCTCTAGGGAGCTAGCTGAAGCCTCTACATCTTTTTTTTCTTCCCATAGAGTTTTTAAGGATATGTCCGATGGAAGTTGCTCCTTATCCATATCTTGTATAGGGCACCCATTTAGGGCCCACCTTTCTCTCTCCTAGATCCGTCCGGAGCTACTTCTTGACTTGTCCACTCCAGGCTGGATATACTCCCCTTCGCTTCCATCCTTGATAAAACTGGTTTATCTACAACACTTGTTTCTTGCTCCCAGGGAGTCACCACGGGGGTGAAATCTTAAAGAAGGACCTCAAGGAGGGGGTAATTTTTAACTTACGCTCTAGGATTTAGTTTCTCCTCTGCACTCTCCCTGTCTTATGCGCGTCCTTCCTAGACCCCTCCTGGAGTTTACACCCCTAAATATGAGAGTAAGTTCCTTCCGCACAATAATCAGTAGCAATAGGAGTAGCAGCCAAACAAACTGGGGAATTTTTTAAGGGCTGCTCTGAGAGTTGTTTTTTACCTCCCTCCGTTAAATTGATAACCTTCTCCTTTTGCCCTGTTTTAAACTTGCCCGTGATTTGTTTACCCCCACCTGGTCCGGCTCCCCTACCTCTCAGTTGTATGGCTGCTTTGCCGGTGGGTTGCTTCTCCAGCCTTTCCCCTTATTTTATACCGACAAGCGGTTCCTCCTTCTTGCTCTCGGCACTCTCTCCCGCAGCCAGAGAGTCTTTCAGCTCTCCAGGGGCCACGAGTACTGATGCTACTCCCGCTGACCTGGACTAGACCTCGCGCTTCTGCCCTGCGGCTCTTCCAGAGCTCCAGGGCAGCCCTGAACCAGCGCGAATCCCCGGGACAGACCCGCAGCAGTCCCTCCCCAGGCTCCGCCGGCACCGATGCCGACACGGTGAGGCACATCAATTCAACGTGGGGGGGCTACAATCCCAAACGGTGGTGGGCACTCAGCGGTGCGCTAGAGACCAGCGGGTAGCGCGGCCGCCATGTTCTCCCAGACTTATGCACAGTAATTAAATGCATCTGTTAATAAGTGCAAAAGAGGCAGATGACCTATTAGAGTCTATCAAGAAGGGAGGAGTAGGAAACTAGGAGATGATATGTGTAAAACCAGGGTGGGCACTGTTTCTTTCTCTATCGAGGAGGCAAAGGGGGGCCATATGAATTTATTTATGTTTATGGTTTGGTGGTGGGTGCCTGTGGGCTGGGAAAAAAAATTGGACTAACATCAGGTCCAGAAGGGAGTATGGGTGGGTTCTCCAAGGGAAGGTGGGAGAGGTTAAGGAGGATGCACTGGGTGGGGAGCATGTGGGAAAAAATTGATTAAAAAATGTCCTCAAAAACCTTAGGGAGACATAAGGCATTTAACAGAGATATATGTGCCCAAATGAAGGGAGGAGATTTTAACGTTATAGTGGATCTGAATTTAGATAAATCAAGTAAAAGTAGAGCTATACCTACTCCCAAATCACGTGCTTTTTTGAAGTCCATGATGAAACAACACGCTCTTTCTGATTTGTGGAGAGAGAGGGTCGGATCCTTGCAGGGTGCCTCGTTCCATAATAGGAAATATGGGCATAGATCGAGGATAGACTACTTTTTAGTAGAATGGAGCCTTAGAGAGGATATTCTGGATATTGGATATATGACGGCCCATCTGTCAGACCATTCAGCAGTGACAATAACAATCAGGGCCACTAGCAGGTTTACAGAAAGGAGGTGGACACTAGATCGTGCTATACTAGCAGATATGGAAGTAATGGAAGCTCTGAAAATAGAAGTAGGAGAATTCCTCAAAATTAATAGTGGCTTGGCTCCCACTGTGATAATATGGGACACACTCAAAAGCCTTTATTAGGGGTAAGATTACAAGCGCAGTTTGTTACAGAAATAAACAATATAGGAAAGAGATGTCTTGGTTAGAGGATGAAATGAAAAATTTAGAGACTAAAATAAAAACAAATCTGGTAGATGATAGTAAGATTTTGGCAGAGGAAAACGCCATTTAATGAAAAACCAAATGGAAGAAATCCTTCAAACTTGGATTAAAAAAAGATGGGATGCTAGTAAATTAGCTCATTTTGAGTATGGGGAGGGAGCAGGGAAGTTATTAGCTTGGAAGATTAAGACAGACCAAAATAAAAATCGGATTAAAGAAATCAAGGAAGGGCAGTTAGGTGCTATGCTGACCAGTGAGACAGAGTTGGAGGAGGCGTTTAAAGACTACTTCCGGGATTTATATTCGGAAGAGGGAATAGTATCAGAAGAGGAGGTGAATGGCTGGCTAGCAGACGGTATTAAACCCTGGGACTAAAAGCAGAATTCTTTTTTTAAACCAGGATATTACAGAGGAGGAAGTTAGGATGGCCGTACAGTCCAGTAAGGGGGGCAGAGCCGCAGGACCCGATGGTATACCAGCGGAGATATATAAAACTTTAGGAGAGGTGTTAAATCCTTTTTTGACAGTAATGTTCAAGGAGATTTTAGATCAAGGGGTGCTGCTATCAAAATCATGGGATTGGGCGATAATTACGCTTATTTTAAGTCAGGTAAGGATCCCACCAGCTGTGATTCATATAGACCGATATCACTTCTAAATACGGATTATAAAATCTTTACAAAAATCCTGGCAGGGAGACTAAATAAGATAGCTGGAGAGGTGATACATAAGGATCAGAAGAGGTTTATTAAAGGAATATACCTACATGAGTTAACCCACAGACTTATAGGAGCCATAGATCTTGCAACTGCTCATTCGAACCCCCTAGCAGTTATAACTTTAGATGCTTCTACAGCTTTTGATAGAGTAAGGAGGTCTTACCTGTTTACTGTTTTAAAACGATACGAGCTTGGGAATAAATTTTGTAGAGCAATCCAACTGATATATCAGGATCCCTCAGCAAGAGTTTTAGCGAACGGGAACCTATCTTCACCTTTTAAAATACTTAGGGGCACAAGACAGGGTTGCCCCCTGTCCCCCCTCTTATTTAATCTCTATATAGAGCCTTTAACTTAGAATGGCAGCTTACATTCCTCCTTTTTCCCATGGGGGTTGGGTAAAGAAGGTAGCATCATATGCGGATGATCTCATGGTTTTCTCCTCAGACCTTGGAGCGGCTTTACCGGCCACCGTACAGATGGCGTTAGAATTCGGCAAAGTGTCTGGTTACCTAGTGAATGAGAGGTAAACATAGATTATGGTATGGAATCAGAGAAAGGATAACCCGTTGATTAAGAAGGAGATGAGATATCGGGGTCTTAAAATTGTGGAAGACATAAATAAAATCCCAGAAATAAATCTGGGCAAGATATTAAGAGAAATTGTGCAGTTAATGAAGGGATGGTCACATCTCCCCCTAACGATTTTTGGGCAGGTTAATCTGGTCAAGATTGGGATATTGCCAAAAATTACTTTTCTATTTAACACAATCCCCCTGCATTTTGAGAAACCCGCAATAGATAAAATCCAGCAGGTGATAAACGCCTTTATTTGGGCATATAAGGGGATTCGGATTTCATGGAAAAAGTTGTGGAGAAGAAGGGAGAAAGGGGGATTATCCTTACCAGACATTCAATATTATGCCTAGGCCTATCAAATGACAAAGTCCATAATGCTTTTTAATACATCGGATGGATCAGATGTAGGAATTATGCTTTCGGCAATGATAAAAGAAAGCAAGGCAGGTGTAGGCAGATTTCTCTTTAAATTTGGAGACCCTAAAAAAATCAAACTAAAAGTGCTGCAAGCACTGGCTAGAATGTGGTACATTATCAAAAGATGATCAAAGCTAGATTATTACTCCTACTCATCCCCTAGCTGGGACTCTCCAGGGACAGCAGAGTGTCTTAAAGATAAACTGGTGCTACCAATAAGAAATGCAGGTGTATGTGTTTGGGAAGAGCTTTCTCGAGATGGAAAGTTGATATCATGAAATGAGTTAAATGAGCTGTTGGGGGCAAACTTTCAAGATTTAAATATATACAATTGAAGAGTTGGGAACAAAGTCGGAAGCTGCCCTTGGGTATTGGAAATGGTTTGGAAAAGCAACTTGTTGGAAAACCCCCAAGGAACAAAGTTTCTTTCTGGTATTGGGAACTACAAGACACCATGGATGGATATTTCAGCCTGGCAGAAGAACTGTGGGGAAGATGCTTGCTGAGGGAGAAATTACAAAATACGCGGCAAATATCGATGCACACATTATATTCCATTGTCAAGCCTGTTTTTTTCAAGAGAAACCACCTCTTTTCACTCCACAGGGCTTATATAACACCCAAGAAGCTGTCAAGGATGGGGAAGGGCAGACCAATGGCATGTGCAAAGTGTGGTCTTGAAAAGGCGACGGATGCTCATATGTTCCATCAATGCCCGGAAATCAGGAGGTTTTGGGACAAAGTAGAAATGACAGTTTCAGGTATTTTGGTGTTACAAATTAAGGTAAGCCTTTCATTGATCATTTTTGGAGTAATGGACGGAGTACTAGGAATTGCTAGAGACTTGCTGTTTTTTTATGCAATTTTATTGGCAATAAGAGAAATCTGTCGTAACTGGGTGGGAGGAACCCCGCCTCAACAAGCTGAGTAGCTTGATTCCTTGTTTTATATGTCTAAAATTGACTTATTAGGGATAGACTCCAAGAAGAAAAGATTTTGGATTCTGTTACAAAATTGGGTTGTAGAAAGCAATTGAGGATGCAAGTGATAATAGCTTTGTCCAATGATTACACCTGCATAACAGCTGCAGTGTCTCCTCCCTCGCGCCATTCGATGCAGCTGCCGTGAATCGAGTATTCTGAGAGAGATGTACCGAAAAATGTCTATCTCTGATGCCCGTCCAAGATCGGTCTCTCTCGCGCACTTTTGGGCTGTTATTAGACATGAGAACCTGAGGTGAATGAGGACATAAAAAAAATAAAAAAATAAGTTCCCCAAACCGTAAAGAATGATCAAAATCTGAAGGGGATATGGAACCATTCCACTGGTAGTAAATGCTACACAAATCCATATTATTAGGATCCATAGCAGAAAGAAGCCATTCTAAGCCAAATGGCGCCCCCCTAGGCAAGTCATAACCTGGCAACGTCTTCCAGCAAAGATTTTGCTGGCATGCAAAGATTGCAGCATTAAAAAATGTTTCAATGGTTGACCTTTTAAGTTACTTAAGGATTGATATGTACACTAAATGCAGAGTCTAGGAGAGCCTCTTGTTGTTTTATATGATATTGAAAGATATTTTTCACAATACTTTCCCAAGCTCTTCAGGAGAAACCTTGATTCCACATTGGGTGTGTTACAACACGGGGCATCAGTGTCACATGTGGTAACCTTATATTTCATACTGAAATGAGATCCAAACAATGGCTATTAAAATATACTCTAGAAAATCCCCAAATATTCACCTACGATATGCCTGTCCGCTAATTGTGTAGGCCAGCATAAAGCATCACAATTCTGTAATAACTACTAACTAAAGTTTAGATCTAGAGATGATGGCAAATTGAGTCCAATGATCCCCTACAACATCTTTGGTATGAATGCTCGTTTGATAAGATGGTGTGCCCATGTCTAAATTTAAATAATGATTACAGTATTACAAAAACAACAGGTCATATTTTAAACATAATGCTGAATACTCTTTTACACACACCTTTACATACACCTTTGGGCATGAATGTGTTAAATAAATCTTTTAATTCCTCATCAAAGGTATACTTTATTTTTCTTCAGTGAACTAACTGGGCAACTAGTAATAAAATTTCTTTTTAAAATGCCACTGAACAAGACAGAGCAAAGTTACTATACGGGAGGATGGTTTGGGGGATTGTACATGCGCAGGCGTAGCTCCAATGAGCAGCTGAGGGCTTTCCAGAGAACATATTTTGTACAAGTATCTTGAACATGAAGTGCCATACCATAGAATGATATTGTGTGTTGGGTATCTGGTTGAGACTGCATTACCAGTTACAGAATGTGATGGGAAGCCGAGCAGGAGTTGAGAACACTTAAATGAAACAGAATTAGAAAACAAACTGTAGAGTATTGTTTTTTGCATATTTACAACATTGCCCAAGAAGATAAAATGATTTGCCCAGAATCACATACCTTACCAAGGAGCACAGCCAGTGATAATTTTGCTATTGCTAGTAATTTCTACATGTGAACCAGTCTGGTGTTCATACTATATCTTTCTATTACTTGTTATGAGCTGTTCTTAACCCTCAGAAGGACAGGGTATGTACCCCCTTTTTTCAGCGATTCCAGCCCAAGTCCACTGACAACCAAGTTTGTTGTAAGTTGCATGGGAGTGTGCACTTTTCACCACTGCACTTATTACTTATTTTCCATGAATATTCCCAATTTTTTACAAATCCCCTTTTCATTTCCTTGTAGGAATTTTCCAAGCAGTATTTTTAGGTAAATAATACTATTTAGGAGACCTTTTTCTTGTAAATAAGCAATCACTTTGGTGCTAATTAAATACAACCTTTGCATATACCAATTTAACTAACTTGTTTGGCTATCTATAGGATCTACTGTAATCATTAGAAATTCCTTTGTCCTGATGATGGGTGTGCAAGTATTGTTTTTTTGGTTGAAATGTCATCGAGATTAATTGGTGTAAAGACTATTTACAAGAAATGATGTCCATATAGGTCAGAAACATCCTCCACATGTTAATGGACGTGCATCCCTGCCCTGAATGCCCCAACTGTACTGATGTCTAGATCCTTAATGCTGAGTTTTGTTATCATAGGAAATACAGATCATGCATGTGCCCAATGACATAGGACTCTCATGGATTTTGGTCTTGTTGGACTGGACTGGACGCTTAAAGCGCTATCCTCATATTAGCTGTGAACACATTCTTTTCAACCTTAGTTACTGGAGTGAGGTCTATAGGCCCACTCATTCAAAGTTTCGCTGCTGTGTGCTTAACTCACCTATTGACCTATATTGGTTTGGTGTGGAGTGCTGCACAGCGTAAGAGTGATGTATCCGCGCTGAGTGCATGTGTGCCTGTGAGTGGTACAATACATGAAGCATGTAGCGCGGTGCAGGTCATATATGTTAAATGTATGTGCTGGGTGTATGTGTTCCTTTGAGTGGTACAGAACATGAAAGATGTAGTGCTGTGCAGTTTGTGCATAGTAAAAACATGTGCTGGGGGTATGTGTGACTGTGAATGGTGCAACACATGAAGGATATAGTGCTGTGCTGTGCATGCATGGTAAATGTATGTGTTGGGTGTATGTGTGCCTGTGAAGGGTACATCACATGAAGGAAACAGTGCTGCGCAGTGAATGTATATTAAATGCATGTTCTGGGTATATGTGGTACAATACATAGCAGACTATGGTTTTCTTTTTGGGGCACCCAGGCCTGCATGGTGAAACATGAGTAGAGGGGGGAGAGGAATCCCCAGACAGATTTGTGTATTGCTGCATTCCTGTAAGCTGGGTGGGACACACTGGAGAAGGGATAGCCAGGCTTCCCCTGTACACTTCAAAATGTGCTCTATGATTCAAAGAGAGGGCACAAGGAAGGGGCCTAGGCACATCTCAGGAAGAATCATACTCTTTATGATAGGAGAATCATAAAGAGTAGGGCTGGGGCCCTGGGCTAATCCTTTATGGCTTGAACCCTAGTCACTCCCATGGCCTGTGTTGTGGGGCTTTAAGAGTGGGCAGACCCCTAACATAAACTTCAAAGGCTCAGAGTCTAGATCACTTATGGTGTCTTGAAATGGTCTATAATAAGGGGAGCGTGAGACCCCAAAGATTGTCAACTGTCAAGCAGCCAGTCGGGCTGTGTGAGGAGGCGAAGCTCTGCAAGACGTCTGCCTGTGAACAGGACTGGTGGCCAAGGCCTGCTGGTCTCCTTGCTGAGGGAGGGGATGTTACCCAGGGAATCCAGGACCACCTGCCCTGGAGTTCTGACAGGAACTTTAACAACTAATGTTTCTGATTTAATAATTATCCCAGGCTCTGTTTAGTCATTTGATTTATTAGTTTATTTGGCCATCCGTGCGCCTCTAGCTTTGGTTATTAATCACATTGCCGAACTGTTTCACTATTTCACTCACCTGCACCTTGTGATCATTTTTTTATCACAGACCACCCATTACTGTAGATCCTAGGAATATAATTTTTTTTGTAAACTTTATTTTTCATTTTAAGTTGTTTAATCCATTACAGTAGCCGAGTTGTAATATCATGACATATATAATGTGAAAACATTTTAAGACATGAAAATGAGAACAACCAAGGGGACATTTACGGTCTCAATAAGCAAAACATTATGGTTACATGTCAGTGAGGTAATGAAGCAAATAACATAATCTTGTTCGACAGAAATCAGTCCATCTTAATAGAGATCATTTAGCATTGACACATTTCACACCAATATTGTATACTCTATTCCCTTGTCACTCCGGCCAGGTTGGGGATCACCTCCAGTCAGCTTCACTTTGTGGGTCAATCCTCCCCTCTGTCTTCACCTTCAACCCTCTCTGCATCATCCGCAGCCTACGTCAAAGGTATGCCTGGTACGGTTCCCAGATATGTCGTGGCCTACAAGTTAATGGCCTTAGGGTGTTATAGTTCTCGGACTGTGTATTACAATATGGCAAATCTGTGAACCATTCTGCTATAGTAGTCAATGGCCCCTTCATCCAATACATGGCCACCCTCCGTTTGGTGAGTAATATGCCAAGTGCGACCAGTTTACAGGTTGCCCTGGGTACTTCTTTTTCATAGCATAGAAGGGCAACCAAGGGAGTCATAGATAAGGGTGATTCTGATATGTCCTGAAGTGCCTTGGTCACCGCTGCCCAAAACGCCTGGATCCCAGGACAACCCCAGGCTAGATGAGTAAAGTTGGCGCCTCCCATCCCGCACCTCATGCAGCTGTCGTCCTCCCTCAGTCCGTATTTGTGGAGTCGCCCTGGAGTGCAATAGACTCTGTGTAGATACTTGAAGTTTATTAAGCGGTGGCTACCATTTTGCGATATGGACTTTGTGACCGAGCAACAGTATGACCACTGTTCCTCTGAAATAACAATGTCTAACTCTTCCTGCCATTCTTGGCATGATTTCATCTGGTTGAAGTTGTGATCCGATCTTGCAAGTGTATATAAAATTGAAATACCTCGCTGTGAGGACTGAGATTGCAATAGATATGTCAGTGACGCAAATTCCTGTGGTTCTGTCATACTTTCTCCCAGCTTGGCATTTAGTGCCTGTCTAACTCGATAGTAGTGATACCTAATGAGTGATGATGGGTCAGAAGTCTCTGTCCATGCCTGCTCCCAGGTGCGAACCTCTCCATTTATAAACAGATCCCTCATGTTTTTTATGTTTAGTGAGTGAAGTGCCTGTATAATTGCCTTATCTTCTCTTAGAAGAAACCAACCTCACCACTCTACTGGTAGTTTTGGGGAATATAGATATACAATTCCCTGCAATACTGCTGTCTTATGCAGTTGATTTCTAGTGAGCCCCACAGGGTCAAAAACGTGATATCACCTCTGTGGTTTGGAAAGCAAATAGTGTAAAAGACTAGTTGGGCTTACATCCTCTCTTTCTAGAAACAAGTGGAGCAGATTGGGTGGGCCGTGTACCCAGGCATGTGCATGAATTTGCTGTGCTGCTCTGTAGTATCTTTCGAGGCCTGGAGCGTTAAGCCCACCTGCAGAGTAGGGTCTTACCAGTGTAGCCCACTGCACCCTGGGTTGCCTGCCTGCCCAGACCAATCTAATTAGTAAAGTGCGGAGAGTACGAAACAGTGTTTTTGGTAACAAGATTGGGATATTGATAAAGAAGAATAAAAACCGCGGTAACACTATCATCTTCATAAGTGCGATGCAACCTAACATAGTTAGTGGTAGCTGAATCCATTTTTCTATAATATCTGTGAGGCGCTGTACTGACCTACCATAATTTTCACAGCTTACTATCCCTGGATCTGTGTGCACCTGGACACCAAGATAACGCACTGGTTCTGTGGTCCACGTTAAAGGGTATTCCATTTGTACCGGGGTGGTGGAAGTAGTCAGGGGAAATATAAGAGATTTTTTCAATAATGCATAATCCAGAGTGGCTACCAAATCTACCCACTTCCTGTAACTTTAGAGTTAAGTTACGATCTGGATTTCTCACATATAATAAAGTGTCATCTGCATATGCGGAAATTATTCAATTGTATTGCGGGATTTGCATGCCACGATGTGCATGGTATTCCCGCCTTGCACATGCCAAGTGCTCAGCCACCAATGCATATAACAATGGGGAGAGTGGGCACTCTTGTCTTGTGAAACCTTGTGATTGCTATTGGGGCAGATAAAATGCCAGAAACTCGCACTCGTGCCACTGGGTTCACAAACAGTACTTCCACTAATTTTATAAATACCTCCCTAACTCCCACATCTCAACACTGCCATAAGAAAGCTCCACTCAACCGAATCGAACGTCTTTTCAGCATCCAGAAAAATGTCCGCCGCACGAACGTCTGGGTCTATTCGTGCAATTGTACATAAATTGCTTGTCAGGGAATGACTGGGGATGAATCCAGATTGCTTGCGCCCTACCAATCCCGGGAGCAGTGGGGAAATCCTGATAGCCAACATTTTCGCAAAAATCTTTTTATCAGTGTTGAGTAGCGATGACGGTCTATATGAGGAATGCTGTGTGGGTGCCTTACCATGCTTCAAAAGTGTGACCAGAATGGCCTGCCGCATTGTCGGGGGCATTATTCCATCTCTAGTCATTTCCTCAAATAAATTGACCAGGTAGGGGACAAGTCGATCTTGGTAGGCTTTGTAGAAGGCCACAGTCAGGCCATCTGAACCCAGCACTGTATTACTTTGCATTCCTTTTAACGCTGCAATGATTTCTGTGGGGGGAAGAGCAGCCATCAACCATTCCCTATGGGAATTAGTCAACCATTTTGTAGCAATGTGTGCTAAATATTCCTCAATTGGCTCGTCGGGGTTAAGTTCACACGAGGTATAAAGTTCCGCATAGTAAGCACGTAAACGTAAACAATTTGTGGAGCACTCCATACTTGCGTACCATCACTATCTTGAATCATCAACACCTCACTGTCTGCCCTCGCCGGCCGGGTCAAGGCCTCTCCCCTTCTCCGTACACTCTGGCAGTGGCGTATTTCCCAAGGTGAACCATTTCTGATTGAGCCAGTTCATTGTATTCGTCAATTTTCCCTCTAATCTGTGCCAATCTCTCGGGCTCAGACGTTCTTTGCATGTCACGCTCAAGCAGCATTAGTTCTTTTTCAAGTTTTAGCATTCGATCCCGTATGGGTCGAAGAACCCTGGCGTGTTTTGAGATTGTTACCCAACGAATATAAACCTTGAACGCCTCCCAGATTGTGGCAATTCGAGGTACACTCCCTATATTATTTTGAAAATATTCATCTATTGATGTGCAAGCTCCGCACGAAACACTTTATCCAGTAGTGAATACTGTGGGAATAACCAAGCGAGGAACCTGGGTAGCATGCCCTCGGGGTCTAGAATCAGCTTGACAGGAGAATGATCGGACAGTGTGCGTGGTAGATATGAGCACTCGTGTATGTAGGGAAGTAGGCTCTTTGAGATGAGCCAGAAAGCTATTCATTGATGTATATCATGCGTTGAGGAATAATGAGTATATTCCCTGCCTTGTGGTGACAGGTAGCGCCATACGTCGACCAACCCGCCAGACTCCGCAAGTGCAGTGATGGCTTTCGCTGCAGCAGATGGCCGTCTAGGGGGTCCCCTGGATCTATCTAGGTCGGGCGATAAGACACAGTTATAATCCCCCCCATAACTGTGGTATATTCATATACACAGCAAGCTTATTATTTAGAGATCAATAAAATTGGGGATCGTCGTAGTTTGGACCATAGATACCCACTAAAAGCACATCAAGGTTATCTTTACGACAGCGCACTACAGCATATCTACCTCCGGGGTCCACACATACCTCTTGAATTTGTATACCCGCTCCACGACGAGCCCATTTCAGAACCCCCGTGCATGCAATGTAAATCCAGCCGCTACCTATGTACCCTTCATTCTACTCTGTGTCAGCAGCCCTGATTTAGGTGATAAATGTGTCTCTTGCAGTAACGCCACATCAACATTATGTTTCTGTAAATAGAGTACAATTTCACAGATTTTACATTGGTCGTTCAACCCCCTGACATTCCATGTCAAAAAACTTATGGTAGTGCCACCAGAATTCGATGGAGCCCTATGGACAACATCTTCACTCAGTTTAGTTCTTTTAGGCTGTAGTGTCAAACATAAGACATGTTTTCATTCCAGTCATCTTCATTCGGCTACTTAAGGAGAATAAACTGTTACATGTGCGACCACATGTGCGACCACCCTCCACCTCCCATGCCATATCTTCCCCCCTACTACAAGGCATCTGAATTACTCCCTCTGAACCTCCCTCCTTATAGACCCACTGCTGTGTGTAATACATGCGAGGGCGGTGAGTACCCCTATGTTGTATTCTAGTTATTGTAGTCTTGTGACCGAATATTAACATACATAAAATCTCCAACTTCTTAACAACTGTGGAACATGTTAAGCTGTAGGTGCTAATACAATTATTCGGTAAATTCAATGAACTTATATGTTACTTTACATTCCAGATCATGCATTTGTCTGGCTTTAGTTACCCATCTTTTATCTTATAACTACTGATGGTTACAGTTTTATTTCAGTTACGCAATCGTGGCATGCAGTCTTGTTGGTCCAAGTCGCTGCGGGGACCGCTCTCGTCCATTTCGGAGTCCTGCCCAGATTTCTTGGATTTGGCGTTATGATGCTTCTTGAGCATCTGCTGCAAACTGTTTGGGTCTGTGTAGATTTTAGTTTTGCCATCAGTTGTTACTCTGAGTCACGCAGGATAGAGCATGGCGTATTCTAGGTTGAGTTCTCTCAGTTTTCGCTTCAGAGGGGCGTATTGTTTCCGTGCCTCTTGTACCATCTACCCAGATTGTAAAATCTGGGTAGATGGATAGCTCAGAGCCCTCATAACGAAGTCTTTGAAGCTCCCTAGCTCTTCATAGTGCTGCATCTCTGTCCCTGTAGTTTAGAAGTCTGGCAATTATTGGGCGAGGGGGGGCACTAGGGGCCGGCAGGCGGGCCAGTGAGCGGTGTGCCCGTTCCACTATAAATACAGGTGAAAATGTATCGCAGCCCAGTAAGGTTATGAGTAACTGTTCCATATTCCCACTGGTTGTGGACTCGGGCAGCCCAACTATGCGTAAATTGTTGCGCCTTGACCGCGCTTCTAATTCCTCAGCCTTCTTTTGCAGCGTCACCACCAGTGCTTCCATTCGCTTCTGTGTCTCGGGAGCCTCAACTTGTTGATCTTCGGCTTCGGACACCCTCCTCTCCACCATGTCAATCCTTTCTGCTTGCTTATCCATTCTTTTTGACATGTGGTCCATGTGGGAGTCAATTTTACCATCTATGGTGGTGAGACTTTGCTGCATAATGGTAAGTATGGCCCGCAGATCGCCCCCCAAATCGATGCCCAGGTCTCCCTGTTCAGAAGACAATGCCTCTGCGTCATCATCCCTGGCCCTAGTGGATTTATGCTGCTCGAACTGCTACTTTGGCTGGAGCTTATCTGGTTTACCCATTGTGTGGTTGACATTGCACACTATGCAAGGCAAGGGGTGCTGGAGGATTTTGGCGGTATGATTTAAGAGCACTTGGGTTAATCCTCTGGTGTGTCCCACGCTTGTATAAGCGCCGCTAAGCTTGGCCTGCTTTTGCGTATATTGGTAAGTTCATGCGAGTTCTTTATGCACCTCTGCCCCCTGTAATATGATGCATTACATAAGGCTCAGGATCGTTCCAGCAAGGTGGCGCCCGCGTCGCAATCTCCGCTCACCTGAATACTTTCTCTCCGGGGCCAGGAATCAGTCTGCAGCAGCAGTGCAGGACCCCCAGCCGGGCGGCCACGCAGACGGGGCAGCCACCCGGCCTGCTTACGCCCACAGCCCGCGATGCGCTCCCTTCCAGGTACGCCAATCCACCACCGCGGGCCAGAACCGATGAGGGATTCCAGCAGGCACACGCAAATAGGGTCAGGCGGTCTCCGATCTCTGGGCCTATGTCACGCCCGGTGAGACTGGCCCCGCAGCCCCGGAGTCGAGCCCTTCAATTCTCCGGGCCTCCTGAACGCACCCTCCAGTCGCGATCACTCGCAGCCACGAGTTGAGGCAGCCAGAGGCTCCAGGCAAGCCCCCACGGATGAGGCTCAGCAGCCGCCAAAACTAGGAACAATGTCGCCAGGTAGGCCACGTCCGCAACTGCTGTGCCCCTCCGTATATCCCGGTCCAGAGTGGGTCGTTCCACCCACCAAAGGCAGTATTTAACAGCCGAAGACCAGCTCATCTGGAGTGCATGTTTTTGCACCTCGTTTTATGGGCTGCTCCTGCGGAATTAAGACATCGGTCTCGGGAGCTCGCTCAGGCTGCGGCTATCAAAGAGCCAGGCAAACTCCGCCCCCCATCCTAGGAATATAATTAACCCTTGGATGTGTTGTTTATATTACGTATGATTTTGTAGATAAACTACAATTTAGCATATTCCAGGTCTACCGAAAGCGTTTTGCACAATTTGGGGACATTTCACCACAGGACAACACCAAAACACTCTCAGCACCGGCGTTTGGCTCATGGTGATTGCTGCTTTTTTAATGGGGGGGTGTCCAACCGTTCCCCTGCACCTTACCCACTGTCATTTTGCCACCTTTAGCTGCAGCGCTACAGTACAGGCGGCGAAATGATCGTTGGTATTAAAAACGTGACATGAAGTACGCTTACTGTTTTGTACATATGTTGGTTATTTGTACTCAAGACCATCTCTGAATTTATCTTTGCTTATTTTATATCCATTATAATACCTTTTGTTGTTTTCAAGTATCTTTCTTCTACAGTCTTAGTCAGTGGCGGCTGGCATGTAAGGAGGGTGGTGAAGGGACAAAAATAAAAGTGAAAAAATAATCCCACTTGCCTTGTATGCGTGACGTCCTCTTCCTCGCTCGGGTCTCCAGGCAGGCTCCAGGAAACTGCATCAACTAACCTGGCACTGCTCATGCTGCATGAGAGCAGCACCAGGATTGGAGGGAGAGGCCTGTCTCGCCACTCCCAAGGGAACTGGAGCCCTATGCTGTCTCCAACCCAGCTGTCTAGGACAGCAGGTTTAGAGAAGTTTAAACTGCTCATGTCTGGCTGACTGTTGCAAGATGTCCAGCCAAAAAGACATGCACAGCTTAATCCTAACTGCCTGCCTATCACTGCTTTCTGCTGCTGCCTGACTGGCAGCAACAGAAAGCCCCATCCCACATCCTGACGCTCGGCTCAGGGTTTTCAAAAATAAAATGGTAATTTATTATCATTTTATTTTTCTATCCCTGGGGGCATTTTTTAGTGGGGCAACGCTTCTCCACCTTTAAGGGAGGAGCCGCCCATGCTCCTACTTAGAACTAGAACTATGCGCGTCTCACGTTGCATATAATAAAATGGTGTCTGCTGTCTTGAACAACATAGCTGATGGGTGTCTTAATATATCATCATTTAATAAAAGAGAGAGGCCTTAGGGATAGCCTGTTCGTATACTCATGGCACTCATGTCTTCCCATGTCACAGACTTATTTCTGATTCTGGTTGATTCTGATTTCAACTTCATAAAAATCCCAGGATGGTGACAGCCACATCATGGACAGTAGTTCCACTGTGCTAGGACAGCTGTATGGCCATCATCAAACCCCTGTGCTTCAGAGTTGGTGCAGCCAAACAATGATCCTGCATGTAATTATAAAAGTAAACAAGCTTTGTGGTAGGCACCCCTGAGTCATGAGTCTGGGATGGTCATGCCCAATTCATGTGCTTCATGGTCTCGCCTGACAATAAAAAGAGCATTACGTGGAAAACAATGTAGATCTTGACAGAATAAGTTAAAACATTGTATATAGTTGTATGTACTGCAGTAACTATTGAATACAAAATGAGAGAGCTCTGCACTCCATGTATATCAGGTCTGAACCGGCCTGGTCTACGCTTGATAATTACTGGATTCATGTTTTTGGGGGAGGATAAATGTGATCAAGTTGCTAACCTGTGTATGCAAAATATACAGGCTCCAACCAGACTTATCCTCTTAGCCAAAATGCTAAAACTGATGTTGAGCCCAACTTATTTACTTTTTAAATTGATCTTTAGTTGTGCTCAGGAGGATTCCCCATTTACAGATTTGTTGAGGCAATACCTTGCTTTTCATTTATAATACTGAGTAACACATTCACATGACAATACGGTAACAGGTATTGGAGCCCTCATTATATCACAAATAACAAAGCTAGAACTAGTAGAGAAGCTCCAATGTGCCAACATCAACATTTCCAATGTTATCCTATATTCTACAGATCACAGGTTCCAGGATTGAGTCAAAGCACTATAAAGTAGCATACGCAAATTATTGTAGGAAACTCTTACAATCCTATGGCGAGTGACAGTGTGCGCCTTTCGAAGGCAGCGCACATGCTAGAGAACTGAAGCAACATAGGAGAGAAGGACACTCACTTCCAGGGCTGCTATGTGCTGGGCGTGAGGTGATCGCAGTTACAAAGAAAAGGGGAAATTGCTAGGGGAAGTCTTCCCCACTGTAGATTGCGATAACTGTTCAGCAAACTCAGCCACAGCAAACTCAACTAATAATTCCGAAAATGTGATTCTCAAGAAAGTTGCAGATTACTTGTACTTGGTGTTTTTTCCTGTTAAACTACTGCTTTGTTTGTGCAGAAGGAAGCTATGCAGGGGAGGGCAGTGAGATTAGATGTATTTTTGTGTAGTGCTTTTACTGGTTATGGTGAAATTGGGGGTGTCAAAGTGCAACAAATCCACAAAGAACGACTGTAGCACCAGAAAGGGGATGTTATGCATCGTTTTTACAATCAGGAGAGGGAGCTCTGCCTCGCTTGTGGGGTCGTGTTGCAAACAAAATTGTTAGCCACGTGTTTCCATGGCTTTGGGTATGCCATAGGGTAAATGACTGGCTGTCTCAGAGGTCTTAGTTTATCCAAGATGTACGTGGAATGTGGAGTGTGGAGCGTGACTCGTTCTGGGGCTGCAGCCAGGGTGTTTCCTTACGTTTGTCTACTGCATCTATAAAGTGCTAGACTCCTTGGAAGATCGACACAGTGGTCTGAGTGGGTCAACATCAGCAAGTTCAGGGAATAATGTGTGAGCCTGCCTGAAATTACTTTAACCTTCAGGAAAATGTCACTTTTATTATGCCCACTTATGCATATAAAAGAAAAGCAATGACCATCGAAGGTAGAGTTGTGGAGTCGAGCATGGAGTCCCAGTGCAAAGTCTAACTGCCCCCTCTTCTTCTTCTTCCATCCTTGTCACACTCCTTACTATAGATAGTGTGCCCATTCACTCTCTAATAGTCACCACTGCAAAGCTGTTTTCATGGAAGGTCAAAGAACTTTCCATAAATCCCTCCCATGCTCCACTCCTTTCCTGTTTCGTTTTTGTGTTCTGTATGGCTGTTGGAGGTTGCTGGGGCACCTCCTTGTGTAGGTACTGATTCAGACATGTTCTTTTTTGTATATATTTGATTTATTCTCTGTGCACATGACCTGAGGACACTTTACGCCCTAAATTTGCATGGCTACTGTTGGAAGCCGGAGTCCCCGTCCCGCGCCACTGTCACAATTGCGAGACCCGGGACTCCTCACTCAACGTTAGGCCAAGTAAGGACACCGTTTGAGATAGCCCCGCTCACCCCCTTAGTAGCTTGGCACGAGCAGCCAGGCCTATCTCCAAGGCACGAGTGTACAGTATGTGCAACCACGCTCACAGCAACCCACTGGTGACACCACAAATGGACTCCACACGAGTTTGATAAAACGAGTATAAACTTAATGTAAAAAGATATACGATCAGACCACACGATACATAAGCCAACATATAATAAAGTGTAATATTTTGTTCCGGCTGGTTGATAGGTTCAAATCCCAACCACCACTTTCAAAATGCTATGCTGGTCGTAATGCTAGAATCATACACGTTGCAATGGACAAACAATAGTGCGTTGCGTAATGATACAATCCTGTGCTGGGCACAGGAGAAATAATACAATGCGTAACGATACACCCCAGTACCTGCAATGGGAGAAATAATGCAATGCGTACCACTACAATCATGCACTGCGCAATGAAGGAATAATGCAATGCGTCACACCCCAATCACGTACTTTGCAATGAAGAAATAATGCAATGCGCACCGGTACAATCATGTACTTTGCAATGAAGGAATAATGCAATGCGTAGCTACAATCCTGTACTTTGCAATGAAGAAATAATGCAATGCGGGCCGCAAGAATCCTGTACTTTGCAAGGGAGAAATAATGCAATGCGTAGCGCTACAATCGTGTACTTCGTTATGCAGAAATAATGTCAGGCGTCCTAAGACAGTCCGGCAGTTCGTTAGCAGCAATATTGGCAATGTGTATTACGTCAGTCAGCCTCTTCGTTAACAGTTGCCCCCCCACACGTATCAATGATGACACCAAGTACAGCTTCTCACTCTGGCCCCAGTACTGCCACTCCTGAACGCAGTACAGGCCCCACTCTGAGCCGAAGCAAAGGCTCACGCCCCCAGAAGGTCTGAGAGGCCGAGAGAGTGTCCCTCCGAGCCCACTCTCCTCTCCTCCTTCAGCGAACTGGGCCTTCCGTGTAGAACTTTCTCAATGGGCCTCAGCGCCTCAGCCTGGTAGCTCAGCTCCTCCGGGCTGCCGGTCCGGGCCGCGACTGTTAGGAAGGTCTCAGGCGGCCGCAGGGCACACGTACCCCACGCCCCTGAGATTGCGTTACTCCGGGTGCACTTCACCACAGCACCCTCCGGGTCTCCTCTGGCACAAAGCCACACACACAACGCAGATGGGACTTCACGTCGACTCCGAGTGCACGCTCACCAGGCACTCCTTCCTGCGGTCTCAGTTGGCACCAAGACCCGCACACCACGTTGCAGAGACTCACTTTCTTCCGGTGCACACGATGATCAGCCGATCACCTCCACAGTCCCAGGTTGCACCAAAGCACGCACACTGCTTCACTGAGACTTACTCCAACTCCGGTGCCCCGATATCCAGGCACTCTTCACCAACGCCTTCGGCCGCACCCTGACACGCTCACCGTGTCCGAGCCTCACTTCTCCTCCGGTGCACTCGATGACCAGGCGCTCTTCACCAGCGCCTCCGGTGGACCACGACATGCGCCCTGCGTGTCCGAGACTCACTCCACTTCCGATGCACATGTTGACCAGGCGCTCCTCACCAACGCCTTCTGTGCACCACGACACGCACCCTGCGCATCCAAGACTCACTTCACCTCCGATGCACCCGCCGACCAGGCGCTCTTCACCAGCGCCTGCGGTGCACCACGACACGCACCCTGCGCATCCGGGTCTCACGTCACCTCCGATGCACATGCTGACCAGGCGCTCTTCACCAACGCCTGTGGGCACCACGACACGCACCCAGCGCATCCGTGACTCACTTCACCTTCGGTGCACATGGTGACCAGGCGCTCTTCACCAACGCCTCCTGTGCACCACGACACGCACACAGCGCGTCTGAGTTTCACTTCTCCTCCGTTTGTCCAAGATCACAGGGCACACCTTCCAAGGGTCTCAAGCTGCCACAACAGGCGCCCACTGCGTCGCTTGAAACATCTCCGGAAACTTTTATGTTCCTGTGTTTCCAAACAGGGAGCCAGCTCACCTCGGGCCCTTGGGGTTACAAGACACAGCACAAAGCACAGTCTTCTTCAAGCAGGGGAACCCAGCGCACACAGCACAGTCCCAACAGCCTCTTCCTT
Source organism: Calotriton arnoldi (assembly GCA_963921515.1). NCBI lineage: Eukaryota > Metazoa > Chordata > Amphibia > Caudata > Salamandridae > Calotriton > Calotriton arnoldi. The sequence continues at coordinate 131,152 of CAWUFW010002595.1, forward strand.
GGTTAAGACAGCAAACTGCAGACCAGCCCTAGATCACGAAGCAAGGGTTGGTCCTTCCCAGCAGTCTCTTCAGTTGTTCCTTCCTTAGCAGAGGTTCCTCTTGACCACGAAATGGGTCCAAGCCTTTTCAGTCTCAATCCATTTCTATTCCCACGTTCAGGGGTCTCAGCTCTCATAGTTATACCCCTAAATGTCTTTGAAGTTCGTTGTGCTCAGGGGTCCCTGACCCCTGCCTAAATCCGTTCTGGGTGTCTCCCTCCCAGTGTCACCTTTCTCCCTTTGATACTGGGGGTCTGGATCCTTAATCACTCAGCAGGAGATGGGTCAATTGTTTTATAGCTGCAACCCAGGCCTCTTCACCTCCTGGTGCTTTTCCTCGCCTACTCTCCAGATGCAGGTCAGCCTGGTGCCATCTCAACCCCTCCCTGGGTCAACACCTCCCCAGCTCCTCTCCCCTCTCAGATCCAGACAGTCAATCCACATTCAGCAGAGACCCACAGAAATGCTTAAAGCACAAAACTCAGCCACTTTCTAAAAGTGTGGCTTCTGAACACACAGTGATAAAACCACTTTCATAGAAAGATGTGTTATGCCGCTGTGAGTTCATACATACTAAACTTCACCTCTCCATTTTAAACTTAGGGGAAACTAGGCTAACAAACACAATACTCAGCCTCCCCCATTCTGTCCTATGGGCAGAATGGCCTTTCACCAGTGAAAAACGAAATGGAGCGTTTTCCACTGTCAGGACATAACACACACCTCAGTATATGTCCTGCCTTTTACCTACACTGCACCCCGCCCAGGGGCTACCTGGGACCTACCACAGGGGTGCCCACTGTGTACGCAAAAGGGAAAGTAAGGCCTGACAAGTGGTTACACTGGTCAGGACAACATGCTAACTTAGCAAACTGCGTGCAGGCCCTACACTGTAGGCCTGCGTTCCCTTCTCCGCGCAACTTTGCATTACTAGCCCTGGCACACACAGTGAATGAATGAATGAATGAATGAATGGGCACTTATATAGCGCATGGCTACCCGGAAGCATCCCAGCGCTGAAGCTATAACCAGAGAACCGAGTGCACTAGGGGAAAAGCCAGGTCTTGAGTTGTTTCCGGAATGCCAGATGATTAGGCTCGCTCTGAAGGTCCAGCGGAATGGAATTCCAAAGTTTGGAGGCATTGAATGAAAAAAGCCGTCGCCCACTTCTGGCCTTCTTGATCCTGGGGACTACTGCCAAGTGCAGCTCGTCTGAACGGAGTTTCCTGTTCGCCCTGTAGGGGCGAATCATGCCATTGTTGATAGGGGGTCCACTCCCCACAAGCGCCTTGTGGGCTATGCAGAGTGCCTTAAAATTAATTCTCTGTTCCACCAGAAGCCAGTGGAGAGAGCGCAGCGCAGGCTTTGCCGAGCACCTATTGGGGGTCTCCGTAAGAAGCCTTGCTGCGCAATTTTGAATGACTTGAAGTTTTGCAGTTACTGACTTTGGGGCTCCCAGGTAAAGGGCATTTCCGTAATCAATCCTAGACAAAATTAGTGCCTGGATCAATATCTTTTTTGCTGGGAAGCGTAAGAGGGGGAGAATTTTCCGAGTTGTTCTGAGTAGGCCATAACAGGCAGCGGCGGTCTTCCACGCCTGGACTTTGAACGTGAGGTCATGGTCCATCCATATTCCCAGACTTTTGATCTCCGTCTTGGGGACCGGCACCGGACCCATAGAAGTAGGCCACAGAGTGCTTGATAGCACGCTCCCAGGATTGCCAAGAATCATGAGTTCTGTTTTATCACCATTAAGCTTCAAATAAGAAGCTCTCATCCACTTGGACACTGCCTCAAGGCAAGACAGAAGGTCATTGGTCTGATGGTTGGAGCGGTTCAACGAAACGACCAGCTGCGTGTCGTCAGCGTATGTCACCATGTGGATCCCAAAAGGAGATACGACGTCTGCCAGTGGGGCCATGTATACATTAAAAAAAGTAGGACTCAAGGAGGAGCCCTGCGGGACTCCGCACTGCAAGGGGATGGGCTTTGAGTACGTGTCGCCTTCGCAAACCTGGAAGGACCTGCCCTCCAAAAAAGATTGTAGCCATTGCAGGGCTGATCCCGTCACTCCAGCTTCCCTGAGGCGGCGAGACAGGACACATCACTAGGGACTTTACTAGTAAGGCAACATACCAATCATGGCCAACCAATTACCATTACACTTTACACAGGGAACACTTGTACTTTGACACTGATCAGCAGTGGCAAAGTACCCAAAGCATCTAAACTACCACTTCTGTCAACACTCTCATTTTCTGAACGGTTCTAAGATTCAAAAGGGGCTGCAGCAGGTGCCTTAATATGGGTTCCCAGGATGATGAAGAAATATGGAGGACTTACCTGCTTTCTGCAGTCTACCTATGTGCAGTAGGTGTTTCAGAGGCACTCCCACTTGTTCCTATTAGCCTTGTGTGGGGTGCAGGGTTTTAAGTGGGATGAAAAAACTGCGGGGTCTCTCATAGGGGCGTGACCCATGTAAATAAGGGCGTGGCTTAAAACACTTAAGCTAAAATTCTGTACTTACCATAGTGTGCTGCCCCACTTGTATTTTGCTTTGTCTGTCCATTCATCCAGATATATAACACAACAAGTAATATTACACCTACAACAAGCCAGGGCTACTGGCTTTGTCAATGATTGTAAATTACATAAGATAAATAAGCAACAACTATGACTTTGTTGTATATAATATTGAAAATGCTTCCGTTCTGGTGGGACGTTTGTGGCTAAGGCTAGAGCTACCGACTTTCGAGATGACAAAGCAGGTTCGAGCCTCACGTCGGCTCAAAATCCTGTGATTCAAAACATGAATATGTCTTTGTGTAATGTAACTGGTGCTCATGTTTGCTCCAGTTTTGCACTATATAAAACTGAAAAATGAGTCTCTTTGAACTTACAGCAAAAGCAGTGAGGGATGGTACCATTGCAGAGTTAAGCATTTTTTTCCTCCACCCTGAAGGTAAAAATGGAGAGCCCGATAGGGACACGTCTCAGCACCTGCTTTTAAAAACTGCTGGTGCTGAGCACCGGAAGGACCTGGCCCACTTAAAGCCCTGGTGGGGTGTCCTTTGACTGCCCGCAAGTTTCTGCCTTTTGGTTTTACGGGGCTAGAGACAGGGTGGATTCCCTTTCTACACTCTCTTTTAATGTAGATGATATATTTGTAATTATTATTGACCCTTTTTAGGCTGAGCCCAGGCAGCGCGCATGCGCAATCTGCAAGACCTGTTGTAAGAACAAAACAACTTTTGTCCCACCTGCTGCTTACCTGCTGCTTATGACAGTTTGAGTCCACTGTCGCTCTTTTTTGATGGCTCCTTGCTGCCTCCTAACTGGTTGACACAGCCTACATGTTACTTCCGTTGAAGGCCGAGGAGGACCGGCCACGTACAGTTTCCTCACACAATAAGGGTTTATGTGTTGTTTGGGAGAACTAATTTTCCTGTGCTGCCCTTCCATGCACTAGAAGCCCAGCTTGTGACTTGTGCTGCCTTCTCCCCACCACCACCTCCCATTGCTGCTTAAGTCTCACAGCATATCCGTCACTGCCTCCTCTTGCTCCCCAACCCTTTCATCTTGCTCTCCCCCGCCACTAAGCAGGACGCATGCAATTATTTACTTTTTTTAAAGTGCCCAGCAGCGCTAAATGTTTACAAAATCGTCCACTTTAACTGGAGAGTTCTGTATTATAATTACCAAGTGCCAAAGCATGGTGATGGTGATCTATTTCATTTATTTATTAAGGCGAGCTGTTGGAGATGAGCCATACGTGTGTTATAAATTGAACTTACATTCAATCTTATTTTTTGCCTAAAATGACTGGTGCCTGACCCGAAAATGGCCGCCTACTTGGACCTATTTTACTTTTTTAATAAGTTATGTTGGAGAACATGTCACGTAAACAGGACTTTTTTTCAAATCGCAAAATGTGCGGAGAGACGGATTCAAAATTGACAGGCGATGTTGACACAATCATGGAACCAGTGAATGTTAGGAGACAACTGTAATTATGTACTGCTATATGTAAAACGTTCACTACAAACGTCTTAATTATAGCAATGCATAATTGCAGTTTTCTTTTCTCTTAATTTTCACTTGTTCCATGATCGTGACAACATCGCAGCCTGCAGGTGAAAAAGTGGGGGCAGGGTGAGGAGTGACTGCTGCCACTTATGGACGAAGCTCTCCTTATGACGATGTACAGTCTACTGCAAATACAATGTCAGGGCATTTATTAACTCTTCAATTAATTTAGGTGTGCCTGGAACACATGTAACACCACAAAGTTAAAATGATTGACATTTCAGACCTTTTAAGTGGCATACTAAATTCTTATTGTAAAGACTGCCAGCAATGCCATAATGGAGGATGAGCTAAAATTCACAAAGGCTGTTGCGGGTTCCACCATTGAGACTGTGCTGCTTAAGGATTTACTCAAAGGAAAATGCCAAAGCTTTTTTTCTGGTAACTAGCTGCTTCTGCAATAGCAAGACTATGGAGGGGAAAGGAATTTAGATAAACATTCAAAGGTCTAACATCTGCCTCATCTAATGCTCACAGGCTTGCAGGCATCCACACTTTAACCATCACTCGGTGATTCGTTTCTCCCCTGCCCATAGACTCCATCAATATATTTATTTCTGTTTTACAAACAATACTCCCAGTGATCAAGTACAAATCGCCAGAATGCCATGGACACGCCAACTTGATGCCTGGCATTATCAGGAAACTGACAGACAATGCACATGAACCCACAACTGACCACATCGGGTCTCTTTGCAGTGGATGTGCAATGTGCTAACAATGTATATTTTAACAATCAAATAAACAAGTTGCGCGAATCTCTGCTATAACCTGATTAAAGATAGAGAGAAAGGTGATGACAAACTATGATGCCGTCAGTTGGTAATCCGCAGCTCTTAAGTTCTGAAGGGAGCTTGCACACACAGGCTGTGGGCACAAATTTTGTATGTTTTTAATTTTAAATACTCAGGGGCATATTACCAAGAAATGGCGATAACTATCGCTAACCTAGGTTAGCGCTAGTTTTCCTATCACCGTCGATCCCTGCAAGTTATCGCCCTGTTAGCGACGTATTAGCAACGTTTTGCTAACAGGCGATAGCTTCAGGGATCAGTGGCGAAAACCGCCGCTAACATTAGCACGATGGCGTTAATGAAACCGGCGATAGCGGGTGGAATCCAGCAATAAGCCCTTAGCGATAGAAAAAGGCACGCTAACCCGCAAGTTTGGACTTAGCCTATCTGTCCACCTCCAATATAAAAGATGCACACAAAAAAAGGAAAAAGGCAGATTTGAGCAGCCAGGGCATAGTGCAGCACACATCAACAACCCCCTCAAGCCACACAACATCCTGGTTGACCAGGATGAGATCCTGGTTCCAACGCAGGACCTGCATCCCTTGCTGGACCTGCGTCTGGTTCCTGGATCCCTCGCTGGACCTGCGTCTGGTTCCTGGATCCCTCACTGGACCTGCATCTGGTTCCTGGATCCCTCGCTGGAGCTGCGTCTGGTTCCTGGATCCCTCGCTGGACCTGCGTCTGGTTCCTAGATCCCTCGCTGGAGCTGTGTCTGGTTCCTGGATCCCTCGCTGGACCTGCGTCTGGTTCCTGGATCCCTCGCTGGACCTGCGTCTGGATCCTGGATCGCACGCTGGACCTGCGTCTGGTTCCTGGATCCCTCGCTGGACCTGCGTCTGGTTTCTGGATCCCTCGCTGGACCTGCATCTGGTTCCTGGATCCCTCGCTGGAGCTGCGTCTGGTTCCTGGTTTCCTCGCTGGACCTGCGTCTGGTTCCTGGATCCCTCGCTGGACCTGCATCTGGTTCCTGGATCCCTCCCTGGAGCTGCGTCTGTGGCCTGGAGTGGGATGTGGAGTAGCTGTGGAGTGGATGAGCCGTGGTGGGAGACATTGATGTGCGACGATCGCCCGTACCTGGTGGTGAAGTCTGGCAGGTCGCATGGAGACACGTTGCTGACCTGTGTGAGAAGCCCGCCTTGCGCACCTTGGTGCAGTCAATGGTAGAGGTGATCCTGCGCACCAACGTAGTCAGGTCCGCTTCGCATACTATGATCCACCACTACACCGGGGTGCACGGAGGGGATTACCAACGGTGGGTGCCGTCTCCCTGCATCACAGGACGGATGATGTTGGGCTGGCCAGACGCTCTGGAGGGTGAGGCCCCTGTGCTACGCCGAACTTGTGTGGTCTGAGCGCTGCAACTACACGCCTAAGGGAGCCCTGCTGCATCAACTGCATCGGGTGGTCCACCAGCGGACTACGCAGTGACTGCTGTACCCAGCCCAGTGAAAGCACACCTGGCTCAGGCTCCTGCTGGCTGAGTCACAGATTTGGAGAGAGTGCAGTGGATTGTGCCACGGGGGTCAATGTCCAGGTAAGGAGAAGATGGGCGCGTAGCGCAGGAGGGCCAGGGGGGAGTCGCTCATGCCTATCACACGTAGATGGCTCACCCCCAGTGGCGGCTCTACCGCAATGTTGGAAGAGCGTTGCCCCACCACCTCAAGCAGTGCAGAAGAGGAACAATCATCACATGATGATAACTCAATCAATCAATCACTCAGGGGAATTGTAAGCGCGCCACTCACCCGTGAGGGTCGCAAGGCACTGAGGGGTGGGGGGCCGCAGATCTGTTAGCCGAAGAGCCAGGTCTTGAGGGTCTTCCTGAAGGTGTTCAGGAGGGGGCACCTCTGATGTCTGCCGGTAGCTCGTTCCAGGTATTGGATGCAATGTGGGAGAAGGATCTTCTGCCTGCTTTGGCTCTGTGGATGCGCTGGGTTTCGGACAGTGCGAGGTTGGAAGATCGGATGTCTCATTTGTGTACGTGGAAGTTGATTCTGTCGTTGAGGTATTTGGTTACGTTGTTGTGTAGGCATTTGTAGGCGTGAGTGATGATTTTGAAGGTTACTCTTTTCACCACGGGGAGACAGTGGAGTCTACGTAGGTGTTGGCTGATGTGTTAGTGCCAGAGGATGCCGAGTACGAGTCTGGCGGCGGTGTACTGTAATGTCGGTAGTTTGCGGAGTAGGGACTTGTAAATGGCGGCATAGAGTGCATTTCCATAGTCCAGTCTGCTGGTGATGAGTGCATGGGTGACTGTCTTCCTTGACTCTGGGGGTATCCATTTGAAGGTCTTGTGGAGGATGCGGAGGGTGTTGAAGCAGCTGGAGGTGACGGCGTAGACCTGTCTGTTCATGGTGAGGGATGGGTCGAGTACAATGCCGAGGTTTCTGGCATGGTCCGAGGGGGTAGGTGTTGTCCCATGCTGAAAGTGTGGTTCCAAGGACAAGGACTTCTGTCTTCTCGGTGTTGAGCTTCAGGCAGCTGTTGGTCATCCAGACTGCGACGTCCTGCATTCCTTTCTGGAAGTTGAGTCTGGTGGTGGTGGGGTCTTTGGTGAGGGAGAGGATGAGCTGGGTGTCATCAGCGTATGATACGATGTTGAGGTCGTGTTGTCGGACGATGGCGTCGAGGGTGCCATGTAGATGTTGAAGAGGGTCGGGCTCAGAGATGAACCCTCTGGGACTCCGCAGGTGATTTACGTGGGATCGGAGAGGAAGGTTGGCAGTCTGATCCTTTGGCTTCTTCCGGGGAGGAATGATCGGATCCAGTCGAGGCCTGTTCCTTGTATGCCGGCGTTGTGTAGTCTGGCGACTAGTGTGTGGTGGGAGACGGTGTCGAAGGCCGCTGAAAGGTCGAGTATGATGAGGGCTGTGGAGTGGCCTTGGTCCAGGAGTGTGCGGATGTCGTCTGTGGCAGCAAGTAGGATGGCCTCGTTGCTGTGGTTGGTTCGCAATCCGGATTGGGACGGGTCGAGGATGGCGTTGCCATCAATGAATCGTGTCAGTTCCCTGTTGACTGTTTACTATGCAACTTTGACCGCGAAGGGGAGGAGCAAGATTGGCCGGTAGTTCTTGAGGTCGGTGGGATCAGCTGTGGTCTTTTTGAGAAGGGGCCAGACTTCTGCACACTTTCAGTCGTCTGGGTAGGTGCCTGTTTTGAAGGTGGTGTTGATGGTGCATTGCAGTTTGTGTGTGATGACGGCTGCGGCTCTGTGGTAGATGTGGGAGGGCATGGGTTGGTGGGAGCCCACGAGTGGATGCCTTTCATGGTTGAGGCTGTGTCTTCGGCTGTGACTGGCGTCCAGGTGGAGATGGTGGGCTGGCTGGTGTGTCCGGGGCCCGGGGTGTCTGTAGATGAGGGTTCTTCGGAGTGTGGAGTTGTGGCTAGTCTGGATCTGGAAGTGTAGGTGTTCGGCGGAGGGGAAGGTTTCGCTGGAGGTGGTGAGGCGGAGGGTGCTCTTGTGGGCAATGGCCAGGCACCCTCCCGGGTGGTTGGTGCGGTCCTTCCTCTGGATCTTGTATCCGTCCGGGATGGCGGTGTTGATGTCTGGGGCGGATGAGGCGTTGGTCCAGGTCTCCGTGAAGAAGGCGATGTAGGGGCGAGAGAGAGTCAAGTAGGTTCCAGATTTCCATGACGTGTTTGTGCACGGAGCGCCCGTTGAGGAGGATGCATCCTAGGGTGTCGCCGTTGCTGGCGTCGGCTGTGTTGGAGTACGGGGTGGTGGTTAAGCTCTGGCAGCAGTGGAGGCAGGAGAACTGGCCATGGGTCGTGTTTGCCGAGGCCTGTTGTCAGTCTCTGACTTTCCCGGGGTTGAGTGCGTGGAGGTTGGCTGTGCTGTAGCAGTGGGTGGCCCATGTTCCAGGCTTCCTGGTGCTGGTCACGGTTGGGCCTCAGACGTGCACAGACAGGCTTGTCCTAGGCGCGCCTTCTGCGCGCCAGCGGCATGTGTCCGCTGCGCAATCGCGCAGCGTCCGCCATTAAGTAGGGGAGGGTGGAGGAACGATCAGCCGGGAGGCGGGAATGTGCAAAGACTGGGGTGCGGGGCCGCAGGGGCAGCAGCGGCGGGAAGCGGGTAGTGCGGGCTCAGAGAAGCAAAAAAAACAGTTAAAAAAGGGGAAAACAAGGGATAATTAACTGATGTAATCATGCTATGTTTCCTCAGGGGGTGGGCGGGTTGGTAGGACTGCCCCAAACACGGAGCAGGGAATGTGCGTATTGGCATGCACACTCAAGTGCGCAATGACTGTTTGGTCGGCCCACTCAGGCCGCCCAATGCAGACATGCGCACTTCTCTGTTCGCAATGCAGGCTGCATTACAGCCTGCATGGAGAACATACCCACCCCTCCGGCCCCTGGCTGCATGACTTGTCCCGTTGCCAATTAACAATCCCACCGCCGCATCGCAGCATTGTGATTGACTCAGGGGAGGGAGCCTGGCTGCCTACTTCCTTTTCCTGGAAGCAGACGCACGAGAGCAGGAGCTACGAAGACACGGGACACGGCTTAGAGGTAAGACTTCCCTCAATAAATTTTTAACAACACACGCTCACACACACATTCCCGCGTCCACGCACCATCCAGTGTTCTTTACGGGGTTTACCACCTCACAGCTGTCCAGACACCCCCCGCACTTCTCAATGGTGGCCGCTGTGCGCCCATGCATAGCGGGCGTACCACTCTTGTGCCAAAGGCACATACGTAGTTGCGATGCATGCCATAACATCGCATTCCATTCCAATATATACTAATACTAGGCACATTGCAACAGTAGAGTAGGTGTTGCATAGCGGAGACATGAAGATCACTGTTCCTACTACAGTGAGTGCAACCCAAAAATAACCTTTGTACAACAAACCCAACCGTGAACCCTGGAATTCCTTTCTGAACCCCCAAAAGACACCCAAAAGATCACATTTGAGACAAATGCACCCCCCAAATTTCTCTTTATTTTGGCACAAAACACACCCAAGATTTAGAAATTTGACCCCAAAAACCCCCCAAAAATTCCAACATTTAGCCCAAAAACCCCATTTTTCATATTTTACCCCCAAAAAACACCCCATTTTTCATATTATACCCCAAAAGATACCCCATTTTTCATATTTTACCCCAAGAAATAGACCATTTTCCATATTTTACCCCAAAAAACACCCCATTTTTCATATTTTACCCTAAAAGCCACCCCAATTTTCATATTTTACCCCAAAAAACACCCCATTTTTTCATATTTTACCCCAAGAAATAGACCATTTTTCATATTTTACCCCAAGAAATAGTCCAATTTTCATTTTTTACATCCAAAACCCATACACACCTGAAAAAGTTTAAATTACCCCATTACTGACCTCAGAATGCGTTGTAATCAAATGCGATGTTAAGGGACCTGCGTTGTCGGAGTTGCGTTGTTAACGATGTACTGCCTGCGTTGTAATGGTCGTCTCCCGTGACAAAGGCAACACGTAAGCTACGCCGTTTGCGCCATCAACCCTGGATGCCACCTCGCCTGCCAGGACAAACCTCTGCTCCGTAACGGACATCGCCTTTGCCATCACTGACGGATGCGGTATCACCCGCAAGGAGCACCCCGACCATCAAGGAGGAGGCATTGCCGTCACCTACAGAGGCACACTCCGACTGACCACGCACTCTAATGTGCCAAGGGTGACCATGGACCACGTCAACTCCCAGATCCGGACCAAGCCCAAGAACATCCTCTGTGGCACCCTCATGTGCAGACCCCCGGGCCATGACCCCCCATTCTACAATCCCATTGTAGACATCATTGCACCCCAGGGTCTCCCATCCACCAACGACATCCAACTCGGTGAACTCAAGTTCCACCTGGGCAACCACAGTGACTAGAGCACCACCCCCTCCTGTCACCGACATCAGACTCAAGCAGCAAGTCACCTCAAAAGGCCACATAGCAGGACACACGGTCGAGCACGTCACCTCTGCCAGCGGGTACTTCAACTACAGCCACAACACCGGACTCTCCTGGCACTACCATCATTGGATGAATGACGTCTTCACCTTGCCCACCGGACGCCAGCGCCGTCAGCGCACCCTGTCGCAGCTGGATCAAGGCCACCGCAGAACGTCTGGTCAACTGCCTCTGCACCAACACTCCACCAATGCTTCCAAACGATGACACCGCAGCGCGCAACCACCACCGATGGATCTCCAACATCGCCGACATTCGGGCACCCCTCATGAACGGCACTGCGTCAGTACCTTCAGCCTTCCTGATAGCAGGCGTGAGGGTGAGGCAGTGCCATAGGGATAGGCTGGCCCCATGCATTGCTGGAGTTGCGTCATGGTTGTGATACAACTGCAGCAATGCGTGACTTTAGCGCAGACTTGCATAATGGAGCGCTGTCCAGTGAGTACAGCGCATCTATGCTGTTGCAAGGAGGGCGTAATGAGAAGTGTTGCTACGCTGTCTTGTCGCAGCGCAGCAACACTTTTCATGAGTGGGGCAAAGGAATACGCACTAACTCATTGATGGTGCGCATTCCTGCACTGTTTTTTTGTCGCAGAGCAGCGCTGCAATATTGCTTGCAGCGCTGTCCAGCACCAAAAACATGCATACATGTGGGCCCAAGTCGTGTCCCCATTTTTAAGACCAGCTATTTTTTGGTCTTAAGTTCCTGCAGCGCGACTTTTTTTATCGCTTCGCGGGTCCGGCCCATCCTTGATAATAGGGCACAGTGGTGTTAGCGTGAGTTTCCCTGAAATTTTGCATGTCATTAGCGATAAATATCGCTGCCATGCAAGGCGATTAAAAAACCGGCTGCTATCGCTGGAAAGCTGTCGCTAATGCCTGTTAGCAACAGCTTGATAATAGGGCGTTAAAAAAAAAACTGCGTTAGCGGCAAGAAAGTGCCTCTAACGCGGCGATAAATGGCCTGATAATATGCCCCGAAGTGTTGATATGTACGAAGCAAATATTTTCATCAGACTCCCTAAGATGGAAACGACCAGTGTAACCAGTCCATGCACCTGAAAAGAAACAGAAATTTGTCATACAAGAATATATTACAATTTAAAACATCGTGACTATCATATCCCTGCAGTAAAGAAAGTCCTGCAGTTTCCGACTGGGGTATCATTGCGCTTTTCGCTTCCACTGCATCGTATGTATGTCTTGTAGATCAGAATCAACTTGTTTTAAAACAGAACATTTCCAAAACATGGCACACTCTTGGCAGTGATTTGTTTGTTCTTAAATAATATGTAAACATCACCTTACTGTTGCCTTATCCTTTGTTTAGTGCCCACTGTGTCTTGGAAAGCAAGTTCACAAAAGACCAAAATGCACCATTGTGTGAATTTACAATATGGGTAATCTGGCAAATGCACACACAATCTCAAACAGGCCTGTCTGAGTTACAGCTGCAAAATGTATGTGTTTGTTTCGGAACATTGTAAGAGTCATTCTCGCCTAAGAATACCTCTGCACATATTAAATGTTGTAGCAGGTACCATTGGTGTCATTTATTTTCCACCTCCCCACCCTCCTAACCTATTTCCCATTTTCTGGTTCTCCAGCACCATGAGGTCACAGCGCTATGCAAATATGATCACTCCACTGCAAACAAAAAACAAAATAACAAACATTGTCATTTGCAACGCCAATAGGTGTAACTTTCACAAATGCGAGACTGATTGCATTACAAATGATCAGGCAGTCAGTAGACCTTCCAGGTTAGGACCCTTAGAGTATATAGCACCACCCTCCTTCCTTTTCCTCAGTTGAGACTTGTTTGTGAATCATAGGGAAGCACTGTCATAAGAGTCTTCATGGATCTCCCGACAGGTTCCTACGTGGATCTCAGGAGGGAAATCATAGACATTGTTCCCCTCCGGTTTCAGAATCGCATCTTCAGAAGTTGTTGAAGAAGCTGTCAAAGGCATACAGTATACATTGTGGGTACGGTCCTTCACCGGTCTCTCCAGATTTCTTATGGTTTGTCTGCTTGCATGCCTCAATTTCTTCCTCTGCATCTTCAGATTACGAGGAGGAGGAGGTGGAGTTTTCATCTGATGCCTCCACCAGAGGAAAATAGATATTGAAGGAAGACCTAGAGCCAGCGATATCTTATCTCTCTTTGAACCTCCAGCTACCACGAGATGATGATCAACCCAGTACAAGTGGGGAGTTTCAAAGGCCAACAATTCCCAATGTTCCGGTAATACATGCAATACAAAACTGATAGAGCGAAACGTTCTTGTGAATTGTAGGGGTGCATCATAATCACTGATAGGCCGCACCCACATGTATTCAGACATATATTCGTTTATATCCATTGTATACTCATGCATGTTTAGTAAAGAATGAATAGTTCATTGAGACAAAGTGAACTCAGTAGTATAATGGTGTTAGGATAATGATGTAATGAAATGCTTATTGAATTGGGTGAATATAATGCATAGAGGAATTAGTTTGTGTGTGTAATGTAATTGCAGTAGTTTAAACGTGCACCATATTAAAGTTGCACATGGAATTCATTGTTTGCATAAAGAATCGTAATGAATATGCTTATAGGGAAAAGTAAGATGTGTGTTCAAAAGTTATATGTAAGGGCCTGACTACATATGCTTAAGGAAGGCCTGGTATATTCTTATGTTAGCTTATAATGTAGGCCGAAAAGGGTTTCTCTTGGAAAGGTTCTCTGGGCACAAACGGTAGATTTAATTAGCACAGTAGAAGGTTTCTGTTGAACGTATCTTTTGTTGCAGGTGCAAGGACACATGTCTCGTTAGTAAAGACTAACTCTTTGTTTTCAAAAGTTAGAAAGATGGGAGGCATGGTACGGGAGTGCAATGGAATTTAGGGATGATACTTTCAGAGAGAAGGCGCCTGGGACTCAAGGTCAACGAAACCGTCCAGGATGAAGTCACCGTTTCAATGGAAAAGCACAAGAAAGAAGACCTGGCCAAGAGGGCGTAAACAAGGCGTGTACCTTTGTAGTATGGTTTTGTATTAGGGATAGTGCCCTGAGGGAGGAGGCCAGAGAAGCGGTAGGGGAGACCTGAGAGAAGGACAGAGCTGAGCTTAGGTATATGGTGATTGCACTTCTTAGGAAGTCTTCACAGCTGACACCTTTTATTCTTTCTTGCCTGGGAAAATCGTTATGCAGGGATGTCACTTAGCGTTAGTGTAGGGACAGCAATTGATTTTAAGCTTGTTTAGGCCCATGAAGAGCAACTTAGAAATAGGAGCAATCATAGTCTGGTTGGTCCTTCTAGAACTTTCTATTCTTCTTATCCTGAGTCGGATGAGACTCCTGCGTAGATTATTATTTGTATTAGTGCCCATCTATTTCTTTAACCTCGTGTTGAGGTGCTTGCACGTTCAGTTATTTTTGGCGATAATAAATTCTCAAACTTGAATTCGGAGTCCGTGGTCCTTTCAGACAAAATGAAATGTTGATATCTAACCTGATGACATCCTCTCCTTTACACTATTCAACAGGTAAAAAGATCTTGGCGGCCAGAAGGTTCTTATAGATAATTAGATAAGAATCGGCGTTATCAGTTGGTAGCAGAGTAGGATGGTTACCTTTGATGGTAAGGGGAGATCTAGAGCAAGATAGGAGACTAAGTTGCCCCATAGAGCCCGAGTGAAGCTGATCCAGAGGACCGCGGGAAAAGGATGTCGGAGGTCGTGGAAAACTGACGGAGAGTGACGGTGCGGCGGAAGTAGCAGTTCGTAGTAGAGTGAGTATGAAAAGAGTGATGTTTGGTAGATTGCGGTGTTATATTGTTGTGTGATGTCTTGCGGAGTTGGAACGAAAGTTGTGTGATTGAGAAACGGACCGTGAGCGCCGCGGGACCGGGAGATTTATTGTGGTGTAGAATACACCCAGAGTTGAGAACGTTGACCAGAGTTGTGGGGGTCACGAGACGTCATTGACAGACCCACAGAAGATAGGGACACATGTGTGAGTGTGTGAATAACCAACGCAGGTCGTAGGTTATTGTGTGCAGAACATCGAGTGATTGAATCCTATCGAGTGTATTAGAGGCGATTGTCCGATCGTTCGTGGACAGACGGTTGCCAGATTGAGGTCAACAGGCTCAAGAGACTGATCGGTCATTGGTAAGACTGACGGTCAGAGAGGTAATTGTTCGGTAGGACGGACATTATTTCAGAGTATAATTGGGACGAATGCGAGTGAGAACAAGAGAATTAGAAAGGAGGGGAACTGCTGCGAGCGGAGGAAAAGTGACGTCAGACAAGAGCCGCGCTGCGATAGGCCGGTTGGTGTGAACCGCGCTGGGATTGGTGGATTGGAATCAGGAAGTAAAAGCGGACATTTTGAGTGCAAATACAAAGTTGATTCATCATGAAATGTTTTAAAGCTTTAAGGGAACTTTGTAGAGGTGATAGACATGTGGTTGTTCGGGAGGGAGAGGAAGCTCCTCCCGAGGACACACCAGCACATTATATGGCAAAGAATGTAGGATTGCATACTATAATTTGGCTTGAAAATTGGCATAAAATGACAGAAGCAGAAGGAGAATTGTCGTTCCCTCGATATGGTACTTTCAGGTTAGAGGTGCTGTACCAGCTCAAGAGTGTAATGGCTTCTATTACGACCACTACCTAGACCAACACAGTTTGAGGCACTACATGCGTGGATAAGGGCAGCGTATGATAGGAAGAAGGACAGATGTCAAGAAAGGGTGAAGAAATCGGTCAGGGCATTCCAAGATGCAAGGTGGGATGCATTGGAGAAAAAGTGGAGAGCGGATACGATCGACGGAGATAAGTTGTACCCATTGTTAATACAAAATGGGAAGATAACAAGAGTCGATGAGGACGACAGTGATTTAGATGACAGTCTGTTGGATAGGATGTTGGCGGAGAGGCCACCACCATTTAATCCAGATTCAGAAGAGGGAAAGACAACCCCAGCAGTGGCAATAGTTGATGAGAGCCAGAACCAGACTAGCATGAGAGTAGTGGGAAGAATTTCCACAGGAACGGAGGGGGCTACGGCGTCTATGATAACACAGCCTCCTGCGGGGAACACAAGAATACCGGACTCCTTGACAGTACCGGTTACCATTGGCCCTATAGTACCGGTATATGACCCAGACCGAGTGAGAGAAGGGAGCTCCGTGCCAATGAGAAGGGAAGAAGGAAACAGTGAGAGTGGGAATGGGTTTGGAGTAAGGGTGGTTCATTTCCCAAGACCAATAGACACAAGTACGCCGTTACCGGCTACTGCGGACTCTTCATGTGAGCGAGAAGAGGAGAGACCGGAAAGACCGAGGTCTTTACGGGAATCTAAGTCAGCATTGAGGGAGTGGACACCAACAGTAACGAACCAAGAGGATAGGATGCAAAGAGATAGGGCACAAAATGTCTCGGAAGACAGACCAGGTTCCAGGAATATAGAAGGGAATAGGTCACAAGGACAGAATAGTGACTGTGATGAGCGGGACGGCTCAGGTTGTCGAGAGGTACTGAGGAGTGCAGTACAGGCAAGGTTGCTAGACGTAGTGAGGCTGAAAGCAGAGGTAGACGAAATGATCAGTGGGGGTCTGCCTTTGGAAAGGATAGAAATCTATGGATCAGATGAGCTGCTGTTTGTAGCAAAAGATGTGACTCGAAAAGCTAGAATGGCACATGATAGATTGAGGGATTTGGCCAAAAGATATGAGGTGGACCTGAATAAAACTAAAGCGTTACAGGGACCACATAGATTGCATTACAGTGATCAGGAGTTGGAGGAGAAAAGAATCACAGGGTTGAAGACGCACACCAGAGACCTGATCATAGGAATGAGAATATGGATTTTGTTGGACAAATGGGAAGAAAGGTGGTCCAAAAAGAAACCAGTAAAGAGAGCAGAAGGGGAAACGCCGCCGCCAGGAGGGGGGGCGACGGGTGTAGGAAATTTTCCTTTACGGGAAGTACAGAATGGAGGGTACGTGCATGTGCCGTGGAATAGAGGTGATTTGGCTGCATTTACAAATGATTTTCCTCGGCTGAGGGAAAACCGGTGGAGTGGTACAAGCAGGTTGAGCGGTTTGTGAAGATTTCAAAAGTATTGTGGATTGATTTGAACACTTTGTTTGACATAGTGGTACCAGGAGATTTGTGGACAGCATGTAAAGTCGCTATTGAGTGGCCGACTTCGGAACCGAAAAGAGAGGCGGTTACAAATGGTCCATCACCTGATGTCATGAAAAAGTATGAGCAGGTGATTACATGGTTGAAGTCGAAGATTTCACCTCAGGATATAGATTGGGTTAAGATAGATCGGACTGTACAAGAACCCAAGGAAACGGTGCATGAATACTATGAAAGACTTCTGCAAGTTTTTAAACAGTATAGTGGGTTAGATGTTTTGGACCCTAAGGATATGGGACAGTTTGTCTCAAAGTTTGTAACGGGTCTGAGAGGGGAAATCAGCCTCATGATACAGCACCATTTGATCTGCTGGCAGAACAAGCCACTAGATGAAATTTTGCGGTACGCGAGATACTGTAGTGATGAGGTGGATTCAAAACATCGAAAGCTAAAAGACAAATTGATGCTTGTCCAGATGCAGACAGCACAGAATCAGCCTAGTGGAGGGACCTTGGGGAGAAAGCAAGGAAATTTCCAGGGAAACCAGAATGGGCAGGTACAGGGAAAGGGAAAACCAGTAGACCCCAAGACAGGAGTGGACGTGGCTACACTAAAGAAGACCACTGCGTGTCATCTTTGTCGTCAGGTCGGACATTGGAAACGCGAGTGTCCTTTGAACCCAGCTAATCAGGTACAGGAAGAGGAAGAGGGGGCTCAGGCACCCGCGCAAGAGGTGGTTAACACAATAACGAGACCTAGAACGATGAAAGGGGGGTTTACAATTCTCATGCTCAGATTCCCCAAGCTCCAAGGTTTTCACAAGGAACACGAACGTACCAACAGATGCCCCTGTTCGAACGCTATGCTGAGGATAGCTTAGACCCTTTATCCTGACGGTGCCTGAGGGGGAGGAAGACTGCACACTTGGAGCGGTCTTGGAGGTAGACCAGAGAGGACCTTTTGTAGAGGCAGAGATTGAGGGCAATCCTGCAACACTTTTGGTTGATACTGGAGCTACCCGGTCTACTGTAAGATCTGCAGTAGTCCCCAACCTACCCCTCTCGGGACAATCAATCCAGGTTGTTGGAGTAGCGAACAAGAAAATAAGCAGCCCATTGACAGAACCGATCTTAGTAAAGATAGGTACTTTCCAAACTAGACATCAGTTTGTAGTATGTGACACAAGTCCAGTTTGTCTTTTGGGAAGAGATCTGTTGTGCAAGTTGAACTGCACGATTTATTGTACACCACGAGGAGTGGAGGTCCAGACGAGAGATGATGATGCTGACTTTAAGATCGCCAATCAGCATTTGTGTATAGATCTGTACCCAATGGTGACGGTGGAAGAACTTCCACCTGATCTGAGAGACGCAGTGTCGCCTGTGGTGTGGGATTTCGCAGGAGACGAAATAGGTTTAATCAGAGGGGTTGAACCAGTGCGGATTGAGGTGAAACAGAATGTTGATTTCCCAAGAACACCGCAATACAATTTATCGACGGAAACGATTGCAGGAATAAAACCTGTGATCGAGACTTTCATTGAGAAGGGTATTTTAAAAGAGATCAGAGGTAGTCCCTGTAATTCGCCCATAATGGGACTACAGAAACCGAGCGGGAAATACAGGATCGTGCAAGACCTGCGAAAGGTCAACATGATAGTTGTCCCTTGTTGTCCAGTGGTACCGAATCCTTCAGTAATACTGTTCCAGATCCCATGTGAAGCCGAGTGGTTTACGGTTATCGATTTGTGTCAAGCCTTCTTTTCGATACCGCTCCACGAGGAAAGCCAATTTCTTTTTGCGTTTAGGCTAGAAAATCGCGTGTTAACATGGTGTCGTATCCCTCAAGGGTATACGGAAAGTCCATCGATCTTTAACCAGATCCTGAAGAAGAACCTTGAGAGTCTTGTGTTGCCGCAGAACTCAGTTCTCGTGCAATACATAGATGACTTGCTCATTGCCTCAGAAACAGAAGATGCTTGCAGAATTGACACAGTAGCCTTGTTGAACCACTTAGCAGAGAATGGACATAAGGTGTCCTCGAACAAGCTGCAGTACTGTTTGAATGAGGTACAGTACTTGGGACACAGATTAGAAAAAGGCAAAAGGAAGGTGTCACCGGATCGAATTGAGGCAATAATGAGCATGGCGGTACCCACTACACAGAGGGAAGTTAGGATGTTTCTGGGAATGGTTGGCTATTGTCGACAGTGGATTCCTAGTTTCTCCTTGAGAGCAAAGCCTCTGCAGAGGCTTACACACAAGGATGTGAGTGATCCGGTACCATGGGACGAGGAGTGCTTGATGTCATTCCTGAAGCTGAGAGATGATTTGTGCAGGGCTCCCGCACTGGGAATGCCTGATTACAACAAGGCCTTTTCATTGTTTTGTTACGAGAGAGGAGGGTGTGCATTAGCAGTGTTAGCTCAGAACCATGGAGGTGTCCGTAGACCAGTTGCCTATTTTTCAGCTACTTTAGATCCAGTAGCTTCTGCGTTGCCCGGATGTCTAAGATCCGTTGCTGCAACAGGTGTCAGCATTGAAAGATGTGAAAGCATTGTAATGGGACATCCATTGACTGTACATGTGCCACATTCGGTTGAGTTATTAATGACCAGGACCAAGACCCAGCACCTAACGAACAATAGGTTAACGAGGTACGAGCAAGTCATACTTGCCGCAGAGAATGTGACTCTGAGAAGGTGCTCCATCTTGAACCCTGCGACATTGATGCCTATACCGAACACAGATGATGAAGATTGTGAGGACCATGATTGTCTCGATGTGACCGAACTTTGCACCAAACCGAGACCTGACATTGTCGATGAGCCATTGGCTGACCCAGATGAAATTTTCTTTGTCGATGGTTCATGCTTAAGAGACAGTGTGGGGCAATTGAGAGCAGCGTTTGCTGTATGTACCATTTCAGGAGTGGTCGACGCTGCTTGCCTAGAAGGAGTACGCTCCGCGCAGGTAGCTGAGATCATTGCCTTGACCCGTGCCTGTTTGGCCGCTGATCGAACTCGAATCACGATTTACACAGACAGCCAATACGGCTTTGGCGTGGTGCATGACTTCGGGCAGTTATGGTCTCAGAGGGGATTTTTGACATCATCTGGCTCACCCATTCGTAATGGAGAATATGTAAGACAATTGTTAGAAGCATTACAGCATCCGAAAGAAATTGCTGTGGTAAAGTGTTCAGCCCATGGGAAGGGGGAGGACTTTGTATCCTTGGGTAATAACTACGCAGATGAGGTAGCCCGCTTCTGCGCAGAACAAGGATGCATATACACAGGCAGGGAGATAGAAGAGAGCCAAGAGGGAACCGATCTCAGCATAATGTTGACCATGGCAGACACTTGGGAAGAGCTTAAGAGATTGCAAGATGAAGTCTCAACCAAGGAAAGAGAGGGCTGGATCAAAGCTGGGTGCGAGAGAGGAGAAGTGGATGTGTGGGTATCCAACGATGGGAGAGCTGTGTTGCCGGAAGAATTGTTGAGTCCGATGGCTAGATTGATACATGGACAGGCACACCTGGGTAGAGACGCAATGATGAGGGTGTTCAGACAGACGTGGTATAACCCACGGTTCCGAGCAATGGCTGAGACGGTATGTCAGAGGTGTGTTACATGTCAACAGATGAATGCTGGAAAGAAAACTGTAGTTACACTGAGTCATATTGGCAGGTCAGGAGGGCCCTTCAATAGACTACAGCTGGATTTCGTGGAGATGCCTAGGTGCAATGGCTTGAGGTACATTCTAGTGATAGTATGTATATTCTCACGGTGGGTGGAGGCATACCCCACACGAAGGTGTGACACTCTGACAGTGGCTAAATTACTGTTGAGGGAGCTCATCCCTAGATTCGGGATCCCGACCTCTTTGGAATCAGATAGAGGTGGGCACTTCCATAGCGAAATCATGAAGTTACTTTGTGCAGCATTGAACATTGACCAGAGACTCCACTGTAGCTACAGACCAGAGGCTTCTGGGATGGTGGAACAAGTTAATGGAACTTTGAAAGCCCGGATGGCAAAAATGTGTTCTTCAACATCCCTGAAATGGCCCGACGCCTTGCCACTGGTGCTCATGAGCATGCGAAGTGTCCCAGACAGAAAGACCGGGTTGTCCCCCCATGAAATATTAATGGGGAGGGCAATGAGACTGCCAGCAGTACCAGCTACAGCCTTGATAAGCATCACTGATGATTTGATTCTCGATTATTGTAAAGGACTCTCTGATGTGGTCCGTTCTGTATCCCAGCAGGTGCAAGCAGCTGTGGTTCCAGCCTCGAGTGATCTGTGCCACGACTTGTGTCCCGGTGACTGGGTGCTCGTCCGGAAGCACGTGAGGAAGAGTTGCTTGATGCCCGTTGGCGTGGCCCGTATCAGGTGATACTTATCACGAACACAGCAGTAAAGTGTGGAGGATTGCCGAACTGGGTGCATGCTTCCCATACCCGCAGAGTTCCAGCACCCTTGGAAGAAACAGCTCCTCTCGCAAATGAAAATCCAGCTGATGTGGCAGGGCCACATGAGAGGACAAGCCAAGCTGTAAGGGTCGCTGACACAGCTGGTGGTGCACTAGAGCAAGCAGAAGGGGGTTTCCACATCTCGAACCCTGACTCAGGCACCGAAGAACGAGAAGGTGCAGTGGGCGGAGAAGAGTCAAATGCAGCAGAAAGAGGAAGTAGTGCACTGGGTATAGAAGGGGAAGGCAGACGAACGAACAGAAGTGCTGAAAGTTGGCCTGAAAGACAGAGGCGACTGAACCTGAGGTTAGCACCTGAGAGAGACCTTGCTCCAGTGTCCGAAGTATCTGAAACCGAAGCACGCGACGAAGACCAAGCACAAGACAGTCGGCGAAGGCCCAAGAGAACGAGAGTGCCTTGTCGCAGATACTCTACCCCTGAGTGGACTTACACTGTGTTTGATGCAGGGGGTGGTGAATACAGGGAGACTGAGGTCAGTGGAAGTGTTCAGTCGGAGTCCGAAACTGGTGGTGAAGGTGGTGCTGCGGATGCCAGGGTTCGAGATAGACGGAACACTGACACTCACGATTCCGAATCCCCCACTTCTGAGTGAAGTCCGAAACTTGCTTTTGCATCGGGTCGAATTCCCGCCTTCGGAGCTGAGCCGTTTTCACACGAAGTGCTGGTTTTGCGCCTTGAACTTTTGTATCACGTTCTGGTCGTGCTTAATGAGGATCTCATTATGGATCAGTAATGAACTGTAAATAAAAGTCTAAAAGAAGAAGATAACCTAGGTCCGAGTGGAAGAAGAATAAACTTAGGGACTTTCCACAAGAAGAGGAACGAAAACTAGGGAAGTCTTTTTCTGGACTGTGTAAATAAGTTGTGATCGGAAAGGGAAAGCCCGGAGATTTCATGGTTGCTCGAGCTGGTTAAGCAAGTCATAAATAAAGGACAGAGACTTTTCTGAGTTCTTTGCGATAACCAAGACTTTTGAGAACTTTCGAAATCATGGAGCCGGGAAATCCCAATCGTAGAGCAAAGTGGATTATAGGCATCCTTATAAGTAGTGTGATAATTTCTATAATCATAGTAGTTGTAGTCTCATATACTGGTTCGCACGAGCCAGAAGTAGAGGAGGTGACAGGGACACCTACACCTATCACACCTAGTCAGAAGGGGGTAGACAGGGCAGCTGATAGAGCTATGATATTAGAAGAAAGTCGTAGATTACATGTAGATTTGTCTAAGGGTGATTTTAAGCTTAATGCGTATGCTAAGTTGTTGTATGAGTATGTTGACGTGATGGATGCGAAAGATTGTTATGTGTGTATGCAGTTGCCTACTTCGGTGGATGAGGGTATTAGATATCATCATCTTCCACTGACTTATGGTATTTCTTGTAGTCTTTTGCTTAGTTTGTTTTATGAGAGAGATCAGTTCGAGTATTTCTTTTCCAATTTCGACGCAGTACTTCCTGAAGTCCCAGCTTACAAGCATTTGAATAAGTATGACTATTATAAGACCGAGGACAGACTGAGGAAGTACTTCATACCGAGTTTGGAATTGGATACAGCATTCGCACACAGACACAATCTGACTTGCTTGATGTCGGATGTAGAGAGAAAGTTTGTAGATCAGGTTGAAGATAGGTATAGAAAGCTGACTGAATCCCGAGACTTAGGGCATCACAGGACAGATTGGACAGAGGAAGAACGGTTGCATAAGACCAAGGGAAGCTATGGTCCTATAGCGTTAGATAAGGAGCAGAGGGGTAAGTTGTGTATAAGGCGTTATCAGACTTATTACGAAAAGGTTCCAGTGGGACAGAGTACTTGTGATCATGTTTTCACCATGGCAGATGTGGCAAAAGATTTTCTCCAAGGTCCTGTACAAGTGATACCTACGGTGTATTACGTATGTGGGAAGAATGCTTATGTGAGGTTGCCTGCAAATTGGTATGGAACATGTTATTTGTCAATAATATTTCCAAAGATTTACCATACAGAAGACTTAAATCTTCTGGAGGGTGGAGAGCATTCAAGAACGAGAAGAGCTGCAAGTGCAGGAATCGTTGTGGGGGATATCTTTGGAGCTATGATACCTAGTCTAGGAGTAGTCTTGAATGATGTGAAGATCCGGAGGTTAGCGACTGTGGTGGATGAATTTTCGATGAACACAGCAAAATCGTTGGTGTTGGTGGAAGGAGAGATGTTGTCGATAAGGGAATGGTTTTGCAGAATCGCCTTGCTTTGGATGTCCTATTGGCAAAAGAGGGCGGAGTCTGTAAAATGCTGAAGGTTCAAGAGTGCTGCACTTATATACCAGACCGTAGCAAGGATCTGGAGAAATATATAAGTAACATCACTATGGTCCACACAAAGATAGCGGATTTGACCGAAGAAGGGGCCTGGGAAAAGGTCGGGAAGGGTTTTGGTCAAGTGGGAGGTTGGTTTGCAAACCTAGGAAAGGGATTCCTTGGGTACTTTCTGAGACCACTCCTTATCTTGGTGGTTTGTGTGGCTGGCTTGTGGATTATGATCAAGGCCTACAAATGGTATCGAGCAGGCCGAGTCAAGAGAGCTTTGAGGGAAAATGACATGAGATTGGCAAGATTGCAGGACAATCAGTATCAAAGGCTCAAGAGCATGGAGAATTTCAGATCAGGGAAGATGGGAACAAGTTCTGTTTAGGTCGGTTCCTTCTCCGAGGGAGTAGAATGAGATATGATGACAGGAGTCATCAAAGGGGGAACTGATAGAGCGAAACGTTCTTGTGAATTGTAGGGTGCATCATAATCACTGATAGGCCGCACCCACATGTATTCAGACATATATTCGTTTATATCCATTGTATACTCATGCATGTTTAGTAAAGAATGAATAGTTCATTGAGACAAAGTGAACTCAGTAGTATAATGGTGTTAGGATAATGATGTAATGAAATGCTTATTGAATTGGGTGAATATAATGCATAGAGGAATTAGTTCGTGTGTGTAATGTAATTGCAGTAGTTTAAACGTGCACCATATTAAAGTTGCACATGGAATTCATTGTTTGCATAAAGAATCGTAATGAATATGCTTATAGGGAAAAGTAAGATGTGTGTTCAAAAGTTATATGTAAGGGCCTGACTACATATGCTTAAGGAAGGCCTGGTATATTCTTATGTTAGCTTATAATGTAGGCCGAAAAGGGTTTCTCTTGGAAAGGTTCTCTGGGCACAAACGGTAGATTTAATTAGCACAGTAGAAGGTTTCTGTTGAACGTATCTTTTGTTGCAGGTGCAAGGACACATGTCTCGTTAGTAAAGACTAACTCTTTGTTTTCAAAAGTTAGAAAGATGGGAGGCATGGTACGGGGAGTGCAATGGAATTTAGGGATGATACTTTCAGAGAGAAGGCGCCTGGGACTCAAGGTCAACGAAACCGTCCAGGATGAAGTCACCGTTTCAATGGAAAAGCACAAGAAAGAAGACCTGGCCAAGAGGGCGTAAACAAGGCGTGTACCTTTGTAGTATGGTTTTGTATTAGGGATAGTGCCCTGAGGGAGGAGGCCAGAGAAGCGGTAGGGGAGACCTGAGAGAAGGACAGAGCTGAGCTTAGGTATATGGTGATTGCACTTCTTAGGAAGTCTTCACAGCTGACACCTTTTATTCTTTCTTGCCTGGGAAAATCGTTATGCAGGGATGTCACTTAGCGTTAGTGTAGGGACAGCAATTGATTTTAAGCTTGTTTAGGCCCATGAAGAGCAACTTAGAAATAGGAGCAATCATAGTCTGGTTGGTCCTTCTAGAACTTTCTATTCTTCTTATCCTGAGTCGGATGAGACTCCTGCGTAGATTATTATTTGTATTAGTGCCCATCTATTTCTTTAACCTCGTGTTGAGGTGCTTGCACGTTCAGTTATTTTTGGCGATAATAAATTCTCAAACTTGAATTCGGAGTCCGTGGTCCTTTCAGACAAAATGAAATGTTGATATCTAACCTGATGACATCCTCTCCTTTACACTATTCAACAGGTAAAAAGATCTTGGCGGCCAGAAGGTTCTTATAGATAATTAGATAAGAATCAGCGTTATCAAAACCTTTGGCGAGACCCTCCTGAAGGAATCTCGGTGTCATAGGTTTATGGCCAGATTGTACCTTTTGGCAAAGGGAGAACCTGAATTACCTCAGGCTATCACACTTGAGCCTCTACTTTCCAACCTCACTGGCAAACTCTCTCTTTTTACTGAGGATCTTACTTTAACCGACTCGGAAGACAAGAAAGTGGAGGCTGCACAAGCACTGCTTCCAGCCAGTCTGGAGGGAAAGGGGGTTCGAGGCAGACCTCCTGACTAGGCTGGGTCTACCTCAGTTACTGTGAATGGTTATCTTTTGCAGTTCTAACACACCTGGAGGAAATGGATGACCGACAGCTGGTCCCTTCAGATTGTGTCATAGGGGTACATTCTAAGGGGCAGATTTACAATAAACTAACGCAGCGCGGTGCAGCAAGTCATTTTGCTGCGCCCTGCTGCGTTAGTTTGGAAAGCACAGCGATGCGACATATTTACAACGATATTTCGCATCTCTATGCTTCCCCCTGCGCTGGCGCACAAACTGCTGCCATGCGCCGACGCAGGCACCCTTGCACCATGGTGAAAGGATGCCTGCGTCGTGGGGAGATTGTTTTTGTTCAGGAAGAGTTCCCTTCCTGCACAAAAACAATCTGAAATGCCGTTTTTCAACTTATCTGTGTGCTGCATTAGCACACATAGAAGTTGAAAAACAGGATTGTTTCAATGATTGTTTATGTGCAGGAAGGGAACCCTTCCTGTACATAAACAATCATTAGAGGTGATTTCCTCTTTCAATGTGTGCTGCAGAATGCAGCACGCATAGAAACAGGAAACAAAAACGAGGAGAAATGAATACATTTCTCCTCGTTGCACCTCCCTACGCCTCCCCTGGGGAGGGGTAGCATTCACACGCATTTCCAGATTTACGATTCCTCGTAAATCTGGAAATGTGTCTCGTTCCATGGGTGTTGCGTGGGAACACTCGTAGCAACACCCATGGAACGCCCCTTTCACGCAAAGTGCTGCGTGTAAAGGGGCCATATTTACAAGGACAGGAAAAGCCACGCAGGGTGGCTTTTCCTGTCCTTGTAAATATGGGGCAGTGTATTGCGCTGCCAGTGCGTCACAAAAAGTGATGTACTGGCAGCGCAAGGGGCTTGTAAATCTGCCCCCCAATGTTTTCCCTAGATTTTCAGGAACCTTGTATGAAATTGCACTCAATACACAAGTATCATCAGTAACAGGTAGGATATTTATTCCAACAGACCTCACCCACCGGCTTCCTTCTGTAACTCTCTCTAGAACTGTGAGTCCCTGGAATACCCTCAACCTACTACTACTTCACCTAAGACATCACACTTCCCCCTTTCTTTAATTAAAATACATAAATAAATAAATGCACCTTAAATCTATACAATGTGAGCTAT
The DNA here is from genome assembly GCA_963921515.1 of Calotriton arnoldi. NCBI lineage: Eukaryota > Metazoa > Chordata > Amphibia > Caudata > Salamandridae > Calotriton > Calotriton arnoldi. The sequence continues at coordinate 158,124 of CAWUFW010002595.1, forward strand.
TATTATACTGATACAAGCAATATACATAAATTAAAATCTATGGAAAAGAATATTTCCCCTTCTCTGACATCATTGAACAAATTGTGCTCTCTTATCCAAACAAGTACAACATATAACATGTTAAATATTTTTTTTCATGGCATTATCATTGAATATAATCTTTCAAATAAGCTACTCTTTGTTTTTCTATGTCTTCTCTTTTATCAGAACCCTATAAATCTGACCCATAACATGATTCATCAACATTCAACAAGTTGTAACTCCCGCACCGCATTCCGTTAACTCAGATTATTCTCAACACTTAGGGGCTGATTACGATGGTGGGCGGACTAGGTCCGCCCGCCATCGTAGCGGTGCTTGGGACAGCCCGCCAGACAATCCCACCACTGCGATTAGGATGCACCTGCCATACTTGCGGGCGCATCCAGGGCTTTTAAAATTGCGGGCGGTGCTGCTGGCTGCAGCACCGTCCGCAATGTTAAAAGTGCTTGCACTGCATTTCCCTGCACTACGTGGCAGGCACCACGCGGTGCCTGCCACTTGGTGCATGGAAATGCAGGGGGGTACGGGTACCCCCCCAGTGAACCCCCTACCCCCCACAGAGGGGGCCCGCAACGGGCCCCCGATTCCAGCCCCCGCCTGTCTTTTTGCTGTGGGATGACCGCCGCGAAAAGACAGACGGAAAGGGATTTCGTAATCCCTACGGCGGTGCCTGCAAGGCACCGCCACAATGCTGCCCTGTGTCCTGGTTCCGCAAGGCGGGTGGAAAAGAACCGCCTTGCAGAACCATGGTGGACAGACTTTCCGTCCGCCACGGACACATTGGGATTCCCACCGCCATCCTAATTTGGCGGTGGGACTTTCCTGTGTGATGGCGGAAGGACCGCCACTGCCGGCCCAGCGGTGGTGGTCCTTCCGCCATCCTAATGACCCCCTTAGATATTCTATTGAAATTCCAAATTCTGTTGTCATTTGTCTTTACAGCATTCTTAAACAACTTCACAACTTGCATTGGTTTAAAGAATATTGACCATTACGCATGTCCTATTGGCGTCTTTACTTTTATCCAATCTCTTACCTCCACACTTGAAACACCAGTAGACCTATCCTTATCATATGTCTCTTTCCTCTTATCGTGGCATATTTTATCTTTTTCCTTCCAAGATCCATCATTCAGATTTTCCTCATATCCTTTACCCCACACCATCCACCCTGGTGAAACACATGTTCAATTTCATTCCTCTAGATAGCTTAAAAGGCAAATGCTCCGTTGAAGCATGAGGACACATGATATGCAAAAATAATTTTTTCCTCTCATCTTTCCATGACATACTAGTCACACGTACAGTTTCAATAACTTCCTTCAAAGTCTTGTTGAAACGCGCAGCAACACCATTTGTCACTGGATGGTTCACTGATAGAATATCGATAGTAAAAATATCGATAGTAAAAATATAGATAGTAGAAATATTGACTCCTATACTTAAACAGGTAAGTACAAAAATATTGAATCGAAAATATCGAAGTTAAAAATATAGATGTAAAAAATATCTATTTAAAAATATAAATGAAATAAAATAATATAAATTAAAAATATAAAATATTAATATTATCTTTAACAAAATAAATTAAATTTAATATACATTTTAACTAAATATAAAAATAAACTTAATTAAAAAAATATAAAAACACAAACATAATAATTTATACATATACATATATTTACTTTAAAATCATTTATTAACTGTTATCTTTATTTAATTTTTAAACTTTTAAATTATATAAAAATAAAATATATACAAATATCAATAATTTAAAATAAAAAAATTCTATAATTAATTAAAACATTAAACCATTAAAAAAAACGTACATTTTGCAGCACAATAAATGCAACAGTAGGGAAAATGTTGGATAGCGGAGGGGTAAAAATTACTATTCCCACTTCAGTGAGTGCAACAGTAAGGAAAGTGCTGGATAGCGAAGGGGTACAAAATTACTATTCCCACTCCAGTGAGTGCAACAGTAGGGAAAGTGCTGGATAGCGAAGGGGCAAAAATTAATATTCCTACTCCAGTGAGTGCAACAGTAGGGAAAGTGCTGGATAGCGAAAGGGTAAAAATTACTATTCCCACTCCAGTGAGTGCAAAAGTAGGGAAAGTGCTGGATAGCAGAAAGGGTAAAAATTACTATTCCCACTCCAGTGAGTGCAAAAGTAGGGAAAGTGCTGGATAGCAGAAAGGTAAAAATTACTATTCCCACTTCAAAGAGTGCAACAGTAGGGAAAGTATTGGATAGCGGAGGGATAAAACTTATTATTCCCACTCCAGTGAGTGCAACAGTAGGAAAAGTATTGGATAGCGGAGGGGAAAAAATTACTATTCCCACTCCAGTGAGTGCAACAGTAGGGAAAATATTGGATAGCGGAGGGGTAAAAATTACTATTCCCACTCCAGTGAGTGAAACAGTGAGGAAAGTGCTGGATAGCGGAAGGGTAAAAGTTACTATTCCCACTCCAGTGAGTGCAACTGTAGGGAAAGTATTGGATAGCGGAGGGGTAAAAATGACTATTCCCACTCCAGTGAGTGAAACAGTAGGGAAGTGCTGGATAGCGGAGGGGTAAAAATTACTATTCCCACTCTAGTGAGTGCAACAGTAGGGAAAGTGCTGGATAGCGGAGGGGTAAAAATTACTATTCCCACTCCAGTGAGTGCAACAGTAGAAAAAGTATTGGACAGCAGAAAAACGAAAATTACTAATAACATTTCAACAATTAAAAATATATATATATTCTTAAAAATAAATAAACAATATTTTAAAAATATACCATTAACCATATTAAACATATAAAAATAACACATATTATAATGTTAATTACATATAATAAAAACCTACAAATATGATATTAAAAAATATTAAATACATTTATAAACAATATTTATTTAAAAGAAACAAATATTCACAAACAAACAAATTATTTAAAGCATAAATATATTTATTTTATTTCCTACCCTATAACACCACACCAATATAAAAAGACATCAACATTTTTATTAAAATGTATTTCCATAATTAACATAATTAATAATAAATGTAAAATATATTATTATAAATAAAAGATAATAAACATTCATTGATTACACATTCTTTCACACTATAATATCCACAACACACACCTAAAATTAATTACACAATTATGATTATTAATTACTAATTAATTAATTAAAATAAATTAACAAATAATTATTAATTCATCAATAAAAATAAATTACTTCCCACGCCTTCCACCATTTATACCTATAAACACCACAACACACACCTAAAATTAATTACACAATTCCCATAATTAATTACTAAGGGGCCCATTACGATGGCGGGCGGAAGCACTACCGCCGTGCTGGCGGATGCAAAAACCACCAGTTACCGCCGGCACGCAGCAGTCCACACGCCCGCCCAATTACGATGCGAAAAGCAGGCCAAACACCGCCGGCAAGCCAGCAACACCGTCCGCCATCAAAGTGCGCCCGCTCACGTAGCGGCGCAGCACAACTGACACACACCGTCCGACGAAACACGTCCCGCCCGGCGCATAAATTACGATGCCGCAAACAAACGGCTCCCACGGCAAAGAGACACCGCACGTGAAAGAGAGGCGGAAACACGGACGCCGAGCACGGACAACGAAGAAGCGGCACCCCGGGCATGAATCCAGCACTGCAGGCCCTTCCCATGCTTCTGCTGATGCACCACCAAGGACGCAACGTACCGCGGAGACGCAGGTAGGCACACACACAACAAGTGCACGCAAACAGCGCACACAGTGCAAGGGCGGATAAAGCGGACAACCCCCCACCAGCGCGTGCACACTACACATCCACCATTGCATCCACATATGACACACAGGCCAAATCCTAACATCGCGGAACACATGTGTACACACCACCTGGGACTAGGAACCAACCACCCCGTCACGGCCCCAAAGCGCCGATGACGCCGCCACACATGCGCACAACGCAGAGGCCAACCGCAGCGCCATGCATGCGTCGCACACAGACACAGGGACACAACCAAGCAGCACACACACCAGCCCCACCCCGAACGCACATGACACGTGACAGGCCGGCCACAGACATGTCCCCAACGCCCAATTCACGGACAACACCCAACGCCACACAACCGACGCACACATGTCAGTTAAGTCACGCAACAGCAGGACACACCCCAGTGTAACAAACATGGCGAAGCACACAGCGGCGGCAACACCAACTAGGAGAAGCAGGGCTCCTTCGGGAAGAGGAACGCCAGTACCACACTGAAAAACCCATACCACCCTGCACATATGAACAAGACACATGAAACGGAACACCAAAGAGCCCGGGGACCGACAACAGGTGGCCCAAGAATTACATCCACACACAAGGCCCAACGCAGAGCGGAAAGGCAGCCTGCCGCCCACACAAGGGAGAGCAGACAGCACTGAATGACCTTCCATTCCAACACCGAAACCACAGCCCTACGACAGAAGCCGGTGAATACAGCCATTGTCCAAGAATAGACCAACACAGGCATGCCGAGGAGACCGACCACACGGCAGATAGCGCATATCACAGAAGCACACAACGGACGGGGAAGAAAGAAGAAAACACTCCCCCATGTCGGCCACATGCAAGTTAATTGGAAGGAGTCACACAGCACCGACCTTGAACTGTCTGAGAAGCATGTGGGAAGAGGGCCCGTGTCCTCCAAACAAGCCAACAGAACACAAGTCCTGTCTCCCCACGACTACACAGAGCTCACAGCAACCCCGGAGCGTGCACATTGCAGACTGCACACACAGCCGGAGCACGCCACCTCTACGAACCGCTGCGAAATGGCAACCGCAACACACCTACCCAACTACGCCGAAGAGCTCAAGCTGTACCAAACCAGCACGATACATACATTGGGATGCGATCTCCTGTCCCTGCTGAACGTAAGTTACCGACTGACTTACCGCATCACATTGTTCAGCTGCGTCATGCCCGTCTTCTACTGTCGGAGGTGTCCCTACCAGCATCCCGTCGAGATATGCCTCTCCAACCCGGCATGTCTGAAGGCGGACCTGCTACCACTACTCCTCCCTCTGGACGCACACGACAGGGCCTGCTCTGCCTATGGGGGCATGGCGTATGTGGCCAACATCGCACGCGCACTGAAATGGAACCACTGTGCCTCCACACGACGGATCATCGAGAACAGCTACATCGAATGTCACCCAGCATGCCCCATCATGGTCCTCCAAGGGACAACCTACGAACAACACCTTGACAGCCACCATCCGCTTCATTGGCTGGCAAACATGTACACCACCAATGACATGGAAGCCCTGCTGGACGGCATCGCATACCTGTCAACCTGTAAATACGTCGGACCACAACGCAGGTTCCCCGAGTGACCTATGAAGTCCAACCCCGCACCCATGCTCAGCTTCCGCACGGACTGGCCAGTCACCACCACAACAGCCATACCAAACGACCGGCAACTGTAACCACACCATCAACGACATCGCCATGACATCGGATATGACCGGGACATGCACACTGTTCCCCATCACATCCAGGAACACCGCATGCATCGTGGGAGGCAGTGGCATGGGCTCTGTGCATCGCACCCACATGGACGGAACTGCACGAACAACCAGGACACGACATGGATCCAGCGCCCATGGACACACACACCGCTCAGTGGACATGAATAGGTCGCCTGGAGTCTGTGGGTGCTGCACCCCTCCCACCCCCGCCCCGGGAAACCCATACCAGGACCTTTGCATGGACGACAAGTGCATACAACAACAACACGACCCCAGTGACTGTGACATGTCCAGTAACCACCACAGTGCAACAACAAGTGGCACGCCGCTGCATGCACGCAAGCACATGCCCTGATGTCATCTCACATGCACGCGTGCATGAGGAACAACCGCAGCAAACCTGTCACATGGAACTGAGATGGACTGTGCCCATGATGCCGAGCGGTCTGGTAGGCTACATGTATACCGTCTGTGTCAAAGTCCGCAGCTCCGCAGCCATACGTAAATGTACATTAGCACAGCCTTGGCCAAGCAGATGTAACCCCACACCCTATCCCATTTGTAATCATGCTCAGTATATCCTCAACATGTATCCCGCTGCCAGTAGTGTCCACTATACTGCATCACAGAGGACAGAAGACTCAATATAATGTTTGAAACCAGAACTGTCTCCGCTGACTCATTTCACAAGTACGAATGAGAGAGGATGAGAGTATGTGAAGTACACGGCAGTCGTGACATGACCATGTAGTCCACTGGTATTGGATGTCAACGCAAATGAGTAGCACTACTGTGGAAGACACACATGTGTCGTGTGAAGTCGTATGGACGCAGTGCTCAGGTGGGTGGGTGCGACGGGTAGATGCGCACATGCCAAGTTGGAGCACGCCGTGTTGGGAGGGGTCATGAACAGTACACCACCGCTTCCCTGGGCATTGTGAGAGGACACCTGTCGGGGGAGTGAACACGTGTGTGCACAGCAGCCGGGCACACGTACAAAGCGGTACCAGGCGCACCGAATGCCCACCCTCTGTGGACAAGCTGGATCCTGTTGTGCGCCCGCCATGCCCCTTGACAAGGCACACACAGCCCCAGTCGACCAGGTGTAACCCCAACATAGTCAATCCACACAGGCGATACAGGGCACGGGATGGCAGTGGAGCATGGTGTGTGAGAGGTCTCCTCGCGCTCCTCCTGGTCATATCACGCAGGCAATAGAACCTCAACGTCCAGCATGGCAAAAAGTCAAATGGAAGTGTAGGGGGACGCACCACAGCACGAGCAGCACTGACGTCACGGGAGGTGGCTCGCACCATCCCATCCATTGCCCATCATACCAACCACGCCACATGCCATTGCGACTAAGTGCAAGCGCGTGCGCCACCACCCCTGAGCCCTCCCCAGAGAGGCCAAAGAGTGAATGTGTGGGCCATCAGCCACAGACGGACGCGGCATGGCCGCAAGGGCAGCCACAGCCACTGGGTGTCGCAGGTGGCGGATCCGGAAGGCGAAGACTGTGATGCATAGTCCATGCAGGCCGGGTCTCCATTTGGGGCACCACGCAGGTGGACGGCGTCCCGCCACACATCATACCCTGAGACAGCCCACTCGTGCAACTGGACCCACACATGCACTCCTTGCCCTCTCTGGTGCGAGCTTGGGGCTGCCTGTGCAAGCGCTAGCCTCGCAGGTGAGCATGCATATTGGGGGGCGAGGGGAGGACATGAGGGCTGGGGCGAAGATGACTGTATCACTGTCAGTTAGTACAAGGGATGACCCAGATGTGGAAAGGAAGAGACGTGTCCCGTGTGTACTGCAACTAGTCGCCAATCCAACTACCCCCCATGTCCGGAATGTAAGCCCGCACCTAGGCCCGCCCATCCGCCACATCGAACATACCACCAGCACGACAACCTTCCCATTCGAAACACTGACTGGGGGTGGCGACCAGTGAACAATCATGTGTAGCCTACCCACGCGTACATGTGGGCCCTCCATGATCCATGTCACCTGCGGCAAAGACATGACATGCGCAATGAGGGAAGTGAGGAGAGCTGTCCGCCCCACGCGCAGAAGGTGCATCAGCTCCACAGACCCAGCAGCGAGTCCAGCAGGGGTCACATGTGCAGGGGCAGCTGTGCCTGGTGTGAAGGCACATGCATATGGACAGCACATCGACCAATGTGTAGTCTGCCCACATCCACAGTCCATCATCATGCGGACATAGGAATTGAACACAGGGCAACACATCTTAGCTGGTGCACCCACCGTGACCAACAATGCGCAATCATCGACGTACCCGCCCTGTGCATGGCCCCCCACCCAACGGAGGCACATCCAGTGCCACCATCCCACACACACAAGCCTTCCACGGAACATGCTGTGTCCAATGGTCAGTACAGAGTCAGCGCCCATCTGGTGGATCCTGAACAGGAGACACATGCACACACATGCCAGCTCCCACTATGTACGACTGCCACCTGGCACGTGCAATGTAACCTCTCACCTGTGACGTGTGACTGCAAGCACACAGCCGTCTTGGCATGGGGCTGTCAATGTGGACACCAGTCAATGTTTCGGGAGCTGTGATCCGTACAGTGCTGTACATAGGGTGCAGTGCTGACACCTACTACTGTCTCATATCCCCTCGTGCCACAGGTCCCACTTGTATTGGCCGCTCAGCCCGTGCCCACATCGTCGTCGTCGTGTGCCATACTCATCCAGCCTCGGAAGCAGTTCCATGCTCAGCAGACATTCATGTTGCCGTGGCGTTGCCGCTTGACGAATATGCAGTCAGTCCCCATCAGCACGCCCCGCAAGTCATTGGGGCCTAGATCCCCATGTGCATGCACATGGCAGTGGTATGTCTCACTTGCCATTGCCATTGTTGGGAGACCTGTGTAAGTGTATTGTGGCCGTGCCGTCCCAGCTTGACAGCTGGGCTGTGGCCCATGTGCTTGCTCAGTCATGTCAGTGATGTGTATGCGAAATTGCTATGTGCCGTGTTGCTTTGACATGTGTCCTCTGCCATTTAACCCAGGCGGAGACCGAACATTGACCGCCCATACCAATTGCTGGCGGACATGGACGATACAGAGGTAATCAGGAAGTTTCGGCTGGACAGGCCAACTCTGCATCGACTGTGTGCCATGTTAGAGCCCCATCTCCGTCCCCGCAGGGTGTATCCGACTGCTGTCACCCCCACGGCTAAGGTGATGGCCGCCATGCATTTCTTCGCCACTGGGTCATTCCAGCACACAGTGGGCAGTGGAGGAGGGATGTCCCAGCCCATGTTCAGCAAGGTGCTGAGGGATGTACTGGCAGCCATGATGCTGTACCGGAACAGGTACATCAGATTCCCCAGGGCTCGTGAATTGGCGGCAGTGAAGGGTGCATTCTATGCCCTTGGCAGAATCCCACACGTCGTGGGAGCCATTGACTGCACACATGTCGGCCTTGTTCCACCACAGGCCACTGAGCACCTGTACCGCAACAGGAAGCACACGCACTCCCTGAATGTGCAAGTGGTGTGCCTTGCGGACATGGTGATCACCCACGTGTGTGCAAAGTTTCCAGGCTCGGCCCATGACGCACACATAATGCGCAACAGCATCTTGCCACGACTGATGGCCAATCTGCAACAGGATCGTGGCTGTATTGTCGGTGAGTATGTGGAGTGGTGTAGCGTGCTGGTTGTGCGATGCTGTCCCCTGTCCAGTTGGAATAGCAACGGTTCTCTGTGTCCCTCACACCCAGGTGACTCTGCGTATCCGAATGGGGCATGGCTGCTCAGTCCATTGAGGAATCCTCGCACCCCAGCAGACGATCGATACAATGAGGCACATGGGAGGACCAGACGTGTGGTCGAGCGTACCTTTGGCCTCCTCAAGTCCAGGTTCAGGTGCCTGGACCGCACCGGGGTGCACTGGCGTACTCCCCACAGAAGGTGTGCCAGATAGTGGTGGCGTGCTGCATGCTGCACAATCTGGCCATTCGGAAGCAGATCCCCCTCATTGTGGATGACGGAGATCAACCAGGGCCCCAGCCCGCAGACCAGGACAGCTCGAGTGAGGTGGACAGCGGAGAGGAGGAAGCTGGGAATGTGCGCCAGCAGCTCATCGCCCGCTACTTCACTTGACGGTGAGTGTCCATGTACGACGGATGATGTGTCTGTATCTATGCAGGTGTGTGTGTGCTGTGTCAGGGTGGCCGTATGTTCACTGCGTGCAGTGTGTCAACGCTCCATGGCCAGGGTAGTATGCCACTGTTGGTGACTGTGGCATTGTGCCCTATTGCTCTGTGCGATGTGTGTACATTGCTTGTAGTTGTTGACATGTACTGTGTGATGGGTGTGTGACACACTCATTGAATGTGCTCCTGTTCTGTCTCCCACCCCTAGGTCCCTACAGGCCCTCCGGATTCCATTTCCATGCCACGCATCAGGTGCCTTTCCGCCCAAGGTGGCCGTTGTATTCCGTACAATAAAGACACAGGGCACAAACAGCAGTTAGTGAAAAAGGTGCATTTATTACAAACTGTGACATGTGATTGTGTGTAAGGTGATGACAAAAGTGGTGCGTGCAGTGACAATGAGCTGTCGGTCATGGCTGCGTGATGATCAGGGTGTACCCACTGGTTCTATGTCCATAGTCCAACACACACATGCCATCCAGATGGCTGTGTGGAGTGGGATCGTAGAGCAAGTCAATGCAGTGGCTGGTCAAGGAAGGCTGGCGGAAGGCTGGCTGGCTGCCTCACTTGCGACTGGAGCGTGCGAAGTCCTCCCGGGAGATCTGTTTCCTCTTCGGACGGCCCCTTCCACGTTTGGGAGGGGGGTGTGTGGTGGCGACCTGCTGGTGGTGGGTGAGGTGTGCTCACTGGCTGTGGACGCAGGGGAAGTGGACACTGCTGCCCGAGCCTGCGCCCTAGCAGGTGGTGGCGGAGGTGGTGTTGCTGGCCTTGCCTGTGACCCCACCGCCACCACCAGCTGGCCCATGAGGTCCACGAGTTGGTCCATACGGGACACGAATTGGCCCATATGGGCGTCCATGGACCTCAGCACCCCCAGCACCTCCCGCGTGTCAGTAGCAGACCTGGCCCATTGTCCTTGGGCCTCTTCATAGGCCCCAAGGACTCTGGCCATTTGAGGCAGGGCATGGCTCCCAGGGGAGGCTGGCGTTTCCCTGACCCTGCTCCTCCTACCAGTCCTGCTGCCACCGGCCTGCCCACTAGCCACATTGCTCACCACGGTCCTCGCTGTGGCTCCCAGGGTGGATCCAGTCGGCCGGGCCACCACCTGCGCTGGGGCTGGTGCCAGCGAAGACGTGGTGGTGGTGGAGGCGGTGGTGGTCGGTGCGGCGATGGTGGCGGTTGCGGCAGTGGTAGTGGCCGCAATGACCGTGGGTGTGGCCGCAACGACAGTGGCAGCAGGGGACTGGGACTGTTCAGCATCCCTGGATGATGGGTTGGTGGGTAGGAGGGGTCCTGGGGAGCGGCTGGGCCCTGCCACGCCAGATGGGCCAGCTTGGTGGTCCGTGTCCGAAGAGGTGGACAGATCCTCCAGATCCGTGTGTCCTCGTTGGGGGCTTGTAGGCTGGCTGTGCTGGCTGCTGTCTCCATCCCCAGCGTCCAGCAGTTCGTCACCTGTGGAGAAAATGAGATTTGTTATTGTGTTGCACCTGGCGAAGTATGTATTAGTCGTCTGACATTGGCAGTTCGTGCAATCTCGTACATGGGTTTCCCGGAGGCGAGTGTGTGGCTGTGGCATCTGTAGGTGTGTGTGCTAGGCAATGGGACTGTGTGCTGTGCACATGTGGCATGGGACGGATTGGCCATGCCGATGGGTGTGTTGCTTTGCCCCTACTCATTGTGACTCTGGTGTATGCGGGCTCCTGGCCCATCCTGGGTCTGGTTTGTACTTTGCTTTTGGAGTTCAAATGGAACGCTTAGGAACGCATATGGCAACATGGGGGCCATGCCCCAGATTCGCATTTGGGATGGAATATGCTTTTGGGGTTCAAATGGAACGCTTAGGAACGCATATGGCAACATGGGGGCCATGCCCCAGATTCGCATTTGGGAGGGTATATGCTTTTGGGGTACATGCTGTGAGCCATGGGTGCCGAACGTGACATGTGTTGTGGCAGCATGACAGTGCATGGTCTGAGGTGTGTGCATGCCTGACATGCCCTGCATATTTGCTGTCTGTTGTGGTTACTGGACATGGCATTGGACGCATCGTTATGAGTGAGTGATAGTTGTGTGCCAGCCAACGTATTGCAGTTGTCCCATCTCCTTGGTGTGCGTGCTGCCCTGTGCCATGTGCATCACTGCAGTGCTCGGGGGGTGTGGCCCATGTTGTGTGTTGTTGCTCACAGTGTGTCGTGCGCTTAATTGACTTCTGGCACATGGTTGGTCATGGGCATGTGTCTTAGCGTGACTGCTGTATGTGTGGCAGCTGTGCGGATGACATGCCTTTCATGAGACTGGGGCTGACGGATGGGATGGATGGTATGTTGTATGTGCATGGTGTGTCTGTGTGTTTGATGGGTTCAGTGGTGTTCGTGTGCATTTCTGTTGTTCCGCTCTGTTGCGTCTAGTGTTGTTTGTCTTACATAGGCGTAGTTGTGGGGTGTGTGGTTGACAGGCAGTAGGGGCTACATGGACAGGACTTCAATGGTGTTTCGGTTGTGTGTGATGAGTTGCACAGTGGCTGCCGTGTGGGACTATATTCAGTGTGGCTTGTGCATGCAGACGTGGCTCCTTGGGTGTTGCTATGTCTGTGATGGGTCATGTGGGGTGTGAGTCTGCTGTTCATGTCCGTGTGCACATTGTTCACTTGTTCGTGACGGTGGGCGGTGCTGCGTGTTCGTGTGCTACGTGACATGTCCCATGTGTTGGTGGTGTTATGGTCCTCATGCCTCCAGTAATCCAGCCCTGTCCAGTTTCCCACCTGCAAGTTGTTCGTGCGTGCACTGTACTGGATGCCACATGGCTCTTAGCGGGGGTGCTCCATGTTGCAGGTCTGTGGGGGTGGGGGGGTGTAGTGGGTCGTGGGGGTGGCTGTACACCCACTGACACCGATTGCTGTGGACCGTGATGTCTGCCTTTCGGCTGTCGTTGTGCACTGCGGTGGCTGACACGTGGGTGTGGGGTGTGGGGGATGCTCCTCCTTGCTGTGCTGTGGGACTGGGGCCTGGTGTGTGTTGTACTTGGGCTGTCCACCGTCCCACCCACTGCACTTTGTGTTCCTGCCACTTACCTGTTACTTATCTGTTGGTGCAGCTGTGCCTGACACATGGGTGTGGGGAGTGCTCCACCTTGCTGGTCTGTGGGAGTGGGGGCCTGGTGGGTGTTGTACTTCAGCTGTCCCCCTCCGACCCACTGCACTTTGTGTTCCTGCCACTTACCTGTTACTTGTCAGTTGGTGCAGCTGTGGCGGACACATGGGTGTGGTGGGTGCTCGTTGTAGCGCTTCTGGCATATTTGGGGACCTGTTGGTGGTTACGTGGCTGGCTTAGTGTACACATGTCCCCACGCATCTTACAGTTGTTCGGTTTGGCCTGTGTGTGGTAGTGTCTGTTGCATGTGCGTGTGATGTGTTGTGTATTGTGTGCTGGACATGGGGGTGTTTGTCCCTGGGAGCTGTGGCATGGTGGTTGCGCATGTGTGTACATAGCGGTGTGCTGGTATACATTAGTTTGTACTTACCAGCCTCCACTCCCCTGCTAATCCGGCGAGGATCTCCGGATGGATTACGACTCGCACCTTCTCCTCCCACGCTTTGAAGGTCTTAAAGAGCGCGGGATTCCCTCCGCCAGTGACGGCAGCCAGCTCTCTGTTTTTGCCCTCCTTCTTCTTGACCAGGCTCTTGACGTCATTCCAACGTTTGTTAATCTCGGTTCTGTTCCTGGGCAGGGTCCCGACTGCATTGACCTGGTCTACGATCCGGGTCCACATTCTGTTTCTGGTGGCTAGTGGTGTGTGCTGGACCATGTTCCCATAGATTTGTGGGTACACCTTGATGATCTCGTCGACCATGACCGTCAGCTCCATGGGCGTGAACTTGGGCATCCTTTGTGGTGCCATGGTGTTTGTGGTGCTGGTGCGGTGTGTGTTGTGTAATGTGCAGGGGGTTTGTGGTGCCGGTGTTTGGTGGTGGTGGTGGTGGTGGTTGTGATGTGTGCGTTTCTGTGGTGTGCTGCTGTCCTTGCTGTGTCACTGTGTCCTCTCCTCTCCTCTCTGGTTTGCAATGTAGCAAGGGGTTGTGGTCTGTGGGAGTGCTGCTTTTGTACTCACCTATGTGGGTGTGTCCTCATGGTCTGTTGTTTTCAGGTGTGTTGTGTCTGGGGTTCTGGCCTTTGTATTTTTTGTTTGTCCGGGGGGTGTTTTCGGGATGTGTACTGTGCTTGTGTATTTGTGCGTGCCTTGCTGTGTGGACTTGTTGGCCATGTTGTGTGCTATTGGTTTTGTGTGCGGATGGTTTCTGTGCAGGTACGTGGGCGCCATGGCTTCTGCCATGTCGATTCTCATCGGCGTTGTTTGCGCTGGCGGGCGGTATATTTGTTGTTTTTCCGCGCTCATGGCGGTGCGATCGTAATTTCACGTGCGGTGTGTCGGCCGTGTGGGCGGGCGGTTTTGTGTTGTCGTGCGTGTTTCCGTCCGTGGCGGGCGGTTTGACTCCGACTCGGACGATGGCGGGCGGTATTTTGTATGATTTTTCCGCCGATGGCGGTTTTCAGTTTGTGTACTCATAATGGCGTGGTCGGTGTTCAGGCGGTGTGTGCGGGCGGATTTTTGCCGCTTCCATGCCTGGTGGATTTTTTTACGCCGGGTATCGTAATGTGCCCCTTAGGGTCAGATATGTCAACATTAAGAACTGCGATTTCCAAATTGGGATTCTTACCAAATTGCAAATTGGGAAACTGCAATTCCTAATGTATGACAGTTTTATTTTTAAAATCGTGATTCCTAGTAGGTTTCAAATCGACCTAGTTCATCATATTTAATGAGGTCTTCACAGGGGTGGTGGCCTGGTGGGGGCCGCAGACCATCATGTCTGTGGCTGCTTTTTAATAAAGCAATCTTTTTTTTTTTTTTTTAAATGCAGCCCGTTTTCCTTAAAGGAAAACGGCATGCGTTTCAAAAAAGAAAATTAACTATTTAAGTTTCATTTTTTAAGAGTATGGCAATGGTCAATGGGACCACTGCCTGGTCTTATAAAATATTGTGTTCAACATTCTAAAAGGAGAAGGGGTCCCATTGAGACTCCTTCCCATTTGCAAATGGGTTACTCCCACTTTTGAATTGGTGGTAAAGTATTACTGTTTTGCGATCGGAATTCGGTCGCAAAACATTAATGCATACCACTGTGAGTCGGTATTTGGAAGGAACGTCCAAAACATGCCCCTTCCAAATATCAAATCGGAATTGGCTTGTAAACACATCTTGTGATTTGGTAACAAGTTACCTAATCACAATTTGCCTTTTGTACAATGAAAAAAGCTTTATTGCTGTCCCAAACGGTTTGCGACCTCAAAAAAGAGTTGTACATCTGGCCCAGAAGATTCACCTGGTGAAATGCAGAATTCTATGGACAAGTACATATTGAGTTCAGATTTTGAAGAACTGTGAAGATTATTTTTAATATATAATTAATATATTTTTAATATATGATTAATTTACCATCCAGCTGAAGTATGTCTTCTTGAGATTTCCTGTGAGAGTCTTTTAAAAGAATTATCCTGGTTTGGGGCACATAAAAATCAAGTTACCCAGACTGGAAACAATTTACTTGACTTCTTAGGCTCTTATTACACGTGGATTTGGAAATAGTACTCTGAGGGTCCACTAAGAAATTAGGAATTATCAGAACTTGGGTAATTTGGAGTCCAATTCCTCTAGTAAATTCTCACTGTTGCCAAACATTTGCCTTACCCCTTTCAGAATTAAGTGGCCACTACTCATAATGAGAGCCTTAGTTTGGGGTTTACAGTAATTTGCTACACGCCTATAAACTGGAACAATATTCCTCAACAAACCAGGCTTGCATCTTTGCACTTACTATTCAAGAATAAACTCAAGGCAAATCTCTTTACAGACCGTCTCAATCATCATTAGGAATTTAAAAGCTGCTGCTGCAGCCCCAGATGCCATTCTGATTATGTTTGCCCTCCCAGTGGTATGAAGCTTTTCCTCCATTATCTATTATCTTTCACCATTTTGAAGAGCATTATATTACTATGGGCTGCGAATTCCAGTACCAATTGTATGTTTATTTGTTTTCCTCTTTGCATCATTGATTTCTGGGTCATGACATGGGACGAGGGTTCACACATGGAAGATATCAAAACTGGAGAAAATAATTTAAAACAAATGTGTGATAGACTTTTTTGTTGTTGTACAAACAAGCAGATGACCGTAGGTTGCCATGTGACATCTGTGAGTGGCTTGGCTTTTGGTGCCCACCAGAAGAAAATAAGTTACTTACCTATAAACTGTGGCTCTCCAGTATGGGTATCTTTCATAGATTCACATGCTTGAATCATTCACCGTCGTCGAAGTGGGAGTCCCACGGTACATTAAAAGGAGCAAGTAATGACTTTAACATTAAAGTTAATAGAGAAAAAACATTCACTTTAATATCTCGTCCTAGTCATTAGGAATGGTCTAAATTCCAGCCACTCAGGCGACAGCACCCTCTAGAACACTCTCCACAGAGGCTCCAGGCTCTCAGATTTTCGAGCACAAGTGTAATTTAAATGTATAAAAATAACCAGGGGAGCCTCTATGGGGAGGAGGGTGGGTCGCATGTGAATCTATGAAAGATACCAATACTGGAGAACCACAGTTTACAGGTAAGTAACTTATTTTCTTTTCCAGTATTGGGGTATCTTTCATAGATTAACATGCTTGAATCCGAATAGATAGCAGTAGTATTATAGGTATGCATGCTGATATAAGGCATTAAGTAAAAAAACATACGTAATCCTGTACGTAGTAAAATGCATCACAAATACATATATATATATGTATATATATATATATATATATATATATATATATGTATGTATATATATATATATGTATATATATATATATATATATACTTGAAGATGGAGGATCACAAGAAAACAACAGCCAGCCAGGGCAAAAATCTGGATCCCAAAGGATACAATGAGTCACAAAGAAATAAAATATCCAAGAAAGAAGTGACTCAAACAGATAGATTCACCAAAGAACAAAAATATATTTCAACTACAACGTTTCAGCTTCCGCCTTCCTCAGGTAGTACAAGATGGTTTGCTCAGTGGCTGCACAGATGACACAGCTGAATTTTCAAAAAGCATCATGAGTGAAGATTCTATTTGGAATGTGGAATCAATGCAGTCCTGAGAGCTCTTGAGATATGCAGTAATCAGGTTGTATTATCAGTAATGTTCAGTCCATCTGGATGCAGTGATTTTAAACGGTACATCCAGAAGTTTTCTCTGGAGTCCAGTAGTTCTTCCTTTGAGACATGTTCCACGGGGAAAATCTTCAAATCTGATAGTAAATGATCCACAAGGTTAAAATGATTGGCTACAGAGCTCTCAGGACTGCATTGATTCCACATTCCAAATAGAATCTTCACTCATGATGCTTTTTGAAAATTCAGCTGTGTCATCTGTGCAGCCACTGAGCAAACCATCTTGTACTACCTGAGGAAGGCGGAAGCTGAAACGTTGTAGTTGAAATATATTTTTGTTCTTTGGTGAATCTATCTGTTTGAGTCACTTCTTTCTTGGATATATATATATATATATATATTATAAAGACATTTGCTTGCATATATTTATTTAAATATACAAATGTACATAACAATGTATACACGATAAAACAAACTTAAATCAATTATCAATCACATAAAAGCAGTAGTCAAGACATTTAGGAAGGTGGGAAGAAGAGAGGCTCATTTTAGTGAAAAAGATTACGGAGAACCGCTTGTCCCACAGCTGTGTCAGCATTACTTATGGCTTCCAAACAGTAATGCCTTGTAAATGTGTGCCTGCTGGACCAGGTTGCTGCTCTGCAGATCTGTTGTATAGGCACACCGGCAAAGCGGGCTGTCGAAGATGAAACAGCTCTTGTACAGTGAGCTATCACTGTTGAAGATAGTGGTTTGCCTGCTTGCTGATGGCAGAACTGTACAGTTGATGAGATCCAACGTGCTATACTTTGTTTAGTAACAGGATATCCCTTTTTAATGTTCCGATATGCCACAAACAGCTGATCAGTTTTGCGGATGCTGGTTGTCTTCTGCAAATAGAATTTTATACACCTCTTTAGATCCAAGAGTGTAAAGATCTTTCCACTGGTGTCTGCGGATTTGGGAAAAACGTTTTCAATATGACTGGTTCATTTAAATGAAAATCTGATGGGACCTTAGGTATGAAGGTAGGATTGGTACGAAGTATAACAGAGTCCCTTGTAAATTGAAGGAAAGGATGATGAATAGTGAAAGCTTGTATGCCGCTTACTCGTCTAGCTGACGTAAGAGCCAGCAGAAGAGACGTTTTTCATGTGATATATTTGAGGTCCTGTGAGCGTGGGGGGAGTGCGGGCCGGATACACAGACGCGGAGGCTGGATATGGTGTGCAATCTTTAGTGTTTTTATTAACAAGCTTGGACTGTTGGTAATTGTAGGTACAAGCAACACAGTCCGTGTCCTCTCCTTCTGTGGGCCCCTTCTGGTCGTCTCAGTCGTTCTTCTCCTCCCAAGAGGCTCTTGAGGTGGTGGTGGTGGTTCGGAGGCTCATAAAAGGGGGAAAGAGACAAGAAGGAGCCGTCAGTGGTAGTCCCTCAAAGGGGTATTGTCTGGTGCTAACCGTCACCACACCCGGTCGGTGATACGTCTTGTGACACGGCGTACAAGGAAGGGATGTGCCGTAAACAAATAAGAATAGGGGGGTTTTAAAAAAGTGTGTTGGGTTCAGGTGCTCTAAACGGGAGGTGCAAATAGGTGACTCAGTATTCGTGCTTTCTAGCGTTGTATACCCCGGCGCTCCCTATCCCACCCCAAGTGTGCTTTCCTCTCCCGCCTCCCCTGTTCCCATCTCCCCGTTCTCTCTTTCAGTAGGACTCACCGGCTCCGCCGCAACTCTCCTGAGTTGCGGCCGCTCTCCAGCGTCCTCCGGTGGACTCCACCAGTCCTCGCTCCACTCCTCCTCTCCTTCCGGGTCGTCCGCTTCCGCTCGTCGACTCGCGCAGATCTCCGTCTCTTCTCCGGTATGGCTCTCCTGTTCGTCTTCCTCACTCTCCGTGGATCCGCGCGCTTCCGTCTGTCCTCGGGCTCCTTTTACCGGCCTCGGGTTTCCAGTTCCGGAGTCAGTCCCGCCCACGTCCAGCGACTCCCACCTTGTAACTGGCTCCTGTAAGGACACATGATAAGGGGGCGTGGTTACCCTCACTGGCGTCGGACGATAGTCCTCGCGGCTTCGTGGGAATCCCGAGATGGCTGATCCGGGGCAGTCATAAATTAAAGGCACCGTGCAGTCATTGTTGGGAAAACCCTCACATCCCCTTTCCCTAGCCGTCCTTCTTGTAGGGGTTGTCTCTACCGGGTATCTTGACAGAAAGTCCACGTTTGTTTGTTCTGTACCCTTCCGATGTTGTGTAGAGAATCTATATGGTTGTAGAGACAAAAACCACCGAAGCACTCTTTCATTGTGTCCTTTGTTCCGAGCTAACCATTCCAGTGGGGCATGGTCGGTATAGAGGATGAACTCTCGTCCTTCTAAGTAATACCGTAGTGACTCAATGGCCCACTTTATAGCGAGTGCCTCTTTCTCGATCACTGCGTAATTCTTTTCTCGGGGTAGAGTTTTCTACTGAGGTACAGGATTGGTTTCTCTTCGCCCCCAGGGGTACGTTGTGAAAGAATTGCCCCCAGACCCTGATCTGATGCATCAGTTTGCAAGATGAAGGGAGGGTGTAGTTAGGGCTGGTGAGTACCGTGTCTGCCGTTAGCGCGGCTTTCAGCGCCTCAAAAGCTCGGATCATTCCTGGAGTGGGTTGTTTCAATAGGGCTTCGGTTTTTGCGCTTTTCTGCAATAAATCAGTGAGAGGGGCTGCTGTTTGAGAGAAATTAGGTATGAACCTCCGGTAGTAGCCTAATAGGCCTAGAAAGGCCCTGAGGTCTTTTTTTGATCGGGGAAAAGGTACTAGGGTGATAGCGGCTATTTTGTTATTTTGGGGTCGGATGACACCCTCCCCCAAAAGAAAACCTAGATATCTGACCGTTTGGGCGGCCAAATGACTTTTGGCCGGGTTTATTTTGAGGTTATGACAGCCCAAGGCGTGAATCACATTATATAGGTGGGTGAGATGTTGTTCCCAGGTCTCGCTATATATGATGATGTCGTCAAGATACGCCCCTGCGTATTTCTCATGGGGTCGTAACACCAGATTCATGGTTCGCTGAAAGGTCGCTGGTGCCCCGTGTAGCCCAAAGGGCAACACAGTGAACTGATATAGGCCGTCTGGTGTAGAAAAAGCTGTTTTCTCCCTGTCTTGTTCCCGTAAGGGATTTGCCAGTACCCTTTGCAGAGGTCAAGGGTACTAATGTATTTGGCATTCCCTATGCGCTCAATCATTTCGTCGACCCTCGGGAGAGGATAGGCGTCGAAGTCGGAGATTCTGTTGACTTCGCGGAAATCAATACAAAAACGGACCGTGCCGTTAGGTTTTGGTACTAGTACTATAGGGGAGTTCCAGTCGCTCTTGGAGGGCTCGATTATCCCCATGTTTAACATCTGCTTTACCTCTTCCCTAATTACGGTCCTACGGGCTTCGGGTATACGGTAGGGACGTAGTCGCACTTTCTTACCGGGTTGGGTCTTGATGGCATGTTCTGTTACGGTTGTCCTCCCTGGGGTCAGGGAGAAGATCCCCTGTAGGGGACAAAGAGCGTCTAGGAGGGATCTTTTGAGGTCCACGGGTAAGTCCTGATCTATGCTCTGTTCCATCAGGAGGCTTTTCTCTTTCTCTTGACCTAACATGACAGGGAGAAGTCTTAACCACTTCTTTAGTAGATTAACGTGGTATATTTGTGAGGTAGCTCTGGTCGGATCTGTCTCTACTCGGTAGGTTACTGGGGTCACTTTGTCCAATATGGTATAGGGACCCTGCCATTGGCCTAACATCTTCTGGTCTGAAGAAGGCATCATAAGAAGTACTTGATCCCCCACAGCGAATGTTCTTTCTTTTGTTCCCTTGTCATATTGTTTTTTCTGGGCTGTCTGAGCCGCCTCTAGATTCTGTCGGACTATGGCACGGACTTGCCCCAAGTGTGTTTTAAGCCGGTCTACATATTCCAGGAGTGGTCTACATTGGCTTGGTTCTGCTTCCCACGTTTCTTTCGCCATATCTAGAAACGTACGGGGTTGATGGCCGTACAAGAGCTCGAACGGAGAATACCCTGTGCTCTTCTGGACTTTACACCGAATGGCGAATAGTGCTAAGGGCAACATTTCTTCCCACTTTCGTGTTTCGAGGGATAGAAGTTTTTAAGGGTGGTCTTCAAGGTGGCGTTGTAGCGCTCAACCAACCCGTCCGTTTGTGGATGATATGCTGCAGTGCGTATTTGTTTGATGCCTAGGTGACTACACACCTGCTTCATCAATTTAGAGACAAAGGGCGTCCCTTGATCTGTGAGGATCTCTGTGGGAAAGCCTACGCGGGAAAACACCATTATCATGGCTTTAGCTATGTTTGAGGTGTTGGGGTGTCTTAAGGGTATGGCCTCCGGAAAACGGGTGGCATAGTCCACGAGAACTAGGACGTAGCGGCAGCCGCTTCTGGAGGGCAACAGGGGTCCTATTATGTCCATCCCTATCCTTTGAAAGGGTTCCGCTATAACGGGAAGAGGCCGTAGGGGTACTCGGGAGGGTTTGTATCTACTGTTTTTCTGACATATCGGACAACTCCGGCAATATGTACGGATTTGTTGATGGATGCCTGGCCAGTAGAATTTCTCGAGAATGGCTTGTTCGGTCTTCTCGTCACTAAAATGGCCCCCAATAGATGACTGTGGGCAAGGTATAATACCTTCTCCCGAAAGGGGCCGGGTATGAGGAGCTGTGCGGGGTGAGTAGGACTACCTTTTCTATACAACAGTCCGTTTCTTTTAAAGAAATAGGGACCTACTTGAAGGGGGTCCTCGTTCTCTAGGGCTCTGCTCCAGGCTTCTTGTAGGACGGGGTCCTCTCTCTGTGTGGCGTGGAAATCCCTATCGGTCTCCCAGGGGTGCTCCTCTACCCGGACGGGATATGCCGCATGGCTCTTCTTCTTCTCCTCTCTTCTCTGCTTACGACTTTTCCTTGCTTTGGACGGGGGCCACTCAGGGTCCTCTTCTTGAGAAAAAGGGGCTTCTCTCCACCAATCTTTTGCGTTTGGAGGGGTCCCTTTTATTAGATCGGCTAGTCGTGGATAGTCATTCCCCAGGATGAGTTGTTCGGGAAGCCGGGAATGAGACCAACTTTTAGGGCGGAGCCCGGATCGGTGGAGTGTTGTATCCGAACGTGCGTTGTGGGATATTGTTTTGTGTCCCCATGAACGCACTGTATGGCCACTGTCCCATTAACCGTTCCTGATGCTTGGTCGAGGTCTTGGGGTCTTAACACGCTGTGGAGACACCCAGTGTCTGCTAGGGCGGTTAAGGGTTGTCCATTCACCAATACCTTACACCGATAAGGAGGTAGGGATCTCCCATGTTGGGAACAATAATAATTGCGGGCTATTCCGACCTCCATAGGTTCCTCCTTTTGGGGACAAAAACGCGCTATGTGTCCCAGACCCCCACAGTTGTAGCACTGTGGTCCGGGTGGGGGTGCCCTAAAAGGGGTGTTCCAGGCGTTATAGTAATATGGTCCGGTTTCCTAGGTATTGGATTTCGGGGGACGATGTGGTCCGCTGGTTCCGCCTCTCAGGGAACTTCCTCCCGCCCCTTCTGTATCTCATGCGCCCGACTGAAGGCACTGGCGATTTCAACTGCGGTTTCCAGAGTAAGGTGGGCGTGTTGGCGTACCCATCTCTGAATGGGTGGATGTAGGGAGGACAAATACTGCTCTAAGTAGATTTTGGACATGATTTCCTCTTTAGTGGTCGAGGAGGGCTTCAACCATCGGTCAGCTAAGTCCTTCACGCGGAAGTATAGCGCTCTTGGGGTCTCCTGGGGTCCCTCTTTCAACTGACGCAGCCGTATGCGATAGGTCTCATCGTCTATCCCTAGTCGTTCAAGGATGCATTGTTTTATGTCCGCATAAGGGGTGAGACCTTGCAAGTTTGCGGCTTGGTATGCGGCTTGGAGCTCGCCTGTGAGTAAGGGTCCCAGGTACTGTCCCCATTTATCGGCGGGCCATGCGGCTGCCATGGCCATCCTTTCAAAGTTACAGAAGAAGTAATCCGGGTCTTCTCCGCTCACATACTTCTGTAATACAAGGGACGGAAGTGTGGTGGTCCCTCTCGGCTGGCTGAGTGCCTCGGCAAGCTTCCCTAGGGCCGTTTCCTGCGATTGACTCTGTCCGGCAAGCGTTTGTTGCATCTTGTCGCGGTCGTCTTCCACGACCGTAAGGAACCTCTCCATGGCCTTGCCTAAGCTCTCTTGACTGTCCGCCATCTTCCTGATCGCAGCCTCCATGTCTCCGGATTATCCCACTTCTGACACCACTTGTGAGCGTGGGGGGGAGTGCGGGCCGGATACACAGACGCGGAGGCTGGATATGGTGTGCAATCTTTAGTGTTTTTATTAACAAGCTTGGACTGTTGGTAATTGTAGGTACAAGCAACACAGTCCGTGTCCTCTCCTTCTGTGGGCCCCTTCTGGTCGTCTCAGTCGTTCTTCTCCTCCCAAGAGGCTCTTGAGGTGGTGGTGGTGGTTCGGAGGCTCATAAAAGGGGGAAAGAGACAAGAAGGAGCCGTCAGTGGTAGTCCCTCAAAGGGGTATTGTCTGGTGCTAACCGTCACCACACCCGGTCGGTGATACGTCTTGTGACACGGCGTACAAGGAAGGGATGTGCCGTAAACAAATAAGAATAGGGGGGTTTTAAAAAAGTGTGTTGGGTTCAGGTGCTCTAAACGGGAGGTGCAAATAGGTGACTCAGTATTCGTGCTTTCTAGCGTTGTATACCCCGGCGCTCCCTATCCCACCCCAAGTGTGCTTTCCTCTCCCGCCTCCCCTGTTCCCATCTCCCCGTTCTCTCTTTCAGTAGGACTCACCGGCTCCGCCGCAACTCTCCTGAGTTGCGGCCGCTCTCAGCGTCCTCCGGTGGACTCCACCAGTCCTCGCTCCACTCCTCCTCTCCTTCCGGGTCGTCCGCTTCCGCTCGTCGACTCGCGCAGATCTCCGTCTCTTCTCCGGTATGGCTCTCCTGTTCGTCTTCCTCACTCTCCGTGGATCCGCGCGCTTCCGTCTGTCCTCGGGCTCCTTTTACCGGCCTCGGGTTTCCAGTTCCGGAGTCAGTCCCGCCCACGTCCAGCGACTCCCACCTTGTAACTGGCTCCTGTAAGGACACATGATAAGGGGGCGTGGTTACCCTCACTGGCGTCGGACGATAGTCCTCGCGGCTTCGTGGGAATCCCGAGATGGCTGATCCGGGGCAGTCATAAATTAAAGGCACCGTGCAGTCATTGTTGGGAAAACCCTCACAGGTCCGCTCTATGAATGGGCTCAAATGGCCCTTTCATAAGTTGTGCCAACACAATGTTGAGATGCCAAGGTCGAGGTGGGCGCCTTATTGGTGGGAACATTCTAAACAAGCCTTTTAGAAATCGTTTCATAATTCTTGATGACCAAAGCGACTGTGACCCGTTATGCCGCCGAAATCTGGATATTGCAGCGAGGAAAACCTTAATGGACGAATGGGAGAGACCAGACTTAGCCAGCAGCAGGAAAAAAGGTAGTAGCTGCTCTGGAGGAGATGGGATAGGATGTACCTCGGAGTTTGCACACCAATGGCAGAATCTCTTTTATTTAAGCTTGTAAGTCTTGATAGTGGACGGAGCTCTAGCATTCGCAAGGACCTCCCGACAGTCAGCAGGGATGGCTAGATCGGAGAACTCATAGTGTTCACGAGCCAAGCCAACAATCGAAGAGATGTTGGGTCTGGATGGCAGACTTGGCCGTGATTCGTCGTTAACAAGTTCGGTATTGGACGCAACCGAATGGGTTTGGACTCCGATAGAAGGAGAAGCTCTGTGAACCAGAACTGGCAAGGCCACCTGGGTGCTATGAGTAATATTCTGCAAGGTTCCTTCCTCATCTTCCAGAGCACCCTTGGAATTAAAGGAATCGGAGGAAAAGCGTAAGCATAAATCTTTGACCAATTTATCAAAAACGCATTCCCGCACGATCCCTGTTGGGGTAGCCAGCTGGCGAAGAATCGGCATTTGCTGTTCTGACTGGTTGCAAATAGGTCTAACTTCGGTTCGCCCCATGATAGAAAGAGGCAATCCAACGTCGGTTGGTGGAGTTCCCTCTCGTGGTTGGCCGAGATTGATCTGCTCAGGGAATCTGCCAGGATATTGGCCACTCCTAGAACATGTTCTGCTGTTAATATTATCTGGTGCTGAATTGCCCAATCCCAAATTTGCTGAACTTGCAGAGATAGCGTAGTCGATCTGGTCCCTCCTTGTTTGTTTAAATAATGCAAGCTTGTTGTATTGTCTGACCGAATTAAAACTGATGTTCCTGAGATTTTGAAAGAAAGGACTTCAGGGCCAGGAAAATTGCCTTTAGTTCCAACAGATTGATGTGTAGGGACCGTTGCTGGCTCTCCCAATTGCCCTTGACTGTCAGACCCTCCAGATGTGCTCCCCAACCTTCGAGGGAGGCATCTGTCGTAATTATGTATTTTGGAGAATCTATTAAGAACGACCGGCCTGTGGCTATGTTCGGGATGTGAGTCCACCATTAAAGCATCTCCTTCATCTGTGGTGTTATGCTTATAATATCCTCGAAGGACCCTGAGATTTGTAACCACAGACTGTCTAGTTCTTCTTGCAAGGCCCTCATCCGCAAGCGGCAGTTGGGAATGAGGGGAATGCAGGAGTATAACATTCCCAGAAGCGATTTGTACTTCCTTACTGAAATGGACTTTTTTACGAGGAGTAGAGCTGCCAATCTGCGAATCTTCTCTTGCTTTTCCTGCGAGGTGAAGGCTTTTGCCTGGTGAGTGCCCAAGGTTGCTCCTAAAAATATTCTGATCCTCGAGGGAATTAGCTGAGACTTTGGAACGTTGATGGACAGCCCCAAGGACTGGAAAAGGGAGAGGCATCTCTGAGTATGACTGCTTGCCACTGCAAAAGATTTTGCTTTTATGGGACAATCGTCTAGGTAGGGGAAGATTTGAATCCCTGCCTGTCTTAGATGGGCCGCCACTGGTGCTAGGACCTTGGTGAACACTCGAGGTGCCGAACGAAGGCCAAATGGAAGAACCCGGAACTGATAGTCCATGCCAGCCACTCTGAAGCATAAGAATTTCCTGTGCTTGGGGAGAATGGGGATATGAAAATAGGCGTCTTGAAGGTCTAAGGTAGTCATGTAATCTCCTTGATTCACTAATTGAAGCACCTCCTGAAGAGATAACATACGAAAGGTTTGTTTTTTCAGGAATTTGTTGATGCAACGTAGGTCCAAGATGGGGCACCATTCTCCTGATTTCTTTCTTATGAGGAAAAATCTTGAATAAAATCCTGTTCCTCGCTGTGCACCTGGTACCACTTCGATCGCTCCCTTGTGCAACATTACCTTTATCTGAGATAGTAATTCTGTTAGATGAGAAGGCGGAGGACCTCAGGGTAGGAAATTTGGAGGGATCTTCTGAAATTCCAAAGTGTGACCGTTGGAAACTATATCTAAAACCCATCTGTCTTTTGTTATTGTAGACCATCTGGGGAGGAAAAAGGAAATCCTTCCACTAATTTTGCGAGGATTGGTGGGGATTGTGGCCGGCACTAGGCGTTTGTCACTGTTTCTTGGTGCTCTCTCTTCCTCTGAAGGCTGTCTTTCCTCTATAGTGCTTGTAGGAAGCGGCAGGAGGTTGCTTGTACGACTGCTGATGTTGTGTTGATGAATATCGGGATTGCCCCTGATAAGGTTGGAACTGTTTGTACCTATTATAACGTCCCCGGAAGGAAGATGAGCCACGTCCTCCACGAAAAGGGTGCTTCTTAAACTGCAGGGTGCCTAGCGCCTTCGCAGTATCTGTATACTTCTTAATCATTTGCAGCGCTTCATCAATGTAATGGCCAAATAAGGATTCGCCATTGTAAGGCATATCCATGATCTTTGTCTGCACTTCTTGCTGGAAAGAAGTAGCTCTTAACCAGCCCTGTCGTCTTAGAACTGCCGCACCAGCCAATTGTCTGAAACCTGTTGACGAAACATCTACAGTGCAGTCAATAATCTCCGCCGAGATCCTCTCTCCCTCCTGAAGAATTCTCCTTGCTTCTGCCTTCGAGGCCTCAGGCAACATATCAATAAACTGCGAAATGTCCGACCACATTTGGCGGTCGTATCTACCCAAAATAGCAAGGGAGTTGTCCGCTCTAGCAGTGGTTGCTGCTATGGTGGAGAATTCTTTTCTATTAGAGTCGAGACATCTTCCGTCTCTATCAGGAGGGGCAGACAGGGGTGAAGCAGGATTTCTGGCACGACATTGAGCCGCCTGAGAAATCACCGAATCTGGCTTAGATTGTCCTAATAGGTAGGCAGGCGAGTTGTCCGGCGCCTTAAACTTCTTCTCCAACTTAGGCAAGACTGCTGGAATTGAAGCTGGTGTTCTCATTACCTTTAGGCCTTCCTCCCATATAAAATCCACTATGGGAATTGAACAAACCTGCCTTTTAGTCTGTTCCTTAAAATCGTAAAGGAAACAATAAGCTTGTTTGATAACCATGGGAAGCTGAAATCTCTTTGCCGCTCTTTCCATAAGGGTATGAAAACCCCCTATATCTTCGGGTGGCGAATCCTCCGGAAGTGGGGAGGAAGGAGGTGGTGTTTGTATTTGATAGTCTTCCCATTCGTTAGGTAGTGATACCTCATCCAGCTCACCCTCCTCTCTCTCGTCATCAGTAGAATGATGCTCCTGACACTGTTTATCAATGAAGGCTGTGCTGTAGGAGTTTGAGGAACTGAAGTAGCTGGTTCTGAAGGAGGGAATATGCTGTAGTAATCTTCTACCATATGCTGTAGGTTTTGATACTAGGGAAACAGGCATTTGAATGATTTGTTCCCTGTGCGTTTGCTGGTTGGGGTCCTGATGATAGTAGACATACTCATCATCATCTTCCTGGCATTTTATTCGAAGGTCTGAAGGACTTTGAGCCCCACCAAACATTCCTTCGTCATCTGAATCTTTATCTTTGTCTCCATAATCAAAAAATTTCTTCTGGAGGACAGGGAGATACCTTACTAGGAGAGGTGTGGATAGGTAAAATCACTTCTTGTGAAGCTCTTCTTTTAGATTGGGGAACTGTAACTGACAAAACAGTGTCCTGGGCAATTTGCCTCTTCCTTGATGCAGAATCGGAACCATTATCATGAGTTGCGGGCAAAATTGACGACGGGGCTAACAACGATGACGATGTCAAACAAACCATTGTTGAGGAGGTTGACGACGAAGTTTTCATCGACGGTTCTTACATCGACAGTTTTGACGTTGACGAAGATCGTCGATGCTGGTCCGTGTTCATAGGCTTCGGCTCCGTGGACGGAGCCACCATCGATGAGGCTACCGTCAACGAGGCTACCGTCGATGAGGCTACCATTGACAAGGCTACTGTCGACAAGAGACTCTTGTTTTTGAGAGCCGCCGACAGCCGTAGCGGCGATGAACGATCCGTCGATGATTCTTTTAACAAAAGTCCTTTTTTCGTCATTGACGTTCAAGACAATGCTGTCGTCAACGTAGAAGGCCTCACCCTTACCGAAACTATGGTAGACGAAGAAGTGGACGACGTCATAATAAGTTTTGTTTGAGGTGAAGATAAGGTCGATATAGTCGTCGTAGTTGTGGCGACGGAAGCTTTCGTCGACGAGGGCATCGACGACGGTTTAGTCGATGGAGTGTCTTTCTGAGGTGACGAAACCGTCTCCGGTAGAGACCTGGATGTTGACTTCACTTTGGATTAGGCTGTAGAAGGAGTAGAGGGCACAGAATGACCCTTGTGAGAGGGAGACTCCTTTTTAGATGAGGAGGGCTGGTCATCAAATTTTAAAGAATGGTGATGTTTCTTCAGCACCTTAACAGCCTTAGGAGACACCAAGTTCACCTCACTTGCCCTCTTTTTAGACGCAGTAGTTTTGAGGGAGGAATCACTATCCTCATCAGATAGAGGATTGGCCTTAGTTTTCAACTTCTGTAGCCGCAGAAAGAGACGGCCTTCTCTATCTCTCAAAGTTTTTTGAGAGAAAGTTCTGCAGATCTTACAGTCTCTCACCTGATGATCAGGGTGAAGGCAGTAGATACACTTTTTGTGGGGGATCATCCGAGTGAAGTCTGAGTTTCCCACAGGAGTCACAATGCCTGAAAAGAGGCCTCTTTGTAGAAGACATGCTGATCTGAAGAAGAAAAAATGTTCAGTAGGCCAAAAGAGAAAGTACTGAGCAGAGCTCAGGGAGACTCCCTTCACACGACGTGCGGTAGAAAATCTTAGAGCCTGGGGCCTCTGTGGAGAGGGTTCTAGAGGGTGCTGTCACCTGATTGGCTAGAATTTGGACCATTCCTAATGACTAGGACGAGATATTAAAGTGAATGTTTTTTCTCTATTAACTTTAATGTTAAAGTCATTACTTACTGCTTTTAATGTACCATGGGACTCCCACTTCGACGACGGGGAATGATTCAAGCATATGAATCTATGAAAGACACCAATACTGGAGAATTCTTTGTTCTTACATCTGCAGACCAACATGTCCATGAAATGTTGAGAAGATCAGCTTAAGCAATCAGTATACTGACAACAAACAGATCTATCTCTCATTCTTTGGCAGATCTAAGGCAGCACTCATTACTGGTTTTGGCTGCCTAATTGAGGCATCCAGTGTGATGGAGGAGAAGTGGCAGCCTTATGCCAGAGAAAGCAGAGGGCAAGGGTGCACCAGAGGCTATTTTGAAAGTAGAGCAGGGAGAGTTAATGTCCCAGTTACAGAATGGGATCCTCTCTCCCTCTAGCCTCAATGTCTGTAATCTCATTTTGACTGTAGTCTCTTAAAATGAGAGCAGAGACATTGTATACTGTTAAGTAGGGCTTTTAAAATGTCCAGTAATTGGAGATTGTGGTCCTCACTAAAAGTCCTTGAATAATTGCTGCATCCATTTACAATGATGTCTGATTTAGTCTCTACCTGCTGCGCAGTCAACAGAGTAATAAATGAAGCTGCCCAGGCAAACCAGTTATAACTTTTCTATCATTCTAGATGATGACCTACAAGGAGCTAGATCTGTGTACAGGAGGTTAGCAAAATCAGAGCAAATGTATGGAAACTACAGGCATTCCATTTTTTGAATCATTCCTAAATGAAGAGGAATGAATTGGTTTACAAATAGTTCACTATAAGGATTATTATTCACATCTGAAAATGGGCCCCACTGTCATCTGTTAGTATACAAGATTGATCATGATTGATTATCGATAGCTCTACTGTCTGGTCTTTGAGAACATTCTA
The DNA here is from genome assembly GCA_963921515.1 of Calotriton arnoldi. Lineage (NCBI taxonomy): Eukaryota > Metazoa > Chordata > Amphibia > Caudata > Salamandridae > Calotriton > Calotriton arnoldi. The sequence continues at coordinate 188,397 of CAWUFW010002595.1, forward strand.
ACCATATATTAAGGTCACCGAAGATGTAGATCCCATACCACAATGACACTAAACAATGGTATTATTAATATTCGACCTCAGAGCCAAGGGAAAGTTCACAGCAACATACCCAAAGCTAACAATGCAGAGACAGGAAAATGGCATCAGCTTTAGATAATTTTTGTAGCTAATGCCATATATTCCACTATTGGAAATTCTACACATTTGATATAGCTTAAATATCGCAGATACTACAGTGCCAATATTGGACCCTAGTAAACCCAAATTATGTTTCATTGAAGAACACGAAGATGCATCAACATGCTTCAGTTGGGCATTGGTCCCCACTCTGCAATGCAACCTGACACGTTTTGATAAAGCTGGGCAACTTTAGCTCTCAGTAGCAGAATCTTTAGAGCCCCTTCACAACATTTAGTGCTAAAATGCATTCAGTGCTTGCGTCTAACTCTTAAGTCCTAACTAATATATATATTTGGAACTGGCAGGGGGTAGAAACATTTGCTGATTGACTGAATATTGCCTGATGAATTGCATAAATCAGTTTTCTTTCAAGGGATGGCAATCTTCACAATGACCACTCATTGCCATAGAAATCCAAACATAGTGCAGATGTAGAAAAAAAATAAAAGATTTGTTTTGAACTACTAAAACACCCCTAATCAGCTGAATAGTGAGACAGCACTTCCCCTGGGAGGAGGGTGGATAACACAGCATTGAACTGTCGGACATTTTTAATGATGAAAGAGGCCCCTGGTTTTCGAAAGCTGCCTATTCCTTTCAGTTTTCATTTTCATTATTTCCAAAAATCCTTGATATGATATGAAAAAATGTATTTATTTATTATTCTTATGTAGCAGCAGGCGGAATCAAAGCAGGCAATCATATGATAAATCAAAAGAGGACCGTAAAATATGGAACAAAAATACATATGAGTAATACGTGGCATGGAGGACGGATGCATTGCTACAAACAAATTTCAGTAGATGCATATGTGGGTACGTATTGGGATGTTAGGTGGGAACATACATTTAAGTGATGCTCCTCTTTTTATGGTGGACCTTTTGTGGTTATGTATGATGACATGTTCTCTATTGAAGGATGCATTCAAGTGTTATGGTTCAAAGTTAGACCGTGACTTTTTGTTCTCTTTTACATTTCGTCAGGGTGTTAGTGACATGTGACATGTGTTTACAGAGAATTCCAAATCATGGGGGATAACCCTTCATGTAGAGCACTTCAGGATAGAAATGTTCCTGAACTTCTGGATTTCTGAATGAAGACGCCCTTTGCTTCTACAAGTATTGTTCCTTCCAAACATATTGAAGTAAGGCATTCAGCAGTGCTGAGGTGCAAAGCCTTGTAAGTGATCCATGCATATATGCTACACTCTTCAAGAGGTAGCCATTTCAGGCTTGTCAGGACTGATGTAATATGTTCACATGTCTTGGTACCAGGAGTCATTCAGAAATCACAGTGTAACAAAGCTTTAAGGAAAGCAAGTCCGTTCTTGGGAAATCCAGTGAGTAAAGCATTCTCATTAGCAATTTATGAAAAGTCTGCTTTGTATAACAGACTTCAAATCTGCTTGTGAGGGAAGTCGCTGATGTTTTAAATGATTCTCATTTCGTCCTTTAGATATAGCTTTAACATGAGCATATAAATGGAGTTTGAAGTAAAAAAAGGATGCCTAGATATTTGGGTTTGCTCACTATTTTAGGAGAAGCTGATATTGTTGACGATATTTGTCCATTCTGGTAGAAGCTGGTGATTGGACTTTAGAGTGAGGATCACAAATGTAGTTTTGTGAAGGTTAATTATAGATTCATTTTCATATATATCATCCACGTTTGAACCTCTTGTATAGGGTGAGTGAAATTTGCGTCATTTGCCTTTTACATTATTATGCAAAATTTCTGCAAAATTACATGACATTACGTGCAATTGTGCAAAATACAAAACTTGCATTTCCCACTGTCATTTGGATCAAAATGCATGCACTTGTCTTTTGTCGGGCGGATACATGTTGGGCTAAAAAACAAAAGCGCAGCCAACAACAGCTGTTCACGGTGTTCCTGTGAGTTTGCAGTACATTTTTACTGCAAATGGCACAGAATTATACAATGTGGAGTAACAGCATAATTTCTGGAATTTTGCATAACAAGAGTAACATGAAATTACCAAAATTACTTCAGCAAAACACAAATTACGGCCGGACCTATTATACATGTAGTTAGAGTGTAGATGTTGTTAATGCAGATCCTTTTCAGATAGAACTGAGTACTATCTGCATGTAGGTGGAAAATAATCCAAGCTTGTGTAACAACAATTCTATAGTCTCAATTTATACATTGCAAAGGTTTACCACCAGAATATTGAGATTTAAATATTGACTTGCCAAACTACCAGAATATGTGAAGATAAGTATATATAGATATCTATAGGTGTACTCTAATTAACTCCACACATTTTGTCCACCCATCACGGTTTTCTACTTGGATAAGTTTGCTTCGTCTCTCCTACACATCCTTTTCACCTAAATTGGTTTCTGAACTCCATATGGGCCAGGCTACTATTCTCTTATCTTTCTTCCATCCTCACAGCCAACCAAGGAAGAGGATCTTATGCATAAACTGGATTCCAGACAATCCCAGTCATATTACAATGACTGCGCACAACAGGATAGAGTTGCTGACCAACTTTTTGTGGTTGTCGCAAAGCACCACTGCCTCACATCTCAGGCACACAGCAATATGTACTTTGTCTGATCCATGTCACATAATTTCCTTGGTTAACTGCCACTACTTGATCCCACCTCCCACGGAGGTATTTTTTTGAGGCATTCATAGGATGAGGAATGTATGGGAACAGGTATGCATCAGGAGAAATAGTTTCTGATCTTCGATAATGATATTTATAGTGGATATACAATCTGCATGCAGATTTCTCACTGCCTCCTCTCCTCCTCAATGGACTAGTTTCATGATTAATAAGATACCAGGGGGATGAAAATGTATTGTGTGCTGTATTTGTCTCTGTTGATTCCTCTCCATATCCCTGGATAAGGAGCAAAAAGTATCAGGAACTGACATCAGCGTGCTAATGGCACCTCATAAACTCCAGTGACATTTATATTTCCTGGTCACTAGTTCCTGACTGCCTCTATGAATGTCAATTTCTGCTTGTAATCCCAGCGCACCTTTAGTGTAATTAAACTTTGCCTAGGGTGGCATAAATAAATGTACAAACCTTTTTAATGGTAAGTGCAAGAAATACAAACATGGTGATTAGGGAACTGACGAGATAGCTCAGTGGATTCATTCATCTTTCTAGCAATCCGAGTGCGAACCTCTGGCCACGGGTTTAGATTTCAGATAAATTGAGACTGAAAACAAACAATCATCACATGTGTTTTTACAGCTCTAAGAAGCAGCAAGCACCGCATAAAACACGTTTTATAAATAATCCCACCGGCCCTTTCACTGTGGCATGTGTGTCAATTCTTGCAGCTTTGAAATTGCACACCTGTCGCTTTGATTTAGAGCCCATGCACTAGGAGCCCAAAAAAATCACTTCAAATATGTTTTTCCATGATTTCTGACAAATGATGTATTGTCGTCTACTTTTTCCCAATGAAAAGCAGTGACTCGTAGCCGCAGATCTCTCCGCACATAGCCTAGGCAGTGTTTTTGTATCCTTGGTATGCGTTTTGTCCATCTGTCAACGCCAACTGCAGCTTCTCGCTGCAAAACGTACAGTGTGGCTGAACTGTGGGCAGGGCCGGACTGGCTACCGGGCATTTTGGTCGGCTGACAAGCTGGGGCCCGATTTTACTGCCGTGGGGGCTGATTTCTGTTGATGGGGACCTGCATTTGCTTCTAAGTAAAGAAAGCAAAACAAATGGTTTTAAAGAATACTTTAAAATCATTTAGGGGCATATTAGCAAGACTGGCGATAAAATTATCGCCGTTTTAGCGGCAGGAAACTGCCGCTAAAACAGCGATAATGGGCTTGCTAATATGCGTTATAGAATTCAATAGAAGCTCAGGTTACATGTCCTGCACATCTAACCTGGGCTTCTATTGGAATTCCATAACGCATATTAGCAAGCCCATTATCGCCGTTTTAGCGGCAGTTTCCTGCCGCTAAAACGGCGATAATTTTATCGCCAGTCTTGCTAATATGCCCCACAGTTTTCCATTCTTTACTTAGAAAGGCCCGGTAGCCAGTCCGGCCCTGACTGTGGGGCATACTTACAAGCCCCTAGCGCCACTGTAGCGTCACTTTTTTTGACGCTCCGGTGGCGCTCTATGCAAGCCCATATTTACTAAGCCACTTTGTGCGGCTTAACACAGCCGTGTAAATGTGGCCCTCTGCAACACAGTTTTCTGCGGCGAAGGGACATGTATTGGGTGTTGCTGTGGGCGTTCGCAGTAACACCCATGGCTTTTTGACACTGCTCAAGATTTACAAGGATCTGTAAATCTGAGGCAGCGCCAAAAACAAATGCCTTTCAAAAGGAGGCGTCAATGTGGCGCAACGAGGAGAAATGCTTTTATTTCTCCTCGTTTTTTGCTCTTTCTATGTGATCCTGCAGCACACATAAAAGGGACAAAACGTCATTAATTATTGTTTTTGTGCAGGAAGGTGTGCCTTCCTGCACAAATACAATCATCCCTGCAACGCAGTCACCCTTGCACCATGGTGCAAGGGGCCTGCATTGGTGCTAGGCTGCTTTTTTAGCGCTGTGGTGAGCACAGGGATGCGCCATACTCTTGTTAATACGGCGCATCCGTGCATTTTGAAACTGACGCCACTCAGAGCAGCAAAATTGCTTGCGGCACCGCCCTGCGCCATTTTCATGTAAATATGCCCCTATGTCTTGTCAGTACGCTCACTGTGGAGATAAATTCGGCAGTTGTTTTCAGTGCACATTTTTATGTAGCAGTTTGTAAAGGTCAGTTATCACTAAGTGAAGCTGTAAAGTATCACTGCTGTTTGTATTGTTAAATAAAATGTTACTGTGCATTGTTAGATTAGAAGCCACATGCTGAGCACATAATTGTGTTTATATCGTGACAGTGGGAAGACCGAGTGATAAAAATGATGAATTCAGGCAGGATGCTTTATTCGTTTTTATTTACAATATATATAAATCGCACTAGGCGTGGCAGGGTACTGCACTTCCAATATGCGACTTGCAACAGTTTAAACAGACGTTTTTTGATACAAGGTTGGTCCACTTAGTGGATTTCCTGGAGACAATATGACCTAGAGAGTGGGAACAAGCGCTGTATTGTTCTTAGCTTGGGTATTGTGGTGATTGTGTGTGGTTATGTTCTGCATGACACGTTGCACAGGTGCGCACTAACTATCATTGGTTGAAGTCCTTATTGCAAAGGAATTATTATTCTCAACTGTTTTCAGTTTACTTAATGCCATTTTCTTGAAGCTGTAGGCCCATCTTTTTACCCGAGTACTTCTCCACTACCCAAAATATTGACTGTTATCCAAGAAGTGCCAGCCGTGCCCAAAACATCTTAACTGAGGTGAGTTGTTATAGAAAAGGAATCTTTTTATTGCAGTTAAATAAAGAGCAAACAAGACCCAATCCGTATTAGAGTGCTGTTCATGAGAACAGTTTCATCCTGCAAAGAGCAACTTACATCTGACAATTAAACATGAAGTTTCACATGAGGACATTTCTATCGCTGCATTAAAGCAGTTTACTTAAGGACAGTTTATCATGTATTCCCTCATAGGAACAGTTTTATAACAAAATACGTATGAACATATTGCAGTATTCACAGGACGAACGGACCAGAAGTTCCCCTTGAGTAAACAGTTCACAAGGTGTTTCCTGGGTTCTTCATTATTAGTTGAGGGCATCCTTCCTCGCCAAAGATGTCTGATCTGGCAAGGTTCAGAGAGGCCAAGGTGATGTGCAGCAAGACCGTCTCTGCTTGCACGCTAGTTATCATACATAATGACTACAGGCATGATACATAAACCACCCACCCCTCCAAATCTGGGAAAAATATCATATTCAGAAAGTAGTAAAATATTCGGGATTGTCTAGTGAATGGTTGCAGAGAGGAGGCTCTGTTCTATTGGAAAGATTAGATTATATTCATTAAGCCAGTGTCTCTGAATGTGTTTTAGGGCTGGGGAAGAGTCAGTCAAATTGGAAATCAGTAGAAATCCAGCAGGCAACGTTTTCTGAATCCGTTAAAAGTGTATTGGGAGAATTCCTCTAAAAGACATAACTCATTGTGAGAGTGATTATCATTTGGGGGCATTGGTAACATTTCTTCCAAACTAGTGCCTTCAAAGGAAGTAAGGGATTGTAAAGAATCATCCAGTCAAATGCCAGGCAAACAATCTCCTTTATTTCCCCAAACAGCTGTGTTTGCCGTGAACAGCTGCATGTGTGTATAGGATGGTATGCGTCGGTGCCCTGGGGTCTACAGAGTGATGAAAGGAATCACGGAAGGTGGCAATGTCTCATGTCAAACATGTTTACATTTTACAAATAGAGCAACACTGCATCTTGAGGTGCTTATCATAATAGATGCCCTTGCGCATTTCTCCATAGAACAGAAGTCAGTTTTCTATTTTAACTCTCTTTACATCTATGAGCTATTAAAAAACTCAATGTTAGCCCAGCCAAATTACTGGTTATTTTCTTACTGCTTAGGAAACAAAACCAATAGCAGAATCGTCGCTTTCTCTACCTTGACTTTGCTATCCATAACCTATTCAACTTTCCAAGATGCACCTCAGCTTCTCTATACAGAAAACAGTCATGTTGTCGTAGGGTGCATAACGGCCCTTTACACATTTTTCCCGTTGATTAAATTCTCCCAGAGCCTACCCTCCCACACCACACCTACCATAGCCGTACATAGCTCTGGTCCCACCGTCTCGTCTGTTCTCTCGTCCCCAAAGTCTCAACAAATCCGAACCCACGGTGCCATTTCCCAAATTCATATTATTCTATCTAATAGCCCGAAGCTTTTAAGCCCTCTCTCTTGATATAGGGGCTACACAATTTTGAACATCTGAAACATTTTCTTCACAAATCACCTCCTCCAACAGATGCCCTCTTCCCAAGGCCCTCTCAGTGATCACATGCACTGTGCAAGCCATGATCTCCATCTGAACACTCATGAAAACACTGCATCTTCTTGTTGAATCACATTTATAATCTGCTGTCCCCACCTTCTCCGCGCCTCTGCTACCACAGAGTACAAAGGACCAGTCTACAGCATCCCCTAGCAGTATTCCAGGGAGATGCTCATAAATAAATGCATCCAAATGCTGCCAGCGTATCTTGTAGCAGAACCTCTGCTGCACCTGAGTAGGGATGAAGCCTTCAAGGCAAAATAGTTCAAACTGGTCCAAGCAGGGGTTCTCTTGGCCCTGTTTACAAATTGTGCTGGCGGGTGGGATATTTACCACCCCTCGTAAATACCATTAACCTAAGAAGAGGTATTTACCGGGTAAAGAAATTACCTCCTCCTCCAAGTTTTCTACTTGGAAATGACACAAAGCATGCAACACACCAAATTCCCCTTGTCTTTTCTTTTTCCGGGCCTTTTTCCTAAATATAATTTGGCTGGTTTGAACAGCCGAAATCTTTTGAGGTTGAGGGAAAAAACATCGAGGCTCTCATAATTATCATAAAACCTGGAGATCTCTGCACAAATCTCTGTTAGAGCTATCCATTATTGCTTCCCTTCTAAAAACAATTTTTGTTCCATCCAAAAAGGCATTTTTCGGTCCATGCCTGCATACAATGCAGAGTTCTATCTGGTGAGATTTAAGAATGATCACTCACTGAAAACTGCCATAGACACAAAAGTGCGTTCTGGGTGGGCAACATTAATGGTGCCGTTTAAAAGTGACAGGTACCACAATGTGTAAATGATTTAGAGCAGTTTAATTTCACTGAGTCCAATAATCCTCATTTCAGTCAAAAAAAATAAGGAAGCGAGTCCACCTCTCACAGATAGGCAACCCTTTTAGCCAATCCACCTACACCTCCAAACGTCTTGTGCTGTTACCAAATCCTAAACTCCAATGTTGGCCAGGCTAAATATCAATGGGGAAGAAGTTCATTTATGACCGGAATGAGGAAAACTGGTCACAGAGAAATGGAAATATATTAAGTAATTTAAATATTATGTTGTTGATCAATTCCTCATTCCACCCATGGCAAACATGGAGCATACCAAAGCCAAACAATTTAGTAAGGACAAACTTTTACAAAGTCTAAAGTAAATTTCAGAACTCCAAATTTGCAGTCAAAACAAACACATCTATTTGAGAAAACCTAATGCACATTACCTCATAGAAGCAAGAATCATAGAGCCCTCTAAAATATTATCAGTACTTTCGACCTGAATACAATAAGATTTTGTGAATGTGGGAGAGGATGCCGAAGCAGGTGCTCTGCTTATTTCCATCAAAGATGTTTCCTGAGTCTCTGCCCAAGAAGCTGACAGCACTATGTTTGGCCCACCCAGTTTACCAAGTGAACTTGGCATGTTCTGAATCTAGTAGGCCCAAGAAATGCAAATAGGAATGGAAGGCTTCCAAACATCCTTTTCAGTGCCAAAATTAAGAAAAATGTTATCTATCATTCTAAAAAAGTCCACTCTATCCAAATAATTCAAAACTTGCACTTCCGGCGTTCAAATAATGCAGAAAAATATGTTGATATGAATCTTGATGCTTTAGAGTGGCCATAAATTCTCTTGGGTACACCAAAGGAATAATCCTTTGAAGACACTCCATCTTCAAATGTGTTGTTCTTGACAATTTGTTGACACACTTTAAGTCCAATATAGCACAATAAGCCCCATCATATTTTCCACTAGGAACAGAACGGACTAAATAACTTTTTCTTCTCTTCTTTGGGGACTGAAATCACTGCTTTCGTCTACAGTATTATAGCAACTCCCTCTCTCAATGACTCTGATTGCCCTTGCTTATGGAGATCAGCATATCGAAGCATAGGCGGGCTGGGAAGAGCAGCCTGTACCGGAGATTAAGAGTGCACAACTTCTGTTTAACGTCCGTGTATGAGCGCCGCTGTGCCTGGACCTCCCTGGTGTATCCCGGGAAAATCATTATGTTGTGGCCCTGGTAGGTTAGGGTGTTCAGAGAGTGGGCTTCCCGTAGAATTGTGGCTCTGTCTTTGAAGTTTAGGATCCTAGCGATGATGGGGCAATGCAGAGCGCCCGGTGGTGGTCTGGGTGCCAGGGATCTGTGCGCCCGCTCGACTGCAAACCATGCAGATAGTGTGCCTTCAGGCATCCATGATTTAGCCCAATTCTCGACAAGGGTCACTGCTTGTCCTTGTTCAGACCCTTCGGGGAAACCCACCAATCAGAGGTTGTTGCGCCTCGATTGGTTTTCGGCGTCTTCGGCTCTTCTGTGTAGCTCTCATGTGGGTTCTTAGTTGGGCAACCTGTTCTTTCAGTTGGTGGACATCGTCTTCGACTGTGGAGAGACGAGATTCTGCTTCGGAGATGCAGGCCATGGCGTTACGGAGATCTAGCCTTATTAGAGCCATGTCCACCCGGACTTCGCCAATTTTGTTCTCCACTGAAGCTTGAGAAGAGCTAATGGCCTGAAGGATTGTGGTGAGGTCCCCTTCGGGGGGGGTTTCTCCCCGGCATCTTCTGCGGGCCCGGTTCCATTCTTGGTGAACTGGTCCATTTTAGTTTGCTTTGTGGTTGGTTTCGGGCCTCTGTCCTTCCCCATGTTGACCAACGCCCATGGGGCGTCTCGACTTTAGTGCTAGAGGTTGGATTGCTGCTCCGAACACTTCGGTGGGGTCGGTGACCAGCCCCCAGCGCGGTTCACATGTAGGGTGAGGATGGTTGCTGAAAGTTTTCTGGGTGGCGGGGGGTCCTTCACTCCGCCAAGGAAGGCGTGGTAGGTTGGCCGGTGTGGTTGCTCGCTAGGCCTTCAGGGCAACCTGGCCCGCGTCTCAGGCGCCTCTGCCCCTGCACCGCCGGATGCCAGTAGATTGGTGGGGCTCCAGGGCTTCACCGTCACCAGAGCAGTTCGTCAGCTCACTGTGGGGTGGGGAAAGAAAGACTCTCTTTGTGTTTGCTGCCATGCCGCTGGGGAGGCCCCACTTTCCTGTGCCGGTCAGCCTTCTGCCGGGTGTAGTGTCAGGGCCTTTGCACATAGTTCCCTGGACAGATCGGCGTGTGAGTCGTCTGTGATGCTCTGATAGGTGACGGACACCAGACGTCTCTAGGCCCCTGTGAGCGCCTAGTCCAATGATGTCTTGGGGCTAGGGGGGTGGAGGACGGATGTAAGGCAGTCCAGGCCCAATCCTCTGGTGCACCGATCTGACCGGGAACTCAACCAACCCGGGGCCCAGAGTTATTGCTTTGATTGAGGCCGCAGGGGCCCGGAATCTTCCAGCAGCGGGGGAACAAACGGACACCCGCCGGGGGGGGCCCGACCTCCCCTCTCAGCAGGCTGGAGCGGGCACTGTCTCCAGGGCGTCAGGCTTCGGTGGTCCCGGCACTCCGCCTTCCCCAGGGCCACAGGTAGAAGATGAGGGATAGGGGGTGACCTCCTCCCCACCAGCGTGTCAGAGCAGACCGCGGCAGGGGCCCGCCGTCCCGGGACCTCTACGCCGTCACCTCATCAGGCTTAGGGGGTGCCGCCTGCGTTCCGTGCTCCAAAGTTGCTTCCCCACCTGGGTCTTCTCTCTGCAGTCCTGAGCCTCTTGGAGGTGCGGAGGCCAGGGGGCACGAGTCACCGGGTGCTCCGGGCCCCAGGCTATGTTGTGGGCTGCGGCAGGGGCCAAACACCCCAGGCCCGCTCCAACCGTGCCGCACCGCTTCGCAGATGTCCTCTAGAGTATGAACCAGTCGGGCCCCCACCATTCGGGGCCTCCCCCCCGGTCCGCAGGTTTTGCACTCACCGCCGGGCTTGGACGCTGACAGACTGGCACAGCTCTGCTCATTCCAGAGTCCTCCGGTGGGGGAGCGATCACTTCTCTGTTGCGGCCCGAGCGGCCGGTGCCAGGGTTCCACGACTATGCCCCAGGCTGAGACGATCGAGGAGTCCGTCCACCATTTTGGATGGAGCCGCCTCGCAGGTCAGGAGCCGGGCTCGTCTCGAGCGGCCGTCACAGCATCCACACCAGCCGTGACGGCGCACCGCTAGCGTTAGTGGTGCAGGATCTGCCCCTGGGGTTACTTATTTTTCGCTCATGGGCTTGCTAGCTGAGAGCGGATGGCGGAGGGGTCCGGAGCACTCTTAGAGTACGACCGCCATCTTGACGCTCCAAGCCACGCCCCCTATATTAACTTTTAATGCTGAAATCCAAAGATTAATGCCTAATTAATAAATAGATAAAAGACTAGTCCCTTAACTCACAATAACTATCTTTATTGAATGAATTTACGTCGTTAATGATTTATTGTTCTATAGATGTTTTCTCCTCATTTCTCTTTGTCGATGAAAGAAAGGTCCATACGACCAGTGGCGGGGGTTATGTTATGATCATACCTGAAGATTGAGATATAGAAAACCCCGCTCTCTCAGAAGCATGGAGACAAAGTCATAATGTAACTGTCTCAATGAATGTCCAAACTCAACGATCTGAAACATCTGCTGCTGTTGGTTCTGGCTAAAAGAGAACTGTACTGTGTTAGATTTGTTTTCTCAAGCTTTCTTGGTTGGAAGCATGTCTGTCCTGTCATGAAAATCTAGATGAGCATGAGTAATGTTTACATGAATCCAAACTTCCACAACTGAAAGTCCTACAAACAGGATTTTCACCAGTGCTGTCTTCTTTGCTATATCTAATTTTCAATCCCTCATCCGTATGCATCTTCTTGACAAAACTGAATTTATACACAAATTAAAATGTGCTCCTTTCTCCATATGCACCGAGAGATCTGAGCAAACTTCAACCTCCTGGATGGCAGAAGCCAGAAATTCAAAATCTTTAACCAAAGATTGCACAGTTTTTGTTGCAAAAGCTCCTGCCCCTAAAGCCAAGTTCTTATGCGTTCTTAATGCGCAATCCATGCGTCTGTCCACCTGTCCCTACTATGTGCATTCTTTTGTGTTAATTGATATGCTCCCTGTCAGAGTGGCTAACATAGGCCCAGATTCTCGAAGATTTAGCGTTACTTTTTTAATGCTAACTTGATGCGAAACCCCTTTTAGGATTCGTGAACCAACGCAAATAAATATTTGTATTGGATTGTATGGTAAAGTAACGCATACAGTACGAAACACTGTTTTGCATTACTTTGTGTTAAGGGGGTGGTACATGGGCGTTCCAGTGCAACCACCCATGCTTTTTGATGCTAAACCCTAATCACCAACATTAGTAGAACGGGTTTACCGGCAAAAATTAATGCAGCTGAAAAGAAGGCTTTAAACAGAGAAATGTTTCAATTTCTCTGTGCTTTTCCAACTTTGCATGCCTGCTGCACTGTCTAGCACACATACAAAGTAGGAAGTGCTTTTGGACATGTCTAGGCATAGTATTTTGTGCAGGAAAGCTTCCTTCCTGTACAAAACCTATGCTAGACTCAGACACGCACCCTGGTGCTATGGCACTAAGGTATGTGCCTGGCGCACGGCTTCTGAAATCAGCACCAACGCTAGGAAGAGGGGAGGAGAGTGCCATTTCTCTGTGAACATGGCACTCTCCTACTCTCCCCGTCATGCAACACAGCACAGCCTCTTAGGAGGCTGCACTGCGTTGCGTGACAGTATTGAGAATCTGGGCCCTAGAGTCTACCTTTAGAGCATGGGGTAGAGCGCTGTCGGCATCTTCTAGAGATTACATATTTTTGCCTGAAACGAGGGATTTTAAGAAGCTCAAACATCATGCCATTTGTGTAGTATAAGTCACTTCATCTTACCATGCAGCAAAGCGCTGCACTTGATAATCTTTCATACTGCAGATAAAGAGAATTGACTGAATTTTTCACTTGAACTGTCTGTAAATCCCATGTTTTCACTTACATGAGTCACAATGGCTCGACTCTTCTCTGTGAACATATTCGCCATGGCTAGAAGGACCAGCCTCTTCGTGATCAGATTAACTTGAATTTGAACATAGTCTGCTCTTTAATATGATGGCTATGATGACTCTTTAGTTCTTTCTGTAGTCAAAGTCTTAGCTTTTAATTTTTCCACCATCAGCTTTTATTAGTTTGTTGACGTAAAGTCAGACTTGCAGGAAGTGTGAAAAGTGTGGGTCTGCTTCTTTTGTGATGAGTCTCCACATCATCATCAGAAGAAACCTTTGCAGAAGAAGGTTTCCTTTTCTCAGATCTTTTGCTCTCCATCTTTCTTCAACAAACAAAAAAAAGAACCTAGAATTTTTTTTATGTATTTAAACCAATGATTAGGGAGTTACCAAGCGCCCAATCCATTGCAAGAGTTCCTTAATCAAAACGACCAATCAGGAAGTAAAACCTTAGGCCGCCTACTTTTTCTTAAAACAGTAAACAGGCACAACACGATCATCTAAGGCCTCGGCCTGAAATTCTACCCTATCCACACAGAGAGCTGCTTCCTGCAGCAAGAGCTTAATGTAAGGACGCCTATATGTTGCACATCTGGACGAAATTTTCTCTAATTTATGTAATTCTCACCATAAAGGATGCTCACAATGCTGCACTTACCTGTGAGTTATGTCCCATGTACGCCTATCTGATCACAGGACACTCTTTCATTGACGAGTATGCAGGCGATTGTAGCTGCTTGTTCATGCCCATCCTGCATTGTGAACCAACGGCAAGATGCTGTCTTCCTCTGTCTGATCCTCGGAATGCCATTTCTTCAGTGCGCTTTTGAGTTACAAAGGCCAAAAGGTAAAGCAATGCAAGTCCAAAATAAATGCCCTATCACGTCTTTTCCCAAAGTCCTAATGTGTTACGGCTAGTGCCCCACAACAGACCAATATTTATTTTTTCTTTTCGTTTAATAAGTAACTCTGTGCCCAAAATTACAGATTGCCTGTCTAGAAGACAGAAAAAAACAAATGTTGTCTGGGTAGGTGGTCCAGACATACATAGCTGAGGTCTAAATTTGTTAGCGTGGTCTACATTTTTGGGTGTATGTAGCTTGGATGAAACGTTTGTCTGTTCGTGGAAGGCAAAGCCATCTCTATATTTGTCACGACTGAATAAAGAATGGAACAAGGAGGCAATGTTACTTCTTGCAACCCTAAAGTCTGGCTGCTTTGCAAACAAGCATTGGAAAATTCAATAGTTCTTGCCTTGTTGACCTATTGGCTTTGCTAATGCTGTGATGCACGTTTCTGTCGTGATGACACATGTGCATGGCTAAAGAATAATACAAGTGTTGTTTTCGTTCTTTCTTTTTTTTAATTTACAGATCTAAAATGGCATATACCACTTAGATCAGTTTGTAAAAAAAAAATATTTGCACAAAATACTTTTTGGACAGCTGAGGGGCCTGGCAGCAAAAGGCAGTTTCCGGTCTCTCCATAATTTTTTTTTCAATTAAATGAAAACATGTTTAAAGGACAATGAGGGGTAGAGGAGCAGTGGAGGAACTTGAAGGGAAAGACAGGGAGGGGCTATTTGAGGGGGAGGAAGCAGAACATGAAGGAGACCCAGAAGACTCATGCTTGCTCATGGAGTGTGTAGTGAAAAAGAAAGAAGTAGTTCCCTAAATGTGTGCAGTGGAGGATACAAGTCAGCCAATCAAAAGCATGGTAAAGAGACTAAACTCCACAGGAGGGACAAGCACAAGCAGGGCACAAGTCCTATATAAAGAAGTGGAAGGACTAACCAAGTTAGGCAGTATGCAAGTGACATCATGGAGCGTGCCATCATAGCGCGTGACGTCATGATGCGTGACATTGCACGTGGCATCACAGGAAGTGACATCACAAGAAGAGACATCAGATATTAAGACCTCACGCATATGTTTATAAAGTACATTATGAGTACATTTAAGCACATTATGAGATTTAACAAATAAGATTTTGTGTTGGGTTTGTGCCAAAAAAGTGGTGCAACCCCGACGCAAAATCTGGGCCTCAACTAATACATTTATGTCTTTTTTAAAACCCTGCCACAAAGAAATTGGCAACAAGGAGAAGCATCGCACTAGATCAGTTCTGCTTATTTTGTTGCAAAGTCTGCATTTTAAAATATTCTTTACGGTTAAGGCAGTAAATCTCTGGGAATAAAAAGAAATGGTGAGATAACTCTGGAGGATAACACATTTGTTGGAGAGATCTGTGTTTTGTGTAGTCCCAGATTTGAATCAAAGTAGTATAGAAGATGAATGTGTCTCCTGCAAAGCTTATCATGTAACATGCAGATGACAGATTTTTACTTAATGTGCATGGGTAAGTGGGTTACTGCTTTGAACAAAGAGATCCTTTTGTTATTTGCAGTTCATAAATTGTAATCCTTCTAATATAGCACAGTAAGCTATGAAGGATGTGACTCCTACATCTTGTAACCCTCACTTTCTCATGCGCCACATCTGGTACATTGATTTACACACTTACATGATTTATTGTCAATGTATAATGTGTATGTTACGTAAAGCGCTCTGACACCCTGCATTAGCATGAGTAGTCCTATAAAATAAGTAAAAACAGTACTATTTAAATTGTAATTTGTGTAAATATCGGACAGACCAACACATCTGACATTTCTTACAGTGCATGCAGTTACATACAGGGACAGAACAAAGTCAAAAAAGGATGTCTGTCTTACGTACCTGTGAAGTGATAACAAGCTGTGTGCCTTTGTTTCCCCTCCCTTGCATTTGCATTTAAGTGTGAGGTTCCAGGTTTGCATCCAGTCAGGATACTCGATCAAAGGGAGGCCTGATGGCCTCTTAACTTCGGCCTTTATCTTTGGCCCAGTTCGAGGTGAAAATAAAAAAAAGCCCCCCAGTCTGCCTGCACGTTGCTGCTGGTAATGTAAAGCAGACAACGTGCAGGTGCTGCTGAACGTGTCGGGTCTCTGAAAATTACACCGGTACAAGTTCAGCATATTTCTGTGGGGCCCAACTTCTTTGCAGGGTGGACAGCGTCCACCCTGTGAAAATAGTGGATGGATGCCATGTACCCGCGTGTACCCCTGACTTGTGCCCTGAGCACAAGTAGAGGAAGACAAGCTATTGAATAAGAAGCAAGTAAGTACGTTTTTGGTATGGTTTTTGGTATGGTACAGAAGAAGCTTTCACCTACAGACAGCTAAAATGTGTCTGGTTGGCGAAACCTAAAAATCACAGTGCTGATCTTTCACACGAAAGCATGCCTTTAGCATCAACTATTTCTAAAATCTGGGTGGTTGCGCCTTTTACTATTCATTGTTTATTTGCGAACAGCAGTCTTAAATCTTTGATACAAAGCAATTTTAGAAAGCAAACTGTTGGTCATTAGGGTTTAAAGGTAATGTGATGCTACTAGCTGACATGTTGAGTTTCAAGGGCTCGGGATACGCTTCAGCTTGGAATCGGATTTTGAGCAAATTATGAGATCTGGCAAATCCTCTCATTGCCTATTAGACAATGTCTCTGAGGATTTGTGGTCAGGATATACAACAAAGCTGGCCATGTTATTTGACACTGTGATGATGGCAGGTGGTTAAACACTGCACGAGCGCACCGCCTGCAGCCACTGCGATAATAGCAGGTCTCATGATTTACAAGTGATACATTAGGGTAACAGTAGGCAGAGGAATATCGCGCCACAAGAAGGAGCTACAAATTTACGCATACAACATTTTACATAGCCAAGAGCGCTGAACAGCCCCCCTCGTTATTTTCCTACGTGATTTCTTCGTCGCACGCACGCATGATGTCATAGGCGGTGGCCTATAATCATTTCCTGTGTTAAATCGAAAATCAGATAATCGCGTGGCGCATATCTGCCGGCTATTTTGAGCAAGGGCCTCTTCGGGAGTGGAAGATGACGTACCCAAGTGCCGAACGAGCACGTGGGCGCATAAACTAGGTGAACAGTTATAGGGTTTATTAGCAGCATTTAAAAATAGTACTTCATAGCTGCTTTTGACTCATCTCTGTTTCCAGCGCGCAAATGCGGCGAAGTGGGTGGTGGTGCTGAATGCAGGAAACCGTAAGGTTCAACATAAACACTTTCGGGGAAATTATGAAACAACTTGAAGTCGTTCTAACTTCTATTTTAACTAGAAAACATGCTAAATGACGTGCCCCGACATGTATTTTTTTAAACATGTCTAATCAAGTAGTGCTGCAGCATTTTTGTCACATTCAGCTAAATAAGGAACTCGCGTGGCCTCGACATTGATGGATCTTTTTATATTTTGTAATCATTTTGCTGAGGAAGTAAAAAGGTGTCGCTGCAAAGAGAAAATGTATGGAGCAAAGAAAGGCCACCAAGCACTCAAGACCCAGCTTTGTCTGCCCAGCTTAGGTCCATCGAACATATCTAAAGATCACTGCATTCAGAACGCAGCGGCTCGCCTTGTTCTGATGCTGCCCAGGAGAGCTTCCTCCAGGAATGCCCTCTCTGCCCTTCACTGGTTACCGGTGAGGGAGAGAATACTGTTCAAGGCCTTGTGTGTCAGTCACCGCATCCTGCAGGGGAAAGGGCCTAGCTGCCTACACAATCTACTGTCCTCCTACACTCCAACCCGGCACCTGAGATCTTCGGGGACTGGACAGGTTAAGATTCCGGTAACAAAACGAGCGAGAATGGGTGGTCGATCTTTCCGCTACCTGGCCGCTAAACACTGGAATGACCTCCCTCTCGCTCTCCGTAAGGAACCATCTGTCATGACACGGATATAGGTTAACACTAACCTGGTCAGCCTGATACAGCGGGAGCGATGGAAGATGCTATGCTTCCTCTTCCCCTTATATGGAATCACCTGCGAGTACTATGAACACTCAGCAGAGTACACCACAACAGGGGAAAGGGAAAAAAAAGGGACAAACGAAACAATAAAGTTGCAGCAGTAAAAAACACTCCAGGAGCTCCGTTTTGTAGAGTTCTGTAGACCTCACTCTTATGGTAGCCCCGTGTTTCCTGTATAAGAGACAACACATCACACATAAGATTCCACACTGATCTATTCACTATCAATGTTATATATGTGATGTACTACACTTACGTTTAAAGCTGCTGCACGTATTCCACAAGAAAAAAGAGCACAAAAGGTAAAAATAAAGAAAAAGAAATCAAGCAGAGTTGTCATCACTATTCCTCAGTGATATAGTACTCTCTGTAGAACAGAGACATTAGGTATACAGATTAACCAAGTACTTATCTGCAACCAGGTAGTCCACTGGTAAATGGTGACTGTGTCTTTAAGTATCCAAGGTAAGATCCTTCTTATCCAAAGATACTGCTTGCAGAATCATATTGCCATTTAAATAAACAAAAATTCTGAACTCCGAGCCTCTCAACGGCTCTAATTTCACCCAGAGGGAGTTCTCCAGTTTCAATACTCCAATAGGCGCATACACGCGCTTACTATAACAAATGGCACCTTCCAGGCGCCACAGGTTAAGAAGGCAAGAGGCGCTTCCGTGCGCTTTTAGGGAATAAGAGGCTCTTTCCTGGAAGCCTCTAAGAAGCGCTTCTGTGCGCGTCCTTATGGCGACTGTCGTGTTCCAAGCATGCAGGTGCTTGGTGAAGTTTCAGGCGCGTCCGTGCGCCTTCTCGAATTAAAGGTCGCGTCTCGGCGCGAAGGTAGTGCAAGTTTAAGCGTGGCAGTACGCTTTGAGGAATGGCATCCCTGGTCTTTAACAGGACACCTCCGGCGCGAATGCAGATCCTCCCACGAGGACAGGGAGCCGGGCGTCTCAGCCCCTTCGTCTCAATGTGCCACAGAGCAGCTGGAAAGTGCTGACAAGTAGTTCAGGGATCCGGATACAGGAAGCTCCGACATCAGGTGACAAGCATCTGATAGCAGTGCAGGAGGAGCTTAAGTAGGGCAGACAGGAGAGGAAGAGATAGGACTGCTGCCTCCCTCAGAATTCTGGGAGATGTAGTTCACCGCATTCATTCCCCATTCATGCCTTCGTGTGTCTACTGCGCCCATGGTGAAACGTGACAGAACCCCCTCTCCACGACCGTCGTCCCGGCGGTCCACCAGGTTTATGAGGAAACCGAGTGTGGAAACGCCGCAGAAGGCCAGGGCAATGCAGGTTGCTACTTGGTTCCCAAGAGCGGTCCTCCGGACCATATCCCTTCCATTCAATGAGATAGAGCACCCGCCCCCGGACATATTTGGAATCCAGTATGTTTTGGACCTCGTACTCCTCTTCCCCTTCTATCTCCATAGGTAACGGTTTCTTAGACAATCTGGCGCTAGGGAGACAAGGTTTCAGAAGTGAAACATGAAACACAGGGTGGATGTGCCAAGTGGAAGGGAGAATAAGCTTAATGGCTACAGGATTGATTATACTGTGGATGGGATAGGGACCTACAAACTTGGGTAGCAGCCGGGTGTTTCCCTTAAACTTCAGGTGTTTTGTGTTAAGCCATACCTTATCCCCCACTTTATAGGATGGCTCTGGTGTCCTTTTCTGATCTGCGTTTTGCTTATCGCGTGCTCGGGATGTTTCTAGGTGTGTTTTAGCGTTCTGTAACACTGCCTTGAGATGTGCATGATGCTCTTGTATGGTGGGATGTGTGGAATCGATTGGCTGTTCAAATGGCATCATATTAGGATGGTATCCATTGAGACAGAAGAAGGGAGAACATCCTAACGAGGAATGGTCTGCGTTATTATACGCGAACTCTGCAGTCCATAAGAGTGTTCTCCATTCTTCTCCTTGTTGCAATGTGAAGCATCTTAGGTATTGCTCCAGGGTCTGGTTCAACCTCTCAGTTTTACCGTCGGTCTGAGGATGGTAACTTGTAGATAGTCTGGCATCGATTTTCATGACATCACATAGAGCTTTCCAAAACCTGGAAGTGAATTGGGTGCCTCTATCGGTAATGAGGACTGAGGGAAGTCCATGTAACCGTACTATGTGTTGTAGGAATGTAGCTGCCAGTTCTCCGGATGTGGGCAATTTAGTTAAAGCTATAAAATGTCCCATCTTGGTTAAATGATCTATAACTACAAGGATGGTGTTATAACCCAGGCTAGGGGGCATCTCCACAATGAAGTCCATAGAGACGGTGTGCCAAGGTGCCGGAGGTACGGGTATGGGTCTGAGCAATCCACTGGGACGCAGGTGCTGAGCCTTGGCTTGCGCACAAATGGAACAATCTGTAACGTATTGTTCAGTGTCTTTCCTCAAGGTTTCCCACCAGAAATACCTAGTCAAGTTTTGCAGGGTTTTCTGTTTCCCCAGGTGGCCGCCGAGGGGGGAATCGTGAGTCCATTGCAGGACTTTCCGTTATAGAGATTCTTCCGGAATATATAGCCTTTTGTCGTAGAACAGTAAATCATTCACGGCAGATCGATGTTGAGGTTCCCTGGTCACCCACTCATGTTCATCTATGTTCTCAACTTGTTTCTTTACCTCCTCCAAGAATGCCGTAGATGATGTTGCAGCCACGATTTCCGTTGGAAAAGAAGCCTTCTGGAGTATGTTGGGAGGTTCTTCAGCTGAGGCTAGGCTGGTTTCTGGAACTGGCATGGGTCTTGATAGTGCATCAGCCTTACCATTTTGTGGTCCTGGTCGGTACTTGATTACAAAGTCGAAGTCCGCAAAGAACAAAGACCAGCGAAGCTGCCGAGGAGTCAGGGCTCTGGCACTCTTCAAGAAGAGCAAGTTCCGATGGTCGGTGTATATTTCCACCGTGTGTCTAGCCCCCATCAAATGATGTCTCCACTCCTCACACGCTCTCTTTATGGCCAACAGCTCTTTGTCGGTGATGCTGTAATTCACCTCGCAGTTTGACAGTTTCTTGGAGAAGAAGGCAACAGGATGAAGCTGTCCTGTCTCTGGATGCCTTTGAGAAAGGACTCCTCCGAGGGCGTAATAAGAGGCGTCTGTTTCTACCACAAATGGTTGGCTGGGATCAGGATGGCGTAAGACCGGGGCACTAATAAAACATGTTTTTAACGTTTGGAAAGCCTGTTCCGCAGCATCAGTCCACAGGAATGTGGCCCCTTTCCGAAGCAGATGTGTCATAGGTTGAAGATTTTGGAGAACTCCTTAATGAACCTCCGATAGAAATTGGCAAATCCAAGGAAACTCTGAAGGGTCTTTACGCTAGAGGGTGATTCCCATCGGATGATGGCGTCTGTCTTCTTTTGGTCCATGCAGAGACCTCTGGGTCCAATGACATATCCCAAGAACTCTACTTCTGAGGTGTGGAAAAGGCATTTTTCAAACTTGGCATAGAGGGCGTACTGTTGAAGGCGTTCCAGCACTGCTGCTACATGATGTACATGGTCCTCTAGGGTTGCCGAATAGATTAAAATATCATCGATGTAAACTATGCAGGAGACATCCAGCAATCCCCTCAATACTTCATCCATGAAATATTGGAATGCGGCGGGGCGTTACAAAGGCCAAAGGGCATCACCTGGTATTCATACAGCCCGTATTTGGTGCGAAAGGCCGTTTTCCATTCATCCCCTCGCCGCACTCGCACCAGATGGTAGGCTCCCCTGAGATCTAATTTGGTGAATATCTTGGATCCTTTCAACTGATCCAGTAACACAGGTATCAAGGGCAGAGGATATCTGTTTTTCTTAGTCACTCTGTTGATTGCCCTGTAATCGATGCACGCCCTTAAGCCTCCTTCACGTTTCGGTATAAAAAAAAGCGGTGAGGAAGCAGGGGAGGACGAAGAACGTATGAAGCCAGAGGATAATAACTTCTTCAGGTATTGTTGCAGATAGGTGGTCTCTGCCTCTGTTAATGCATATATACGGCTGCATGGTATGCAGGCACCAGGCTCCAGGTCTATCACGCAATCATATTCCCTATGGGGAGGCAGTTTGCTAGCTTCCTGTTCATTAAACACATCCTTATACTGCGTATATTCCTCCGGTAATGAGGAGATAAGGCACACACTCGTTCTACTGCAACCACTAGCAAGGAAAGCAGCGGCGTTTGTTATGTGAGAAGGCATAGGGTTTCTTTCTCGGTGACAATGTTCCGCACAAAATAAGGAGTTCATGGTAACAGTGCGGGCTGCCCATTGCACTAGAGGATCATGAAGTGTAAGCCAAGGCATCCCTAATATAAGTTTGAAGTTCGGGGCGTCAATGAGATCAAATTGTATGGTCTCGTAATGGGTCAAGCCAACTTGCATGGAAATAAGGTGGGTGTGAAAACGCACCGGTCCAGACGTCAAGGCCGTTCCGTCCACTGCCTTCACGGGTTCCGGTGTCTTTTTCTTATACAGGGTATGCCTAGTTCTTGCGCATACCGCTGATCAATAAAATTGCCTGTAGCCCCAGAATCCAATAGAGCGTGTACCAGTATGGGTTCTTCTCCCGGAAGCTCCAACGTCACACACACGTTCATATGGGCTACAGAAGTTTGCACGGTATTAGCCACGGCAGGGAAGACCTCTTCGCTTTCTTGCCTCAAACAAGGGGTCTCTGTCTTGTCTGAGCCTATTAGTTTCCCGGGTTCTCCAACAGGTATTCTACCACAGGCACGTTCCTAGATCCTTGGTTGTCTTTATACGTCGCCCTGGTTTTGGACTTGCAGTCTTTGATATAATGTCCAGGCTTTCCGCAGTACATACATAACCTCTGGCTACGTCTTCGGTTCCTCTCTTTTTGACTCAATGGACCACGTATGCCACTTATTTGCATTGGTTCCGTCCCGTCTGTGGATGGTGGACGCTCCTCTGTTTGAACCCTAGGTTTAGAAAACAGTGGTCTTGAGTCAGGACGCTGTTTATCACCCTTCCTTTCCTGCAGACGATGATCTAATTGAACTGTCAGGTTGATCAATTCATCACAGGTAGCTGGCATATGGACTACTTGAGCCAAAACATCTTTTAGCTCGCCTCGCAGCCCTTGATAATATAAGGAAGTTCTTTTTCTACTGGCCACTCTGTTTCTATAACGAGTCTGTTGAACGTGGTTATGTACGTTAGTAAATCTTGCGTGCCCTGCTTAAGCGTAATGAGTTCCCTATCTAGAGAAAGCTGGTGCGCCTTTCTGTCAAAGAGTTTGCGCATTTCTTCACAGAAGCGAGGAAAGTCAAGTAACATGGGATCATTCCTCTCTATTAAAGGGAAGGACCAACTAGCCGCGTTCCCTCCCAAATACGACATAACGAAGGCTGTCTTAGACTGATCGTCAGGAAACACAGCAGGTTTACACATAAAGTGTAACTTACACTGCCCTAAAAAAATTCCAAACTTTTTGGGTCCCCAAAGAATCTTTCGGGTGGAGCAAGTGGCAACTGAAGGGGTTGGATCACTTGAATCGTAGAGGATCCCGCTCCCCCTCCTTGGCCCTGTGTCGTGTCATGGGTTGCTGGAGGTGGTAGAGTCCAATTCCTTATATATGAGACCCCTTTTGTACTCGTAGGGCTACTACGGGCCAGGCCTGCTACCTCCTTCTCATTGTGCCCAACTCGTTTCTCAGTTCTAAATTCTCCCCCGAAAGGCATCCACTTCCATTCTGAACGCGGTCAATGTTTCCAGCACTGAAGTAAGTACAGTGTTGGTATCCATCGCTCAGGCTGTACGCACCGTGGGCTTGTCACTCTGTCATGACACGGATATAGGTTAACACTAACCTGGTCAGCCGGATACAGCGGGAGCGATGGAAGATGCTATGCTTCCTCTTCCCCTTATATGGAATCACCTGCGAGTACTATGAACACTCAGCAGAGTACACCACAACAGGGGAAAGGGAAAAAAAAGGGACAAACGAAACAATAAAGTTGCAGCTGTAAAAAACACTCCAGGAGCTCCGTTTTGTAGAGTTCTGTAGACCTCACTCTTATGGTAGCCCCGTGTTTCCTGTATAAGAGACAACACATCACACATAAGATTCCACACTGATCTATTCACTATCAATGTTATATATGTGATGTACTACACTTACGTTTAAAGCTGCTGCACGTATTCCACAAGAAAAAAGAGCACAAAAGGTAAAAATAAAGAAAAAGAAATCAAGCAGAGTTGTCATCACTATTCCTCAGTGATATAGTACTCTCTGTAGAACAGAGACATTAGGTATACAGATTAACCAAGTACTTATCTGCAACCAGGTAGTCCACTGGTAAATGGTGACTGTGTCTTTAAGTATCCAAGGTAAGATCCTTCTTATCCAAAGATACTGCTTGCAGAATCATATTGCCATTTAAATAAACAACAATTCTGAACTTCGAGCCTCTCAACGGCTCTAATTTCACCCAGAGGGAGTTCTCCAGTTTCAATACTCCAATAGGCGCATACACGCGCTTACTATAACAAATGGCACCTTCCAGGTGCCACAGGTTAAGAAGGCAAGAGGCGCTTCCGTGCGCTTTTAGGGAATAAGAGGCTCTTTCCTGGAAGCCTCTAAGAAGCGCTTCTGTGCGCGTCCTTATGGCGACTGTCGTGTTCCAAGCATGCAGGTGCTTGGTGAAGTTTCAGGCGCGTCCGTGCGCCTTCTCGAATTAAAGGTCGCGTCTCGGCGCGAAGGTAGTGCAAGTTTAAGCGTGGCAGTACGCTTTGAGGAATGGCATCCCTGGTCTTTAACAGGACACCTCCGGCGCGAATGCAGATCCTCCCACGAGGACAGGGAGCCGGGCGTCTCAGCCCCTTCGTCTCAATGTGCCACAGAGCAGCTGGAAAGTGCTGACAAGTAGTTCAGGGATCCGGATACAGGAAGCTCCGACATCAGGTGACAAGCATCTGATAGCAGTGCAGGAGGAGCTTAAGTAGGGCAGACAGGAGAGGAAGAGATAGGACTGCTGCCTCCCTCAGAATTCTGGGAGATGTAGTTCACCGCATTCATTCCCCATTCATGCCTTCGTGTGTCTACTGCGCCCATGGTGAAACGTGACACCATCGGAGTTACTCTTTCGGAAAAAACGAAAAACATGGCTTTTCCGCCTATAGGTTTCCTCTAAGTTGTCTCACATTACTGCTCCTGGATGAGTTTGGGCCGCAGCGCGGGGACACACTAGTTAGTGTAGCCATGCGCTTTATAAGCTTGCTTATTATTATTATTACTGCTGACAAAGCAGAAACACTTTTAGCAGAAATGTAATGCAGGGTAGCCTACCATGTTATGGTGCCAGCTTGTCTTTTCTTTTTTTTCTCACAGAAGCAAACCCCCCAAAACGGTGCTTGTTTCTGTGAAAAAAAATTGGCTCTGCAAACTGGGACCTTTCTCCAGTGCCTGGGGGACCTCTACGCATTTTTCCCGCCTGGATCTGTCATGCCTCACCTGGCAGCCTTGGCAGGAAAAATGCAAGCCCTCAAAAGGATGGGCCTTCTGACATTCATGTGTTGGTAGCCCTGTCTCAAATGGTCAATGTTAAAGATGTCCAACAGTGGAGCCAACGGAGACTCTGCCTGTGGAAACCAAGCAGTTACCTGACCTGTAACTGAGGTGGGGAATTATGGCTTTTACAAAGCAAGACATCTGCCAGTTTATAGTGGATGTCACACAACCATCAAACTCTAAATGACGGCCACAATTCTTTATTTTAAAAAAATCTTTATTATTATTTTAGGATATTGCTTCAAAACATTAGAAATTGAAAAAGACTTTTTAAAATATACATTTATATATGAATATATTTCAGTGATAAATATAGAAACAATTCTTTCTTGAAAAGCATGGTGAAAATTATTTTGATGAAAAATTAAGGGAGTATCTAACAAGAGTAACGAATAGTGTAAAAATGAAGAACTTCTTTTATAATCATTTATCCAATTTAAAAGATCCTCATGGCTTTTAAGCGTTATATTGTCTGAAGAAGTGTTCTCCTCCATTTTCCTGCTCTGGACATGCAGTACTTTGATATCTGACTTGGCTTTAAACTGCTGAGCAGTCTTGGTCACATGCGCTTTGCTTGAAGGCTAGTTCTTTTTTTATTTACAAATTAAAATATTTGGCACTGTGGGAAAGGTGTACAGGACATCTGCACAGCAACACAGAGTACAGATATAAGTTCCAAAAAGAAATGCAACATCAAATAGTGTCCATCAACAAAGTTCAGTATTGAATTTCTCAGAGTCTTGTACGTATGTTCAAATCTGCCTTTATTGAATTTTTTTGGGTCAAACACAGTTGCACATCAGCCCAGCCAACGCATTTTGTCCCTTAGGACTTCATCATGGTTGGATAATTCGTAAATCTCTTATTTCTCGTAGTGTACGAACGCATCCAAAAACCAGCATCTGGAAAGGTTCAAGGCTGGCTGATTGCCCGAGATTGTGGACCTTGACACAGATGAAGAAGATGAAATATGGGGTACTACACCACACTACATCCAGTCTTGAACCTTTCCAGACATAGGCTTGCCCTAGCTGTTTGGCCACAGTTGGCAGGGGATTCATATTTCCCTTTGATAGTGTTATGAGCCCCAATGTACCCCAATATAGGCCTAGGTAGTTGCACAACCTTTTACCTACATTTGTCCTACCTTGCTCTACATAATGGCTCTGGTGCTGACCTTTTACCTAGTTAGCTGCCGAATAAATGTTGTGTGGTTTTCTTCGAAAACTAGCCTCATTTATTATGCATGAGGATTCTTAGTATCACAGCCGGATTACCATCTTCTGCAAAATAACTCTGTACAAAAGTCACCACTATCGTCATCCTTGGCCGACAAGCCCACAGTACCATGACACATCTAGGTAGAACCCCTAAGGGTACCTTCCGGGTATATATATACCACATCTTCGCTGGGCAAACAAGAGAAGCTTACATGCTGACACGAGACGCTGAAGTCCCTGCACGCAGAAACTCCAGCACGCAGTGGTCTGACATCCCTCGCGGGGTGTCCAACTCAAGACCAAGATGGGGTCCTTCGTTCTCTCCCGTCTGGTAATGGGATTGGCTCTTTCCTAGGGGGATTCTTGGCTATACACTTACATACATGCTAGGTACACTTAGGTACATCTGGTTAGGGTTTGCATCTTAGGAGTACTCATGATTACTGCCATGTATCTATATGCCTGCATATATTCACTGTGTTAGCACCATGGTAGAATTCTACCTTTTATTTACTCTGTTGGTGCCTATAACCATGTACATCTGTTTCTGTCTAGTGGTAGTTGCCGCACGTGTTTTAAACTAAAATTACTCTGGTTCAATAAATGCTTATTGAAAAACGTCCCCACCGTTTATTCTGTATTTCTCTCTGAGACCGAGTGAGCACGAGTGACTGAGCGAAAAGTACTGTAGGGTTTCCACGATCCCTGAGGGGTCAGGGTTGTCATGTTCGATAGTTGCCAGAACTATTCGCTCCTTGGTAAGGTTGGTGGGCTTATAGTGGCACTGTGGGCTAGCTGGTCTAAAGGCTAACATATCCTTTGGAGGTGCCTGGAATCAGTCTGGACACCAATCCCTTAGTTTATGTTGTTTAAACGTGCAGATCCTATATAGATTTGTAGGAACTACATGACAATAGGTGAGTTTGAGATCTCTGGTTCCTGTTTTGATATTTTTTGTCCAACCTTTTGTTCTTTAACTTCCTTAACTCCTCATCCTTTGAGTCTGTCATTTTGAATATCTGGGGTTCGTGAGATGAGGTTAAGGCAATGCACTGGGTATTCTTGGTGGATGAGAGAAGATTGCTGTCAATGATGAGTTCTGTATCCTCTGACGATAGTCTACCAACAGCTGTGATATCAGCTTAAGGTTTTGAATGCTGAGCGCGGGCTACCTGTGGTATCCTTTAGTAAGCTTATGGGAAATAGATTGCAGGAGGTACTAGTGTTATATTGGGAGTCTGGAGGTGTCAATGATAAGGTCACAGATATCAGGGGGGTTGTTGAAATGTATCAAGATCACTAACAGCACCAAAAGCATCTTATTCCCATTGCACTAGGCGACCAAATACTCAATTAAAGAGCCTGAGTATTTCAGAGATTTGAAGGCGTTTATGTGGTTATGCTCTTGTACCAGAGGTTATTGCCATTTTCAGGTATTTTAGGGTTACCGCTCACTTAACGTTCTATTGCCACCATTCACAAAGAATGATGCAACAGCTGAAAAATGAAGAGCAACCAATATAAATCGTTCTGTGATAACAACTACACTAAACATGTAATATATCATCTGCAGTTAGTACTAATAACCCAGTTAATGTTCTCTCTATTTATATTCTTCAAATATTTATATTGCATATTGGGTTAACAGACCATCGTACTGTACAAATATGTTGCGGCCAATTAGATGATATAATTACAGTTCTCGTTTCGGCCATGAGCTTCCTAAAGCAGCCGCTTGAGGCCCCCACTGTTGTCTTTTTCTGTAGTGCGGAGGGGTGGGTTTTGGATGGGGACTGGGTTCTCAAATTTTGGGTTCCACTTCTGACTTCTCTGCTCCTATTTAGGTCAAAACGGTTTGCTAAAGACATCTTGGAGACAGTCGGAAGCTTCCCTGGGAATGCATTCCACCCGTTGCTTACCATTGGCTTTATGGTTTGTAATTCACATCTTCTGGCTTTCTATTTGCTGGCTGTTAGACCTGGCCCTTTTTGCCTTTTGCCTTCTATTTTTCTGACCCTGTTTTTGTCGGCATTAGGACTCTGGGCACTTTACCACTGCTGATCATTGCTAAAGTGCATATGCTCTCTGTGTAAATTGTGATTATGATTGGTTATCCATGATTGGCTTATTTGATTTACTGGTAAGTCTCTAGTAAAGTGCAGAGTGTGTGCCAGGGCATGTAAATCAAATGCTACTAGTGGGCTTGTAGCAATGGTTGTGCCACCCACATGAGTAGCCCTGTAAATGTGTCTCAGACCTGCCACTGCAGTGTCTGCGCGTGTAGTTTTTAACTGTCATGTTGACCTTCTGGGCACTTTACTACTGCTGATCAGTGCTAAAGTGCATATGCTCTCTGTGTAAATTGTGATTATGATTGGTTATCCATGATTGGCTTATTTGATTTACTGGTAAGTCTCTAGTAAAGTGCAGAGTGTGTGCCAGGGCAAGTAAATCAATCAATCAATCAATCAATCAATCATGTCACTTATAAAGCGCACTACATACCCGCGAGGGTCTCAAGGCGCTGGGGGAAGAGGGGGGTGGTGCTGCTACTGATCGAAGAGCCAGGTCTTGAGGAGTCTTCTGAAGGCCAGTAGGTCTTGGGTCTGTCGGAGGTTGGTGGGGAGGGTGTTCCAGGCTACTAGTGGGCTTGTAGCACTGGTTGTGCCACCCACATGAGTAGCCCTGTAAATGTGTCTCAGACCTGCCACTGCAGTGTCTGCGCGTGCAGTTTTTAACTGTCATGTTGACCTGGCAAGTGCACCCACTTGCCAGGCCCAAACCTTCCCTTTTTTACATGTAAGGCACCCCTCAGGTAGGCCCAAGGTACCCCCATGGGCAGGGTGCAGTGTATGTGAAAGGTAGGACATGTCTGGGGTGTTTTACATGTCCTGATAGTGAAATACTGTGTATTTCATGTTTCACTATTGAAAGGCTGTCCGTCCCATAGGTTAACATAGGAGCTGCCTTGTAACAGCTTACAAGTGTAACTTGCCATTGGGACAAGATAGAGATATGGAGTTTAGGCTCTCTGAACTCAGAATTTAATCACACACCTTTTAGTAAAGGTGATTTTTAAATTGTGTGTTTGAAAATGCTACTTTTAGAAAGTGGGCATTTTTTGCTTTACCATTCTGTGTGCCTCTGCCTGTTTGTGTATTCACCGTCTGGTTTTGGAGTGACAGGGCTAGGGATGTGCATTCACTCTAGACAAGGGGGGCTGGGATGTGTCCTGCCTTGCCTGGGTGACTCATCACTAGGCTGAATAGACCTGGTCGGCATTTAGAGTGGTGGGAGGAGTTTCGCTACCACCTAAATAGACTGTGTCTCCTTTGCACAAGCGTTGTCTCCACCCCATGTGGTCAAGCTGTACCAGGGAGGACAGATCTGGTTTGTCCTGAGCTCAGAGGCTCTGAAGCAAAGAGAACAATGAGAAAATGGGATATAAGTATGAGACCTTAAACCACAGGACCTTAGATTACATATGGAAACAAGAGGACCCTGCTGAGAAGAAGAGCTGTGTGAGGAGCGCCACCTTTTCAGTGTGAGGGGTGGGTTGGCCTGCAGTTGCTACTTCTGTCTGTGGCAGAGGAAAAGGACTGACTCTTTTTGCCCTGCTATGGTATCCTGCTTGAGAAAAAATCTCAAAGGGTTTGTGTGTGATTGCCTCCTGTTGAAAGTCTCAGGGAAATCAAAGACTTCAAGAAAGATCCTTGCTGGATCCCAAAGTAACCTGCTTGGAAGGAGAGCTGAAGAGCTGTGTGAGGAACACTACCCTTTCTCTGGTGTGAGGGGTGGGTTGGCCTGCAGTTGCTGCTCCTGTCTCCTGTTTGTTTCAAAGTAAAAGCGCATAAGGAGCGCTTTGTTTTGCAGCCCAGCGTGTGGAGAGCACTGTTTAAAAGTATCAGTGCTTGGTTACCACAGCACGTGCAGTGCTGCATTTTCCCTCGTGTTTTGTAGCAAAGGGAGGGGAGAGCTTGTAGCAGAGTAAGTGCTCTCCCTCTCCCTGGCTGCGGGTGTATGTGCAGTGATGGCGAAGGAAACCTGGCCCGGAGTTCCAGTGTTACCGTTGAGTGTGGCTCTGGTATGTGTATGTGTTGTGCAAGTGCTTTACACATTGCCTCTGGGATAAGCCTGACTGCTCTGCCATGCTACCAAGGAGGTGAGCAGGGGTTATCTGGGGTGTGTAACTCCCTTACCCTGACTAGAGTGGTGGGTTCTGCCTGGCTTAGGTACATACCCTAGCCAACCAGAAACCCCATTTCTAACACTGGATTTATTTGTTTAGGGCTGTCTAAGTTCAGATCATCTCTCCCAAGGAGCAAAGCATTTTCACACTACCTCTACTTGTATTCTTCCACAAGTGCTCCTTTCATTTAACAGGCCAGTAAATCTTGTTACTGTCTTGTCACATTTGCTGGGCATTCAAAGACAGAGGTCAAATGTCAGGCCCTGTCATCCCAGGGAGTTTAGTGTTTACTTTTCTTTCTATGACTTCAAAGTGAGAGAGTTTATGTGACAATCTTGCTGGATACTGGGGGTAGAGGACATTTATTTTTTTCTAGCACACAACATTTAAATGTACTGTATTTCAGATAATATATCAGAATTAGCAAAGTACAAATGAAGCACATTTTTCAAAATTCTGAAGTATGTTGGAAACAAATACTTTAATATGATCAAAACAAATCAATACACTATATCACATTATCGTTTGTGAGCTGTATAGTTGTATTAATAAAACTGTATTTCTGTGCAAATGTAATGGTCATTTCAACCTAAAATGTGTTGTCATGTAATTGCAGTGTGCTACCACACTAAGCACTCTATTTTACCTGATGCAACTGCACTCTATGCTACTGCACTCTATTCCACTGCACTCTACTCCTCTCTGCACCACTCAACTCTACGCCACTGCACTCTATGCCACTTCATTCTACGCCTTTCCACTGTACTCTGCACCACTCTACTCTATGCCAATGCACTCTACGCCACTCTACACCACTGCACTCTACACCACTCCAGTCTAGGCCACTCCACTCTGCACAACTCCACTCTGCAACACTGCACTCTACGCCACTGCACTCTATGCCAACACACTCTACGCCAATGCACTCTACTCTGTACCACTCCACTGGTGACAGAATAAATTGGGTGTGGGACATTTGATCCGTATTAGCTCAGGAAAGACAGCTGTGGTATGCCCAGGAACTTGAAAGGTACAGAGGCCAGTGAATCTTGTTACCATCTTGTCACATTTGCTGGGCGTTCAAAGACAGAGGTCAAATGTCAGGCCCTGTCTTCCCAGGGAGTTTAGTGTTTACTTTTCTTTCTCTGACTTCAAAGTGAGAGAGTTTATGTGACAATCTTGCTGGAGACTGGGGGTAGAGGAAATGATTTTTTTCTAGCACACAACATTTAAATGTACTGTATTTTGGATAATATATCAGAATTAGCAAAGTACAAATGAAGCACATTTTTGAAAATTATGAAGTGTGTTGGAAACAAATACTTTAATATGATCAAAACAAATCAATACACTAAGTGATGCTATTTTCACACATTATTGTTTGTGAGCTGTATAGGTGTATTAATAAAACTGTATTTTTGTGCAAATGTAATAGACATTTCAATTGAAAATGTGTTGTCTGTAATCGCAGTGTGCTACCACACTAAGCACTCCATTTTACCTGACGCAACTGCACTCTATGCCACTGCACTCCACTCCACTCTACTCCACTCTGCACCACTCAACTCTACGCCACTGCACTCTATGCCACTTCATTCTACGCCTTTCTACTGTACTCTGCACCACTCTACCCTATGCCAATGCACTCTACGCCACTCTACACCACTGCACTCTACACTGTTCCAGTCTAGGCCACTCCACTCTGCACAACTCCACTCTGCAACACTGCACTCTACGCCACTGCACTCTATGCCAACACACTCTACGCCAATGCACTCTACTCTGTACCACTCCACCGGTGACAGAGTAAACTGGGTGTGGGACATTTTATCCGTATTATCTCAGGAAAGACAGCTGTGGTATGCTCAGGAACTTCATTAACTTGAAAGGTACAGAGGTGAAGCCTGACCAGCCATAGTTTACTGTAAGTGGAGACATTAAGAAGGGAAAGACTTTGTCCCGAAATACCCACACTGGCCAGGCTGACACCAAACCCAGTGGGAGGGTAGCCACCCCCAGAACCGGTTTGGAGTGGACACGGGGAAGAGGACTGATCATTTCCCTTACCAAACTTCTGGGTGGACAAATTGGGTCTGCACAGAGGATAAAGGGACACTTTCTTATTGTTTGCAGTAGGGCAAAGAGAAACTGCTGAAAAAGTGGCTAGGGTTGCCCCGGATCTTTTTTCCCATTGGTTAGGGAGTGTCCAGGAGTCATCCCCACCCATGGGACCCCAAGGAACCCTCCTTAGAACACTTTCTGGACCTGCAGAATTCCAGACGAGTACACAGCCCTGCTTGCTGTGACCTGAGAGGAGCCCTGAAGGACTGGACCTGCTCCATCTTGTGCCCAGGAAAAAAAAGGTGGACTCCAAGGATCACTGGGCTGACCTCATGTGTGGCTACAGGGACATAACGAGCTGCAAGAGGCATTTTTCCTGAAGTGACCAGTTGACCAGTACCAATTGGACCTGGACTGGATCTTGATGGTGGCCTCTGCTGGAGTGGGTCCTGGCCCCTAAGTGCTGCCCCTGAGGTCCTGGGAGCCACAGAAGTGGCTCAAAGGAGCCACTTCAGAAATCCTGAAAAGTTGGGCTTAGAACATTTTTTTACTTCCAAGATGTTTAGAGCCGTCAGGGGGACCTTGTGGTAAAGCGGTCTGAATACAATATATCTTCCTCGGATACAGCTTCAGGCTTTCCCCGCTAGAGGATTTTGACCTCCATAAAAGACTGAGCCTGATTATAAACTCTTTGACTGGGATAACCCTGCTTGGGGTATCGACCCATGGCCCATCGCGATCTGCCTGAAATTGTGCTTAGGTTCTGGTCTATTGCTTCCATAGACTATCATTGGCACTTAGTGCTTTTGGCACTATTTTTACTTTAAACTTTTAAAACTAATATCTTCAGTTTGCCTTATTGGATTTTCTTTTGTTTTAGTGTCATTTTGTTTATTAAATTTTGCTCTATTTTTCAAATTTGGTTTAGGATTTTTATTGTTTGGTCTTTTTACTTTATTACTGTTTTGGTACTGCATAAAGGCTATACACATTGCCCTAAGTTAAGCTTTGCCGTCGTTAATCAACAGCTACCAGGGAGTTGAGCTCAGCTCAGTTGAGTGACTTTGGGGTTCACCCTAAGTTAGTGTCCTCCCTTGAGGTGGGAGACTGCTCACCCGAATTAATAATTCACTTTCATACAGTACCCTTTATGTAATTAGATCAAGGACAAGCGGCCAACATAAAATATTTCCCATCCTTAGCGCACTTTTACATAACTGTGATGTAACATAAGTTCTGTCAGACTTACTTTCCAACTCTCTGTTTCCCACTGAGGCTTGTGGGTAAAAGTAAAATGAAAAAGTATTCACCTGACTAAAAAGAAAAAGTCAACAGACATCAAAAGTCCAAGATGGAGATCCTCCGTGAAGAGGGCACTATAGGTGTCATAATGATATCCGAGGCAGGCAGCTAACCCTCTAATGACTCTGCATCTTGCCAGAATTTACAGAGGAACATTCACATAAACTACATTCCAGCCACAAGCACATGCTGCATTATTTATCAGAGTACACAAACGTATATTCAAAATCATAATCTGTATTCCAATGCTCTTTTTAATTATTCAGCCTCTTCTTTCTTTTTAGCCTTAAAGACAACACGTGTTTTGTCATTAATGGGGCGTACCCCACGACTTCCTCAGGGTTAAAAAATAGAAAACAGTATCAATATCTATCAATTGATAGCCTCATTGGTGACAAATATGTGGAAACCCATGCACAAAATAATATTTATAATCCATAACGGCACTCCATATTGTCCACCGCAACATTATACATCTAATGCTTATCACTCGGTCCAATCAACTATCCATTTAGTTTTATTTTGCAAATTTTATATGGAGTTAAGAAAGGTGTGGCTGGTTCCTCTTTTAAAAGCTTTGGGGGTGAGGCAATCCCGCCTGGCACTAATCAAGCTTCAGTTTTTAGAGAATGAGCATATAGCCTGGAGGATATGCATGTATCTGAAGAAAGTGCTCTGCCAAAGGAAGAGCATTGTGATATAAGGAGCGAGATTGTTTGGGCGTCATTTTATCATTCTTTGTTTTTAATTATGCTGAATTATATATCATTTTTTAAGATGTTCTTAAATGTCTATTGTATTTTTATCTTTCCGTAAACTGAAAGCTTTGTATGTTTTTTTTTAATGTGCTTTTATGATTGTTAAAAAAGCAATCGAATAAAGCTTTTCTTGACTTGACTTGACTTGGCTTAAATCAAAGGATTCAATTGACACCTGAGTGCCTGTGTACTACCATCGGTAAAGCTCTCCGAACGTGATTATCCTGTATTACTGCACCATAGTGCAGACCAACCATCTCACTATACCACCAGACTGCAAAACCATACAGGTGAAGTACATGTATGATCAAAATAGTGTAGGTTCTGGGTTTGCACCTGCAATGAGAACAATATCTACCATAAGCAACTAAACATCTCAAAGTGAGGTCGAGCCCTTATTGTTAACTCTGAAATGTGCCTACCTTAAAGCGAGTTGTACTTCCGTCCCGGATTAAATAATCAATAGTAAAATCCTCCAAGCCGTTACCTGAAATTGTTTAAAGTAGCCATAAGAAACTTTCCGTGAGCCCCCATGATATTGGGTGCATACCAAAACATTCAATAGTTGACTCACCAATATATGCGACCATGTGTCCTTATCCTATATATTGTAAATTCATCCAAATATAAATGTCAAGAGGTGTCTCCTCAATCCTGAGAAATCCTCTTTATTACCTGTTGATAATAAAAAAATAGTAATGCATCAGGACACCAAATTAGGCATAGAGCATGGGTACTCACAAACTTTCTCTGGGGGGCCAAATTTACGGTGTGGGTTGTGGCCGAGGACCGCACCGGCGGGGGCGGGGTCAGTGGGAGGGCAAGGTCAGTGGGGGCAAGGCTACAGAATAAAAAAAATCACTACCATTTCAAAAAACATTACTAGACAATGCTGTATTTCCAAAGCAGATGTAACTACAAGGAGCACATTTGTATAATAATTTTTATTATCAGACAATCTTAAGAGGGATTGCATGGCAATTTGCAATAACCGGATATTCAGCACATGCCCATTGCAGCACAGGCTTCAGAGTCCAAAAAATAGGTACGTTAGACAAACACTACGAACTTATTTTACATTTCATGTCACCAATTAGTTTTCTGTAATCTGGTACCAAGTCTGAAACGGCAAGCCTTAAGAGCTGATCCAGATGTATGTCTGTAAGCTTATTTCTGAGTTTGCTCTTCAACAGTCCCATTGTGGAAAATGAACTTTCGCACACATATGTTGACCCAAGCATACAAATTACCTTCTGGGCCACTGTAAAAAGAAGAGGAAACTTGTCAGAAGGCACAATTTTCCAGAATTCTTCTGGTGCTTGCCCCAAAAAAGATGCTTTGAGGGCTGAATTGTGCTGCATGTCAATCAGCTCTATTTCTGCTTGAGCCCTTTCCATGCCAATATGGGCAACAACGTCAAGATTTCGTGCACTCACTAACCAGGGGTTTTCAACCAGCCTGAACAGAGGGGTGAGGGCTCTGAATTGAGAAAATCGGCGTTTGATCTCCCCAGAAATTTCTTCAAGACATGCACCAAGGTCTAGCTTTGACAGAATTTCTTGTGCATCTGGAAACCTCTGCATCACAGCCAACAGTTTTGGGAAGTGGGTGAAGTCACTATCATCCAGTTGTTCTTTGAATAGCACAAGCTTACTTTCAAAAGCGTAAATACCATTCATCATGGAGCACACAAGCTGTTGTTTACCTTGCAGGGTCAAATTGAGAGAATTAAAATATGTGAAAAGATCGGAAAGAAAATGGAGCATAATAAGCCATTTCACATCCGTTAGTTCTGGGAATGATTGACCTCTACTGTTCACAAAGAGTTCAATTTCAGGAAGCAATGTGATGAACCGCTCCAGAACCTTCCCTTTGCTTAGCCAACGCACGTCAGTGTGCATCAAGAGGTCTGTATATTCCGCTTCAGATTCCTGCAGCATTGCTTTAAAAAGTCTATGGTTCAGAGCTTTGGCACGGATAAAATTAACAATTTTCACTGCAACTTTTAGGACATTATTCAGTTCTCCATGCTTTAATTTTGCACACAATACTTCTTGGTGAATAATGCAGTGGTAGTCTATCACAGTCTGTCCTAGGAGCTTCTTTTTAAGCATAGATACAAAGCCTCTGTCATGGTCTACCATGGCAGGAGCCCCATCTGTTGTGATGCTGAGAAGAGTGTTCAGTGGTATGTGATTTGTTTCAGAGTAGTTGCACATGCTGTCCAGTATATCTTCTCCTCTTGTGTGCCCTTGCAGTGGTAGAAGGCACAGGAGCTCTTCTTTGGGTTGAAGCGATTGGTCCAAATACCTCACCCAAACTAATAACTGGGCCACATTGCCTATGTCTGTGGACTCATCCATGGCAATGCTGAAGAACGGTGACTCTCTGACTGCTTTGATCACCTGCTCCTGGACGTTTTGACCCAGTGCCTCTATTCTGCGTGCACACGTGGAATCTGATAGCTGTAATGCACCGATTTCCTTTAAAATGCTGGCTTTATTAATGTAGTTGTCAAATAAAATTTCGGCTGTTGAAAGGAAACATTTCTTCACCAGCTCTGCATCTGTGAATGGTTTCTTATGTTTGGCAAGCAAGTAGCATATTTTGAAAGACGCCTCTGTAACAGCCTCAGATTCCTTCATCTGGCAAAGGAAGATCTTATAATGGGAAAGAAGAGCTTGCTTTAACGATGCCACTTTTGCAGAACGCAGTTTTGAGTTCAGTGGGAAGTTCTCAGTGTATCCAGAGTGTCGCGTTTTGTAGTGCCGTTCCAGGTTATACCTCGTAAGAACATTTACTTTTTCTTTGCAAAGCAAACAGGTGGCTTTTTCTTTTGGGCATTCGACAAACAAGTACTCTTCTTCCCATGCTGCCTGGAATGTCCTGTGTTTGCTCTGTATCGATCTGGGTTGTTTGCAAGGCTTGGAAACTGGACTGTAGGCCATTGCGGAGCTCTCCAGCTCGTTTGTTACTGTGCAATAAGTAACAAGGACCAGGAATCTGATTTTCTACCTGACGACCAATGGACCGACACCGCCGCACGACCGATGTACCGACACGCCCCACGACCGATGGACTGACACTGTGTCACGACTGATGGACCGACACTGCGTCACGACCGATACCGCGTCACGTCCTATATCGCGTCTCGCAACAGATTTGTGAGCAACATCAAAGTAATGTTTTGTTTAAACATACAAAGTAATGGGTAAAACTGCAAATGAAAAACAGGAGGCTTTCCTAAAGCCAGTGGTTTATGCAGGAAATGTGTCACTCAATAGGTATGCACACACATATACAAGCGCACGTTCACCTGTAGGTTTCTTAGCGCTGAATAACAGATGTTTATTGCTACCCAACTCATTTTATCAACCTCAGATGGATGAAAGGCAGGACCCGCCGGGAATTGAACCTGTGACCATGAGGTAGAACACAGCCCCCAGCAGTGGACACATTAGTCCACTGAGCCACCAGACCCGGCATACACACAGTACAAGGGTACAGAGTTTGAGGTGGTTTCAGACTGGGAGACAACAGGAGAAAAAATGGTAACCTGCCAAATCGGTGATCTCGAGTCAAATCAAATCAGACCTAAGTAAATCCAATTAAACCAAATCAAATCAGGCTGCTATGTCCGTATTGGAAATACAGCAATTGCAGAAAACATTGGAATTAGAACAACTGTGACAGTTGTAACAGATCTAATAGCGGACCATTCTGCACAAATGTAGGGAAAGTCAGCTATCATAGTAGAAAAACATATGCAAAGAGCTAATCAGGACAGCGCTATTTGGTGTGGAGCATCTGTCAAACTATAGGAATCTGAAAGGCTCAGATACAATGGTCCAGCCTGTAGAGAGGGGATAGGTGAGGGGGAGAGGAGGAGCCAGGTTTCAGGTGGGGGTTAGTAGAGGAGGAGGAGGTTCCCAACCTTGTAGTTCAGTGTTGGGTGTAAGTGGAGCAGTGGTCGAAGTAGATGGAAAAAATTAGGGGAACTGTGGGCGGAGAATAACCTGAGGATTGGGCCAGTGGGCGGAGTCAGGTGTGGCCAGAAAGAGCAAAACATCCCAATTTTTTGTATTTGTTTGGCATTTCATTGCCCAGTTACAGCTTATTACGTTATTTAATTAAACCAATGGATACCCATGTTTATTTAAGGTTTAATATGAGTTATTGACATTAAAATACATTCACAAAGTGGAATATGTTTCCAATCACAGAAAT
The DNA here is from genome assembly GCA_963921515.1 of Calotriton arnoldi. Classification (NCBI taxonomy): domain Eukaryota; kingdom Metazoa; phylum Chordata; class Amphibia; order Caudata; family Salamandridae; genus Calotriton; species Calotriton arnoldi. Next base: position 227,563 of record CAWUFW010002595.1, read on the forward strand.
GTTCCAAATACGCTTAAAAGTGGATTCACAAGCCATTTGTCTCCGTGGCATGCAGTTTCTGTCATCAGCACTTCTCATCCCTTTTTCCACAAGAGCATTTCAAACATGAATGGGAAAATAGCCTACTTTGCAAATGTTTTCCACATAATTATGGCTCTGCCATATTTGACACATAATACATCATCTGCTGCTTAATCTGACAATTTTAACAAAACATTGTTTGCAGCTCAACTTTGCCCTCTATGTCAGCTGACATCTCTGCTTAATGCAGGTGGAAATTATTTTGCCAAACTACTGTTTGCTCTGCTAAATTCTCCTTTAGAACAACTGGAGGCCAAGAAGCAGCATTGCTTGATATCAGGTCATAAGAACTGGACACACTAATTTAGCATTGACACTATTTCAATAATAGTAATAATAATAATAAACTACATGGCACAACTGAAATGCATTTTAGTTAAAAACTAGGAAATCAGACAGATCAGTCAAGGTTTCTTAAATTTAAAATATGAAATCATATGGCAGCTATGTGTAGATGAGGGTATATTTCATTTAAAATAACAACCATCAGCACTGCCTTGCCAACTCGAGACCTACTGGGTTTGTCCCTGCTCGTTTACACTTGTAAACCATTTTCAAACATCCAAAATGGTGTTCTCATTTTTTTCCCAATAACGTGTCTATCATTAGTGTGTAATTTTGGTAATTCTTTTTTCCAGTTTTTAAACTGCTGCAAAGCCTAATGCCTCTCTGACTTCCATACACATTAGCTATACAATAATTGAATTTAAGACTTCCAAACCACACCCTGTCTGAGGATCTGCTAATTCACAAAGCATATATGCGAGGCTTAGTGTGCGGTCATCAAATTACAGTTCACTTGAATAAAAGATGTAAAATATGACCTATAAACACAGAATCATCTCCATTGCCTTTGAATAGGATGCATGTGCAAAGGGCTATAATTAAACATTGCAGCTTTTTGTGCCATGCAGTTATTATACAGTTAATTAAAAAGCTGCAGAGGGATAAACATGGCAGACATCCAGAGAGAGGGGCGTGGGGGACATTGTGAGACAGGTGGGCAGAAAGAGGAAGAGAGATGATGAGAGTCTTGAACCAGAGAGAAGGTGCAGGGTGAAAGAGTCACACATGGGGAAAGTAAGAAAGAGACAGATGGAAAAACAGATGAGAGACCCTTACATTGCATCCTTAAATAGGATCCTGTGCTTACCTCGCGGTGTGAAGATCAACCTGCGGCAGGTCGTGGAGATGGAGGCAGATGTGGTGATAGAGCTGCTGCTGCCAAATCCAAGCAGCGAAGAAGGGGCTGTGGATCAAGTTGAAGTGCAAGCTGCGTCCCGGGTTGAGGCTGCTGCGTTTCCAAGAAGAGGTTTCTGCGTCCCAGCGGAGAGGAGAGGATGTCCTCAGGCAGTGAAGAGGCTCCGGTGGAGAGGAGAGGTCGTCCTGAGGCATTGAAGAGGCTCCCGGGTGAGAAGAGGCTGCTGCATCCCGGTGGAGAGGAGAGGACGTCCTCAGGTAGTGAAGAGGCTCCGGCGGAGAGGAGAGGTCATCCTGAGGCAGTGAAGAGGCTCCGGGGCGAGAAGAGGCTGTGGGCGGAGAGAGGACGTCATCGGCACCACGGACACATGAAGCTTCACAAAAGGCCCTTTAAAAGTCAGCTGTGAAAACGCTTACAGCTGACTTTTAAAGGGCCTGTGCTTCCCGCCGGTGCCATGCGTGACGTCACAGAGGCGGGCACAATCAGAGGCCAGCAGTAAACAGAGAAGATGGCAGCAGGAGCATACGTAGTGAATACGTATTGAATACGTATTCACTACGTATGCTCCTGCGGCCATCTTCTGTGTTTACTCGTAGGAAATGCAAGGCAAGGTCCACGGGCTGCCAATGAAGGCCTGCCGGGCCGCTGGTGGCCCGCAATCTCCTTCAACCTTGCCCCATTCCACACTCTTGTTAACTCACCAGTCAAGAACCATCTGTCACTCTCCACAGTACGAGCGAGTACTCTCAAATCCCAGCATTCTGAATGAGCGCCATTGGCATGTCTATTAGCTGTACAGCTTGAGGTGAACGTCAACAGTGAGAACGGACTACCGGTGAAGTCTACTGATTACATCATCGGCTTGTTCCTGCTGAAACGGCCAAAATTTCTGAATGTTCAAATCAACACCAAATGTTATGGTAACTATCTAATAACCTTGATTTCAAAATAAAGCCTAGAAGTACATGCTTTGTTCGTGTAATCATCAGTAAGTATCCATGGGCACCTAATGCACCAGCCCTATTTTAGGGCACATAAACTAATTGCCCATTTCAATATTGGACAACTGGTCATGTTTCAAAGCCTGAAACGGCACTCTTAAATCCATTTAAATAATGTGATGTTTTTGGAAAAACTGTCCTCAGGATTTGAATAGCAGCCCCTATTAAAAACCTGGAAGTTTAACGATTTAACTCAGTATTTTAGATATGTAACCACACCACAGAAAGCTCACAGCTTACCTTGTGATCTGTTAAATTTCACAATCATAAGTCAGAACGAGCGGAAAAATTATTTGGGTGGGTGAACTCCAGTAATGAGTGATGAGAATGGGGCTGACACTGCTCTAGATGCTGGTCCCTGTCTTCTGTAGTCCTTGAGAGGTCAACACCAGCCCTCCTAACACCTAAAAACTGAACTTCCAAGTCCATTATCCTTGACCTCCTTGGTGAAACTACATTTGACCTGTCAAAAGTCAAACACCCCATATCTCGTGATGACTCCTTTTCACCCATGTCTCTAACTTTGTTGCTGGTTTGCCTCAACACTGGAAAAGTGTGTTTGCGGAACCATGCACTCCTAGTGTTCCCTCTGTAATAGGGAAAGTCTTTTCCACTCCAGACAACTGTTATCACACCCTCAATGTTCCTGACCAGACATCCGGCTTGGCATTGATCATGCTCTCAAACACTGCCAAGACCACATTGTTAATATCTCTGAACACCTCATTCACCTCCTGTATGATCTTAAGCGAGCCATCGCCTTTCCCTCTGAGACAGACTGGGACTCCCACCACAGCTAGGCTAAAGGGACTGCTGTTTTCCTTAGGGATGTTTATGTCTCTATTTCCAGTGGAAGATGTGGAACCATCCATCTCTGTTTGGATGTCAAAATCACCAGGCTCTCCGCTAAGCCCGTCTCCCAGCCCATCTACAGGTTTCTCTTCTGCAATAAATTCATCAAGTGACTCTCCAAGTATGTCTCTACCTTCATTTCTATGAACGGGGTGAAGGCCAACCCAAGGAGGCTTTTTCACAAACTTTGCCTTATTGCCCCAGCTCACATTCAACAGGAGTGTTCATGTGTCCATTGTAGAGGACTAAAAGTAGAGAGAATTATTACATCCTTCACCATCACACACCAGTCAGTCAATACTACTTCCCCCAATGCAACCACATGTCAATATCTTCAGTCACACCTACCACACCCTGAGAAATTCTATTAATACTAAATGTCTTTGGACCAAACAAAGGCTCAGGTGACCCTTGTCTATCTACAGTCACCCTGCTTGCGCAGAACCTAAGTAGACCTCAGTATCCAACATCTATAGCTCCCTCAAGTGCGAGAAATCGTGCAGCATGAAAACAATTCCTTATGATGCCCCTTCTTGAATGATCTAAATTAGCCAGCCCAGAAGGTGTGCCCACCTCTGCCAATCCCACCCCTCAGGTGGGGGAGGCGAGGTGAAGCCCACTCTTCAGTGTTCGCCATCTTGCAGATGGCAGGCACTCTCCATTCAGGATTAGGGATTGTGCCCACTCCCCCACGTGGGGTGAACACACCAAGGGTGTAGTCACCCTAAGGTCAGTAGCTCATTGGCTACAGACCTCGAGACCCCTAAAACGTCCCCTAAATTCAGTATTTAGGGGGCAGGCCTGAATCAAGAAGATAGATTCCCGCAACCTAAGAAGAAGAAGGATGAAAGAAGACACCCAGCAGAGGAGACTGCAGAGAAGAACTGACTTGGCCCCATCCCTACCAGCCCGTCTGCAGTTTCCAGATATCCTGCACCAAAAGTCGCCTTGTCCTGCAGCCAGTGACCTCCAGAACCCTTGAGAGGACTGACTGCCTTCAACAAAGACCTGATCTCCTGTTAACAGCGGCTCTGTTCAAAAGAAACTCCCAAGACAGACTCTGAGCCTGCTGAGGACAAAGAAACCCGACGCCTGGAACCACCACTGCACCTGACGCCTACAGCCTGAATCTGGGTGGTCCACTGGTTCCAGCGAGGTCCCACAGCGTTCCAGAGTCTGAGTCCACTGTGGATTGACCCCTCCAGGAATCCCCGACGTCGCCTGCAGCCTCTGCACGGAGACCCGTCCCAACCGCGAGTGGCCCGGTAAGGTGAAATCTGACTTCAAAAGACACCCCTGCATCCAGCCGTACTGCGCCCTGGAGAAGAGAACCCGAGGTGCACCTACGTCCCCGAGCCCACAAACTTAACTGTTCAGGTGTTGGTTCCTCCCGGAAGTCTTCCTGGACCAAGCCTGCAGCCAAAAAACAAAATCGGCAATCCCCATTGAAAACAACTGGGCACCCAACGCCAAAACAGCACCCTGCACCCGGCTGCCCCTGTGCCGCTGTGGGTGCACCTTGTATGCTAACTCGGACCCCCCTTTGCCCTGAGCCTAACACCAGGAGCTTTGCTCGCACAACCTTGTGGCCTGCTTGTGAGCAGCCACCAACCGGAGGCCCCCTTTCCCCCATTGGATAACATTGGGCCTCAGCTCCCTGAACCTGGCCGCCCTAGTGCAGCTGAGGGTGTTCTGAGAGTGCATCCTCGACCCTGGGGGAACCCTGGTTCTAACCCCAGAATACCAACTCCCACAAACAAGTACTTACCTGCAAACAGATAACTTCATTTCCTCCCATAGGATTGCATTGGCTGCTTTTCCTTGAAAATTCTTCTAAGCGTGGAGTTGGTTGTATGAAACATTGAAAAACTGCATATGTGTAAAAACTGAATTACTTACCTTTTGTCTAGGAAATGTCTCAGTGTGATATCTAGGCATATCACACTGATTAGCAAATGTAACTTAAAAAGTAATCTAAAAAGTAACATGCACAGTAATCTGTAAAGTAACTGAAAAGTAATTTCGAACTGTTTACGTACCTGTAAATCAACCAACTGCATTTGAACCTGCATTCAACTGCAAATCACTGCAAAGTATTATTTCACTTACCTGCACCAGGTCTGGCTTGGTTTTAGAAATAAAATAACTAAATAATATTTTTATACAAACAAATTGGTCTGAGTTCAGTCTTTGAGTGTGTGACATCATTTCTTGCCTGAGTGTGTACAATAAATGCTTAACACTACCCTCTGATAAAGCCTTACTGCTTGCCCACACTACCACAAATAGAGCGTAAGGTGCTATCTACTTTTACCTCTGCCTACCTTTGGGGTTCCACTGGACTCGGTGCACACTATACCTCATTTTGGTATAGTATATACTGAGCCAGCTTCCTACAGGGGGTCTCTCAAAGACGCCATATAATTAAGGGAGTGGCTTAAAACATTTATGCTAAAAATCTGTGCTCAGCATAATGTGCCGCCCGACTGGTATGTCGCTGCTTCTGTTATTGCCTCCACATAAGTAACATTACACCTACAGCAAGCCAGGACTATTGGCTTTGTCAAAGGTTGTTATTTGCATAAGATAAATATACTACATGCATACATACAACTATGGCTTCGTTGTATATAATATTGAAAATGCTTTATTTCTTGTGCAAGAGGTTGCGGCGTAATGGCTAGAACTGCCAACTTTGGAGCTGAGGAAGGAGGTTTGAGTCTCAGCGTTGGCTCAACATCCTGTGTTTCTGGGCAAATCACTTAATCATCCGTGCCTACCAAAAAATAAATGAAGACGTCCTTGTTGGTGCTCATGTAAAGCACTTGGGGGCAGATTTACGAGCCCCTTGTGCCACTTTTGCGCCGCCGTTGCGTCACTTATGTGACGCAGCGGCGACGCAAAACATGCGCCACGTTGCGCAATATTTACAACGTGACGCATCTAGGGAGATGCGTCACGTTGTAAACCCCTGCGCCACATGAAACCTGCGTCAGGTTTCATGTGGGCGTTCGAGCGCAGGGTGGGCGTTCCCTCGCAGGTACGCCTCGTAAAGGTGACGCAGTGAAATCTACAAGATTTCACTGAGTCACTTTACGCCCATGCTGCGTCAAAACCCTGCGCCTGCTTGAAGCAGGCGTAAGGATTGACGCAGCATGTTAGGCATAGGGGAACCCCGAGCCTTGCTGGAGCCGCGTCGCGCTTGCGACGCGATTCCAGCAATGCGCCGCCTTTCCGTCGGGGGATGCGACACGCATCTGCCCATCCGTGCGCCACGGCGTGCCGCATTGTAAATGCGGCGCATCGGCGGTGGCGCAAGGGCAAACTTGCGTGACGCATCTTCCCTGGCGCATCCCTGCTGATTTGCAGGGATGCGCCAGGGAACGTAAATATGCCCCTTCAAGTTTAGCAATACAGAACTGCAAAAAAAAAAAAGTTACATCAAAACAGTGAACAGCTGCAGAGTTAATATTTTTTTTCCAGTCTGAGTGCGAGGGTGAAAATGGAGAGCACGATAGGGACCCGTCTCGACGCCTGCTTTTACAAGCAGCTGGTGCTGAGCACCGGCAGGACCCGGCCCACTTAAAGCCCTGCTATTATGGCATTAATCAGGGATCGAGGGTGAGGAAATAAATAATGTGCTGATCCTGCAACAAACTTCCAGTCTTATGATTAGGGTTGCCAGCTTATTATTTTGATGTCCTAGACACAGGGCCGGACTGGCCGTAGCGGGCACCGGGCATTTCCCCGGTGGGCCGGAGGGGTGGGGGCCGGTTTTGTGGCGCAGGGGGCCGCTTTTCTTACAGGGTGCCGGTTTTACAGCAGTGCAGCAAAATCGGCCCTCTGTAAGAAAAGCGGGAGCAGTGCTTAGCGCTAACACCCCCTCCCCTCCCGTTCCCAGGACCGGTGGAGAAGCAACCTGCCAGGGCTGGTTGCTGTTCCCAGTCCGGCCCTGCCTAGACAGTACGAAAATATGCAGTCACCTAAAGCCGTATTTTCAGCACTTATCTGTGCATACTTCAAACAGCAAATATAAATAGAAAGCACTTTCAATTGTGTTCTAGGGCTGCCTGAATGATCCATGACTAATAATTAAAGGGAACAAAGACAGAGAAGTCACATTACAAATGAATACATACTTTTTTTATTTAAAACCCTATTTGGTGTCAAGGCGAGGTCTTTGCAGGCTCTTTAAACAAAACATGGCTGGCATTTTTCTTTTGGCAACCCTACTTTATATTCCTTTTCATGAAATGTGCAGTAAATGTAAAATACAAATGTAAGGAATAGGCAGAGTGGGGGCCCAAGAGGTACTGGAACAAGAAAAAAAAACAAAGCCTCAGTAAACCCTTTACAAAGGTATATAAATATGCAAATGGTCTTTAAAGACCTGTGAACAACTCGGCGTGCCGGAGATAAGACTCCAGACACTGCCCAGCCGAGCCCACAGCAGCAGCAGCCCCGGCTGAGACACACAACGGGGGGGTGAGGGGGGGCTGAAGCCCATTCAGCCCAATGGGTGTTGCGTGCCTGAGTAAGTGCGACCTATCTTTCTTTTGCTGAAGGTTGTATTGGATTATGACTACCAACACTGAGTGGGAAAACATTAACTCTAAAGCTGTTGCAGGTCACAGTCTCAATACAAGAGACACGTTAGTAACATACATGCCGCCGAAGCCCCAGCTGATAGACATGTGGGGGCTTATTTACAAGGCCCTTGCGCTACTTTTGCGTAATTTTTAACATGGGAAAAGTGACGCAAAAGTGGCGCAAGGGGCTTGTAAATCTGCCCCGTGGGGCCCACAAGCCTCCGCCCGCCAGCACCACACGCGAATCTACATTTATTGGATTAAAAATGTATCCAACCCTGCCAGACATTGTCCAGCGGTGCTGGGATCTTTGATTCATTGTGTGTCAGTATGCTGCAGCCCAACAATCTGTGCGTGGTCCAACAGCAAATGTCATTTGAGACACCCGAAATCGCTTGCATTGTTATAGACAAGGATGGCAACCGTCAAAACCGACACCCCCGCTGCCTCCTGCAGTCATTAAAAGCTCTTGTCACTGCAATTTTGTCAGGGGGCCATTTTCTTGCACCTCTGAGCCTTGGTCGGATAAATGTTTTCCTCTCAAATGGTTACTCTACGCAAGGGGGAAACCTTGATAGTCGCTGTGTTTTGTAGTAAACTGTCACTCGCTGGCAGGCCATGAGCCGGAAGAGTGGTGGACTAGCACCTGCGCGCGCGCCAGCTTTGACTGACCGCATGTGTCGGGTGCCATGGCACAAGAGAACACTGGCCTCTGCAGTCCTTCTCAGCATGCCTTCAGTGCATGCCTGGCCTCAGTGTGTTCCATTCGTGCGCAGGCAGGTAAGTAACGGCAAAAGCCTTTGCTTGGAAGAAGCGCTGAGCCCTCACCCTTCAACCAGTTTCATAAAAGAGAGAAGATGCACGTAGACATCCTCCAGGCCGATGGACAAGGCTCTTGTTAAAATGGTATTTTGGCTCAAAATGTAACTTAGGGCAGCACAAGCAGAAGGTGAATGAGCAATAAAAACGCATTTAACATTTTCTGTCCTGTCACGTTTGCTGTGTGTTCAAAGACAAAGTTCAAATATCATTCTTTCTTCTAACAAATTGCTGCTTATTCTTTTAATAGGAGATGTTTACTTTTCTTTTTGTGACTGCAAAGAGAGATACTTTTTTAAAGTGAACTATGTGACAATCTTGCTGTTGTACAGGGAGTCGAAAAGAAACACTGTAGGATGCCAATGTTTTTTTCTAATACACAACAAAATTTAAACACCTGTAAATGAACTATACAAATATTTCAAAATAAATCATTAGTTATAAAAGCGCAAAGGAAGCATATTTTTTTTGTAACTCTGAAGTGTAATTGAAACAATGATTTTAATAGTATCAAAACAAATCTTGGCGATGTACAGATGATAAATATTGTAGTGTATTTTATTGCAACATTTGTATAGCGCGTATCACCCCTATGTGGGGGCACTGAAGGGCTTATCTATGTGGCCAGTTATCTACGCATTTAGGGGCAGATTTACAAGCCCCTTGCGACACATTTGCGCCGCCTTTGCGTCACTTCTGTGATGCAGCAGGGTCGTAAACAATGCACCACGTTGCGACATAATTACAACGTGACTCATCTAGGGAGATGCGTCACGTTGTAAAGCCCTGCGCTACATTATACCTGCGTCAGGTATAATGTATGCAGGGTGGGCGTTCCGTCGCAAGAAAGCCTCGTAAAAGTGACGCAGTGAAATCTACAAGATTTCACTGAGTCACTTTTACGACGCCGCTGCATCAAAACCTTACGCCTGCTTGAAGCAGGCGTAAGGAGTGACGCAGCATGATAGGTATGGGCCGCCCCTGAGCATTGCTGGAGGTGTGTCGTGCTTGCGACACGGATCCAGCAATGCGCTGCCCTTACGACAGAAGATGCGACACGCATCTGTCTATCCTTGCGCCACGATGCGCTCGAATTGTAAATGCGACGCATCCGGGGTGGCGCAAGGGTATTTTTTTTCGTGTCACATCTTGACTGGGGCATCACTGCTAATATGCAGAGATGCGCCAGTACTTGTAAATCTGCCCCTTAGGGTTTATGGTTGGAAGGGTGTTGCCTTTGTTTTGTGATCCTGTGTGGGAAGTATTTCCATGTTGTGCGTGATCATCTGTTGTGCGAGATGCGGTTATCATGTTACGGAATGCAGCGCTGAGCAATGTGCAGACAAAGGTGTGCAGTGTTTGGCTTTTTTTAATACTCTAAAATGCAAAAAAGAACACTTAATGGACGGAATGCTGAACAATATCACACACTCACCCCAGTCAGAGATCAGGGCTTTCAGCACACTAGCATTTTAAAACAGCTCTGCAGGTCCCTTTGTTGTATTTATTATGATTATAGTCTACTTAGCTGGTTACAGTAATGGGGTTTGTGTTCAGTTTGTGACCTGAGGTGACATGGTTGGAGTGAGAGAGAAGTGGAGACATCTGCTGTGATGGGCATTGTTGCTATCATCCCATATCTGAACCACTGGAATTATGCAGCAGGAGAAGACCAAATTTTGCCTCACGTATGACTAAAGTTTATTGCAATACCGGAGGCTCCTATTAGGCTCCTATTATGCCTTCTCTTATCTTGCTTTATTAATAGCAGCAGTCAAGACAACTTGTCAAAACCACAAGTCACATGAGGCCGCAGGAAGACGGACCAATGGGAAACAATCGAACAAAGAAACACCTATCACCATACAGTAAATAGTAACCGGCTCTTTGACTGTGAACAGCTCCTCTTTTCTTGCTGCTCGCAGTCAAGATAAGTTCCTTTTACATTTCTTTACATTTCTCTAATATTGCTGTTTGGTAGTTTTTATATGGTTTTATTTGATATCATACCTTAATATGTTTAATTGTCAGGTTGGTTCGGCGAGGTCGCAGTTTTTTCGGCTGTCTGTGTTCTTTCCGTGAGGCTCGCGCGTCAGCTGTTACGCGCATTGAATAACGGTCTCAGCCCGCCATTTTCTTTACCGTTGTTTGGCTGCTTCGTTGCTGAGGTTTCTTTTCCTTGCTCCCAACCTCTCGCTGTGGGCTCCGCTTCCCTCTGACTCTTTCTGGAGTCATTTGCGGTCCTTCTGCAGCTTCGTTATTCGTTTCTCCTTCCTCTCTCCTTTCACCACGCTCAGTGGGCGTGACCTATAGTTTTTTCCTACCGTCCTGGGTTCATTTCTGTTCCGCATCTCTGGGTAGTGTATTCAGGAGGTTACCACCCCTGGAATAGTTAACCTGTTACTGTCTGGTGATTTTGCTTAGTTTATTTAATTTAGAATGGATTTGGATAGCTCTCCATTCTCTAGAGTCGATGAGGAGGATGAGGTCCAATTTTTAAAAGTGAATTAAATAATTTCATTAATAATTCCTTGGAAAGAGCTATGGCAGCTTGAATGACAAAAATGTTCAAGAATATCGAAAATTCTGTGGCAAACATTATGTCAAAGACTCTGATGGCCCATTATGCGGGGATAGCAGAAAAAGAAAAGCAACCTCTGAATTTTCTATAATATCAAAGAAGGTGCAATCTGTTTCTCTCTCTTCAAATTCTGCACTTGTGACTGGTGAGGTTTCCTCCTATATGGATGGGTACACAGTTCCTCCCAGGCCTCCTAATCAGGAGGGGAATTCCAAGATGCCTTCTAAGTGCAAAGACAAATCAAAAAACATTCAGGCAAAGTCGTCAAAAATTGTTATTACTCAGATTATGGACACTGATGATGACTTAGGTGGTCAAGATACTGACGATGATTGTTATAATAAGGGTGCCTACGACTCCTCTTCTCCTTCTGTCAAAAAACTTAAAGTTTCATCCTTAGATCCCTTTGAGGCACAAACTATTGTGGATCCCCAGGGCCTCCCAATGTTTAACCCCGGTCTTATTCATCACCCAAATTCCACAGAATGGTTCCCTATTGAGCACGTTGGCGAATACATTATTTCCAGACTGCGTTTACCTTTGGACAAGCAAATCAGGGCCAAACTAAAATCTGAATGTCCTAGACCATCTCTGGCCTTCAATGTTACTTCTACCCCTGCTATTGATCCTACCCTGTTAACGTTTTTCTCTAAATTCGGTAAGGACCCGCGTAAGGGTGTTGACAAGGCTTGGTCTACTTGTCAAGACAAATTACTCGATCTGGTGGGTCCGTTGGCTCCCATCTTTGATCTGGCTGAATCCGCGAAATTAGACAATAACACAGTGGATCCCGATGAACTTTCACTTTGGATCCAGAGAGCTTTCTGCATTTTGGGCAATGCAAATTCTGCCATTATTCATGAACGGAGAAAGGGTCTTTTACTGAAGTTAGATCCAAAGCTGGCAAATCTGGCCTCTTTAGATCCAGAAGTTAAGGCTCAAGGCATGTTATTCGGAGACACTTTCATCAAAGAACTTTCCAAATATGTTACTACGTTCACATCAATTGATAAGGCTTAACAATCCATGAAAAAAGTGTTTGCCCAGTGGGTTTTTACAAGGGCCGGTAGAGGCAGGAGCCGCTTTACCGGCTGTAACTACCGTTTCCAAGGACTTAGAGGCTCCTTTTCCAGCCATTCCGACTACAGTGTCCAAGAATACAAACCTCAGTTCTATCCGCAACGAAGCAGAGGTTTCAGAGGTCAGGGACAAAGGTTCGCCAGAGGATCCACTCATCAAGGTAAGCCCTTTTTTCTGGCCATCCTCCTGTGGGAGGACGTCTTGCTCTTTTTCTTCCTCAATGGCAGATGATTTCTTCAGACCCTTGGGTTCTTTCTACAGTTCAAGGTTACGTTATAGAGCTTTATGCAGAACCTTTCCAGTCGGAACCTCCTCTTTTCCCTCGTTTCTCCGCAGAAATGTCATGCATGATAGATCAAGAGGATCAGTCTCTCCTACAAAAACGAGCAATTCAACCATGTATCCCAGATTCCTCAGGTTTGTTCAGTTCCATTTTTCTGGTACAAAAAAAGAACAAGAAGATGAGACCCGTCATCAACCTAAAATTTTTCAATCATTTTGTGGTGTATCGCCACTTCAACATGGAGACGATTCTTCACCTTCGGGATTCATTAATTCAACACGATTGGATGGTCAGGTTAGATCTTCAGGATGCTTACCTTACCATTCTCATTCATCACAGTTGCAGAAAATTCCTTCAATTCCTGTGGCGGGGTCAAGCCTATCACTTTTCTTCTCTCCCTTTCGGCCTTTATCGGCTCCTTGGTGTTTCACCAAGATGATAAAACCCATTGTCACCTATCTCAGGTAATTCATCTGATCATTTATCTGGACGACATTCTCTTAATGTCTCAAAATCTCCACTCTGTTCGTTCTCATCTGCACACAACCTGCTCTCTCCTTACGGATCTGGGTTTTCTTCTCAACATAGAAAAGTCAGTTTTAACCCCAACAAGACAAATGGAATTCTTGGGGTTTCTAGTTGATTCTTCAGAAGCCACTCTGTCTTCCTTCACCAAAAGTCAAGGCGATAAAAGGCGAGATATTGTCAATCCTTCGGGATTCGCAGATTTCCTTCAGATCATTAGCTCGGGTTGTAGGTCTTGTTTCCTCTTCAATTCAAGCGATTTTTCCAGGACCCCTTCATTATCGCGCACTTCAGCGTCTCAAAATTCAGCATTTGCGAAAGGGGCTCGCTTACTCAGACATCATTTCTCTAGATCAAGAGTCCAAGTTAGAACTACAGTGGTGGATAGACCATTTAGATGCCTGGAATGTCAGGACCATCTTTGCGTCAGCCCCCGATCTAGTATTAGAATCCGATGCAAGCCGAACTGGTTGGGGGGCCTGCTGTGGATCAATCTCAACTGGAGGCTCATGGTTGTTAGAGGAGTCGAGACTGCATATCAATTGTTTAGAGATGCTTGCAGGCTCCTTTGCGATCAGAAGCCTTGCAAAAAACAGGGTACGATGCTCTATTCTTCTTCGCATGGACAACATCTCTGCGGTCCAGTATATCAATCGTTTGGGGGGCACCAGATCAAAGCCTCTTGCAGAGATGGCAAAACGTTTTTGGGATTTTTGTCTTCTCAACAACATCTTGGTTTGTGCAGAATATCTCCCAGGAGATCTCAATTCGGTGGCGGATTGGCATTCTCGTTATCTTCACGACTCCAGCGATTGGACTCTTCACGCTTCAGTCTTCAATGCTCTTTCTCGAAAATGGGGTCCTTTTCAGATCAACTTATTCGCCTCAAGACTCAATTACCAACTTCCATGTTTTTTCAGTTGGCATCCAGACCCCCTGGCCTTAGCGACAGACGCCTTTTTACAAGACTGGACACCTTTCCTAAGTTATGCTTTTCTCCCTTTCTTAATGATAAACAGAGTCCTGGCTCAAGTTTGACGTCAAAAGGCCACTGCAGTGTTAGTAGCCCCCTTTTGGCAATCCCAGGTATGGTTTACCCCTCTTTTGGAGTTGGCCATAGATTTTCCGGTCCTTCTTCCTTCCTTTCCCAATCACTTGCTGAATCCTCTGGGTCATCCTCACAGTCTGGTACTGGACAACTCTATTGTTCTTTCAGCTTGGAAAATCGTGGGGTCTCCCAGTCTTGCCCTGTCATTTCGTCAGAAGCTACAGCCTATATTAACAACTCTTGGGCCCCAGGTACTTCTAAAGCCTACAAATCAGCCTGGTCTCTTTGGGAGACCTGGTGTTTTGGAAAATCTGTTAATTCCTTTTCAACAGATATAGACTATATTGTGAACTTTTTAGCTTCTCTAAGCGTCTGCAGGTAAGTCTTACCATACCATTAATTTGTGCAGATCAGCCATCTCCATGTCTCATCCTTACATTGATGGTAAACCGGTGGGAGAGCATCCACTCATTTGTCGTCTGTTAAAGGGAGTAAAAGTTTCTAAACCTCCAATTACTAATTACAGCAAACTCTGGGATGTTTCTGTTGTTTTGAAGTTTTTCATTGATTGGCCTGAAAATTCTGACCTTTCGCTTAAAATTTTATCTGCGAAGCTTACTTATTGTTATGCCTTGTTTCTATTAAACGTATTTCTGATGTAAAAGCACTGGATATTTCCTATTGACAATTTACTCCTACAGGTGTGTTTTTCTCAGTCTACAGACATACTAAAACGAATTTAACCTCTGTTTTTTACCCTTACTTCTCAGCTCAACCTAAACTCTGTGTTGGTCAGTGCCTTAAAGTGTATGAGTTCCGAACAGTCGATCTTAGAACATCCTCTCAATCTCAACTGCTCATTTCCTTTAAGAAACCTCATAAGCCTGTTTCCTCTCCCATTCTTGCTAGTTGGGTCAGATGGATTATGTCCCTTTCTGGAATAAATACCACCCTTTTTGGTGCTCACTCTGTCCGAGGCGCTATGGCCTCTTCTGCTTTCTGAGCCGGTTCTCGGCTGGAGGACATTCTCAGATCGGCTGATTGGTCTAATGATTCTGTATTTCGCACTTTTTATTGCAAACCTGTTCACAATGCAGCTTCTGTTGTTATTGATTTGCTTTAAACTAGCATAATAGTAGCCTCCGGTCTTGCAATAAATGTAGATTTTCCTAGTAATTTATGAAGGAAAGTCTTCATTTTTATTAAAGACACAAAGTATTATCCCGCCTCAACTCTGTTTAATCAGATGTTTTTTTCCCTCCCTCTCAGGGGCTCAAGCTTTGCCTGCATTATCCTAACAAGTTTTCCAAAGGTGCTGTTCCTTTATCTTCCAAGAAGCTCCCCTCTAATTCCTCAGGACCTTTCTCAGGGAGGTTCCAGTTTCTTCGTTTGCCCTTGGTTGCAAGGACCTCTGCCAGGATCTGTTTACGTTTTCTTTGGCTTGTTTTCTTATTTTATCAATCTTTCCTTTATTTATGGACCATCATTGACTACTCACATAGAGAAAAGAGGAGCTGTTCGCAGTCAAGGAGCCGGTTATACTATTTACTGTATGGTGATTGGTGTTTCTTTGTTCGCTTGTTTCCCATTGGTCCATCCTCCTGCGGCCTCATGGGACTTGTGGTTTTGACATGTTGTCTTGACTGCTGCTATTAATAAAGCAAGATAAGAGAAGGCACAATAGGAGTCTAATACTCGCCTCTGTGTCTTAAATAAAATTAAGGCTTTCCTTCATAAATTACTAGGAAAATCTACATTATACATCAAGAAAAGGCAACATATGCGACTTAATGCAGCACATCTTGTGATGGTATTACTTCATCAGTTTTTCACATGTTAACACTATCTGGGGTTAGGTTTCACCTCATTAGTACCAGTTTAACATCCAAATAGAGTACTATGCAACTCAAAGAGGACCAGTCAACCTTTGAATAGGGCCTTCCACTGCGCAGCAACATGGGCTGCTGCAATTTTAGTAACTTTTGATTGGTTTGACCTAGAAACAATTCTTTTTGTTAAAATCTGCAGATTATGCTGCAGATTAGACTCTGAGGAGATTGCTAAATGCCTTGAACATTGCTTTTCTAGCTATAGGTAGCCAGTGGAGTCATTGCAAGACTGGAGTCATGTGTTCTCTTGGGTGAAGGCATAGAAGAAGTCTTGCAGGAGCATTTTAGATGGGTTGTATTTTGCATGTGATGAATGCGGGTACCACCAATATATAGGCTGTTCGCATAGTCGAGTTTGGAGATTATGAGTGTAAGGATGTCTTGCAGTTTCTGTTGGTATCTAAGGTATGGGAACATGCAACATTGTGTTTTCATTGTGTAGAAGTCACTGTGGCGATATTAAGATGTGGTATCCAGTATTGGTCTGAAGCCTATGTTACTCATAGGTTTCTGACTTCTCTTGGTATTGTTGGAGAAGCCTCAAGTTACTTAGGTCATATGACAGTAGGCTGGTATTTTTGCCATTATCCGCAGGTCGCATTCTCTGCCTTTGCGATATTGAGCTTTAGAGGGTTATTCATCATCCATTTGTTTATGGCCCGAAGGTAATCATCAAATTTTGAATTACAGTGGTCTTCGAGACCATCCATTTTTAAAATGATTTGGGTGTCATGTGCATAGTCGTAACAGGTGAGGGATAATAATTTAATTAGGTTTGGTAAGGGGGTTCTGTTGATGCTGAATAATGGAGGGGATTATATGGACACCTGAGAAATACCATAGTGTAATGTGTGTGTGAGGAACTGATGTGAAATATGGTACCAAAATGAGTTCGCAGTCACAGCCGAGAGTTCAAGAATTCAGTGGGTATTAGCTGAACTCCTTTCTCTTTTTTTACATATGGTAAATCAAACATGAATTTGCTGCGCGAAAATATCGCACAATTGTGACAGACTTTGAGTCATGTTTTTCTCAAGCGAGCAAGTTTCGCTGCCTTTCCTGTTCCTGATACATAAGTGGCTGTCACTATTTAAATCTACCAGCCATTCAGGAGCAATGTTCAATCAGGAAATCTCCACATTCCAATGTGACACAATGCTTTGATTAACCTGTCAGGCTGGGCCAGAGTCAGGGCCGGACAGGGAACGCAAATCCGCCCTGACAATTGAGTCAGACCGGCCTCCGGGGGGGTGGGAGTGCACATGGAAAACACTGCAGCTGCTTTTGTTACAGGGGGCCAATATTGCAGCAAAACCAGCCCATGGTAACGAAAACAGCCCCCCAGGGGTCCAAAACCGGCCCCCACCCTAGCAGTCCACTGGGGAAACACCAGGTGCCTGCTACGGCCAGTCCGGCTCTGGTCAGAGTCAACACAAGTTAGGTACAACTTAACCTTGACTGGCATAGTTCCAGCCTACACTCTTTCTAGGGGCACTGGCCTGTTGTGAAATATAGCTTGGTGAAATAACGCATTTGCTCTAGAGATCTTTATATTTTTTTGCAGGCGCCAGATAGTTTATTATGTTAATGTGCCTGCTGCAGAAAGCTACAAATACCCTAATTAGCAATAGTGTGAATCTGAAATTACTCAATATAGCCTGCCATGTGGCAAAGGGCTGCTAAAACGGGCTAACTATTTTTCAGACATGGTTTAATGTCTAGATTACCCTGCCAGGGTCAACACACTGAGGATTCATTTCCTGTAACCAAATATTGTGCAATCCATAATCAGGGCATCTAAGGCTGAAAGCAGTTGTACTATAATTGACCACTATAGACATCTCCACATAATATCAACAAACATTTTTAGATTTTTATATATTGTAATCTCAGACCTGTGTAGTATGAATGTGCTTTTTGAAATGGATTGACTCCTTTGAAATTCTGCTTTATTTTTATCTAATTTATGGAAACTGCCGCTAAAGCGGCGATAAGAAGCTTGATAATATGTCCTAGAGAATTCCAATAGAAGCCCAGGTTCTGGTGTCAAGGACATCAAACCTGGGCTTCTATTGGAATTCTCTAGGGCATATTATCAAGCCCCTTATCGCCGCTTTAGCGGCAGTTGATAATGTTTGCGCCGTTCTTGATAATATGGCCCATAGTGTGCTACGCAATACAGCAAAACAAAATCAGACTTTGAGGGGAGTTTTTTCCTTGCGTCCCAACTTTGATTTTGGAAAAGAAAATGTCTGGTGTTTTTATAGAAACATTTTCTTTTACAGTACTGTGGATAACCCATTTAAGTCCACCATACTGTAAGCGTAGTATGGTGAATGTCAACATGTCCTCTGCCCTAAAGCAGTTAAACCCCCCAATTCTATGCCACCTGATTTCCTGTCCAGCAAGAAGTGACAGCAAGCTGCAGGGATATATGATGGCCACTTTACAATAATGTCTTTGTTCCATGGTCGTAGGAGACCTTTCCCATTGCAGAAGGTCACCAGGCCGGTAGGCTTCCGGGACTGGAGAACAGCGAAAAGCTCAGTTTTTCCTTCCACCTTATTGTTGTGCTTAAAAGTTTATCTAATGAAAATGTATACCATTATGTTTTCTCAAATTCAGATCTCTAGCTTGGGTATGAAAACAACCCAAGCCACCTATATGTACTTGTTGACACACACAAAAATAAGACTGTAATAGAAAATGAAAATGTTTGCATCCAATATCTGTCTTAATAAAATAACATGGAAACATTTTAACATTTAGATTAGACCTAGTATGCAACCTTGTAGAATTAGGGTTAGTCCCAGCAATGCCACCCTAGTACCCATTCTTACCCCCCTCAAGATGCATATTAAGTTGAAATTGCCCTAGGACTCATCCCTGACAGTTCTCTTTCACCAGACGTAACACCTAGCGCTGCTGGTGTATTCACCCGTCTTCTGGGAGCTCCTGCCATCCTGCCAAAACATGACAATCTCTTAAATTATAACGCTGCAGTGGCTCCTGACATGACACAGGCCCGATGTGCTTTAAAAGGCTCACTGTCACCGCCACGTTTCCGAACACCTGTAGCGGACGAGGCCAACCTCTCATAAAAAGTGCTGTTTAGGCATTGCCTGCAGCCAGCTCAAATCCAGGCAGTGGTGCATACCTTTCAAATCACATATACAGCGTTTTACACCTTCGAACCTGCCCAATTTGCAAGCACGGACCCCTTTTTTTTAGCTTTCTAATTCACTAATGAAGACCACTTTTATTTTGGTGCCTTGGCCTAATTTCTGTCCTTGTAGAACCCTGGTCCAGGACCTCCACGACTCGCAGAGGGTGTGTTTGAAGCTGCATGCGAATATCACCCTCGTTTTTGTCTTGAAAAGTTGACGAGTATTTTAGTGTCCTCCAGTACAAGGACACTAAGCCCTTGCACATTGTCCAGGCATGAAAAGGGAAAAGCATGATTCAAACTCGCCAGGCAAATATTTTATATCCAAACTTCTAGCTATAGAGATCAAGAGCTCAGAGCCGTTGTGTCAAGGTAGAGAATTCAACTCAAATATTGAGAGAAAACATGGACTATTTGCTGTCCCACAGCGCCATCTGGTGGCCTTCTGCTCATATCCGTTTCAGTCGTTAACCTACGGCTATACAAATTTTTTCAACACACTCAGAATTTCTCGTTTAGGCCTACTGAGAGTGGATGGCTAGATTATGGGAATACTGAGGTACATTCATGCTGATTTCATTATCCGTATATATTCAACGTATTAATATGAACACTAGAAATAATATATCGCGATTTCAACACATACTTATGCTTAGTTTTTACTGTATACATTTGGGGGCTTATTTACAAGGCCCTTGCGCCACTTTTGCGTCATTTTTAACATAGGAAAACTGACGCAAAAGTGGTGCAAGGGGCTTGTAAATCTGCCCCTTGGTTTTTATATTACAACGTGGGTGTTGTGGGCCCAGGGCCCACATGCTACATAATAAGGCACACAGAGGCATGCTTAGTGTACTGGTAACTGCCCAGACACGTGCGCCCGGCCCCTTTTATTAGCAGATTCACTTGACCGATGACGCCTGTGAATGGGTGGGTGTACAGTGTGGGTGTCATACAAAGTGGGACACTAGAACGTGTCCAGCAGGACACTACATCCCTCCCAAACTTTAATGAAAAAGAAACAAACAAAAAGTCCAACCTAGAAAAACAAACAACAGTACAGTCTCTTCAGGCCATCTGCTGGGCGGTGCTGGAGATCTGGACCACCCGATCAGGAAGCTTTGGTCCGCCTCGGTGATGAAGTTCAGATCGACCTGGTCTCGCGGTGTTGGAGTCTATTTACAAAGTTCAAAATAGCGGTGCATCTGGAGTGGTGGTGGAGTCCACTTTGGGGATCTTGCAGGCTCTCAGGCTCCGGTGGACAGCCAACCTGCAAATGCAGAGGATGACCTTGGTGGATGAGGGCTATCTTTGGAGGCGATGACTCTTTCCAGTTCCCGATAGCAGAACAGCTTCAGACTTGCCTCTCCTGCCTGGGCTCCCCTCTCACAGGAGTCTCCTGGAGGGCCTTCCTGCCGGGCTGCCATGGGACCGTGTGGACCTCGTGGAGGCTGCGCGAAGGCGTCGCTGAGGAAATGCCAACAGCACCACAGCCAAGTCACTCGTGCAGCAGCAAGGGGTGGTGTCTCAGAGTCTGTGTGCTCTCGCCGTTAGGCCTCCGGTTCTCTGCCATCCTCTGATGGTCTTTGGGTGACCAGTCTCCATCTGTGACCTCCATGCTTCCCGGTGCCTGTCGTGGAGCTGCTGCCGACGCATCTCTCCGATCCGGATTCCCCTCTCACAGGAACTCCGTTGAGGCCCTTGCCCCTGGATTGCAACGTAACCGCGTGGGCTGTGTGGGCCTTTCGTAGGCCGCGCTGAGGGGTCGCTGCAGAACTCACAACAGGGCCATGGCCAAGCCTCGTGTAACCCCAAGGGCGAATATTCCAATGGTCGGGTATGCTCTTCTTCGGCAGGCTTCAGGTTTACGGGGGCACACAGAAGGTTCCTGGGTGACTAGCCTCCCACGGCGCCAGGAGTGCCTCATTGAACTCCGGATGTCTCGAGTGTTGGGATCTACTCTGGTGGTGCGATGCTCCTCAGATGTTCTTCTGTGATCATGATGATGCACCTGGATGATGGATGCAATATTTTTTTTTCTGTTGTGCAAACAGGCGGCGACCTCTTGCTCTTGGGGACTTCGTGGAGTGAGGAGGACTCGAGGAAGTTTGTGGCCACTTACGGTTGTCTTCAGGCAGGTGCACTTGCTAGATGTGGTGCCATCGATGTCAAGCAGCCGGTAAAAGGTGAGTAGATGGTTGCACTGTGAAGCGTGGGGCCCGGACGCAGAACGCGCTTGCTGGCGGCTTACAGTTGGTCCTCCCTTGAAGCTGCCTCCAGTGACGTCCCTGCACCCCGGTGGCTGGCTTGTGCTGATGAACACCTTCTCCAGTGCTGGCACGAGTCCTCTGTTCTGTCGATCTTCTCCTTCTCCGTCTTGCGCACCTGTGGTGGTTGTTTGCCCTGTGGCATCGTGCCACTCTCCTTTCCTCTTTCCCGAAATGGCGCCTGTCATGCTCTTCTCATTTGCTATGTGGCATCCAGCCATGCTCTCCTCCTCCTTCTGACCAGGTTCCTCACTCGGATGTGGCGTCCTGCCACATGTCTCATGTTCATGGCACATGGACATCTCGCTGGTTGTGTCCAGTTCTTGGGACTGTCTTTACTTTGCTGCGGACCTTTCGCAGGTCTGTCCTGTTGGTAGGACTTGCTTCTTCTCCTTGAGGACCTTTTTGCAGGCCCCATCCTCTCCTCAGGGATTTCGTGGTACTCCTCTGCCAGGATGGCAGGTTACCGCTTTCCTCTAGGGCGTCGTGCTTGCGCCTCGAGCCTGCGCCGTCGTGGCCCCTGCTCCTGCTTCCACGCAGGCATGCTTGGCGGGGTTGGTCACTTCGTGTGACGTACTCCTTCCTTGCTGTACGAATGTGGCGTCTGGCCACGTGTCGCCTGAGCACATGTTGCGGTTGCAGCTGCCCACATGGAGTGTATGACTCTCCACTTGCCTGTCTTGGAACGCCGGCGACTCCGTCTTGTGGCAGTGTGAGGGAGGACACTGTGCTGTCTTTTGGTCCACTGTGGGGCTTCACTGGTGCTGGTGCGGTGGAGAGGTAGAGGATCTCCCTGCTGCCTTCAGCATTGCTTCTTCTCTGTGGAGAGGTCCCTCTCTCCTGGGCGCTTGGCATGCCCGCTCACCACTGAGGGCGAGAGACGCAGTTTCCTCACTTGAGGTGGCGTCAAACAGTCACTGGGGGTTGTGCGCTCAGCGCACGTTCCCCTTGCACCTTCATGGGCTTGGCTGCTTTTTGGTCCTATTGTCTTCACTGGACCTTGCTTGGCCACTTGAGGCTTCTCTTGGCCGGGGCAGCTCTGGGCGGCAGCTCTGGGCTTCTTGGCAGTGTCCTTGTGTGCTCTGTGCCGAGCACTGGATGTGTCTGGGCAGCTGTGACCATCTTGTGGCTTCTTGCGGGGGTATCGATTTCTCCCCCCTTCTAACTGCAACTGATGGGCAACAAATATGGGACTTGTGGTGCTCCTTGGCTAGTTTCTCTTCCCTTGTTTAGGCATCATTTGAGTACTGTCCTGGTGCCTGCTAATTAGGGACAGAGACTTTGGATGGCTCGCATCTGCCTTTCCTCTGATTCTGCCATTGCTGGCAGTATGTTCCCCGCAGTGGAGTCCCGCTTACCATCTCTCGCGAGTGCTGACAGGCTGCAGGTGCCTGTGGTGGACTTTGTCCAGGTGCAGTGTGATAATGTACAGCTAGGTGGCACTGCAGTGGTCGCTGCAGCCTTCCTTGAGTGCTGCTTGGACGCTGGGGATGCCGGTGCCAGTGGGGGGGCACACAAATGCTGGTGTGGTTAATTTTCCATGTTGACCCAGGTTGGGGCCTCTGCCGCGAGTCAATGCAGTACTTAGTTGCGGGTGCAGCTGCTAGCTCTCTGGCAGCACAGTATGAAGGTTGTGGGAGTAATCCGTATTCGTTGCACTGGCCATTTCGTACCAGTTACTATGACCAGGATGCAGTGTGCAGATCCGGCACTAGGTGGCACTGCAGACCTTCTGGAGACCACAGCAGGCTTCACTTATGCTGCGATCCTCGCGGCTGTTCAGGTGCGCATGGAGCACCGTTCCTCCTTTTGTGCTGATGCTGCCTTGGGCCCTCTTTAGCGTTGGTGTGGTCTTGGTTGCCTGGGCTGTTGGTGGGGCGCTGCAAACCGTTACTGGCTGGAAAAAAAACGCATCACTAAACGCCAGGCAATCTCCCTGCCCAGCAGGCTGGTGTGAGAGCTGTAGGGTTTATTTGTAGCAGGGGCTGCGAGAAGGCTTGTATATGGGCCACGCTGGGGTGTCAGTGTCTGTCTCTCTCCTCACTCATTGGGGGGAGGCTGGCTGGTGTGCATGAGGTGCTTCTCCACTACAACAGTGTTGGCAAATGGCCACCGGAGGGCCTCGCAGTCTTCTCCCGGCCAGTATCAGCGTTTCCTGACAGTCTCTGCCAATTCAGGGTGTGGGTTGAAGAGCCGCCACTAGGTGGTGCTTCAGTTTTCTCCAGAGGCTACGGCAGCCTTCCTGATGCTGGGGGCCTCTAGTTATGTTGGCGCAGAGATGGTAACTTAGGCAGGTGTGGCTTTCTCGGCCTGTTGTCTCGGCGCCTCGTGGAATGGCCTCATACACTGTCCGGCATTCTCTGAGGCACCAACAGTTGGCACTCAACAGGTGGGCGAACCTGTGTTGCGGGGTATTATCTGGGTGGTAGGGCCGCTTGTATGTTGTTTTACACAGGTTTTTTTTGTTTTGGTTTTTTTTCGTTGCGGCTGCTACCGTCATTATTTTAAGTTGATGCTGAGTGCAGTGCAGGCAAAGGGCCGCCAGGTGGCGCTGAAGTGCTGTACACGAGCTCCGCCAGCTGTCCTAACGTGGCAGCCCTTGCGGAGCATCTGTGTAGTGCACCGGAACACTATTTGTCTTTGTGGCGTTCCAGGCCGTATGGTCCAGCTGGCGTAGCTGAGACGGGTGCGGAGGCCCTTTATGCGAATCACTGACAAATATCGATTACAAAAATATCGAGGTACAAAAATATCGTGACAAAAATATCGAAGTCAAGAATATCGACATCCTATCTACATCATGGTAAGTACAAAAATATCGAGAAAAAAATATTGATGTCATAAATATTGTTGTAAAAATATCGTTTTTTTAAATGTTAAAAAATAATGTAAAATAAAGTAAATAATACATATAATTAAAAGAAACATAGTTAAAAATATTAAAACATTTTTAAAATAATAACTAATACATTAAGGGGCCGATTCCGATCTCGGTCGGAGGCGCACCCAACACCATTCGGTCGGGAAAAAAGCCATGCGAAAGCCTGTTTCCCGACCGATCCATACAACACACCGAACGAGTAAGTACGATGCGCACAACAGCAAAGAATCCGGCCGAGCCGTACTCACCCAAACCAGGTCCTGTTCCCCGACCGAGGCGAATCCGGAAACGCTGAATCGAGTCGCACGGAAGCCAAAATGCAGCTCCGTCCGGCCGAGCGAGTACGATGCGCTTTCCGTACGCGCCGAACCCGTCGCTACGCACGGCACGTCAAAGCATCCGGGAGAGCGCACATAAGCTCCGATTCGCGCCACAACACGATCCACGGCTCCGAGGCGAACACGGCAGCGGCGAGGACGACGCGCGGCGGCGAGGACGAGGCGAAGCGACGAGGCGAGCGACGCGAAGCAACGAGAAGGACGAGCGACACGAACCAACCATGAATCCCTTCGTCCCGATCATACCAATATTCTACATTTACTACCGGAACAGGCACGGACGCGTACGGCGCAGAAGGTAAGCCAGACACCAACCACAAAACACATACAACACGTACCACGACACATCACACACACACAGAGGGATGCAGAATATACTTACACCAGCAACAGCAGCACCATAGGGGCGGGATGCCCATCACCAATGCCACATATGCACACAGGGGCCTCAATGCGCACCACCACCCCTACCCAGGGGGCTGGATGCCTACCACTACTACCACCCTTAGCCAGGGGGGCAGGATGCCTACCACTACTACCACCCTTAGCCAGGGGGGCAGGATGCCTACCGCTACTACCACCCTCACCCAGGGGGCTGGATGCCTACCACTACTACCACCCTCACCCAGGGGGGCTGGATGCCTACCACTACTACCACCCTTAGCCAGGGGGGGCTGGATGCCTACCACTACTACCACCCTTAGCCAGGGGGGGGCAGGATGCCTACCACTACTACCACCCTCACCCAGGGGGGGCAGGATGCCTACCACTACTACCACCCTCACCCAGGGGGGGCAGGATGCCTACCACTACTACCACCCTCACCCTGGGGGGCTGGATGCCTACCACTACTACCACCCTTAGCCAGGGGGGCAGGATGCCTACCACTACTACCACCCTCACCCAGGGGGCAGGATGCCTACCACTACTACCACCCTCACCCAGGGGGCTGGATGCCTACCACTACTACCACCCTTACCCAGGGGGTGCCAGATGCCTACCACTACTACCACCCTTAGCCAGGGGGCAGGATGCCTACCACTACTACCACCCTCACCCAGGGGGGCAGGATGCCTACCACTACTACCACCCTCACCCAGGGGGGCTGGATGCCTACCACTACTACCACCCTCAGCCAGGGGGGCAGGATGCCTACCACTACTACCACCCTCACCCAGGGGGCTGGATGCCTACCACTACTACCACCCTCACCCAGGGGGGCTGGATGCCTACCACTACTACCACCCTCACCTAGGGGGAGCAGGATGCCTACCACTACTACCACTCTTAGCCAGGGGGGGCAGGATGCCTACCACTACTACCACCCTCACCCAGGGGGGGCTGGATGCCTACCACTACTACCACCCTTAGCCAGGGGGGGCAGGATGCCTACCACTACTACCACCCTCACCCAGGGGGGGCAGGATGCCTACCACTACTACCACCCTCACCCAGGGGGGGCAGGATGCCTACCACTACTACACTACTACCACCCTTAGCCAGGGGGCAGGATGCCTACCACTACTACCACCCTCACCCAGGGGGGCTGGATGCCTACCACTACTACCACCCTTAGCCAGGGGGCAGGATGCCTACCACTACTACCACCCTCACCCAGGGGGCTGGATGCCTACCACTACTACCACCCTCAGCCAGGGGGGCAGGATGCCTACCACTACTACCACCCTCACCCAGGGGGGCAGGATGCCTACCACTACTACCACCCTTAGCCAGGGGGGCAGGATGCCTACCACTACTACCACCCTCACCCAGGGGGGCTGGATGCCTACCACTACTACCACCCTTAGCCAGGGGGGCAGGATGCCTACCACTACTACCACTCTCACCCAGGGGGCAGGATGCCTACCACTACTACCACCCTCACCCAGGGGGGCTGGATGCCTACCACTACTACCACCCTCAGCCAGGGGGGCAGGATGCCTACCACTACTACCACCCTCACCCAGGGGGGCAGGATGCCTACCACTACTACCACCCTTAGCCAGGGGGCAGGATGCCTACCACTACTACCACCCTCACCCAGGGGGGCTGGATGCCTACCACTACTACCACCCTTAGCCAGGGGGCTGGATGCCTACCACTACTACCACCCTTAGCCAGGGGGGCAGGATGCCTACCACTACTACCACCCTCACCCAGGGGGAAGGATGCCTACCACTACTACCACCCTCACCCAGGGGGGCTGGATGCCTACCACTACTACCACCCTTACCCAGGGGGTGCCAGATGCCTACCACTACTACCACCCTTAGCCAGGGGGGCAGGATGCCTACCACTACTACCACCCTCACCCAGGGGGGGCAGGATGCCTACCACTACTACCACCCTCACCCAGGGGGGCTGGATGCCTACCACTACTACCACCCTCAGCCAGGGGGGCAGGATGCCTACCACTACTACCACCCTCACCCACGGGGGCAGGATGCCTACCACTACTACCACCCTCACCCAGGGGGGCAGGATGCCTACCACTACTACCACCCTCACCCAGGGGGGCAGGATGCCTACCACCACTACCACCCTTAGCCAGGGGGGCAGGATGCCTACCACTACTACCACCCTCACCCAGGGGGGCTGGATGCCTACCACTACTACCACCCTTAGCCAGGGGGCAGGATGCCTACCACTACTACCACCCTCACCCAGGGGGGCCGGATGCCTACCACTACTACCACCCTCAGCCAGGGGGGCAGGATGCCTACCACTACTACCACCCTCACCCAGGGGGGCAGGATGCCTACCACTACTACCACCCTTAGCCAGGTAGGGCAGGATGCCTACCACTACTACCACCCTCACCCAGGGGGGCTGGATGCCTACCACTACTACCACCCTTAGCCAGGGGGCAGGATGCCTACCACTACTACCACCCTCACCCAGGGGGGCAGGATGCCTACCACTACTACCACCCTCACCCAGGGGGGCTGGATGCCTACCACTACTACCACCCTTAGCCAGGGGGGCAGGATGCCTACCACTACTACCACCCTCACCCAGGGGGGCTGGATGCCTACCACTACTACCACCCTTAGCCAGGGGGGCAGGATGCCTACCACTACTACCACCCTCACCCAGGGGGGCAGGATGCCTACCACTACTACCACCCTCACCCAGGGGGGCTGGATGCCTACCACTACTACCACCCTCAGCCAGGGGGCAGGATGCCTACCACTACTACCACCCTCACCCAGGGGGGCTGGATGCCTACCACTACTACCACCCTCACCCAGGGGGGCTGGATGCCTACCACTACTACCACCCTTAGCCAGGGGGCAGGATGCCTACCACTACTACCACCCTCACCCAGGGGTGGCTGGATGCCTACCACTACTACCACCCTTAGCCAGGGGGCAGGATGCCTACCACTACTACCACCCTCACCCAGGGGGGCAGGATGCCTACCACTACTACCACCCTCACCCAGGGGGGCTGGATGCCTACCACTACTACCACCCCACTCATAGGATGGACAATGCATGACACAACCAGCACACCACAACCTAGGGAATGCAAGAAGAAGACATCCCCCAACACCATGACAAGCGTGTGTAGACTGTGTCAAATGCCTACAACACCGAACATGACTTTGAACATACAATGTGACCCCCTAGCACATGTGCCACACATATATGTGTGTGGCACCCACAATGCAAGCAGGCCATGACCATTGTGGCAATGGGGTCCAAACCCCCATCATCACAGTGACCAAAAGGTAAGTGTGGGGTCCATAGCTGAAGCACATTTTGAACATTGTGGCAATGGGGTCCAAACCCCCATCATCACAGTGACCAAAATGTAAGTGTGGGGTCCATAGCTGAAGCACACTTTGAACAATGTGGCAATGGGGTCCAAACCCCCATCATCACAGT
Organism: Calotriton arnoldi; assembly: GCA_963921515.1. Taxonomy (NCBI): domain Eukaryota; kingdom Metazoa; phylum Chordata; class Amphibia; order Caudata; family Salamandridae; genus Calotriton; species Calotriton arnoldi. The sequence continues at coordinate 256,054 of CAWUFW010002595.1, forward strand.
GACCAAAATGTAAGTGTGGGGTCCATAGCTGAAGCACATCTTTGAACATTGTGGCAATGGGGTCCAAACCCCCATCATCACAGTGACCAAAATGTAAGTGTGGGGTCCATAGCTGAAGCACATTTTGAACAATGTGGCAATGGGGTCCAAACCCCCATCATCACAGTGACCAAAATGTAAGTGTGGGGTCCATAGCTGAAGCACATTTTGAACATTGTGGCAATGGGGTCCAAACCCCCATCATCACAGTGACCAAAATGTAAGTGTGGGGTCCATAGCTGAAGCACATTTCGAACATTGTGGCAATGGGGTCCAAACCCCCATCATCACAGTGACCAAAATGTAAGTGTGGGGTCCATAGCTGAAGCACATTTCGAACATTGTGGCAATGGGGTCCAAACCCCCATCATCACAGTGACCAAAAGGTAAGTGTTGACAAAGAAAGAGGTGCAACTGCCAAACTGCATGGATGATTCCTGGTCACAGAACAACAAACACATCAGTGGCAAAGTAGTGTATGTGTCCCATTGCAACATAAATTGGGGGAGCCAAATCCTGCAGTGCAAATAAGACATAACTTTGGCCATGTGCAGACAAACAACACCCATGGGGGCTGACACCGTCAACAATCATCAATGACACAATGACAGAAGTGACCATCAGAATGCAGACCCACATATTTGCACCAATGGGCACACACATGCAGATACCCTGTGGAGACTGCAGATGTGAGGTGAACAGATACCATACCATGGCAGCAATGGGACACACAAACCATGATCATTGTGCTGACCGATGACCTAGGAGTCCCAGGGACAGCAGGGGAAACCCACCAAACTACATACAGCCAATGGCACACCCAAGATATGCCAATGCAGTGGTGCAGATGCACAAACACAAACAGGCAGACCCACACTGCACATCATACACAACAGGTGAGGGGGGGGTGCCAGTGTCCCCAGGCAACCACACAACACATGAGGAGACCTGAATACCAATCATACAGATGTGCATACAGTGCCACACTAAGGTAACTCATGGATCCAAATCCCCTATGTGGGCAAGCAGGCATTGTCAGATGAGAGGGAGCACAAATCACACATGTCACACAGGCACGTAGGGACAGCAACTGACACAGCAAGACACAGACACACCACAGCACCACCCCCAGGGCCCCCACAATGTGGTGACCCTGGGCTGCATTACAATCCCACTGTGATGACAAAGCTAAATGTGGTTCACACTGTGAACCACAGTCATGTGTACTGAGCAACTAACTACCATCACACCTACACAAGCACAAATCAAACAGCATGGCCAGTAAGCCAAGGCCAACATGGAGGCAGGGGCCTAGCCGGGCAACAACTCTCATCTGCACACACTCAACACCACACCCTTCGACCTCCAACAATGTGCAGCAGTGAAGCACACATGCACTGGTGACATTGCACATGCACCCATGACTATTCCAGGGTGGTGGGTGGGAACCAAGGTGCAGAAACACATCACACATGGACACTCAACAAGACTCCTGAATGTCTGACACACTGCACACTACGCCGTACATGGACATGACGGCAATACCACACCAACCAATGGGATCACAGCCACAGTCACACACCAATGAAGAAGCCAAGGTCACCCACAAAGAACACACATAGACAACAACCAACATTGCAGCCCGGACCCTGAGGAGTGCCAGCAGTCACACACACAACGTGTCACAATCACTGAAAGATAACACAAACTGGAAATCACATGACAGGGGCAAACAACAAGTGCCAAGGGGAAACCTGACTGTGACCCATCTGCGTCTGCACACAAACTCAGCCCTGACAGCAAGCACACCTATGGGTGACACCCTGATGACCAGTAATGTGCCATGCACCCACATCACAGAGAACCCAGGGAGAAGACTTTGGGGGAACATAGCTCAACTCAGCTAGCATCACAAACAGGTACAACACTAGGGATCACAGCATGCACAGCTAAACTGAAGTGAACACACAGACATGCACATACAACACACACCTTGGGCGCAGGCAATGTCACAGGAGTACACACTGCCATGAGGGGACTCCACTCCTGTGTGAGGAAAGCTGTGCCATATGTTGCCTCAGTAGGGCCCCACCATGTCAGCTGAGCACTTGGTCACACAATCAACAATTAGCACTAAATGAGGGCTCCCGTCACATCAGCCTGGTCATGGAAGTGCCAACGGAATCATCAGCACAGATCCAACACACTTGTATAGCAATGTTGCACTGACAACACAGATGAGTCCTTCCCCATTGATGCCCAAACCTGCATGTCCACTGGAGATGGCCACACGGTCAGGGAAGTAGGCGAATTGAACAATGGCAGGCACAACAGATGTGCAGGGGTGGAAGCCACAGATGTGAAATAGCCAATCTAAGTAGGAAATCCCATTGCCAAATACTGAACACATGACACCCTCAGATGCTGCTATGGATGACATGGATACACCACAGGATAGGACACATTCCCCCTGGACCACATGGGTTCCTGCACAGTAACACTTCATTATCATGAGACCAAATATCACCATCACTGCAGCAAGGGCATGGTTAGCATCATCAACATCATGTACATCAGAAGCAAAAGCACTAGAGAACAGAAAGTTGCTTTATTCAGCATATGTGGCATTAAAAGTAGAAGTCCGGTAGAACATAAACAGAAGGCCAATGGCCAGTCCATCAACAAAGTCACAAGTGGGTGACAGTGGCAGATGCCACCCTACACATGCCTGCACAAAACCAGGGACAATCCACTAGGAGGGGCAACCGGGGGGTAGGCCAGGCACCGCAGGGACAGGATCAGGGCTCACCAGGAGGAAGCAGGGAAGGGGTGGTGGGTGCTGGAGAGCCACTGACAACTGCAGTGGAGGTGTCTGACATGGTGTGTGCCGGCACAACTGGGGGCATGGCTCAGATGTTGTGGGTGCCGGCACGACTGCAGTGGACCCTGCAGATGGAGTGGACAGGTCCGCCACTGCAGTGCCCAAGTCAGACAGGGTGGTAGTGGACTCCACTGCAGTGCCTACCACCAGGGGAGGAGAATGGGGAACAGGCAAGGTGGGCTGGACAGAGGGGAGGACACCCTCACCACATCAGTGGCACAGACAAGCGCAGCGGGGGTGTGGTGCCGGGAGAGCAAGTGGCAGGGGGAGAAGGCCGGAGCCTCTTGGGGATGGTATATCTGTGGGTGGGGGAACCTGGGGCAGGGTGTGGTGGGGGCACCTGTGGAGTGGGGGCCTGAGGGATGGAGGAAGGAGACCTGGTGCTTGAGCTGCAGGGCGGCGGCGGGGTCTTGCTCTTAGCACTCCAGGGGGACTTGCGGGTGGGGGCCTCAGTCTGTCTGCGCCTGGGGGAGGGTGTCCGGGGGCGAGGGGCACTCTGCTCCGTGTGGGGGGCTTCCTCTTCCCCCTGGATGCTGGGGCAGCTGGATCGGAGGGAAGAGGCCGAGGTCACTGAGGAAGAGGCGCTGGGTCTTTGGGGTTGCAGGTGAGGCAAGGGAGGGTGCTTTGGAGGGAGAGGCAACTGAGGACTGCGCAGTGCCCGTGGATGCGTGTGTGTGTACCAGGGCCCCATCCCCTGTGAGTCTGGTTTCAGTCCCCTGACTGTGCGTGCGTGTGCGTTTAGTTTGTGGCGTGTGTGTCTGTGTGCTGGACGTGTGTGTGCTGGTGTGTGCCTGTGCCGGTGTGTGTGTGCTTGGGACGGGTAAGGTGCTGGGGAGTGTGGATGGAGCAGAGGCAGGAGGGGTGAGGGACTGTCTGAGGAGGGACACTGCTGCCGTCAGGGAGGAGTCCATGGACCTGTTGCCCCTCTGTAGGTCAGACATGCCCGATGAGATGCCCTCCATGAACGACACCAGCTGAGTCAACAGTGCGGTGTGCGCATGGAGGACACTCAGCATGGCTGTCTGCCCTACATGGAGCTGGCGAAGGAGGTACACAGACTCCTCACTCAGGGCAGCAGGGGACACAGGGGCAGGGGTGCGGTGCCTGGCCCAAAGGAGACACGCTCCCGAACATGGGAGCCTCCACGGACCTGGGGAATGGGAGCCGATGGGAGGGCGGTGGTGGTGCTGGTGGTGGCGGGGACAGCAACACTAGCTGGGGTGTGGTGGCTGCTGACACCCGCCTCCACAAGGGAGTCATCCTCCGAGTTGCTCTGGTCCTCAGCTGAGGTGGATGGTGCTGAGGACTCCTCAGTGTGGCTCCCCTCGCCCTCCGTGCCACTGGGTCCCTCCGACCACTCCTCGGCTGCTGACCCAGTCTGGCTCTCTGGCTCCTCCTGGTCCGTGGAGCTGTCCCCTTCCGTGGCCGTGGATGTATCTGCAAACAATGGGGAAACAGACAGACATCAGTCACCTGCACCAAACGCACACACCACTGTGAGCACAGCACATTACAGAGCAAGCCCTGGCATCATTAGTTGTACATTGCTAAAAGTGCCCTAACTGAACAGGAGAAGCCAATTGTCAGTCTGATGCCAAGCATGGCACTCACATCCCACATGGCCTTGCACCCATCTGTCTGGTGTCTGTTGGATTGCAACACCCCAGTGTGGACACATGCACCAAGTACACAGTAGTTGGACAGTGCAGAGGACACGGTGTGGCATGTGGACATGCACACATCACAGCTCTTGCCACTGAGTCAGTACAGGTTTCCGGATGAAAGGGATGCCCAGAGTCAAATAGGAAATGCATGTGATGCATACCAGCGACAGACACCATGATGCACCCATGTCCTGATAGCCATCGCCACAATGGTGTGCATGTAGCACATGTCACTCCCCTGCAGGACCACCAATAAGTTGACACATGCCATGGCAGAGGCATGACTGCTAAGTCATACATCACTGTCTCAGTGATGTATGACTTGGCAGCCAGACAACAACACTATGCACTGTGTCACAATAGTAGGTCATGGGGAATGCAAGTCCTGGAGCTGCACAAGTGCACATGTACATCCCCACACAACACATCATCTTAACCCTCATCTGTCCAGGTCATACCTATTGGACATATGGGAGACCTGTGACACTACCCTCTGAACCTGAGCCCCTCACAATTTGCTGTGAATGGGGAACAGCTGCCTGAACTTCACATTCGCATACCCCAGTCTGCACGCGCAGCTGATCAAACACCTATGTGACACACAAGTATCGTCTCCTATGGTCACATCTCCAGGGGCATGCTGAGCCCCTACCAAGAAACACCCCAGCAGTCCTGGCAACTAATCCACAGCACACTGACACAGAGGCAGACACCTGAGGGGTCAAATCACTGTGCACAATGTGTCAGCTGATACACGGGAGTGGGAGTACAGAGTGCATTGCATGGCCTGGAGTAGGCATGACTGTCCTGCTCCACATGAATGAGGGATGTGCCCTGGACAGTGGATAGCTGGCTATGTATGTGTGACACACGTAATCTGCACACTCCTGGGGCCCAAACATTGTTCCCACCCGCTGCATGGGCGTGTGCCACATACCCCAGGCACATGTGGTGGCTCAGCTCAGCAAGTGGACCGCATATCAAAGCAACACGCAGATCACATGTCCAAACACAGGCGTTGTGTGAACAATGGACCCACCCATGATGCCCACAACAGAGTTAGGGAAACAGATGCTGTCCCCCACCTTTAGTGAAGCAAACTGCAAGGACACAGTCCCAAGTGACACAATTCCCTGAATGTAAGGGCCACACCTGGGTATCAGATGAGCAGTGGGCAGTGCACAATAGAGGGACATGGCTCCTGGACAACATGACTGCTGCACTGTGGCAGTTGAACCAGGCCAGAGGAGGGCACAAAGCATGTAATACAGAGTTCACAGTGCAGTCTTTGACTCACCCCCTCCTTGCTGCTGTCTGGCCTTCAGCTGCCCATCCAGGTCTGGAAACACCACCGCCAGGATCTGGAGCATGTGGGGGTCAGGGTCCGTGTTCCGCCCCTCCTGCGAGGAGGCGACAGCTTCAGCTGGACCCGTGCAATCCTCCGGGTCCAGCCCCGAAGGTCCTGCCACCTCTTCTGGCAGTTGCGGATCCGGCGCTTGTAGACCCCCACGGACCGGACGGCCCGGACGATGTCCTTCCAGATCTCCTGCTTCCGATGGGCATTAACCTGTCAGGATGACAAAGTGAAAAGGCCATTACCACACATGCAACATATCCGTGCATGACACAGTTGTATATACATGTCTCAATCACAGGGGCACATGATGTACACAGGCAGTGCAAAGCTGCCCATGGACAGTTTGCCAGACGTCACTACATGGTATCATTGCATGGGAAGTAAAACCATGTTCAAATGCACTGTCACTGCACCATACCTGTCCAGTGCAAGTCACTACACACTATGGGGGGTGACAACTACTCAGTGAGCCTGCTAGCCAGTGGCGTGCAGACTTCCAGCCTTGCTAGTCACACAAAACACACATTCAGAAAGGCAGTGCACAGAACACTCACCTGCTCCCCTGGTGTCCCATACAGCTTGCTGTACTGTGGAAGTAGGCTGTCCAGCAGGGCCTGGTTCTCTTCAAGGCTGAAGGCTGGGGCTCTCTCCACAGTACGTGCCATTGCAGGGTCCAGAGGGGCAGAGACAGCAGCAGTGCAGTGGCAGATGTCGTCCTGGAGCATGTAGTGCAGGCAAGTGAGCTCTCAGGGGAACAGCCAGCAATATATATGTGCTGGAGAGGCAGATACTGTCCCTTGTGTCCAAAGTGATAGGTCCAAGTCGTTTGCATCTTCTGAATCTGGCCAATCCATGGAATAGCAGCACCAAAACACGCCCACAGCATCCTTCAAATCTTCAACTTCATGACATACATGATTTTGCAACATTGTTGTGGGTGACCAACTGATTTTCCAGCAACCGACTCGTTCGAAATTCGAAACGCGTCCGTTGCCAGGCAAGCCCATTGTCAATGGGTGCGCACCGATCGGTCCATTGCGGTGCAACGCGCACAGGGGTACAACGCGTACCCGCACACATTGAATGCAATGGGCCAGCCGGAGGCACCGATCGGTCCATTGCAGTACAACGCGCACAGGGGTACAACGCGTACCCGCACATTGAATGCAATGGGCCGGCCGGAGGCACCGATCGGTCCATTGCAGTTCAACGCGCACAGGGGTACAACGCGTACCCGCACACATTGAATGCAATGGGCCGGCCGGAGGCACCGATCGGTCCAGTGCAGTACAACGCGCACAGGGGTACAACGCGTACCCGCACACATTGAATGCAATGGGCCGGCCGGAGGCACCGATCGGTCCATTGCAGTACAACGCGCACAGAGGTACAACGCGTACCCGCACACATTGAATGCAATGGGCCGGCCGGAGGCACCGATCGGTCCATTGCAGTACAACGCGCACAGGGGTACAACGCGTGCCCGCACACATTGAATGCAATGGGCCGGCCGGAGGCACCGATCGGTCCATTGCAGTTCAACGCGCACAGGGGTACAACGAGTACCCGCACACATTGAATGCAATGGGCCGGCCGGAGGCACCGATCGGTCCATTGCAGTACAACGCGCACAGGGGTACAACGCGTACCCGCACACATTGAATGCAATGGGCCGGCCGGAGGCACCGATCGGTCCATTGCAGTACAACGCGCACAGGGGTACACGCGTACCCGCACACATTGAATGCAATGGGCCGGCCGGAGGCACCGATCGGTCCATTGCAGTACAGCGCGCACAGGGGTACAACGCGTGCCGCACACATTGAATGCAATGGGCCGGCCGGAGGCACCGATCGGTCCATTGCAGTTCAACGCGTACAGGGGTACAACGCGTGCACGCACACATTGAATGCAATGGGTCGGCCGGAGGCACCGATCGGTCCATTGCAGTACAACGCGCACAGGGGTACAGCGCGTGCCCGCACACATTGAATGCAATGGGCCGGCCGGAGGCACCGGTCGGTCCATTGCAGTACAATGCGCACAGGGGTACAACGCGTACCGCACACATTGAATGCAATGGGCGGCCGAGGCACCGGTCGGTCCATTGCAGTACAACGCGCACAGGGGTACAAAGCGTGCCCGCACATTGAATGCAATGGGCCGGCCGGAGGCACCGATCGGTCCATTGCAGTACTGCTGCGCACAGGGTACAACGCGTACCCGCACACATCGAATGCAATGGGCCGGCCGGAGGCACCGATCGGTCCATTGCAGTTCAACGCGCACAGGGGTACAACGCGTACCCGCACACATTGAATGCAATGGGCCGGCCGGAGGCACCGATCGGTCCATTGCAGTACAACGCTGCACAGGGTACAACGCTGTACCCGCACACATTGAATGCAATGGGCCGGCCGGAGGCACCGATCGGTCCATTGCAGTACAACGCGCACAGAGGTACAACGCGTACCCGCACACATTGAATGCAATGGGCCGGCCGGAGGCACCGATCGGTCCATTGCAGTACAACGCTACAGGGGTACAACGCGTGCCCGCACACATTGAATGCAATGGGCCGGCCGGAGGCTACCGATCGGTCCATTGCAGTTCAACGCGCACAGGGTACAACGCGTGCCGCACACATTGAATGCAATGGGTCGGCCGGAGGCACCGATCGGTCCATTGCAGTACAACGCGCACAGGGGTACAACGCGTACCCGCACACATTGAATGCAATGGGCCGGCCGGAGGCACCGATCGGTCCATTGCAGTACAATGCGCACAGGGGCACAACGCGTACCCGCACACATTGAATGCAATGGGCCGGCCGGAGGCACCGATCGGTCCATTGCAGTTCAACGTGCACAGGGTACAACGCGTACCCGCACACATTGAATGCAATGGGCCGGCCGGAGGCACCGATCGGTCCATTGCAGTACAACGCGCAGCAGGGGTACAAAGCGTACCACGACACATTGAATGCAATGGGCCGGCCGGAGGCACCGATCGGTCCATTGCAGTACAACGCGCACAGGGGTACAACGCGTACCCGCACACATCGAATGCAATGGGCCGGCCGGAGGCACCGATCGGTCCATTGCAGTACAACGCGCACAGGGGTACAACGCGTACCCGCACACATTGAATGCAATGGGCCAGCCGGAGGCACCGATCGGTCCATTGCAGTACAACGCGCACAGGGGTACAACGCGTACCCGCACACATTGAATGCAATGGGCCGGCCGGAGGCACCGATCGGTCCATTGCAGTACAACGCATCACTGTACATGTGACTGGCATATGTCAGCATGCCTGTCTCAGATGGACATATGCCAGCCACAGATGGCTCCCAGGGAGTGAGGGGCACACCTACATCACGACAGCCTGTCCAAACTTTATCATAAGGCATGTAAGGCTGCATTTCCTATTGTGTGTATGTTGGTGTACATGTTGTCCTGTGGGTGTCACCTGTGGGCAGCCACCCCCAGGCTGTGCACGTGTTCATGGGGACAGGATCCTGGGTGTTACGTGTACATGACCACTGTGATGTGCAACTGTTCATATCTGTGCATGTGCCATGGTCACATTTCACGGTGGTGTATGTGTATGTCATGTCACATACCCCGTGAGTCCCATGTGGGACGGTATGTTTGAGCCAGGGTGTCCCAGTGGCACAATAGTGATGGTCCTCCACAGTCTTTGTGCATGTAGTGTTTACAATGTCTCTGATTACATGTGCACAATGGGAGACAGTCTCCACATCCACGTTGTGTGTGCATGGACTTTGATGTTGTGTGTGTGTGTGTCACAGACGTCCATGTCTGTCCTGCCGTGGCAAGTGGGGCCACTACCTGTGGGGGTCATGGTTGTTTTGCTGTGGTGTATACATGATACTCCATGTAATGCCAGTGTCCATGTGGCAATACAGGGTCCCTGGGAATGTACCTGTCGTTGAGCTGTGGTGCCTGGGGCACATCTGTCCTCACATGTCACTGTGGGGGGTTATTGTGACACGGCAGCAGGAGATGGGAACTGTGACACGGCCCCATGATATCCAATGGGCCAACCTGGGACTAATTGATGCCACCTGTTGGACCGTGTTGACAGATGTTGGCCATGTATGTACCATACATGTCCTTCCGGAACTGCACACTTCATGTAGTTGTGCCTCATAATGATGTATGTTGGGATCTTGAGTGTTCTCAATGCCGCATTTGTGGGGTGACTGACAATCTTGCTTACTTCTCCTCTGCACTGCAGGGCTCCTGCTGTCCATCGACCATTCCCAGACCTGGCAACGATGGTGGAACGGGACAGCATCCGACGGTACCGCTTCACCAGGCAGCTGATTGAGGATTTGGCAGTGCAGTTGTCCCCACATTTGCAGCCTGGCCGGCCGTATCATACAGCGCTGACCCCCAAGGTGAAGGTGATGGCAGCCCTACACTTCTTTGCCACCGGTACCTTCCAACATACTGTGGCGACTGCTGGTGGGATGTCACAGACCATGTTGAGCCGTGTGCTCCGCGATGTTTTGGCGGCAATGTTGCTCTTCCTGAACCGGTACATCTATTTCCCTAGACTGCGACGACTCACTGACGTGAAGAGTGACTTTTATGCCCTGGGGAGGATGCCGCATGTCATTGGCTCCATTGATGGGACACATGTGGCTTTGGTACCACCACAGGCCCAGGAGCAGGCCTACAGGAACCGCAAGCACTACCACTCGGTCAATGCACTGGTGGTGTGTCTTGCAGACATGACCATCACACACGTGTGTGCCCGTTTCCCTGGTTCAGCACACGATGCCTTTGTGATGAGGAGTAGTCGCATCCCCAGGATGATGGCACAGATGCAGAACCAGCGTGCCTGGCTTGTCGGTGTGTACTGACTTTGTGCCATTGTGTGTGATCTGATCTGTAGTATTCCGCCCACTTTTCCAAGTCAGCTAATGTGCACTTGTCTGTCCGTAGGTGACTCGGGATACCCCAACATGCCGTGGTTGCTGACACCCATCAGGAACCCTGTGACACCAGCCCAGATGCCCTACAATGAGGCACATGGTCGGACCAGGAGAGTGATTGAGCGGACCTTTGGTCTCCTGAAGAGCCGCTTCCGCTGCCTGGACAAGACCGGAGGGTCCCTCCCATATGCCCCTGCGAAAGTGTGCAAGATTATCATCGTCTGCTGCATGCTCCACAACCTGGCAGTGCGGAAGGAGTTGCCTCTCATCCAGGATGACAATGACCAACATCCGCCACCTGTGGAGGATCCTGGCCTGGACCACGATGCCAGTGACGATGATGATGATGATGATGATGGTGATGTCCGCACACAGCTCATCACCAACTTCTTTAGCTGAATGTGAGTATCCTGAGGTGTCATGTCAATGATGTGAGTTGGCATGATGTGTGGGTGGTGCTCTGGTGCTGTTGGAGTGTGTTCATGGGCTACTTGACTGGATGTGTGTTGCGATGTGTGCTAACAGGTGGGCTGTACTCCCCAACAGTGTTGACATGCTAACTTGGTTCTGGGTGGGTATCTTGTAACATGTATTGTGCATGAGTTTTGCTGTTCTGTCCTGTACTCCATTGCTTTTGACTGTGTGTCATTTCTGTCCTTCACAGGGTACTTTCAGATTCGTTTGGTCAACTCTGTCCACCGACGACGTGATTGCACATCCAGGCTGGTAGCTGTTGTGTCCCTACAGGTGATGTGCGCCACACCCATGGACTTCCTTCCGTCTACAGTTGTTGACTGTGTGCCCGCTGCCAGGTGGGATTACCTTGCATCTGTAGTGGTTACGACATGTTGCAACTGTGTAATAAACCTGTGCTTCACTTTGTGATGTGCGTTGTCTGTGGTCACACATTTGACTGCCATTTGCTTACTGCACCTGTGGGCTACTTGACTACAACTGGGAATGGGTGTGGTGTCTGTGCATTGCACCGTCTTCCCTGGCAACATCAGTGTAGGCAATGAGTCAGATGGCCTAGGTGTGTATGTGTTGTGTAGCCCTGGTGGTGTGTCTCCCTCATGTGTGTCACGTTGCCTGTACTCACATGCCTGTGTTGTCCTTGCTGTTGCAGTTCGCATACACAGTGTAATTTTGCAGTTCATCATCCCCATAACAGCACCCACGTTGGAATCACGACAGAGGCAAGTATGGTGTATTAGTGTGTTTATTGTGATACATTTGTGTTAATAGTGCATAGGATGGGTAGTGCTGTACATAAATCTTGCAATCCGAAATTCCTAGGTGAATTGAAAGTCCTGGTAGACAGGATCCCCAGTATCGGGGCCACAGTTGTCTGACACATTGGTCCAACTTGTACTCCCCATGCAATGTGTGGGAGTAGTGTTGCCGTCAACAGGGTGAACAGTCTGTGCACAAAGGCGAACATCCAGAACAGGTTCAGGCTTCCTGGGAGTTGCGCTTGGCCATCGGCCTCTCACTTTTCCCTCCTCGGACGACCCCTCTTCTTGGGGGGGCCCTCAAGTACAGGCTGCTGCGGTGCAGGGGACTCTCCGCCAGAGTCCTCCTCCCTCCCTGTGGCAGTTGCAGTTTGTTCGGCACCAGATGTTGTTGGCACACAGGGAGGTGTGGACTGGTTGCTGTTCATCTGGCGGAGGCATTGTAAAATGTCCCTGTGCACCGCCGTCATCTCATGCAGTGCATCCCACTTGGACTCCACGCGGGACATGTGTGAGTCCACGCGGGACATGTGTGACTCCACGTGGGACATGTGGGAGTCCAAGCGGGCATGATGGGCAGCCTGCTGCTGTTTCATGTCTCTGAGGAGCCCCACTACCTGGCTGAGCTCTCCGGTGCTGGACTGGTACGCATCAGCTATGCGTACCAGTTGTGGGTCATCATGCACACCAGCAACGTCTGCAAGCAGCGACCTCTGTCTCCCACCCCTCCCACCACCCCTGCTGACATGTGCAGTGTGTGCAGTGGCACGCACAGATAACCCTGGTCCACCTTGGGGGTTGGTGGTGGTGGTGGTGTCCATGGCCCCAGGTTGGTCCAGGGTCCCTGTGCTGGTGTTGCTCCTTGTTCTGTCCATGTCGGCAGGGATGGTATTCGTGGTGACAGTCGTTGGAGGGGTGGGTGCTGGTGGTCCTGCTGGTGCTGCAGCTGGTGGTCCTGCTGGTGCTGCATGTTGACTTGCACCGGATGTGCCAGGTTGGTCTTCATCGTCCGAGGAGGACAGAGGCTGTACGACGCCAGTGAGCTCGGCATCCTCTTGAGCCTGGGACTGGGACTCCTCAGCGTCTGCTGCTGTGTCCCCATCATCACCTGTTTTTGGGAGACACAAACAATGTATGTTATGTTTCTGCAGGCATCAATAGTTGACACACATGACAGTTGTGACTGTGCCTCTGGGTGCGGGCCTGTACATTGCATTGTCCTAAGTCGTCACAGTCAGGGGTTGATATTGGTGTGGCACATTGTCCTGCATTATTTGGGCATTTCTATGTATTTTCTGGGGTGTGAACATGGTCTGCATTGGTTGTGTTTGGTTGACAGCCGGCCCTCCTTCCCACCCACCCAGCCAGTCAGTTATCCCACCATGGAACGTGCTTGCGTTGCAGGGAGTGTAAGTTGTCTCTCAGGATGTCACTCAGTGGTGTCCTGCTGTTTGTTGGTGCACATTTGCGCAGCAGGGCCTTGTGCTCCCCACAGCAGTAGCCAGTGTCAGCCATCTTGTGAGTCCTTCTCCACTCCCTGTGATGTGAGCATGGTTCAGGGTGGTGTTGATGGGACAGTTGTGGGGGTGAGCTATGTCTGTGACTACGACTCCCATCATGCTATTGCCTCCTCCCCCTTCCCAGCATGCCCATGCTTCCTTCCTTTGACTCTGCTTCCCTGTGGGGTGGGCTGGCTGTGCTGATAGGATGGCTGGGAGTGTTGTCCTGGCAGTTGTTTGGCTAAAAGTCCCAAGAGTGTCCCTGTGCTTCACACAACATAACCCAGGGTGGTGGTTCTTTGTGGGATCTTGTGTTAGGATGGGGGCATTGCATTCTACCAGGTGGGTTCTGTGGAGTTTGTGTTGGGGTGTGTGTGAGGGGAGGTGCTTGTGACTATGGACAGTGCTGCAAGTCCTCCTTCCCAACCAGCTATAGAGATATCCCACCATGGAACGTGCTTGCATTGCAGGGAGTGTAAGTTGTTTCTCAGGATGTCAGTCAGTGGTGTCCTGCTGTTTGTTGGTGCACAGTTGCCAGCAGGGCCTTGTGCTCCCCACAGCAGTAGCCAGTGTCAGCCATCTTGTGAGTCCTTCTCCACTCCCTGTGATGTGAGCATGGTTCAGGGTGGTGTTGATGGGACAGTTGTGGGGGTGACCAATATCAGTGACTACGACTCCCATCATGCTATTGCCTCCACCCCCTTCCCAGCATGCCCATGCTTCCTTCCTTTTGACTCTGCTTCCCTGTGGGGTGGGCTGGCTGTGCTGACAGGATGGCTGGGAGTGTTGTCCTGGCAGTTGTTTGGCTAAAAGTCCCAAGAGTGTCCCTGTGCTTCACACAACATAACCAAGGGTGGTGGTTCTTTGTGGGATCTTGTGTTAGGATGGGGGCATTGCATTCTACCAGGTGGGTTCTGTGGAGTTTGTGTTGGGGTGTGTGTGAGGGAGGTGCTTGTGACTATGGACAGTGCTGCAAGTCCTCCTTCCCACCCAGCTAGCCAGATATCCCACCATGGAACGTGCTTGCATTGCAGGGAGTGTAAGTTGTTTCTCAGGATGTCAGTCAGTGGTGTCCTGCTGTTTGTTGGTGCACAGTTGGCAGCAGGGCCTTGTGCTCCCCACAGCAGTAGCCAGTGTCAGCCATCTTGTGAGTCCTTCTCCACTCCCTGTGATGTGAGCATGGTTCAGGGTGGTGTTGATGGGACAGTTGTGGGGGTGACCAATATCAGTGACTACGACTCCCATCATGCTATTGCCTCCACCCCCTTCCCAGCATGCCCATGCTTCCTTCCTTTTGACTCTGCTTCCCTGTGGGATGGGCTGGCTGTGCTGACAGGATGGCTGGGAGTGTTGTCCTGGCAGTTGTTTGGCTAAAAGTCCCAAGAGTGTCCCTGTGCTTCACACAACATAACCAAGGGTGGTGGTTCTTTGTGGGATCTTGTGTTAGGATGGGGGACATTGCATTCTACCAGGTGGGTTCTGTGGAGTTTGTGTTGGGGTGTGTGTGAGGGGAGGTGCTTGTGACTATGGACAGTGCTGCAAGTCCTCCTTCCCACCCAGCTAGCCAGATATCCCACCATGGAACGTGCTTGCATTGCAGGGAGTGGAAGTTGTCTCTCAGGATGTCAGTCAGTGGTGTCCTGCTGTTTGTTGGTGCACAGTTGCCAGCAGGGCCTTGTGCTCCCCACAGCAGTAGCCAGTGTCAGCCATCTTGTGAGTCCTTCTCCACTCCCTGTGATGTGAGCATGGTTCAGGGTGGTGTTGATGGGACAGTTGTGGGGGGGGGCAATACGTGTGACTGCGACTCCCATGATGCTATTGGCTACACTGACTTGGCCAGCATACACAGAATTCCTTCCTTTGAGTGGTCTTCACTGTGTGTTGGTGTTGTTGTGGTGGCTACATGTCTGGATGTGTTTGTTAGTTCTATTTGTGCCACTGCCTAGCTGTAGTTGTAGTTGTGTTTGTACATGTGTTGGCACAGTTGGATGTGACTTTTTTGATGGCATGTGTTGTGTTTATCTGACTGACATACACATTTTGGGATGATTCTGTTCTGGTTGCTGTGTAATTGCTATGAGTGCATGGTTTGACTCTCCCCTTGACAGTGATGTGTGTGTTTTGTGGCAGTATATTGTGTACATTTGTTGTGTACTCACCAGGCTCTGGGATGTCCTCTAGTCCATATACGCTCACTGGCGGAAGGATGGCCCGCACCTTCTCCTCCCAGGGCCTGAGGTATATTGGCTTGGCAGGAGGGCCACTGCCGGTGTATTGGCTGTTGATGTAGTCTTTCTTCAGCAGGTCCCGTACCCTCCTGCGCACGTCATACCACCTGTTCTGGATGTCGCTCTTTGTGCGCCGACATGGTGATTGTGCGTTCACCCTGTTGATGATCCTCTCCCACATCTTGGTTTTCTGGGAGATGGGGGTCTGTTGGACCAGTGTGCCAAACAGCTGTGGCTCTACCCGGAGGATCTCGTCTACCATGACTTCCAATTCACAATCTAGGAACTTGGGATTCTTCTTGGGGGGCATGGTGATGGGTGGTGATGGTGAGTGATGTGTGTGTTGGTGTGCAGGTGAGGGTGTGTGAGTGTGTGTTTTGCTGGGTGTATGTGAGGTAGGTATTTGTTGGTGTGCTGATGGTGTGTGGCTTGTGTGAGGGATGAGCTGTGGGTGTGTGGTTGCTTTCTCTTGGGTGCTGGCAGTGGAATGGCATTTGCAAAGGCTCATGGTTGTGATTTGTGTCCTTTATATAGGTGGAGTTGTGGGTGTGTCTTTGTTCTCTGTCCCCACCCCCTCCTCAGTATTTATTGGCTTTGTAATTGCTTGTTTGGCCTTTTTTTGGGTGATTTTTCCTTTGTGCTGTTTGTGTATGTTGGAAACGTTCTTGTGACCGAGTCGGACCCTGCATTTGTCTCGTACGGTGTTCTCCGTTTCGTTCACGCTGTGTTTCTGCAGTTTTCCATGCTGCGTACGCGTCGGTCGCGGTGTTTTGTGTTGCTTCGGCTCGGTTTTGTATGCGTGTCGGTCGTACGGCTTGGCCTCCGTCCGACTCGCTCGTGGTTTTCGCGCCTTGCATCGTACTTTGCGGTTTGGAGTTCGCGTGTACGTTTCGGTCGGATTTGTTCCGGGTGCGTGTCGGTCGGTTGGATTCGCGTGTTTTTCCGGCCGGATTGTTGTTTTCCGTGCGGCTCGGTCGGTCGACTTGGTTTCGGTACGTGTCGGTCGAATTTTTCACGCCTTGCATCGTACTTGGCGTGTCGGGCGCCACGGGTACGTGTCGGTCGGTATTATTTCCGGATCCGAGTCGGTCGGTGCTTTTTCCGGCCCGAATCGGAATCGACCCCATAATGTTAAAATAAATTAAACATATACATATAAAATAAAATATATATACTTACATAATAATATTCATAAATAATTATTTTAATAACTTATAAATTGTTAAAAACATTTTATAAATTATAAATACATATATACACATACAAAAATAATATAAATAAAAATATAAAAAATATATATAACAAATTAAAAAACTATAATATTTTTAATATCTAAAATAAATTATACACAACATTAACTAAAACAATACAGAAAAATATTGGATAGCGGAGAGAAAAAATTACTATTCCCACTCCAAAGAGTGCAACAGTAGGGAAAGTGTTGGATAGCGTAGGGGTAAAAATTACTATTCCAACTCCAGAGAGTGCAACAGTAGGGAAAGTGTTGGATAGGGTAGGGGTAAAAATTGCTATTCCCACTCCAGAAAGTGCAACAATAGGGAAAGTGTTGGATAGCGTAGGGGTAAAAATTACTATTCCCACTCCAGAGTGTGCAACAGTAGGGAAAGTGTTGGATAGCGAAAGGGTTAAAATTACTATTCCCACTCCAGTGAGTGCAACAGTAGGGAAAGTGTTGGATAGCGTAGGTGTAAAAATTACTATTCCCACTCCAGTGAGTGCAACAGTAGGGAAAGTGTTGGATAGCGTAGAGGTAAAATTGCTATTCCCACTCCAGAGAGTGGAACAGTAGGGAAAGTGTTGGATAGCGTAGGGGTTATAATTGCTATTCCAACTCCAGAAAGTGCAACAGTAGGGAAAGTGTTGGATAGAGTAGGGGTAAAAATTACTATTCCAACTCCAAAGAGTGCAACAGTAGGGAAAGTGTTGGATAGCGTAGGGGTAAAAATTACTATTCCCACTCCAGAGAGTGCAACAGTAGGGAAAGTGTTGGATAGCGTAGGGGTAAAAATTACTATTCCCACTCCAGGGAGTGCAACAGTAGGGAAAGTGTTGGATAGCGTAGGGGTAAAAATTACTATTCCCACTCCAGAGAGTGCAACAGTAGGGGAAGTGTTGGATAGCGTAGTGGTAAACATTACTATTCCCACTCCAGAGAGTGCAACAGTAGGGAAAGTGTTGGATAGCGAAAAGTTTAAAATTACTATTCCCACTCCACTGAGTGCAACAGTAGGGAAAGTGTTGGATAGAGTAGGGGTAAAAATGACTATTCCAACTCCAGAGAGTGCAACAGTAGGGAAAGTGTTGGATAGCGTAGGGGTAAAAAGTACTATTCCCACTCCAGAGAGTGCAACAGTAGGGAAAGTGTTGGATAGCTTAAGGGTTTAAAAATAACATACTTATCAATTAAATAATTTTTTTTAATGAAATAATGATGTATTAATAAATTAACAATAAATTAATTATAAATACCAATAAATTAAAATTAATAATTACTTTAATAACATTAAATTACTTCCCACCCTATTCGCCAATAAACACACAACCCACTCCGCATAAAATTTAACACAATTAATATAATTATGAATGAATCCATTAATAAAAATGTATTACCAATTAATAATTAATTAACTATAAATTAATTATAAATACCAATAAATAATAATTAATAAAAATTAATTACCAATTAATTAACAATAAATTAATTATCAATACCAATAAATATTAATAAATACATACTTAATTATAATAAATTACTTCCCACCCTATTCCCCTATAAACACACAACCCACTCCTAAACTAAATTAACACAATTAATATATTTATCAATTAATTAATTACCAATTAATAATTAATAAACATTACATTAATTATAAATACCAAAAAATAAAAATTATTAATTAATTTATTATAACTAATTTACTTCCCACCCTATTTCCCTATAAACCCACAACCCGCTCCAACAAAAAATGTATACAATTAATATTTAATTAAAAATAAATTAATTATCAATACCAATAAATAAAAATTTATAATTACTTAATTACAATTAAATTACTTCCCACCCTATTCCCCTATAAACCCACAACCCGCTACAGAACTAAAAGGCTAAATTTAATTAAAAACAATTAATAATTTCTAAAAATTATAAATTAATTTACTATAATTAAATTACTTCCCACCCTATTCCCCTATAAACCCACAACCCGCTACGGTACTAAAACACAATATTTACTTTAAAAAAAATTACTAACTTCTAAACAATTAATACATATATTTAAAAAATATATAAAACATAACAAAACATGTGGAACACATACATATAAAATACATACTAAAATACATAACACTAACATAAACATCGATATTATTAACATCGATATTTTTGCTGTCGATATTATTAACTTCGATATTAAAAAAAACGATATTTCTTACCTTCAGGTCGATATTCTGGTCACCGATATTCTTGATGTCGATATTCTGTCCCTCCGATATTTAAAACTCGATATTAATGTAGGTCGAAATAAAAAACTCAATATTTTGTCTGTACACCCCTTTATGCAAGGTGAGCTGTTGAAGGGAATGTAGGTGCTCACCTTTTCCTTGCTGCCACTGCTTAGGCGTGGTCGTGGGGGCGCTGCCGGCTCCTCTTGATGCTGGGAGCCGGGCTGCTGACTCTTTTGCCGCTCCGTGGGAGGGTGGTGGTAGCACTCCTTATTAGCGGCAGTGGCCCATCAGGCTTGTCGCAGTGGCGAGGCTCGTGTAGGTGTTGGCCTTCGCACCCGGAGCAGAGGTGCGGCCGGTGTGTGTTTGCAGAGAGCTCCACAGGCCTCTTCTTTCTGTACCAGTCTGTTCCTGAAGATCTCACTGTTAGTTGGGCAGCGCTGCATGCCTCACCTTGACGGTCCGTATGTTTATGTCATCGGCGTTGTGCCCTTCGCGCAATACGTGGGCCTCTTCCACGGGCATGCAGTGTGTACCAGGGTGCCGCTTACTCAGGCTCCTCTTTTCACCATTAGGTACGTTGGAGTCACTTTCAGCAAGCAAATGGGGTCAGACCCGCCTCGTCACCATTGTGGTGTGGGCCCAGGGCCCACATGCTACATAAATAAGGCACACACAGGCATGCTTAGTGTACTAGTAACTGCCCAGGGCACGTGCGCCCGGCCCCTTTTATTAGCAGGGTCACCTGACTGGTGACGCCTGTGAATGGGTGGGTGTACAGTGTGGGTGTCATACAAAGTGGGACACTAGAACTTGTCCAGCAGGACACTACAGGTGTGAAGACTTTGGCTCGCTGGCGAGAAATGACTACGAATGGAAGGCCGGGGTTGCTGTGAGTACAGCCAGGTCTTCACTGTTTGGCGTGATTTAATAATTCCGCCCAAGTGTAAATGCACTAAAGTGCTTTTAGTCCAGAGAAAGGCTGCTTGAACAGAGAAAGACCCGTTGGCCAGTCAGACCCGACTCATAGATGGATTGGTAGGTGCTTGTTAGGGGATGCACGAAGATCACCAGCAGGTTGACAGATACAGAATATCTGTTTGAGAAATGTCTAAACGCACCACGATTACCGAGGCACAGCAAGGGTCAATCTGACTTATTCCACGGTAATTTTGTGTGTGGCATTGGTATTTACCACACGCAGTAAATACCAATTCTGTGGGATGAGGTATTTACAAGGTATGGTAAACACATGGGCATATCTTAGATAGTCATGTATGGGGCAGTTCTTAATTTTACTCTGTAGTTGCAGATAGGGCTCATCAGCAATGGCTGCCCTACTCAGCGCCTGGATACCATCACAGGTGATTAGCCGTGCTCTACAAATTCACATAAAAGATGATGCAGACCTGGTATTTGTTACCTCGATCTTTGATAGTGTGGCAGCGGGCTTCTGAGCACAACTTTGGCCACCAGCACCTATTGTTTTAAAAATTAAGCACTAGGTTGGAGGGGGGTGGAGTCTTAAATTCCCCAACAGGCAACGTGGTGAACCCAACAACATAGGGTAAGGGCCAGGCTGGGGCAGTAGAATGATAATGTGAGGGGTCAAGGGCAATATTGTGCAGTTCGGAAAAGTGAGGCGACTCTTTGCATTATAAATATATACCTAAAGCCACAAGCCACAACAGAAGTTGACGCAGCGCTCACATTGCCTTGAATCTGCCTACAAATGTAGTGGTACTAGGAGTTGGGTTTAAATTGTAATGTGGAAGGACAATGGATGAGTATCGCTTCACCTGAATGTGCTGTTGAGGTAGCAAATGGTAAGTCAGCTGGGTGGCATGAAGTCTTTTTGTGTAAATTATGGTGCCAGGAGTGGTGTTTAAAGTGTACAGTTGCTGCAGGTGTCCTGTCCATGGCGTTCTGCATGATGTTTGGTTATCTTGTGGCATAGAAGCATAAGGAAAGGACTACAATCTCTGTGGTGATAAATGCATAGATTACACATCAGTCATTCGGTTAGGACCAAGACATTAGCAAACACACAATAAATACAGTGACAATCATTGTTCTTTTAATTGCACTATATGCAAGTCAATAACACCCAATACAAGGGCCCACCCTGCCAGGGAGAGATGCTAAAGGGCCCTGTCCTCTGGAGGCACAACTGCTCCATAGCTCTTCACCCCTTCCATTTCCAGAGAAGAGCTTATAAGCTTCCAGGAAGGTTGAAATGTAGGAAACATTGTACGTTCAGTGTAGACAAGTGGGTTTAACAGGGCCAAACATGAGTTTGGTAAGTGTGTCGCACCAATTGGCCAATCCCTACCGTGACGACAGCCCACCTAATCCCACTATGATCCCTGGCTCTCACCATCCCACATTATACCACTAACACCCCCTGTCAATATTCCTCAATACCGAATGCATTAGGAGAGGTAAAATAGAAATGGGCATCAAGCAAGTTCCTGGCTTTGGGAGACAGTCTACTGTTTGGAGAACATTGAATGAACCTGCTACAAGGCCATGTAAAGTCACCCTGCGTGACTTTTCATGGCCTTGTAAATATGTTTCCCTTTCACGCATAACTCTGCGTGAAAGGGGCGTTCCATGGGTGTTGCTGTGGGTGTTCCCACGCAACTTCCATGGAACTTGACGCATTTCCAGATTTACATTTTGTAAACCTGGGAATGCGTCAGAATCCTGCGCCTCCCTAGAGGAGGCGTAAGGAGGCGCAACGAGAAGAAATACTTTCATTTCTCCTGGTTTTTTCCTCTTTCTCAGGGGTCCCTTCAAGCCCAAAAACAATCATACCCTCAGTGCAGGCAACCTTGCAAAATGTCGCAAGGGTGTCTGCTCTGGCGCAGGGGAGACGGACAGGAATGCGCCATATCTCGTAGGTACGGCACATTCCTGCCCTTTTATTTTGATGCACAGGACTTGCAGCAGGAAGACTAGCTGCGCTGCTGTGCTTCAAAATATTGCAAATGAGGCCCAGTGATCAGAATCACTCCTTGTTTTCATGCTGTTTATTTCTGAGTGTGTGACATTATCTTGCTTCAGTGAAATCACTGGTCCTGAGGCCAGGTGATGTCATCACAGGTGATGTAACATTATGCTAGTTTAAAAAAAAAAAGCCAATAAACAAGAATCAACATTCATTGGTCATAGGATTTTGGCAAGTAAGTACACACAGATATTTACAACTCACCTTTTCTAACATATGCTCTGACACATTTTAGTACACACTTTCTAACAAACCACATTTGTATGATTTAATATCCTTCATTTCCACACCCACTGAAAATGAAGCAGTCATTTGATGGGAAGCCTCGATTCTGTTTTTCATAAGACTGTGCTATGAAGGGAGATACATTAGGAAGCATGCATGGGGCCAGGCTGAGACAGGAAGATGAGAGACATTGAGTCAAAGCCAACAACACCCCCCTCACACCCTGCCCATGTTGAAGATGCTTACAACTTAGGTAGGAATGAAGTGAGAGGCTAAGCGGAAGCAGAGGTAAGAACTGAAAACAGTGTCAGTGGTTTGAGAACTGCACCTTTCCCTCACTTCAACAGAACAAAATACCCGAATAGCAACGGAACCGCTGACTCCCACACCTCTACTCAAACATGCAGGCAAGGACTGGCTACACATGGGGCAACCTTGCGTTGAGCGCCATGGCAGTGCAGTGCACTCTTTGCCTCCCTGCACAGGCAAGAGCAGAGGGAGCCCATGCACAAGGCAGAGACAGGGTGGGTGAGAAGTCTTACCCAGTGGCACTAGAGATATGTCTGTGTTATTTCGCTAATAACATTGAATGTAGCACAAACAAAACGATCTTTTGGCACTTCATAAAGTGTTTATTACCACCCAACTGAACCACATGTATAATCCTCAGAAGCATGAAAGATTGAATAAAAACCTTCAAGGATCCAAAGTACGTCCTGCTTCTTACGTGCAGCTGTTTGCATAACTTGGAGACATTTTACCGGATTGTAATTTGTGATCCACAGATAACACAAGGATCTCTGCAACCAGGGGGCGCTAGGGGGCGGGCGAACAAGATGGCCGCACTGTAGTGAGGCTCCGTACCCCCCGGGAAAAAATTCAATATTATCCTATGTCTAACTGAGGCGCATCTCCCACAAAAGAGAGGCTGGAGTGGCGGAAAGTCAGGAGCGTCGGCGGAGCTGATTGATAGCGGGTAAAAAGCAGCCGTGGCTGAGATATGCGCTGAGATCTGGCGTGGCCTGGAGACGGCCGGGAAGAAGAGGCGTGCACAGCTGGGGCTGTGAGTGGACCGCGGACGGAGGCATGAGGAGGCCTGCTGCGCGGCAGACCAAGAGGACACAAACAGAGGGGGCGCCGATGCGACGACCGATCGCTGGAGCAGCACAGAATTACACCCCATAACCCAAGTAAGGATCGGTAACCGCAACGCGGTGGGGTTGAGGAGGCACTCCCGCCGTACTCTGCACAGGCCTACGGGCCTAAACCAGCGGCCTCACTGCTCTCTCCCCCTGGTCACCAATCGGCGCGGCTAACCAAGCTCATTCGCCGCTGCCCCCTTGGTGTAGTTGTCTGCACGGAGGAGGTGGGAACTTTTAACAAAAACGCAGAGACTATGACGAGCAGACCCACGCTTGCCAATGCCCGATAGAACGTGCAGGGCCTAGCGGCAGATATTGACGGCGGCTGCTGCATCAGAAAGGGAAAAATAGCCCGACACAACACACGAACGCAGGCCGGTCCCGGAGGGATAAAATCACTTTCCCACGGAGATACTAGTCTGAAGGAGAGGTACTAGCAACAAACGTGTGAAATTGTGTACAGCGCATCGTACAGCTCCATATTCGGGCGCAATAGGTGGGGAAAGCTGAATATGCCGTAATAAATAAATAAATAGTAGAATTTGCCCGCTGTCTTGATTCTGCAGACAGAAAAAACAGGCGTCCGAATTTGCTGGACCGTTATTACAAAAGAAACTGCAGCGTCACAACAGAGACGTAAAGCACAGAGCTGCGGTCAAATCGAAGTACCTCATTAATAGACGCGCTAACTGCACGGTAAGAACAGCGTGCACAGTCAACACACGAACCCTGAATAGACTGTGGCATACGAATAGCGGGAGTGCTGAGTGGAGTAAATATGTAAGAGACCAGCAGTTTAAAACTCATGCACCAAGTGGTCTGAACGCTACATCCATGGGAAAAAACAAACGCAGAAGAAGAGAGTGGTGGGACGCATGTGGTGTCTCTGAGGGTTAGCGGCTGCTACACGAGGCAGGAAGTTACGCTGCACCAGCGCTAATTACACGTAGTCCAGCGAAGTTCGGATTGTCGCATCAAATAACCTGTAACTGACAAAGTAGCATTCACGATGGGCAAAATGGATGGGAAACAGGCCAAGTTACTGTTCGAAGCTCGCAGAACGCCCAGAGGACAGACGCAGGACTCTGAGCAGGATGGGGCAGACCAAATGGCACACAGACTCAAAGAAGTGGACATGAAAACACTGCTGCTCACAATGAAAAACAGTCTCTCATCCATCGAAGAGAAAATGGATACGATGTGCGCCAGGATGGACCATATCACGCAGAAGTTAGAAAACAAGACGGGAGACTGGGTAAAGCGGAGAATAGAATATCGACGCTGGAGGACGACCAAACACAAGTAATAGGACAAATCACGGAAATGGACAAGCTTCTCAAGGTGATAGCGGCTAAAAATGAAGACCTCGAAGCAAGATTGACATGAAACAACATAAGAATCCTTGGAATTCCAGAGACCGCCAATACAGGAAAAATGGAAGAATATATAGAAAAGCTACTATCCACCTGTTTTGGCGTAGAATGCTTCTCCAAGCTGCTGATCGTTGAAAGAGCGCACAGGACACTGGCGCCCAAACCTCCACCAAGTGCGCCACCAAGACCAATAGTCGCAAGGTTGCTAAATTATAGAGACCGCGACACAGCTCTGCGTAAGGCAAGAGAGATGAAAACAGTAGTATTTGAGAACAATACAATATCCCTATATCCTGACTTCATGTTAGCTGTCCAGGAAGCGCGAAAGAAATATTTGCAGATCAAAAAAAAGCTGCAGCAGGAAGGAGTGGAATATGCTATGCTGTACCCTGCAAGATTGCGACTCACCTACAAAGGCAAGCACCATATTTGCAGCACTCCACAGCAGGTGGCGTAGTTTTCAAAGAAAACCGTGAAACTATCCAAGCGAGCGGAATGCTCACCCCTAAACAGTAGAGGAGAATCACTGCAACATGATGATGAACAGTGAACACAGACAAATGCAGATGCGACAAGTGCATTTAAAAAGAATATGAGACTTTTCCGCATTATGGCCACAGGACATCTTCCTCAACTGGTAACTCACCTAGGTCAGACGTAAGAATGTATGAGGAACTTAATGGACATAACGTGGAAGCCTCCAGACACCGAACTTACAGTCCCGGGCACCCTGCTGTACAGCACAGCAATGCAGGAGGTTCCACCTCGGCCCCTGGAGAACACACCCCCGAGGGAGATCCCCATCCCTCCCCTCATGGGGAGTGAGTCAGTTGTTTGCTTTAGTTACCCTCAACATGAGGGTTTGTTGATTGTTTTGTTTGTAAGCCACTTAGTCGTTAAAACACATGTTGAATTTATTAACGTGCACACTGTAATCTCACGTCACCACATGAACTTAATGCAATATTGGTATACAAAACGGAAGGCACACCACTTGTACGAAATAGAGACAGTGACGACTCAATTGGTTTACATGTATGTTCTGGTTGTTCAGGGAGGGAGGGTTCACTGCACGGCGAGTTGGGGATGCCGTTGTGGGGGGTATCGGGGAAATGAAGTAGGCATCAACAAGTATAGAGCACAAAGGGGCATATCAAATTTCGGGGCTACACAGGCACAGACACCCACTGTCAGACCAGCTGAACGCGTCACCACAAGGTAATGGCGAAAGGTAGTAACCATGAGCAACATGTTGCAAGTATAGGCTTACTGACCTGGAATGTCAGAGGGTTGGGGGACCCCCGTAAGAAGAGACACATATTAGCTTACATGGACAGGCATCATGTGAACATAGCTATGATTCAGGAAACGCACACGATCCCCTCTAGGACGATACAATTCGCAGCAAGGTGGGCCTCATATAGATACTTCTTCTCATACTCTGCATATTCGAGAGGCGCGGCAATAATCATTCAAATAAAACACACCATATGTAGAAGAGGGATTGCTAATTGACCCGCAAGGGAGATATTGTATAGCCTGGGGAAGGTTGGCGGCAGAATCCATTACATTAGTGAGCAGTTATGGGCCTAATACTGATGATGAAGAATTCCTTATTAAGCTTTGGGCACTGATAGCGAATATAGGCTCCACACACTTGATATGGGGAGGGGACTTTAATCTAACGCTCTGTCCTCCCCTGGATCGCTCGCATCCCCTGCCACACCACTACACCAAAGCGCAGCGACAAGTACAACAGATAATAACCGAAAATCAGCTGGTAGACACCTGGCGTCATCACCATCCTAATCGAAAGGAAGGAACGTTTCAGTCGGCTGTACATGGTAGTTGGTCCAGATTGGACATCTGGCTGACCTCCAAAGATATAGCGTTACACAGCCTATCCGCACAACATTTAGCGTGCACCTACTCCGATCATTCCCCAGTATATATGCAGCTGAATCCCCCAGGTATGCTAAATCAACCCAGGACATGGCGGTTGCAAGCTACAGCGCTGTTGGATGCGGCGTTCAAAGTGGAGTTAGAAGAAGAAATAGAGGAGTTCCTCAGAATTAATATAGATTCAGTGCCCTCATTGGCCACGGTCTGGGAAGTGCTGAAAGTTACCGTAAGAGGGATATGTATGGCTAAAGCGGGGGGAATATTGCGAGACATTAGGAAGACCCTTTCCCAACTTGAACTTAAGCTCAAAGAGCAAGAAAAAAATGTACAAGCAGCGAGGGCGAACTCCGCACTGGCAAACATAAGAGAATTGCTCACTGAATACTGTGTTACGGCAGAGCGGAAATGCCTATTTCGGGGTAAATATTAAAAAGCCAGAAAATATGGTGAGGGGGAAAGACCAGGTAAAGCGCTAGCTGAGATCATAAGACTCCCTAAGGCTGCTAATTATGTATTGACCATAAAAGATGATGAAGGCAGGGAACATAGGAACACTTCAGACATAATAAATATTTTCACTGCGCACTACAAAACGCTATACTCCTCGCACAATGCTAGACAAGCAGAAACAGGAACGTATCTTGAGAGGATAGAACAAGCCTGGCTGAGTAACGGGCAAACGGAATTTCTCGCAGCTGATATCACTGAAGAGGAAATCAGAGTTGCCATAATGCAAATGGGGAGTGGGAAAGCTACGGCCGGATGGTCTCGCGATCGAATTTTATAAAACATACTTAAACATTCTGGTACCATTCCTGAAATGCATGTACGAAGAGGCGGGGCAGACCTGGATATTACCACCATCCATTAGAGAAGCCCTGATAGTATCGCTCTTGAAGCCAGGCAAAGCACCAGACTGCACAGATTCATACAGGCCATTGTCCCTGATAAATTGTGATGCCAAATTCTTAGCCAAAGGGCCTGATTCTGATGCGGGTTGGAAAAGCTTCCCGACCGAGGGCCTGATTCTGATGCGGTTAAGAAGGCCTCCTAACGGCATTTGTTCCTTCCAAATCGGATCGGGAACATGTCTTCCCGACCGAGGGCCCAATTCTGATGCGGTTAGGAACAAATGTTCCCATTGAAGTCAATGGGAGTTCAACCAAACCGTATCTGGAAGCATCCGGATGCATCCTACTCCGCCGGTCGGACTTTTCCGATCCGAGTGGGTCGGACACCATTTCCCAACCGATTCGGTCGGGAAGCTTTTCCAACCCGCATCAGAATCGGCCCCAAAGTCTTGGCCAATCGACTCAGTCTGTTGATGGAAAATTTAATCCGCCCAGATCAAGCGGGCTTTGTGCCCGGCAGATCCACCTCCCATAATCTGCGCACATTGTTTTCCATTATGCACGATATAGATCAGGACAAAAAAGTGGTAGCGGTCTTTTTAGACGCTACAAAAGCATTTGACTCTTTGGAATGGGAGTATTTATTTGCCGTCTTAACACACATGGGGTTCCCGCCCCGATATTTAACATGGGGAAAACTCCTATATCATAAACCCTGTGCCACGTTGCTATTGAATTGGGAGCACACTCCTGCATTTACTATATCTAGAGGTACAAGGCAGGGGTGCCCTCTATCGCCCCTGCTTTTTGCAATAGCAATGGAGCCTCTAGCGGCTATGCTTCAGCAGCACCACAAGTTGTATGCGCTAGACTACCCAACGAGACCGGTATTAGTCTTGTTATACGCGGACAATATTACGCTATATATAGGAGACCCAGAATCCGGGTTGAATGAAATATTCCGCGAAATTGTCAAATTTGGCACATATTCGGGATAACAATAAACTAGGGGAAATCACAGATCTTGCCGCTTACCCAGAATACTTCACCCTTTCCGTTGGAGTACCCGCTACAATGGTGCGACACCGAGATTCGATATTTGGGGGTGAACATTGTTAAAGACAAGGAGGAACTAATGAGGGCTAACTATGGCAAAGTCCTGAACTCAGTAGAAGAGTCTATAACTAGGTGGATTGCAATGCCGCTATCACTGGCTGGCCGAATTTCATTCATGAAAATGGTCATAATGCCTAAATTTTTATATTTATTCATAAATATCCCTTACCCACAGGGCCGGCCCTTCTTTATAAGACTTAAAAGTCAATTAATCAGACTAGCTTGGGGAGGGAAACAACCGCGGATTAAATGGAACACTCTCACCCTGCCTTTTGCGCAAGGAGGATTTGAAGCACCAGATCCCGAAATATATTATCTTAGTGCACAGGCACATTACGCCACATACTGGTTTAAACCTCCGCCGTTTATGACGCATCCAGCGGTGGAACAGGGGTATATGGTGCCCATTCCTCTAGCTGGGTTCCTGGGAACAGTTGATAAGACAGCTGGAGGAAAAAGGCGCACTATCGCAAAGAAATCACAAACTTCCATGATATACTCCCCGCTACTCCTGCTAATGAATCAACAGGCCCTACCAGTCACACAGGAAGGAATATGCAGGCGTATGCTCTTAAAATATGGTATGAATGTGTGGGGAGATATGTATGAGCAAGGGGAATTTAAGGGAGCAGATATATTCTTTGGGGAAAGCACTCCTACAACACTGGAACGATTCCTATACATTCGACTCCGGCAAAATGTCAAAGCTGCCACTCCGAGATTCCCAGAAGAACCTCCCACATTGTTGCCGTTACATCTGTTATTACAAGCTGGGGCATCCCATGCAGTATCACACATATATAAGGCGACGATAGGGAAGGGGACACACAACACACTGCAGGCAAAAATAGGATGGGAACTAGAACTAGGATATCATTTAACAGATGACATTTGGACATATTGCTGCCAGCAAACAGAGCGAATCACAGCGAGTAGCAGATTAAGGATTATACATTTTACATTTCTGCACAGGATGTACTAAACGCCGGCAAAAATCCACAGACTCAAGCTGAGGGACAATGATACCTGTGATAGATGTGGACAAGAAGGAGCTAACTTTCTACATCTGGCTTGGGCATGTAGGCCCATAGCAAAGTACTGGGGGGAAATAGGGAAGGCTCTGAGTGAAATGGCAGAGATGCAAATTGATCTGATCCCTGAGGTGGGACTATTAGGCTACACAAATAGGATCGAAGGGCAAATCAAACGACTGGTAGCGATGGGGCTCCTCATGGCAAAACGCAGGATAGTATGCAGATGGGGAAGAGGCAGGGCCCCCAAGTTCAAGGAATGATTTACAGACATGACATATTGTCAGGAACAAAACAGTATATATGCCGAATTGCTCCCGCCTAATTCCAGACCCTGTGACATTTGGGAACCCTTTAAAAATTATCTCCAGCGAACGAGCGATACGGAGGAGAATAAATAAGAGATGCTAATTGAGGAATGCAGGTCAGTAAGAATGGCAGGATACCATAGAATGAAGAGACAGACATGTGGGAACCCAGTGGTGATGACATGTGAAAAATGTCTAAGCAACAAGGTCAATGTGTAATGTATATACTGCTCATGAGCTCTAATTTGTGCTGTAATTATATGAAGATAAGAAATTTAATTGAAAATGCCTAATAACAAATGTATGTATTGTATAATTGAAAATGCAAATAAACAAAGTTTAAAAAAAAAAAAAAGGATCTCTGCAACCAGAACATTTACACATTGAGCTATCTTATTTGGAATGCAAGTCTCTGATCTAACACTACAAGTATTGCTCTTGAGGAGACAAAATAAACCTCAAAATATTTTCATGAATATTCAAACCTTTGACCATAGATTATAGAGAATTCTGCCTGCATCAAGTTTGTTAATCACCAGAGTTATCAAGCAACAAGATTACCCATTATTTACAGCACTTCAGAATGACCGAGCAAGAAGCACTTCTTCAAAAACCAATAATTCATATAGTGGCTTCTGAATAAAAGTGTACCTGGCTGTAGGTGAGATCAGGCTCAAGCATGCTGTGCTGAGACCACATACCTGGCTGGCATTTCCACACGGGCCACTTCACTTTCACAAGAACAGGGGCGGATGGGTGTCACCCAAGGTAACCATGCAGTACGGTGTTTTCGGGGACCCATCCGATTAAAACTGCTGACAACTTACTGACACGAACAAATTGGCCGACCAGTTCACGACATGGGCTGAGGGATGGACACTCTCTGACACATGGCGATGCCTCCACCCTACCCACAAAGAATATTCATTTTATTCTTCAGTACAGAGCCTCCATACTAGAATTGATAGATTCCTCTGCTCTAGATCCATTATTACTCAGGCCCGCCAGTCCACATATCTAGCTAAAACCTTCTCCGACCACAACCCTCTAGAGCTCACACTTAACTGGGGTACGGTGCCTACCCCAGTGCCCACCTGGAAGTTACATCCACAATTGCTGGAAGATGCTCCATTTCGCACAACTCTCTCCAACACTATTACTAATTATTTAGCCGAAAACTGGAACACAGCCTCCTCTAACTTAATTGAATGGGATGCCCTGAAAGTGGTGGTACGGGGGGCGTCGATAGGGCAGTTGGTAGGGGCCAGACAGGAGACACACCAGCGTTTGCAGAGCATCGAACAATGATTGGACACACTTGAGCGAGAGGCAGTGACAGACCCAGACAAACGAGAGGCATTGCAGTCTGCCCATATAGACCATGCGGAAACGCTAGAGACACTGCGGACAATAGACCATAGAGCATTCCTACAACGGAAACACACGGAGGCGGACAGGTCCGGTGCACTGCTCGCCCGCCTAGTTAGGGATAGACCAGTTCCGCCAATCATAACTAGAATCCGTACACCTACGGGACACATAGTCCATACACAAAGAGAAATAAACACAGCCTTTTATGATCACCTTGGAGCGCTTTACGCACCACCGGCTCCTGTGGAGGGCCCCTCTATAGCGGAGTTTTTACAAGATCTCCCCTTTCCAGTAATTCCCGTAGATGTACGAAAAGACATAGATGGCCCCATAACTCAACAAGAAATTCGAGCTGCAATTAAGGGTCTGAATCGTAACAAAGCGCCTGGCATTGATGGACTACCAGTAGAATTTTACCATTCCTACTTAGAGACCATGGTACCCACACTGGAATCAGTATACAAAGTTGCCTTTGAGACTGGTCACCTACCACATTCTACCATGCAAGCACTGGTCACATCGATACCCAAACCGGGACGTGATGGCTTAGAGCTGTCTAATTATAGACCCCTTTCCCTGTTAGCCACTGAATATAAAATCCTAAGTAAGGCCCTTGCTAATCGTATACAGCCATACCTCAATACACTCATACACAGTGACCAATGTGGGTTCCTACCGAACCGCAGTACATCCCTTAACACCAGACGGTTACACTATGTAATGAAAGCCACCCCACATGATTACCAGTCTGCGGGATGCATAGCACTAGACCTTAGGCAGGCCTTTGATTCCCTCTCTTGGGACTTCATGTTCGCGACTCTGCAGCGTTTTGGGTTCCCGGACACATATCTCAAATGGGTTCGCTTATTATATACATCCCCCACAGCCAGAGCACGCACAGGCCGTTACATCTCAGATCAATATACTATTCATAGGGGTACAAGGCAGGGATGCCCTCTATCCCCCTGTTGTTTGTGCTTGCGCTGGAGCCCCTGGCTATAGCACTGAGAGGTTCGGCGGACCAGCTTGGCATCCCCATTGATGGGGTAGATCACCTAATATCCATCTATGCAGATGATATACTCTTGTATTTACGGGATCTGAAAGCTGACAATACCCCTCTTCCCGATGTATTTGCCAATTTTGAGCGCCTGTCGGGTCTGGCTATAAACCCGGGGAAATCGGCAGCCTACTTCTTTCAGGAAACGCCATACTCAATTAACCTGCAGTTTGGCGACTACACCCTACCGGTGGCCCCCACCACCTTTAAATATTTAGGCATTCAAGTCTATAGAACGCAGCCGGATCAAATTGAGGGCAACATAGTGCGAGCTATAGCGGCCCTTCGTGCCAGTGTGGTCTTCTGGTCATCTCTGCCATTATCAGTGATGGGGAGAGTCGCCATCTCGAAGATGGTGATGCTGCCTCGTCTATTATATTACTTCGTAAACATGCCCGTGGTTATTCCACAGTCCATTTTTAACACACTGAATACTATACTGATAAATCTCATCTGGGGCACAGGCCGCAGACGAATAAGCCTGCGGAAGCTCCAATTGGAGACCCGAAGTGGCGGCCTGGGTGTTCCTGATTTCAGGGCCTACTACTACGCCAGTCAGCTCCAGTGGCTATCGTACTGGACTGCGGGAAGGAATCTGCAGGAGATTGGGTTTACGACACATAGGTTAGACCGGGGCGAGCTACACTCATTACTGTTGCCTGGAGCCAAGATTCCTACAGATAGCCCTCCCCTACTGAAGACTGCCCTACAATGCTGGAGGAAGGCACTATCATACACCTCCCCAGCGACCCCTTACGCCATGAACATCCCCCTACTGTGTATTCCCACACCACAAGGCAGACTCACAAAAACCAGGATACAGGACTGGGTAGACACAGGGGTGGAGGACATCGGTGCGTTCTTCGGGGATGGTACCATACTTGATCATGACTCTTTTCTGCAGGCCACGGGCGCATCACCACGCTTATACTTACTACACGCTACAGTGTCACATTATATTAGGAATGCCTGGGCCCCACAGCGGAGTGAACCCCCACAACATAACCTAGTACACCTCTTATACTACATGGGAACTGGGGGACACCTGGTACGTTGGCTATACACAGGCATCCGGACACATGCAGCAATCGCACTCACGTCCCTTAGAACACACTGGTCCGAGGACTTTAGTGTTGAAATTACTGACAAGGCCTGGAAAGATATGCTAGAACACCCCAAAAGAGTATCGCGTAACGCGAAACTGAAGTTTATCCAGACGATGGTCCGTCATAGATCATACCTTACCCCTGAGAGGATTCATCGCATGTTCCCGGACTCCTCCCATTGCTGCCCCCGCTGCAGGTGAGATGGGGCGGACTTCCTTCATATGCTATGGTCTTGCCCCTGCCTTCGGGACTTATGGGTGGGAGTCCGTCACGCTCTAAACGTAGTCACACAGCTCCCGGTTCCGGACGATGCCCTGAATTGCCTCATAGGCCTCCGCAGGCGCTCAGGAGTGCAGAAGGTGCGGTTAAAGTTCTTAGACTTGGCCCTCATTTTAGCAGTAAGAGCCCTCACCATGAGGTGGAAGTCCCCCAGATGTCCCGCGGTATCCACTTGGCGGGCGGACATGCTTCAGTGGGGGAGAGCAGAGGGTGCGGCTCTTCGTAGAGAAGAAGAGAGAGGGCTGAGAAAGCAACCCATTTCGATGGACTGGGAGGCTATGCTGATTGAACTAGAATCACTCGACTTATTACCCCCACAGGATACCCCAACCCCATAACACACAATGTCGCTCATCTATAGGTTCAGAGACCCAGACCCACACATTATAACCCAAGGACACTACAGTCCTTCGAGTGTTACAACTATAATGACCTATCTTGAATACCACGGAAGCTGAAATAAGACTGACCAGGAGTCGGGGTGGCTGGGCTAGGGAGGGAGGGGGACGCGATGGAACAGGTTCGTTTTGTTAATTGAAAATATGGAGGCTTTATACTGACAATATCTATATTGAAATTCTAACGTTTTAGTAACAACGATGTCATTGGAGATCATTGTCCTTGGTTTATATATATCACACAGAGTGAAATACGCGGAATCTGTATGTAATATATATGCTGTAACTACTACAAATACAAAAGACTGCCTCTGTAGAATACTCCTTGCATTGTACAAAGTAGTAAAGTCATCAATAAAGTCTGTTAAAAAAAAAAAAAAAAAAACTTACTGACACGAAGATTTGTGACTGGACTCGAGTGCCAAAAAGATCAATAGCTCCTCTGATGAACAATTCCCGTTACATATACATGCAGGAGACGAAAAGGAAATACTTCTGCTCGCAACAAAGATTGAAAGGCCTAACTTCTAGATCACCCTCGGTGTGGCCCACAACCCCTTGCGTTGTAGTTCACTGGTGTCATTCTGGCACTGGCAGGGGCGTAGCTTCAAGGGAGTGTTTGGGTGTAACACCCCCCTAATAAATATATTTTATGATAAATAATTGGGTACAGGGGCTTTTAGTCGGATATGGTGAAGTGTCAGTTGGATAGAGAGACAACCTCTGGAAAATGCAAATAGTTTTAAGCAATACAAAATGTGAAACATAAACAGGGACTGCATAACTTTGACAGTGATTACATTAAGATGTTTGCGATCCTTGCTGAGAAATCGAACTGTGTATTTGACAACAAAGTTAAGGACTTGATTGTAAGGCCCAGTTGGAACCTGTTTCAAAGTTGGTTTTACACACCTTGCTTAAAGCACTGCTGCCTGCACTTCAGATGCTAGAAATCCCTCCCAAATGTGATATGAGGGTGACAACATCATCCAATAGTCACCACTGGGCTGTGTCCCAACTCAGAGATTATTTGGGGGGTGCTCCACCCCATACCCTTAAAGATACAGTCCAGGGTAAAAAACTATGTGGCTCTTTTTGGGATGGGAATGTCCCCTGTATGTTGTAGAGTTGCATTCCCCTGCCTTGAGTGCCTGACTGTGAGTAGCTGGTATCCAGGTTTTTATTTTGGCTCCAATGTAGTGTGTGTATGAATCCCTAGGCCTGTCCCTTGACATGAATTAGGTCTTGGACTTGTTTTGTGACCTGCAGGTGTGCACCAAAAGTACACTAATTTAATCATTTAGCAAATAGAGTGGTGGTAGCGTACAGTGATTTAAGAATCAGTAGCTGGGAGCAGGCCGCTGCGTTGCTAGAGTGGAAGCCTACTGACCCACTCATGTAAAGTTCTGCTTCTTTGCGGTAAGCTAGATCCGTATGCTAACATCTTAAGTGGGTGTCATGCGTGTGCATGTTTATGGCCTGTGGGGTCTATCTAGTGTTACATGAGTGAGCCAGAGTAATAAAGGCCTGCGGATTCCGTGTTGGAAGTCACTATCCTGTGCACAAGATGGAGGTGAAGTTGTTTTCCCAGACAGTGGAAGTGTATAGCTGCTGTCTTGAAGGAGACCCAGATACTGAACTTAGGAACTTTCAGGAGGTTCACCTGGTGCATTATGGAAAGGTGGAGGACAGGGGGGGTTGGGCCAGAGGAATTATTACAACCAGTGTTGGCCACAGATCAGTGCAAAATTTGTGATTGATTTGGAATCCCAAAGTCAAAAACCTCAAATTCCATGTAATACTTGATTCAACATAAAATTTGTTAGTTTCATTGTTTAATGTAAAAGAGCAGCAACTTAAACTAGCCAACTCATTTCATTCCCTCAAACTCGGACCTTCTTCAGGGCTTTACATAAACAGCTCAACACAGTTCAAAGTTGAGGTCCAGTTTAAATAAAGAATGGCTCATAAAGTCATTCTAGTACTAAATGAGTTAATGTATACTCACGATTTTTATATTCTAGATTCACTGTGCCTTTTTTTTAGTCTAGAAAACCTCTGGACTTCTGAATTTCAC
Organism: Calotriton arnoldi; assembly: GCA_963921515.1. Lineage (NCBI taxonomy): Eukaryota > Metazoa > Chordata > Amphibia > Caudata > Salamandridae > Calotriton > Calotriton arnoldi. Next base: position 292,631 of record CAWUFW010002595.1, read on the forward strand.
ACAACAAAAAACATTGATATAAGATCCTTAATATGGGAGCAGATTACCAGGACATTTTGAACTAATCATCCTTTAAAAATATTGTAGTGAGCTTTTTTATTATACTGCATCTTATATTACTTATGGGTCTCAAAAGCACTCTGAGACCTGAAGGCAAGTTCATTATTTATTTACTAATTCCTTCCACCTTCTGAACAATGCAGACAAGTGTATGCTGTCACTCGCATCGCTAACAAATGTAATACGTCTTCTACAAAATGCATACATGAGGACCAGTGCACCACAGAGAAGCTGGCTGTAATAGCTTTCAACAAACATCACAGCAGTAAGTAATATGGGTCAGTGCACCATTAAAGACTAAATACCTTTTCTCTGAGTCGCGATTCTCAACCAACCATGCCTTCTGCAGCAGATCCAGTTAAAGAAGCTAAACAAACTAAAGTTCATCACTGTTAGAAATGGTGGTCTCTAGTTTGCAGTGGCTTGCACCCTGTCCAAATAGGGACCCTTTCTTCTAGTCAAGGTAAGGGAGTTACACACCCAAGATAACCATTGCTCACCCCCTTGGTATCTTGGCACGATCAGTCAGGCTTATCTCCGAGGCAATGTGTAAAGTATTTGTACATAAACACACAGTAACACAGTGAAAACACTACAAATGGACACCACACCAGTTTAGAAAAATAAGCGCTCTTTATCTAAACCAAACAAGACCAAAACGACAAAAATCCAACATACATAACTACAGATATCGCTTTTAAAAAGGTTTAAGCAATTCTGTCCATAGAACTCTATAAATTCATTGATTTTAACTCAAAGTAGCTTTGATGCGTTAAAAAATGCACTCACAGACACTGCAGTGGTAGGTCTGAGACATGTTTATAGGGCTACTCATGTGGGTGGCACAATCAGTGCTGCAGGCCCACTAGTAGTATTTGACTTACAGGCCCTGGGCACCCACAGTGCACTTTACCAGGAACTTACCAGTAAATCAAATATGCCAATTATGGATAACCAATCATAATCACATTTTGCACAGAGAGCACATGCACTTTAGCACTCCTTAGCAGTGGTAATGTGCAGAGAGTCCTAAAGCCAAAAAAAACAGGTCAGAAAAAACAGGAGGAAGAAGGCACAAATTTGGGGATAACACTGCAAAAAGGCCATGTCCAAAAATCACAATAAGAACAACTTTCTTATCTTTGGTAACCTTCTTTCCAGTGGATTCTCTATTTAACCACAGATTCCTCACCTTTAGAATATCCTCAGGTGCTAGACTGGATATGGACGACTTTCAGCATATCCCCTACTTGCCAGTAAGTCGCACTGTGTGGCTCTGCATCAACTCCGCTCTGCCCCAGAAGTGCCAACTGGAATTGCATATAGGTACCACACAAGCGCTCTGAAGTCAGCTTCTTTCTGGACATCATCCATGCCCCCAGATGCAGAACCCAGAGACCAATTGTTTATGCCAGTGTGCTGATCTCCAAATCGTAAACTTTTTAGATGGAAAAGAGTCTATTCCACAGAACAGGGAGGTGGAATGGTGGTGAGGTTTCTGTGGTTAATTAGAACCAGAAAGAGCATTACTGAAGATTAGTAACGTCTTCTGATGTATACTTCTAACTGCAGATTCCTCATCTTTAGACTAGATACCAAAGCAGTACCTCTCCCGGTGGTGGGTCTGTGGAATGACTCAGACCAAAAAGTCCTGCAGAACCAAACGACCAAAATGCCCTTCCTATCAGACCTGGCTGTTTAGACAATAGTGATTTGTGATTGTGTGCACAGATGCCCACATACCAGCACAGTAGTAGCAGCCATAGCTCTGATGAAGTGAGCCCTCAATCCTTCAGAGGGCTGCTTCTTTCCCAGCATGTAGCAGATCTTGATGCAGAGGACTATCCATTTGGACAAGGTCCTCTTATGCATTGCCTTGCTTTTCTTTGCCTCAGATAACCCCATGTAGAGCTGATCATCCACTCAATGACCTTTGGTGTGATCGATATAAGAGCTCAGTGCTCTTTTGCATCCAAGCGATGGAGTCACAACCCACTCTTTCGACGGGCGAGGTGAGGAAGGAGTGTGATAGATTGGATGAAGTAAAAGGGAGTCACAACCTTCAGTAGAAAGGCTGCTGTGGTCCGTAGCACCAAATTGTCCTGAATGGTGGTAGTGTAGGTCGGCTCTACTGAAGGAGCTTGAAGCGCCCTTATGTGATGAGCTGAAGAGATTGCGATGAGGAAAACTGTCTTCTGGGTGAGGAGATGTAAGTGACAGCTGTCTAATGGCTCAAATAGTGTACATATAAGGAAAGTAAGGACCAGACTAAGATCCCAATGACTCATCACAAAATGTTTTGTTCACAATGAGTGATTTGAATAAGGATCGCTGGTCCATCACGCGCGAAAAGGCCGAAATGACCATCGGGTGAATCATGGCCACCTAGATGAAATCCACTACTTTGGGAAGAAGATCGAATGTAGTCAACTGCCACTGCTCAATCTCCACGCATGGGGGTGTCGATTGTGCAGGGCCAGACGCAGATGCAAAAGTCCCTCCCAAAGCGGCTGCCTGATTGAAGGGTAGATGCTAATGGCCAGAAGTTCAAGGGACCACAGTCTCCTGGTCCAAACAGGAGCCACTAGGATGACTTGTGCTCAGTCATTCCTGATCTTCTTCAGAACTTGTGGAAGGAGAGGTACTGGCGTAAAGGCATACAGGAGCCCCATGCTCCACTTTAAATGGAAAGCATCTCGGAGGGAGAGCGTTCTTGTTGACAAAATTGTTGATATTGAGCAATCTCTCTGCGGTGGCGAAGAGATCAAGCCTGGGATCTTCCCATTGTTGGAAGATGCTTGTGCCTCCTCAGTTGCCATTCATGATCTGCTATGCATTGCCAGCTGAGTTTGCCCTCCCGCCGGGTGGTATTCTATCAGGGAGATGTCCTGATAATCCAGTCAGTTCCAGAGCCACAGGACCTCCTGGCGCAGAGTCCAGGATCCCAATCTGCTGTGCTTTTGTAGAACCACATGATAGTGGGGTTGGCCATGAGGACCTCAACGAGTCTTCCCCAGATGGATGGCAGGAAGGCTCTCAACACCAAGTGAATGACCTGCGACTCCAGCAAATTGATGTGGAGGTGGGTCTCCGCCAATGAGAGTCCTCTGATTGTCACCTCTCCCAGCTCAGCAGTGACACATCCGTCACCTCTGTGAGCACTGGGTGTAGTAGGGAGGTAAGTCTGCTGCTGGTCCCATTGAAGTCAAGCAGCTACCACTTCAGATCTTTTCAGTTTCCTCCAAAACCTGGATGAAATCTGACAAGTTCCACTGGTGCTGGGCCCACTGAGGGATCATATCCACTGCAGAGCCTGCATGAGCCATTTGGCATGCTCAACAAGCAGGATGCAAGTGGCAAGTAGGCCTAGAAGCCTCTGAGTTATCCTCACTGAGACCCTAGACCGAGGCTGAAACATCAGGATCATATCCGGAATACCCTGGACTTATTGACCCGACATGAAGGCTCGAAAGTGCCCCATATCCAGAATGGCTCTGAGGAAAGGGAGCCTCTGCAAAGGATTCAGGTTTTCCATTAGCACATTGCTCATGAACCCCAGGGATGGATGGAGGTTTGCTGTCATCTGGAGGTTGTCTACAACTGACTATTGCGAGCCCACCTTCAACAGCCAGTCAAGATTGGGGAAGACTGGCACCCCGACCTCCAAAGATGGGCAGCAACCACCGCCATCCCTTTGTGTACACCGGAGAGTCACTAAAAGGGAGCATGGCAAGTTGAAAATGCCCATGGCCCAACTTGAACTGCAGGTAGCACCTGTGGGCCTGCAAGACGGGGATATGGAAATAGGCGTCTTTCAGGTCCATTGCCACCATCCAGGGCAAAAAGAACTTGGTACAGCATAAGTATCTCAAAATTGTCGGTCCGCAGAAAGAAGTTGAGAGGTCAAAGGTCTAAAATGGGCCAAATACCCCCATCCTTTTTCAGCACAAAGAGATGTATCGAGTAGCACCCAGTTCTGATCTCCAAGGCCGGGACCTACTCTGTGGCTCCTTTGTTCAAAAGAATCTGTTGTACTTCCTGCAGCAAAATGGATAAATGGTCCTCTGAAAGCCTTTCTGATGACGGCAGAAGATATGGCGGGGAAGAAAGGATGTTATTGTTTGGCACCCATGGAGAAAATGTCTGATCCTGCATCCCACTGGGAGGTCAGTGGTTGTGTGCCACTAAAGATAAACTAAAGTGGCTTGGAGGCTGCTAACAGTGGAGCTTAGTACTGAGGTATGTTTCCTGCTTGATCCCCAACCTGACCCCAAAATGACTCGATGCCTGTTGCTGTTGTGGTGTGCGTTGACTCTGTAGGCCTAGCGATGCCTCAAAAGGGGCAAACCTGGTGTAGATATTGCATTGCAAGTGTAGAATGACCAAGGAAGTTTGCAGTAGTTCTACTTTATTTAAAGCGTTTAAGGACAGAGTCAGCCTTTTTGTCAAAGAGGCATGACCGATCAATAGGCATATCCATAAGTGACAGCTGAACGTCACACTAGAAGGCAGAGTATCTCATACAAGTGTAGTACCAGAGCACCACTCTGGCACCAACCGCTTTTCCTAAGCAGTCTGTAGTGTCCAGGCCTGACCGGATGATGTACTTGGCAGCATCTTGGGTCTCTTGAATGGTTATCACCAAATTAGACCCATAAGGCATGGGACACAATGAAGGGCAAGGCTAGTGGAAGAAAACATCTTCTTTCCAAATGCTTCAGTTCTTTTTTACCTCTGTCTGGGGGCGTAGTTGGGAAGGTATTTGTGCTAACTTTGCTGGTGGAGGCTTGTACTACCAGGCTCACAGGAGTAGGGAGTTGTGTCCAAAAAACAAAAAAAACAAGGTCACCCAGAGCAGGTCTGTGACAGCATGCCACCTGTCTATATACTGATGGGCAAGTTCAGGGTTTATTCCAAGTGCCCATTAGATTGTCGCTCAGGGGCTAATTGAAGGGCAGTAATGGTTCCAAAGAAGATTGTCCAGGCTGTAGCACCTTCATGACGACATAGGTTTTTACCTGTATGGAAGATAAGAGTAGATCTAAAACCTCAGCCACTCGTCAAATGACCATGGCAAACAAAGCAGATTCCTCCATGGGAGGGCCAGAGGGTGAGAGTAGCTCTGTGTCAGAAGAGGTGTCCAGCCGGCTGGCCTCTTGAAGGTCCATAGAACAGTTATTATCATCATCATATTGGGGGACAACCTCATCCCCATCAATACCAAAAGGTAGTTGGTTCTAGTCAGAGTCTGATACAATATCTGGGAGAGCACTAGAGTATGGCTTCTTGGCAAGTGTACTGTTTTGTCAGAGTCAGGCTGTATTGGGGGCGGGTGCTTCAGAAGTGTGCCAGCTCGCAGCTTCAGTTGAGGTCGAGACCGATTGCGTTCAGAGTGGGGTAGGACACTGGGATCCATGTCCTACTCCACCGTCTGCTGCACTGATGCGATCGGAGCCACCAAGGATCATGGTGTTGGGCTATGAGCTTGCTTCAAAGCTGGAGCTGAACCCGAAGTGGGTATGGGAGACACAGACGGTGTCAAGGGTGGAACTGCCAGCCGTAACCTGACTCCTCAGACTCATGGGGCTTGATGGCACACCAGATGAATCCAGTAGGGTGCCAAAGATGTGAAACACGGCCTACTTTAATCCCTCACCCTGTTCTGGCATCGCTGATGGACCTGAAAATTTGGAGTGCATTCAGATCAACTGTGGAAGCAACTCCTCCATAGGGGACTGGGAGCGAGACCGGGGGGCACCTGGACGTCCTCACGACTTTTCAAAGAGAGAGGCGGGGCTGGGAAGAGGCTCGCTTGGACTTCTTGTATTTCTTCTTTACTCGCAGTCTTGGATAGTGATGATTATGTGACGCCGTCCCGGTGCCAAGAGTGGGAACGAGTCCATGTCTTCAACTTTGAGCAGGAACGGGCTGTCCGTGTTTTCCCCTGGTGTTTGGTGTGAGCAGAGAGAGTGGGGAGTGCTTCACTGCAGTCCGTGTTTTCCGGTCCGCTGAGGTCGGCGCTGCAGAGCAGAGCAGAGCGGGAGCAGCTGCGAGAGACACTGCCGCCACCGCGCCGCAAGAGGAGAGCAGCAAGAGGAAAGCAGCTGAGTTAGACCGGGCCCCCAGCCCCGTCCTCACTGAGGCTGCTAAGGTTGCTAAGGTTGGCGGTAGCGGTAGCAGAGGGGAAAGCCCCGGTTCGATCAATGGGTGATCAATGGGTGACGGCCCCGCGGATCCAGGGGGAGCCACAACTATAAACTCGTTATAGAGGTGAGGTGAGGTGAGGTGAGCAGATCGCAGAGAGCGCGGCCGTCACTTTTGGCGGCCGCTGAGTGTAGTGCCCGGCAAGACTGTGAAAGCGGCCCAACTAGGTTGGGTGCAGCTTGCAGTCTGTCAGTGTGCCCTGCTCTCTACCCAAATCCTCTACTCCCCCTACTCCCTCCACTCCCTCAGACCAGCACCAGAGCACTTGAGTATTCCCAGCATAGACGGGGGTTAAAGCTCTGTAACCCAACAGTAACTGACGCAAGTTACTAGTTGCCGCCACTCAGACCAGCACCTGAGCACCTGAGCACCTGAGTATTTCCAGCACAGACGGGGGTTAAAGCTCTGTAACCCAACAGTAACTGATGCAAGTTACTAGTTGCCGTCTTTGAAGCCAACCAGCCTCAGCCATTGTCAGTTACCACCCAGGATACAGCCTTTTGTAACTGACACCTCAGAATTAGTGAGAGGAGCCAGTGCTGGAGATAGGCTGCCGGGTCTAGCGGTCTGGCAGAACGGTGGCGGGAGCGGCAGAGAGGTTGAGAACAAGTGCAGAACCTTAGACCGAGGAAAGTGAAAGCGAGATACTGTGAAACCACAAAAGAGGCCAAAAGCAGAGCCTTCGCGGTGTAGCGGTCTTCCGGGGGGCTTGAGTACAGTGGCAAGGGAGTATGAGATCAGGAAAAATCCACCAGGCACTTCTGAGCAAATCCAGGAAGAGCGTACCCACAAAAGACACAAAAGACGCACTTTCCAACTCAAACAAAAAGAAAAAGAAAGAAAAATCCATTTTGAAAAAAGAGAGGCTGGTCTCGGCACCAACACCAGAACCAGCTCTTTTTAAATTTGGGGGGAAAAACGGAAATCAGAAGTTTTACTTTCTAAAGGATCCAATCTATGCCTCTCCAGATGAAGGCCCCGGCTTGCTAAGTCCCATAATTCCCAAAAAATCAGGAAAAGCAAGTCCTCAGACATTGGAAATTCCAAACCCACAAGCAATACCATCTCGATTAAGTGAAAGCCCCCCACAACGTAGAAAATCCGGCCAAGGAAATAGTGTTTGTGCGGCGGAACGTGAAGCGGAACCTATAAAAAGAGCGATAACAATAATAACAGCTCAGGTTCATTTGCCCAAGGCTCCGACAGACTTAAGTAAGGAAGGGGAAAGAGGAAAGACCCATGATAAAAAAGGAGGTTCTGGTAAACCCGGTATCCAAGATAAAATACAAATAGACGAATGGATCAGTTCTTTTTCCATATCAAATAACGCAGACCTCATTCAAGCTCTGGATCTAAACACACAATCCCAAGAGGATACCCATACAAATAAACAAAGGACAATTCTAGATGTCGGTTCGCCCCCGGAATGGCAAGTAGGGGACAAAAGGGGGGCTGCCTCTACACCAATAAAACCTCCTGCTAGTCAGGATCAGCGGGTGGGAAAAAATAACAACAGAAACGCTTCACCTACATAAAGCCTAATACTACTCTCACCCCCAAATACGATCTCGTCAGTCATTGGAATAGAACCAATTTCGGGGATCCTAACGCAATCAATTCATACAGCCACATGGAGCAATACACTGCTAAGAACACTACAGCAAGCCATAGATGTGTTAGATTTCCAGTCCGATAAACTAAAAGTTCAGATTGACCTAATGAACTTGATAGCGGTATATATCGCAGGAATAAACACAAAATTGAACTTAATAACAGCACAAATCCCAAAAGGAAATAAAAACGTTGCTCCAGGTAGCGATCTTTTGTCAAATTTAAATTGCGGATGTGGACAGATAATAGATAAATTGGTGTCCCTTCCTGAAATACTCACAGAAATTTTACATGTAGTCAAACCACCCGAAAACATAGAACGCATTAACACGATAGAACAAAAAGACGACAAACAAGATACAGCAGGACCAGCAAAGAAGACACGCAACTTCCTGCATGATGGCAGCATAAAAGAAAAGGGAGTAGTGGACATAAAAGGTACAGGAAAAAAACTAAATGTACATCAGCCAATGTCCATACATAGTTCAACAAGCGGTGTACAAACAAAAAGACAATGAAAACATGCTCAGAAGGCCAGGCATAATGCCAGTAAACAAGCCGCCCTAGAAAAAAGACAAATCTATCCGATATTTATTCAACAGCCAAACCATAAAACCAATAATCACTGTAACAATACCACAACAGCGGACTCGTGCAGTCCAGGGCTAAATCCGCAAAACCCCATGGCTAGCCCCAATATATCACTTCAAAGCAAATCAATATCATTCGAACAAGAAAAAAGTAAAACACTGAAACAACAAAACGTGGTAACAAAATCAACAAAACAAGCAAAGGCGAATATTGAAACCACGAAATCGAGGTCAGAAATTAATGTTGTAACCAAAAGACAAGTGGGTGAACATATAAATTCAACGGAATTACAAGTTATAACTCCAATTATAGAAACAATAAACAAAGAGGACGCAGCCACAAGCATTCATATAAGATCACAACATGATCAGACCACAAACCAGGATATCAGGGCATCAACAAAAATAGCAAAACCGCTGGGAAATCAAATAAAAATCACTTTCGACCAACAAGGTAGGGTCTGTAAGCTACCAATTGAAACAAATACCATGCACAAGAGAAAAAATAGTTAACCCAGAAAGAGAACTATATAGTGAGGGCAAATCGAACACTTTTTTACAAGAAAGGGCCGTTCATGACAACACAGGCCAAAATGGTAACCCGGACTGTGAACTCCTAACGAAGCTAAGAAGCACAAACCAAATCGAATACCGACAAAGTGTGCCAGGAGAGTCAGCCCAAAAACGGATTTTCACACCAGAATATCCAACAAAGGGCAGTCAGGACATCCTAAACAGGGGAAACCTATTGAAGCTGTTCAAAGAGATCCCAATATTAAGGAACATCACATCAACGGATCTTCTGCCAGTAGAATTTCTGCCAATGGAAAAAAGAACAGAAACAGAGGTAACCTGTACAACCTGGTCGTCAAATGAAATGGTGGCCATGATATATTCAACAAGAGCAGTTTTTGAAGCCTGGGGCATAATATTAATGCATCCAAAAAGCCCAAAATACCCATATCCACTATTACAAAAAACAAAAGCTCTACAAATAACAGGAAATGACACAGGACCAAAATCGTTCTTGAGGGGGGCAAGAAATGCCACCCCCGAAGCTCCACACCCAAATCAGGTAAAAAGTTGGAATAAAACAAATCTAAGCCCCCCACGACCAAAACAACAGATAGAAGAAAACCAGGATTGGTCATGGGTTCCCCAATTCCTGAGCCAACAACGATCCTGATGAAAGCAAAGGCTTCAAGAGGAAACAGCCCACCAAGGCACTCCCAAGTTCACACAAGGAAAACAACATTAGAATCTGTTCATGGAACACACATGGTTTCAGAGAAATGGCTCAAGACCAGGAGACCTTATCCTTCTTCCAAAGATTCAACATAATTTTACTACAAGAAACATGGAATCTGACACCCAAATCCATCATTGGCTATGAAGAACATCACGTTTTGGAAGAAAAAACGTCCAAGTATGAGCATTCAAGGGGGAGGGGGGGGTTGTCAATATATGTTACGGTAAAATTGGATTGGAAATCGGAAGAGCTAGACACGGGAGAAAACTGCCTGCAAGTTTTGAAACTGGAAGGCAAAAGCTCCACACACAAAAAGCCCTGGCAGCTTTTGATTTTAAATATATACATTCACCCCGATAAAAAGCAGAAGAAGGATAGACTGTCTTGCTTGATAAACCTGCTAAAGGCATTGCAAATTACCCATCAAAACTGTGAGTTGATAATCTCAGGCGATTTCAACACCAACCTAATAAAGAGCAACTCAAACAATAAAAAGTGTCAAAACGAGCCAGTGGCCAACGACCTAAAACAAAAACTGGAAACTCTGGGTTTAACCATCTTGAAAGGAAACACTAAGGGGGATCAACCGGCTGGCATCACATTTTTGTGTGGAAAAAAACAATCGACCATAGATTATACCATAGTCAGTAAGGAACTTCTCAACTTAGTCGATTCTTTTTCCATCCATCCCCGCCCGGAAAGCGACCACCTCCAGCAAGAATTGGCATTATATGCCGACTTGTCTCAGAAAAGGAATACAGCAGCTTTAACTGAAATGCCAGTAACACATAACCTAAGGAAATTAAAGTGGCGCGGAACAAACATCAACTTAATCATGGACACCGTGCAAAAATACATAAACATTGGGCCGCAGATCGCCCAATCGTTGGTACAAAATTGGGAGAATCTAGGAAAGTTTTTATTAATTAAATTTCCAGTAATCCCAGCACGCCAAAGGACACAAAGAACAAATAATGAACCATGGTACAATATACAGATGCGCGACCAGAGAAGGAATATTGCAAGGGAGGTAAGAATCAAGGCAGTAGCTGCAAGAACGGGAATAATTACAGATAACAGTAAAGTCATAGAAATGAGAAAGAAATACAAAGATAATTGCAGGGAGGCAAAAAAGGTGTATATCGAAACCCTCTGGCTGAAACTACTCTGGGCCAGCAAATTGCCAAATAGCAGTGAATTCTGGGGGATAATAAATAATTTAACAAAGGGAACAGGAAAGCAACAAAACGCAGGAATAAGTGAGGTAGTATGGACACAGCATATTCATAAATTGTACAACCACACCCAAAATGACAAAAACATGATGGTGGAAATTGACTCGGAAGTACAGCAGGAGGAAAAGTACAGTGCAAACAACATATGCCCCCTTATCCAGGGAAACGTGCAACCGGTAGGAGTCCAACAAGAACTGATTTCCCACGGTTCAAATATTTTAACCAACATTAAACAACTAATAGTAATTATAAAAAAACTGAAAACTGAAGGAGCAGCAGGGCCAAATGGCCTCCCAAATGCCCTTTTTAAACAAGAACCCAATTTCTGGGCTAACTATCTCACGCCGCTCTTTAATCACCTATACAGCCAAAACAAAATCCCAAACTCTTCGAGAGGGAATATATTCCACCCAATTTATAAAAATGGAAGTCGCACTGAGCCTGGTAATTACAGGCTCATTGCCCTGATTGACGTTGAGGCAAAACTTTATGCATCCTGTATTCTATCACAACTACAAGCATGGATGGAGGAAAGGAGTGTAATTCCGAAATTTCAAACAGGTTTTAGGCTTGGAATGGGCACAAGTACGAACCTGGCAGCACTGACAATCCTAACAGAAAAAGCCATAAGAAAAAAATCCAGGCTATTTGCATGCTACATCGACTTAAAATCCGCCTTCGACAGAGTCCCACGAGATCGACTCTAGGGAAAACTGAAAGCATGGGGATTGTCGCAAAAACTAATCGACACCATAGTAGCCCTACATAGTGATACCTGGGCCAGGGTGAAGCTTGGAGATGGTAGTAGAGTATCATCTAAGATGAGCACAAATAATGGCCTGAAACAGGGATGCGTTTTGGCTCCGAGCCTATTCAATCTGTATCTTGCCGATTTAAACATCCATCTGCTAAAAGTAAATGGGCATGCACCCAAATTGGCAAACGAGACAATACAGTACCTGCAATACGCAGACGACATAGTGGCTAGTGAGCCAAACTCCAATCGGGCTGCAAAGAGTCATTAATAACCTGATACACTACTTTGAATTACAAGGGCTGGAGATAAACAAGAAGAAAACAAAGGTGGTGCGTTTAGCGGGCCCCAGGTCCGGCAAACATAAATGGTACGCAAAGGGCGAACAAATAGAGGAAACCAACACATATAGATATTTGGGAATCAGGCTGGGCCGACGTATGTCCTTCTCAGACCAAAAAAGGGCAATAAGAGCAAAAGCCCAATCACTAACCTTTGCATACAAACAGTTGCAAAAGAAGTTGAGCTGCCCCTCTTATAGTCACCTCCTGAAAGTAATGGCAGCACAACTATTACCTACACTGGCTTACGGCCTAGAAATATGGCATGGTCGGGAAATTGACATTTTAAATGAGCTTCAGACCAAGGTGTACAAAGCAGTCTTTAACCTCCCAAAAGCCGCATCACCAGCTCAGATCCGCATGGAATTCGGCCCTCAGAACCAAAAATACCAGAGAAAAATCACTTTTGTTAAATTATGTTGGAAATTCCGCTCTTCAGAACCTGGATCCCTGAACAATTTATGCTGGACAGAAATTAAGGCCCAGTTCGATCAGAAAACATCCAACACATGGGGCGAATACTTGAGATCAGCTCTGGTGGAATTAGAAATTCAAGAGGCATGGGACAGCAAGATGGAAAGGGTAGTATTTAACAGAGTGTGTAATGCTACAGCGAAGAAATTGTCCATCTTGGAAGACAAAAAATCTTTAGTAAAACGTCGTCACGCCTGGTCGGTAATAAATTCTTATTCACAACTTAAATCTCAAGCTCATTTAGCAGCACATTTCCGACTTGCGATAAAAAAGAGGTTCATGCAATACCGATTAGGAGAACATGACTCTAAAGACTTGCTGTGAGAAGTTGGCCTGGCATATGCTGTCCACTAATTATAGTGGGCACCTTGCACCAGTCCAAACAACCCCTTATTGGAGATAGGTTAAAGACAACCTTATTGAAAGCTATCCTAGTGGTAGCTATGGAGAGCAGCCTTCAGGCTAAGTCTTGAAGGAATGTAAAGCAGCTTGTTTTACCAGTCTATAATCTCTTGAGTGATCAAATGAAAGAGCACCACACCAGGTATATATTCAAAATATATGTATTTATTGCTAAACACACCCCTCTAGTCTCTTTATGAGGCTAGAGTTCGAAGTACATAAGTTAGAAGTTATTTAAACACAGTAATAGCACAAATACACGTTTGGGCCCTAGGGGCGTACCAAACCATATACCAATAAAGTGGTATAAGAACCACGACTGAACTAGACACTAGGCCTAGAGCCTCTAGAAGTGCTTGGACCACAAGGAACCACCCAAGGTAGTGACACAGGGGACCCACGGGAGACGCGTGCAGTGTAAATACACAACCGCGATACGCCGTTGACTTCTATGGAGAAAGTCGTGATCGGGAAATTAGAGAAAAGGGACACTTTAAAGAGGACTTGGACCAAACCCTTTGAGATCTAGGACTTTGAAGAGTCTCTACCCACGGGAGCACCGGAGTACTCGTGTTACCTCACCCAGGGAAGCCGGGTGCATAGGTGCCTTTCGGGGTCGGGTTTCGTCGTCGATTTGAATGGCGATCTGCTGCAAAGTGCTGCTGGCGACCAAGAGAAAAGTGTCCGGGTGGATCCAAGAGTGGATCGGAGTTCTGAAGAACCTGAAAGCAGAGGGTACAGAGTCTGGGTCACTAGCCAGTGACCAGGAAGGCGATGGACAGATGCCCACCGATGTCGAGTGCTTCCGGTGCATTGACGGTCGTCTTGTCTCTTCAGCCACGAGGTCCAGGAGGCGTTGTCGGCGACCAGGAGCAGGATTCGGGCTGGTACACAATGTCTGTCGAGTGCTGAGGTAGCGGCGACCGGATTGGACCCAACAAGCCTTGGCAACGGCAAGTCTTGATGCAGAGGAGGATCGTCGATGGTGCAGACCAGCAAGGTCTGGGGAACTCACCCAGCAAGAGTAAGTGAGGGCAGGCCTGGAGCAACCAGCATGCCAAGTTAGGAAAAGATTGGCCTTCGTTAAGGGCTACTAGCCAACGGGCTAGCGACCGCAAAGGAGCCTCGTGACGCCGCACGTGGATCTGGCTTACAGGACACTCGTGGAGTGGGGGCCAGTGATCTTCGGTGCAGGTGGTGCTGGAGGCTAGGGCTACTCGGAGCCCAAAGCACGACTTCTTGGGAGACCCAGAAGAGGATGCACTTGCAAATGTGCTCGGTGTCCAGGGGTCACGGTCTCAAGTCACCCACGATGGTCACGGGCCTCAGCTTTGCTGGGGACTCAGGGTAGCCTCGGGAAGTCTGAGAATCTACCTCTGGTGATGCGATGACTTCGGCGTCCGACGGGAGCTTCAGAAATGCGAACCGGACAGATGCTTCTTTGGTGCCTGCCAAGCAGGGGAGTCACTCCTTGACCCCAAGGGAGATTCTTCTGTCCTCTAATCGTGAGTAGAGCATCGAAGGTCCAGGATTCAGTTTCAGAGTTTCGTCCAGGGATAATCTAAAGTCCTAAGGACTGGGTTCCTATACTTATACTAAGGATAGGGGTTGGACTACTCTGTGGCCCCACCTATGGGTGGGTCAGGGCAGAGGGGTGGCTACACCCCTTTCCCTTTGTCCAGTTCGCGCCAAAGCAGGGGCTGCAAGCCCCTGATCCGGTTTGAACTGGGGTATGCACAGGGACACCAAATGTGCCCCCAGTGCAGGACTTCAAAGCACCCGAAAGTGCTCCCGCCCAGCCCCAATACACATTATCCTGTCTGGGGAGGTGGTCACACCTCCCTGGGACAGGAAACCTATTGTCCAGGCCTCCCCTGCCGGAGTTTCGTCCAGCAGCAGGAGGCCAGACTCGTGTCTGTGGCAGCAGCATCCATTTTGTGATGCCAGGGCTTTGGAAAGAAGTTACCGGGCTAGCCAGAGTTAACATGTCTTTCCCTCTAGAAGGGTGGAATGCTACCCCGCCGCCAGAATTGGCGGGGGGTAGTATTCCAAGATGTTTGACACCAAACACGACATGTTTAGGTGCAGCCATTCCAAAGTTAGCATTTTAACGCGAGGTTATAATGCGCTTAAGAGTATATGGTCAGGCTGCACTACAAACAGCATCAGAGAAGGGTCTCCGAACGCTGCAGAGGGGCCCTGCTCATGCAGGGGCACCCTCTCACATAGGAACCATGCACTCTGCCTTTAGGATTGATAAGGCCTGCCTTAGGAGTGACTTATAGGTTTATATGTGTGTATGTATTTAGTGATATAGGTAACCTATATCACAGTAAGGGGTGCATGCACCACCTTACCCAGGCTGCAGTAGCAGACCTGTGGTGTCAGTTTGGATGGCCTTCCAGGGGTGGCATAATACATGCTGCAGCCCCTGGCAGGCCTCTGAGGTACCTATGCCCTTGGTACATAGTATACCATATACTAGGGACTTATAAGGGCCCTCCAGATCCCAATCAGTGATGTGCCTAAGGCACATGGAAACCATTTTAGAGAGGAAGCAGCTAGGCTGGGGTTCTGATTAGCAGGGCCCCAGCCAGACTAATGTCGAAAAACAGTGAAGCATCAGCAAAAAGTGGGGGTACCCATGTGAAGCAGATCCTACTCTCCTACACAACCCCCCCCAAACGTAGGGACATTAAACTAACCTTGCCCAGTTAAGTCTTCATGTTCTAAGTGGAAGTACCTAGAGAGTCCATCTGCATTGGCATGGTTACTCCCAGGTCTATGTTCCACTGTAAAGTCCATCCCCTGTAGGGAAATGGACCACCTAAGCAGTTTGGGGTTTTCACCCTTCATTTGTTTTAGCCATAAGAGGGGCTTATGGTCTGTCTGAACCAGGAAGTGTGTACCAAACAAGTATGGCCTCAACTTCTTCAGAGCCCAGACCACAGCAAAGGCCTCCCTCTCTATGGCTGACCAACGTTTCTCTCTAGGGGTCAGCCTTCTGCTAATGAAAGCTACTGGCTGATCCTGACCTTCTTCATTCAATTGTGACAGTACAGCCCCTACCCCCAATTCAGATGCATCAGTTTGAACAATGAACTTCTTGGAGTAATCAGGACTCTGTAGAATGGGAGCAGTGCACATGGCCTGCTTCAGGTCATCAAATGCCTTTTGACAGCTAACTGTCCACTGAACCTTTTTGGGCATTTTCTTAGAAGTTAAGTCATTCAGGGGTGTCACTATTGATCCATACCCCTTGACAAATCTCCTATAGTACCCAGTCAGGCCTAAGAAGGCTCTCACCTGAGTCTGGGTAGTGGGAGAAGTCCAGTCCATGATGGTCTGGATCTTGCTCTGCAAAGGTTGAACCTGGCCTCCACCCATAAGGTGGCCCAGGTACACAACCTGACTCTGCCCTATCTGGCACTTAGTGGCCTTGATAGTCAGGCCTGCCTTTTGCAGGGCCTGTAAAACATTCCTGAGGTGGACCAGGTGATCCTCCCAGGTGGAGCTAAAGACAGCAATATCATCTAGATATGCTGCACTATAGGCTTCCAGACCTGTGAGAACTGTATTCACCAGCCTCTGGAAAGTGGCAGGTGCATTCTTCAGACCAAAGGGCATTACCACAAATTGATAATGCCCACTAGGGGTTGAGAATGCTGTTTTGGGCTTTGCAGTATCAGCTAGTCTGATCTGCCAGTAGCCAGCTGTTAGGTCAAATGTGCTGAGATATTTGGCAGAGGCCAAAGTATCTATGAGCTCATCTGCCCTGGGTATTGGATGGGCATCAGTCCTAGTGACTGCATTGAGACCCCTGTAGTCCACACAAAACCTCATCTCTCTTTTTCCACCACTGGTGTGAGGTTTTGGTACAAGGACCACTGGACTAGCCCAAGGGCTATCTGAGGGTTCAATAACTCCCAATTCCAACATTTTCTGGACTTCAGTCCTGATACAGTCCCTGACATGGTCAGGTTGCCTATAAATCTTGTTTTTAATAGGCAGACTGTCCCCAGTGTCCACTTCATGAGTGCACCAGGTGGTCTGACTGGGTGTCAGTGAAAACATATGTCTAAACTGATTGAGAACTTGCCTGCAATCAGTTTGTTGCTGGGTAGTGAGGCTGCCTGCCAAGGCTACACCATCAACTGACCCATCGTCAGGGTTCTGTGAGAGCAGGTCAGGGAGTGGGTCACTCTCTTCCTCCTGCCCTTCATCAGTAGCCATGAGCAAGCCCATGTCTGCCCTGTCCACATATGGTTTTAGCCTGTTGACATGGAGAACCCTGTGGGGACTCCTGGGTGTTCCTAGGTCTACTAAGTAAGTGACCTCACCCTTCTGCTCAACAATAGTGTGGGGTCCACTCCATTTGTCCTGGAGAGCTGCTGGGGCCACTGGCTCCAACACCCACACCTTCTGTCCTGGCTGGTAAACAATCAGAACAGCCTTTTGGTCATGCCAGGCCCTTTGAAGTTCCTGGCTAGCCTCAAGGTTTTTGGTTGCCTTTTTCATGTACTCAGCCATCCTGGAGCGGAGACCAAGTACATAGTCCACTATATCTTGCTTTGGGGGCTTGAGAGGTAACTCCCATCCTTCCTTCACCAAGCACAGTGGACCCCTCACAGGGTGGCCAAACAGAAGTTCAAAAGGGCTTTAACCAACCCCTTCTGAGGCACCTCCCTATATGCGAATAAAAGGCAGGGCAAGAGTATGTCCCATCTACGCCTAAGCTTTTCTGGGAGCCCTTTAATCATGCCCTTCAAGGTTTTGTTGAATCTCTCAACTAAACCATTGCATTGTGGGTGATAGGGTGTGGTGAACTCATAAGTCACTCCACACTCCTTCCACATTGCTTTTAAGTACCCAGACATGAAGTTAGCACCCCTGTCTGAGACTACCTCCTTAGGAAAGCCCACTCTTGAGAAGATTCCCAGGAGGGCCCTTGCCACCACAGGTGCTGTAGTGGTCCTGAGGGGAATAGCTTCTGGGTACCTGGTGGCATGATCCACTACCACCAGGATAAACCTGTGCCCAGAGGCTGTTTGGGGATCCATGGGACCAACAATGTCAATCCCTACCCTTTCAAAGGGCACCCCCACCACAGGTAGTGGTATCAGGGGGGCCTTTGTAGTGCCACCTGCCTTGCCACTGGCTTGGCAGGTTACACAGGAGCGACAAAACTCCTTGCTGTCTTCAGACATGTGGGGCCAGTGAAAGTGAGGGACAATTCTGTCCCAAGTCTTCTTCTGGCCCAGGTGACCTGCTAAGGGAATATCATGGGCTAGGGTCAATAGGAAGCCCCTGAACTTCAGAGGTATAACCAACCTCCTGGTAGCACCAGGCTTGGGGTCTCTACTCTCTGAGTACAGGAGTCCATCATCCCAATACACTGTATGGGGACCACTAGCTTTCCCAGCAGCCTCAGCAGCAGCTTGCTGTCTGAGGGGTTCAAGGGAGGGGCAGCTCTGCTGCTCCTGGCTCAGATCTGCCCTAGAAGGTCCCCCTGTCCCCAAGAACTCAACCTGGTCAGGTTCAAGTTCCTCTGGGACAGTTCCTTCTTCAGGGCTGAGATCATCCCCCTCAAGGGACTGATCTTCCTCCTGAGCCAAGGGGGAAGGCACTGCCTTAACCCTACTACTCCTCCTGTTGGAAGGCACTTGGTCCATTCTTCCAGAATCCAAGGCCTGTTCAGTGCTAGACATTTTGGCTTGTGACCTGGTCACAGCAAACACATCTGCAGGGATCCCCAGCATTTCTGCATGGGTCCTGAGCTCCACTTCTGCCCAAGCAGAAGTCTCTAAGTCATTGCCAAGCAAGCATTCGACTGGTAGGTTTGCACTTACCACAACCTTCTTAAGGCCAGTTACCCCTCCCCAGGAGAAGTTAACAACTGCCAGAGTATGGTCTGTTCTGACATTGCTAGCATTGGTCACTTGGTACATCTCACCAAGTATAACTTGCCCAGGATTCACAAGGTCTTGTGTCACCATTGTGACACTTGCCCCTGTGTCCCTAAATGCCAAAGCCTCACGTCCATTGATTAAAGGCTGTTGTCTGTACTTGCCCAGATTACTGGGACTCACAGTGGAGGTCACATCCATGCCTCCATCACAGACTAACACAGCCTGAGTCAGTTCTCTGACTAGGTCAGAGCCCAACTCAGTACCCAGGGTGAACCCTACTAAACCCTTGGCTGGAGCACTCCCACCAACTGTACTAGGGGGAACAGGTGCCTTAGGGGCATTGGTGGGTGCTGGACTGGAGTCTTTGGACTTGGTGCAATCACTGGTCCAGTGGGTCTTTTGCTTACAGACCTTGCACCATGGTTTTCTTTGGCCTTTCCCTTTGGTAGACTGTGAATCCCCACCAGAAGAAGATTTTTGGGGGCCTGATGAAGACTTTTGATCTTTACCCTTCTCCCCACCCTTGTCAGAGTTCTTAGCATCTTGCTTCTTGGTTTCCCCACCTTGGTTCTGTACCTTCTGCTTCACCCTGGTTCTGACCCATTTGTCTGCCTTCTTTCCCAATTCTTGGGGAGAGGTCAGATCAGAGTCTACCAGGTATTGATGCAACAGCTGATTTTGACAGTTATTAAGAATCTGCTCCCTCATTATCAGATTGTACAATCCTGAGAAGTCACACACCTTACTGCCCATCAACTAGCCTTCCAGAGCCTTGGCAGAACAATCCACATAGTCTACCCAGTCTTGAGTCTGTGCTTTTTGGGTATCTCTGAACTTCAACCTGTACTGTTCAGTGGTTAGGCCAAACCCATCAATAAGAGCACTCTTCAAGACCTTGTAATTATCAGCATCCTCCTCTCTAACAGTGAGGAGCTTATCTCTACCTTTGTCAGCAAAGGAGAGCCACAAGATTGCTGCCCACTGCTCCTGAGGGACCTTCTGTACCTTACAGGCCCTCTCTAGAGCAGTTATCCACTTGTGGATGTCATCCCCATTCTGATAGGGAGGGACAATCTTGCTCAGGTTCCTATGGTCATAGGACCTTTCCCTATCTCTAGGGATATGGCTGCCACCATGGGACTCTAGTCCCAACTTTCTTCTCTCTCTAAAGAGATCTAGGGACTCCCTGTCTATGGCTAGTTGCTTCTTTTTGAGTTCAAGCTGAGCTTCCTCATATTGAACCAGCCTCTTTCTTCTCTCATGAGAGGATTCCCTCCTATGAGATGAGACAGAGCTCCCTATTGAGGTGCCAGAGTGGTTAGACTCCTGGGAAGAAAATCTAGACCTTCTGGGCACACTCACAATCCTTCCTGGGGGGACAAAGGGGGCATCATTCTGATCCTCCTCTTCATCTTCCTCAGGAGGGGTTGGATTATCCAGGTCAGGGCCATTGTCGCCCTCCTGGTCAGTTTCAGAGGGGGGGCTGGGGGTACTGGTACCCCTGGTCCCATCCTCTTCTTCTGTCCCACCCTCAGCTCCTACCCCTTCAGTCCCCAAGGGCTTACTAAGGTCATAAGCCACCAACAACTCCTTGAGGTGTTGGGTGGTGGGGCTTTGGCCTGTCCTTATTTTTCTCAAGTTTCATAAAGCTCTCAATTCCAAGAATGGGAGTGTATCATACTTGGAGGGTGGAAGCTCAATGGCTTCCTGCAAGGATTCTTTAGATCCTACCCTTAAAGACATTACTAGTGTGGTGTGGTGTATGCACTACCTACTCTGGTGTGGCCTACTAAACTCTCTTGAGTTGTAGAAAGGGTTGTGCTATCCCTTAACACACAACTCTAAGTTCAGTAGAACTTACTGTATAGTAAGCTTAAATTATATGTACCTTAGGTACCTTTAGTGGTTTTCAGTTGATCAATTCAATTGAGATTATCTGGTAAAACAATAGCAAGCTGGAATCCCACACGCTGCACACCAATGTGAGAAGTTGGCCTGGCATATGCTGTCCACTAATTATAGTGGGCACCTTGCACCAGTCCAAACAACCCCTTATTGGAGATAGGTTAAAGACAACCTTATTGAAAGCTATCCTAGTGGTAGCTATGGAGAGCAGCCTTCAGGCTAAGTCTTGAAGGAATGTAAAGCAGCTTGTTTTACCAGTCTATAATCTCTTGAGTGATCAAATGAAAGAGCACCACACCAGGTATATATTCAAAATATATGTATTTATTGCTAAACACACCCCTCTAGTCTCTTTATGAGGCTAGAGTTCGAAGTACATAAGTTAGAAGTTATTTAAACACAGTAATAGCACAAATACACGTTTGGGCCCTAGGGGCGTACCAAACCATATACCAATAAAGTGGTATAAGAACCACGACTGAACTAGACACTAGGCCTAGAGCCTCTAGAAGTGCTTGGACCACAAGGAACCACCCAAGGTAGTGACACAGGGGACCCACGGGAGACGCGTGCAGTGTAAATACACAACCGCGATACGCCGTTGACTTCTATGGAGAAAGTCGTGATCGGGAAATTAGAGAAAAGGGACACTTTAAAGAGGACTTGGACCAAACCCTTTGAGATCTAGGACTTTGAAGAGTCTCTACCCACGGGAGCACCGGAGTACTCGTGTTACCTCACCCAGGGAAGCCGGGTGCATAGGTGCCTTTCGGGGTCGGGTTTCGTCGTCGATTTGAATGGCGATCTGCTGCAAAGTGCTGCTGGCGACCAAGAGAAAAGTGTCCGGGTGGATCCAAGAGTGGATCGGAGTTCTGAAGAACCTGAAAGCAGAGGGGCAGAGTCTGGGTCACTAGCCAGTGACCAGGAAGGCGATGGACAGATGCCCACCGATGTCGAGTGCTTCAGGTGCATTGACGGTCGTCTTGTCTCTTCAGCCACAAGGTCCAGGAGGTGTTGTCGGCAACCAGGAGCAGGATTCGGGCTGGTACACAATGTCTGTCGAGTGCTGAGGTGGCGGCGACCGGATTGGACCCAACAAGCCTTGGCAACGGCAAGTCTCAATGCAGAGGAAGATCATCAATGGTGCAGACCAGCAAGGTCTGGGGAACTCACCCAGCGAGGGTAAGTGAGGGCAGGCCTGGAGCAACCAGGATGCCAAGTTAGGAAAAGATTGGCCTTCGTTAAGGGCTACTAGCCAATGGGCTAGCGACCGCGAAGGAGCCTCATGACGCCGCACGTGGATCTGGCTTACAGGACACTCGTGGAGTGGGGGCCAGTGATCTTCGGTGCAGGTGGTGCTGGAGGCTAGGGCTACTCGGAGCCCAAAGCACGACTTCTTGGAAGACCCAGAAGAGGATGCACTTGCAAATGTGCTCAGTGTCCAGGGGTCATGGTCTCAAGTCACC
The DNA here is from genome assembly GCA_963921515.1 of Calotriton arnoldi. NCBI lineage: Eukaryota > Metazoa > Chordata > Amphibia > Caudata > Salamandridae > Calotriton > Calotriton arnoldi. The sequence continues at coordinate 314,831 of CAWUFW010002595.1, forward strand.
CACGATAGCCACGGGCCTCAGCTTTGCTGGGGACTCAGGGTAGCCTCGGGGAAGTCTAAGAATCTACCTCTGGTGATGCGATGACTTCGGCGTCCGACGGGAGCTTCAGAAATGCGAACCGGACAGATGCTTCTTTGGTGCCTGCCAAGCAGGGGAGTCACTCCTTGACCCCAAGGGAGATTCTTCTGTCCTCTAATCGTGAGTAGAGCGTCGAAGGTCCAGGATTCAGTTTCAGAGTTTCGTCCAGGGATAATCTAAAGTCCTAAGGACTGGGTTCCTATACTTATACTAAGGATAGGGGTTGGACTACTCTGTGGCCCCACCTATGGGTGGGTCAGGGCAGAGGGGTGGCTACACCCCTTTCCCTTTGTCCAGTTCGCACCAAAGCAGGGGCTGCAAGCCCCTGATCCGGTTTGAACTGGGTATGCACAGGGACACCAAATGTGCCCCCAGTGCAGGACTTCAAAGCACCCGAAAGTGCTCCCGCCCAGCCCCAATACACATTATCCTGTCTGGGGAGGTGGTCACACCTCCCTGGGACAGGAAACCTATTGTCCAGGCCTCCCCTGCCGGAGTTTCGTCCAGCAGCAGGAGGCCAGACTCGTGTCTGTGGCAGCAGCATCCATTTTGTGATGCCAGGGCTTTGGAAAGAAGTTACCGGGCTAGCCAGAGTTAACATGTCTTTCCCTCTAGAAGGGTGGAATGCTACCCCCGCCACCAGAATTGGCGGGGGGTAGTATTCCAAGATGTATGACACAAAACACGACATGTTTAGGTGCAGCCATTCCAAAGTTAGCATTTAACGCGAGGTTATAATGCGCTTAAGAGTATATGGTCAGGCTGCACTACAAACAGCATCAGAGAAGGGTCTCCGAACGCTGCAGAGGGGCCCTGCTCATGCAGGGGCACCCTCTCACATAGGAACCATGCACTCTGCCTTTAGGATTGATAAGGCCTGCCTTAGGAGTGACTTATAGGTTTATCTGTGTGTATGTATTTAGTGATATAGGTAACCTATATCACAGTAAGGGGTGCATGCACCACCTTACCCAGGCTGCAGTAGCAGACCTGTGGTGTCAGTTTGGATGGCCTTCCAGGGGTGGCATAATACATGCTGCAGCCCCTGGCAGGCCTCTGAGGTACCTATGCCCTTGGTACATAGTATACCATATACTAGGGACTTATAAGGGCCCTCCAGATCCCAATCAGTGATGTGCCTAAGGCACATGGAAACCATTTTAGAGAGGAAGCAGCTAGGCTGGGGTTCTGATTAGCAGGGCCCCAGCCAGACTAATGTCGAAAAACAGTGAAGCATCAGCAAAAAGTGGGGGTACCCATGTGAAGCAGATCCTACTCTCCTACACTTGCTACCAGCCTGGAAAGGCAAACATCAAGACGAAAATTGTTGCCTATGTGGTTACCATAAAGAATCCATATGCCACCTGATGTGTGTCTGCCCCATTGTTAATGACGCAAGAAGGACGTTATTAAAACCGATTTTTAATGAACTCAACATTCGTACTTGTAGGCAGGCCGTAACCTGCTGGATGGGGGGTTCATCAAACATTTTAATCTGCAGAGGGGTAAAGTTACTCACATCGATTGGTACCCTCCTTCGAAAAGCGGACACTAAATAAGTGAATAAGGGTGCAAATGGGACAGTAAATTTGCACTAATATCGTGTTTTTTAAACTTTTGTAATTGATAGATTTTAGATACTTTTTAAAAAAAAATTTATTGTGTGCTTTATAGTTGTGAAAGACCAAATAAAGGATTCTTTGATTGACTGACTGGTGTGATACAGCTTGGCTTTGCGGTCACAGATCGCCTTTGGGTTCATCAGTATTTTATAGTACAAGGTAGACCCAGGATTCCCCAGGGACCTGTGGTTTCTAATAATTTATAAAGCACAGTGGTCCCTATGGTAACAGTAATAATCTAAGAATAATGAAACTATATTGCCAAGCATATTAATAACAAATTAGACCTAGATAAATAACAAACATATAAATGGGATTATCAGATAGATAGCTGTCCCTTCAAGCCGCCTTGCAGCTCAATACAACACCATAAACATGGGGGACATCTTAATAAAATGCGGCCTCTTATATAGTGAGGATTGCCTCCCGATTTCCCAGACATCTGCCAGCCAGATGGCGACTCTCTTGGTTGATGCATCTGCATCATCTTCGTTGCCAGCTATATTTCCTTATGCAACCACTTACTGTCTCAGGCCAATACAAACATTGTTTAGTTCACACGTGTTATCACAATTGCTTGAGCACCGAGCATGTTTTTCACCTCACTGATAGTCCCATTTATAATGTGTTTGTCCTTTATCTATGTCTAATTTATTATTGAAACATTGCGTGGCAATATATATTCATTATTCTTTTATTAGTACTGTTACCATAGGGACCACTACCACTGTGCTGTATAACTTTTCAGGTTCATCAAGGCACACTCCTTGCGCCTTTTGGCTTAGTTGCCTGAACCCAGACACCAGGGGCAAACCTTGGGGGGCAGGTAATCCCTTGCACAGACATTTTGTGGCAGTCCCTTAAAGGCTTACACTCTGTAGATTTAGGAGAGGACAAAGGGGTTGATTACGATGGCGGGCGGACAAAGTCCGCCCGCCATCGCAGTGGCAAAAGGGACCGCCCGCCATAGGTGCGGCGGTCCCGCTATACGAATTAGGATGCGCCCGCCACACTGGCGGGCGCACCTCGTAATTTTACATTGCGGCCGGCAGTGCTGCAAGCAGCACCCGCCGCAATGTAAAAATACATGTTGTGCATCTGCATGTACAACGTGGCAGGCACCGTGCGGTGCCTGCCACCTTGTACATGCAGATGCAGTGGGGTACCATAGGTACCCCCCATGTGCACCCCCTACCCCACCCCAACACTCTGGGGGCCCGCAACGGGCCCCCGAAGGCATTCTCCGCCTGTCTTCTTGCGGCGGGATCTCCGCCGGAGAAGACAGGCATCGTAATGCCTGCGGCGGTGCCTGCACGGCACTGCGGCCATTGGCCCAATGTACCGTGTCCCGCAAGGCGGGCGTAAAAGAACCGCCTTGCAGGACCACGGCGGACGGTATTTCCGTCCGCCGCGGTACCATTCCCATTCGATCCGCCCGCCATCGTGATCGGCCCCATAGTCCCTTGCACACTGAAAAAATTTGGATAAAAGCTCATCAACTGATGCGAAAAAAGTAGGAGTTAGCTCAGGATCTGCGTAAGAAGGCGAAGAAAGAAAGGAACTGAAGTCGGCAAATTTGGGTAGCGCCTATATGCGGTTTTAGCCATCACTTCCGGTGCAGAGTCCACGCGGAGCTGCATGGTGCCACCCATCGGCGCGCAGTCGCTATGCTGAAAAATTGTATGTATCCAGTCTGGTGTCTGGGGATATTCTAAAAGTGAGTAATACGCAATTGGAAGTATCCATCAATAAGAACAATACTGAAATAGATGACCTTGAAGTAAGGAATAAAGGACGCTGGGAGGGGCTAAGGTTATTTTTTTTTATTTTTTTGCAGTTTTATATAGCGCGATCTCGACCCGAAGGTATTGGAGGGCTTTACATTAGCGTCAGTTACGTTACACAAGAATACATTCATTTGTTGGGAGGCGCGGGAAGATTAATTGATTTGCCCAGAATCACAGGATGTTGAGCCAAAGCCGAGGCTCGAACCTGGTTTCCCAGTTCCAAGAGTCGGCAGCTCTGACCGTTAGGCCACATCATAGAAACAAAATGAAGGAAAGCAGGAAGGGCATGAGGAGGTCAGGAAGGCACAACGACCTATGTGAAACGTTCTGCATTTTCTGATTTTCTACTTGATGCAATTATAAAAGAGTCAAAGTGGCCCGAAATAGTCGTGAGATCGCATGCCAGTGCTATGCAAAGCACATGTATTTAAATCCACTGCTAGGAAGACCTGCCTGGCGAGATGAATGGTCTCTTGTGAGCAGTAAAGCCCACCCCTTGCCCATCTGCTGAGGTGAACCCCACACTGCGCTGCACATTTATTGTTTGTGCTGCAGTGCTCCGATGCCAGTAAAAGCAGCTGGCGAGATTTACTGTAACGTTTTGTTCCAATAACATCATTTATTGCGGCCCATTTGTTCTCCCAATATGGCACAGATATTGCCGACAGGGGAATGCTCGAGCGGATTTAGAAAATTGCAGTGTATCAATTTATTGCACAGTCTCTTCGGCTGATTTCATTTGAAGATAATAAGAGGATAAAGGGAAATCGATGGCATGGCCATCTGCCAAGTTCAAATTAAGAGGCAGAGCCCTGTTTACTGTAAGAGAGGCGGCACAGAGGTATGGCCAGGAGGCATCCCTGAAAAGTAGCAAGCCCCTGGATCCTACTGCTGTGAATGAGTGAGGAGCAGGCAGTCCCCTACCCCTAGCACAGAGGTCTTCAAACTTTTTTACTCTGAGCCCCCCCTAAACAAAATGTTTTGAGGTCGGGCCCCCCTCCAAAACTTTATGGCAGGAGTGGGAGGGACATGGCTACGTGCAGGGAGCGGTGCTTATGAGAGGATTACAAGAATACTTTTTCTATAGCTTATGAACCGCACTAAATATGAGACTTATAAAACAGCAAATGCATCAAACAAAAACAGATATCCCAAACAAACTGCTCCCCATAATTGGGGTGCTGTGAGCCCCTCACACTCTTTGACCCCAATGCAACTATACCTGCTGCACTAATGATAACTGCAGTCCTGAGTAGCAGGCTATCTCCTCTGCATCTTTTACCTCTTCCCCACCATGACGGATCTTCACCTCGGTCCTAATGTTTGAAAGGAAAATAAGCTTCGATGCCCCTTTTTAAAGGTAGACAGTCATAACTGTGATGCAGTGGGCCCCTCAAATCCCTGGGCCCCAGTCCTGCTGCATCTGCTCCTTAATGATAACCAGCAGTGGCCACTTACACACTTGGCAGCCATACCAGCTTCACTAATGAATGTCCCTTTAAAAAAAAACTCAGATTGTCCCCTTCCTTGGGGCATCTCTCTAAAGAAGCTGCCTCTGGCCATTTGTACACACAAAAATGAGTCCACATACAGTGCTCCCTATTCTGGGCCTACTCTTTGACAATATCTATGAATCTCGCTCCTTTCCTCTGTCTCCTAGACCATTACTGTGAGGCCCCAGGGATTGAGAGGATTAGGGCTCTGCATCTGAATGCAACCCTTCTGGCCTGCCACCTGCCACCCCATGGACTCCGCTTTCACAATGCCCCTGAATGGTTAATACTGACTTTGAGATGCCTCTGCCTGAAATTGAAGGGTGTGGTGGTAGTGCAGAAAGTTAAAAAAGAAACCAGCCTTCTTACCAGCCATTAATTGATTGAGTCACTTAAAGCCAGGGCCACTGGAATTATGAGTTTCTGCAGCAGCAGTGTTTTCCACATAATTATCAGTTTACTGCATTTGCTACATAATCTGCAGATTTTTAACAAAAAAAACTTGATTCTAGCTCAAACGGAACAAAAGTTACTTAAAGCGTGACAAAATGTTCCTGAGCAGTGGAAGGCCCTTTGCAAAGATTGACTGGTAATCTTGTAGTTGCTTACTGCTGTATTTGGGTGTTAAACTGGTACTAATGAGGTGAAATATTTCCCCTGACAGCGTTACCTTGAGCTAAAATGACAAAATAATGAAGTAATGCTGACCAGAAAATGTGGCGCATTGTGCCGCATAATTTACCTTTTGTTGCTGCATAATTTAGTCAAACCTGCCGCATAATATTGTCCTCTTCTGCTGAATAATTCCAGTGGCTCTGCTTAAAGCTTCATGGTGGCAAAGATTCTTTTTGAGATGTGATGTAAGGGTGTTATCAGCTGAGATCTGGAATAGTGGAGACACTTACAAAAATGTCTGCATTAGATAGTGTGAATAATTATTACTAAAAAGTATATTTTGTAAGAACTTGTTATCTCAATCACTGCATCATTTTGCAGCAGCCTAGCTTAGAGTATGTAAATACTGTTTTAAAATAATGACTTACATTTTCACAGTGCTTTCTGCCACAGGCTGGGACCTCATAGCACCATAAACAGGGCCATTGGAATTATGCGACGGAGAAGGCCAGATTATGCAGCATGGTTGACTACATTCTGCAGCAAGCAAAGGAGAATTATGCTGCATATTTTGTGATAGCATTACTGCATTATTTTGCTATTTTTACACTTGTTAACACTGTCCTGGCCTTTATTGCCCCTCATAAGTATCACATTAACACCCACATATAGCAATAAGCAGCAGAAAGGTGACCATTCAACCTTTAGAAAGGGCCTTCCACTGTGAGGTAACGTGTTGCTGCATTTTTTTAATCTGCATATTATGCAGCAGATGATGGATTATGTGGCAAATGCGGGAAATCCAGAACTATGCGCTGAGTGCAGGGTGAGCGTGAAAGTGAAGGGTGAAAATGAGGAGTGAGTTGTCTGAATGCAGGGTGCATTCCCAGACATTTGAAGTAAATCAGCATGTTATTGACGGGGCGTAGGGTTTCAGATATAAATTAAACAATTGCTATTATTGCATTAATTAGGGATCGAGGGTGGAGGAAATAAATAATGTGCTGATCCTGCAACACACTTCCAGTCTTATGATTAGGGTTACCAGCTCATTATTTTGATGTCGCAGACGGTACAAAAATAAACAGTCACCTAAAGCCCTATTTACAGCACTTATCTGTACGTACTTCGAAAAGCAAATATAAATAGAAAGCATTTTTAAATGTGTTCTAGGGCTGCCTGAATGATTCATGACTGAAAATAAAGGGAACAGACAGAAAGTCAGATTACAAATGAATACATACTTTTTCATTTAAAACCCTGTTTATTGTCAAAACAAGGTCTTTGCAGGCTCTTTCAACATACATGGCTGGCATTTTTCTATTGGCAACCCTTTTTAGATTCCTTTTCATGAAATGCATTTTCACACTACAGCAGTAAATTTAAAATACAAATGTAAGGAATAGGCAGAGTCGGGGCCCAGGGGGTACTGGAAACCGAAAGGAAAACTAAGCCTCAGTAAACAGTTTCCAAAGGTATGCAAATTGTCCTTAAAGACCTTTGAAAAACTGGGTCATGCCGGAGTCTTACTCTTAATAAGACTCCAGACACTGCCCAGCGGAGCCCCCAGCAGCACACTCACTGACCTCTGGCCCCACGGCACTCTGAGGGCTTTGGAGTAAATGAAGACAGCCTGGAAATACAGCAAATAAACATCGCTGCACTTCCAGGCGTCTTCATTTACATGTGCTTGCAGAGGCCTTTGCGCCCCCCTGGGAACCCATCCACGCCCCCCCAGGGGGGCGCGCCCCACAGTTTGAAGACCTCTGCCCTAGCAGCACCACCGGAAGGGGTCTACATTGCACCAGCAGAGCCTCAAGCCACTGAAAAACGTATGAAAAGCCAGCGGCAGCCGGTGGTTGTGATGTACTAATGCCTACGTTAAGCACAGTGGGGCTGGATGTTCACTAAAACAAGGAGAATTCAAAAGAAAGCAAATATTCAAGAATTTCTTTGAAAAAGTCTTACTTTTGTCCATTATAGAGGCTCTGAATTTTGGGAGTTACAGGGGAACTATGTTATTTTCCCAAGATCATACATCGAAGTCAGGTCGGGAAGCCACGATCACCCCCTCCCCCCACCTCCCCCCTTCCCCCCAAACCACCATCCCATCCTGCTGAACAATTGACATCAGGCACTCTGGAATCTATTTCAAAATTATAATTGGGTGGGAAGGCAGCGAGAGCAACCTCCCTTCATGCTCTAAAGCTTAAGAAAGCCAAACAGAGGGGCCTATTACGATGGCGGGCGGAAGTCCGCCCACCACCGTAACGGAAAACGGGACCGACCGCCAGAGGTGCGGCGGTCCCGCCAGGCCAATTAGGATGCGCCCGCCACACTGGCGGGCGCATCCTCGACTTTAACATTGCGGCGGGCGGTGCTGTAAGCAGCACGCCGCAATGTTAAAGTTCATGTTGTGCATTGCCATGCACAACGTGACAGGCACCGCACGGTGCCTGCCACCTTGGGCATGGCAATGTAGGGGGGTACCATAGGTACCCCCCAAGTGCAGCTCCCCACCCCCCTGGGGTCCGCAACGGGCCCCGATGCAAAACTCTGTATGCCTTTCCATGGCGGCATCGCCGCCATGGAAAGGCAGGTTTTGGCATGCATCCTAATCTGGTGGACGGTGCCTGCTAGGCACCGCCACCATTTTGGGCCCCCTGCACCGTCCGCCAGGCAATCAGTACGATTGCTGGCGGCGGACGGTCTTTGCGTCCGCAGCAGATGCAGTCATGTTCCCACCGCCATCATAATCTGGTGGTGGGAAAATTCCGTTTGATGGCGGAAGGAGCGCCACCGCAGGGCCGGCAGTTGCCACCGCCGGCCCTGCGGTGGCGGTCCTTCCGCAATCCTAATCACCCCCAGAATGTTTTGGAGCACAATTTGGATGCTGTCCTGAAAGTGTGAAATGGGTTTCTTTTGGGGTGTGCGAGAGTACTTCCATGACCTGGAAACAAATTATCATTTGGTCGGTTTCTTAGGGGATAACTCGATTTCACTGTGTAATATTGATCTGCAATTAATTATACCGTATGTAGGTTTAGCTTTGAAATGGATAAAGTATCTTTACACAACTTACAAATTTACATTGACTTTGTGAAGTGTTATGCTGATTTGAGTGACCAAAGATATTCAGTTGTTCCCACAAGGCTACAAATTCGCTTAGGCTTTATTAAGTTTAGGCTTAGGTACTTGAATCTCCAAGAAAGAATTTGTTCTGTAGCCAGCTCTGCAGTCTTGGTTTGGAGCAGCACTTAATTCGTAAAAGAATGAGTCCTGATGGCCAAAGCTCCTTTTAGAAATCCATTGCCAGTACTATTACATGTCAGCGCGTCAAGTGCCAAGGCTACGTAGTCTGGAATCCACCTCATGCCTCTTTAATAGACTACCGAACACCCTCGGCTTCTTTTTCTCACTGTTGCAGGATGCTGCTTTCAACCTTTGTGACGGTTTTCCATCCTTCTCTCTCTCCTTCTTTCCCCTTTGTGTTTCCCTCTCTTATTCTCGGGAAAAATCAGATGAGAAAAAATAATTGCTGATCCCAAAAAAGAGTGATGATGTGTCCCACCGGCTTAAATAAAGCACTGCTCGGAATCTTTGGAGCACACTTTTGGTACCTGCCCAAATCTGACAAATTTATGAAAGTATTTGTTGAAATCTGGTTAAATCATTGCATGAGAGATTGTGGTGAGGCAATTGACAGTGAGAGATTGTAGTGAGGCAACTGGCTTCAGTGGTTTAGAAATAAATCTTGTGCAGCGATAGTGGGTTTTCTATAAATGATTGGTTCAACAAGGGCAACTATCTACAATAAACTGTAATAGTCCAGTCTGACTTTTGGATTTATTCATTATGATAAACCAAAGATTGTTTGCACTTAATTTTGGTTAGAAATCAGGTTGATTGACTATTTAATCAGATTTGTAGAAAAAGTGTAAGAAAGTTGATTTGATTCTGCACTCTGTTTCCATATTGATTCAAATCTCTACCATGCATTTGCCTTGCAGTGTATTTCACAATGGTCGAAAATCAATCCCTGCAGGGATCATACTTCTAACACCACTTCACCTATAAATTATGTCACACAGTTGCCCTCTGTTGTTAAGAGTAAGGCCGCCCTTAAAAATGAATTTAGCTTTTTTAATATAAACTGTAGGTCACTTCCTAAACACAAGGTGGATATCTTTGACCTCCTAACTAACACACAACCTGATGCTATCTTCCTCACGGAAACATGGTTGCAGGAGAGCTCTGGTCCCGATATAGCGGCCGCCCCACCACCTAACTATACGATTGTTCGAAAGGATCATGGTGATAAATTTAGGAGGTGGCATTGCCTTAATTTTTAACAATGCTTATACCTGCAAATGGGAGAATTTATCTTTTAAAGGTTGTGAGGCCAGCTCTTTTAAACTATCTCTCACATCTCAATTTACTCTCTCTCGGATTTTGATTTATCGGCCGCCGGGGCCTGCAGGGACATGGGCAGCAAGTTTTTCAGAACTTATCGCCCCTCTGATGCTAGATGCTGCAAATTTCACTATCCTGGGTGATTTAAATATCCACTTTAACGACCCTACTTGCTCTATTAGTACCTCTCTGATGGCCGATATGGCGGCTATGAATGTTCTGCTTTGCAACGCAGGTCCTACCCATAGGGCTGGATACTTGCTGGATGCATTTTTTCTAATCTAACCAATATCTCATGCCAAACAGCCCTCCCTATACTTTGGTCCGATCATTTTTTGGTCGGTTTCAAGGTGAAGCTAGATCAGCGCTGTGAGAACTCACTTGTTGTTAATACCAAATCCGGGTCCAGAAACTGGAAAAGGCTAGATTTAGATTCTTTTAATCAACAGCTCTTGAGGAATATTCCAGCCATCACCTCTATCAATATAACTGATGCGGACACCATCCACACTTGGATGATAACATCTATTGATGCATGCCTTCCAATTTCTATTAAAAAAATGAATAATCACCGCCCTCCTGCCCCTTGGTTCTCGGATAGGCTAAAGATAGAAAAAACCAAATGCAAAGTCCTAGAAAGACGCTGGAGGAAGGATTATGCTCCTGAATCCAGACACATTTACAAATTAGCGAAAAGGCAGTATCATTCCCTTTGCAACGCTGCTCGAGCTGACTACGTAAATAACTCCATTTCGTCGGCACATAATAACCCCAAAGTCTTGTTCAAATTAGTAAAAGATCTTTCCGGACCAACTTGCCAACCGGCACCACCCGTGCTCAATGAAGCTCAATGCGAGGGTCTGGCAAAGTTCTTCACTGATAAAGTAGAGAAAATCTATACAGAATTGAACACAATGACAACCAATGTGGAGCAGCAAATGAAGGGCGCTCCTCCTATATCAGGTTGTTTTACTCCACCATTGTCCCAGCACTCTGTGCCAACTAATATGCTAAAAAACTGGAAACCTCTAGACACCCTCTCCTTCAGTCGTATTTTAAATAGCCTTAAATAAGGCTCACCCAAAGATCCTCTTCCCATCTCTATCCTTCAAAAATTGGAACCTTCATCACTCAATCTTATTATGGAGTTGCTCAATGCATCACTGGTTGAAGCAACAGTACCAGCAGCTTGGAAACATGCCATGGTTTTTCCTCTGTTGAAAAAAGCGAATGCCGATCCGGCGGAACCATCTAATTTCCGCCCGATCTCATTACTCCCAGCTTTCTCTAAAATCTTAGAAAAACATGTCAATCAGCAGCTGACGCAGTTTGTCGACTCCCAAAATGTTTTACATAACTCACAATCAGGGTTTAGAGCTGGCTTCCCTACAGAAACCACTCTCTTGGGAGTCACAGAAGCTCTACGCCAATGTCTTGATATGGGTGAAACTGTGGCACTCATATTACTCGACTTGAATGCCGTGAAGGGAACGGCTCCTTGCCACATCAACAGACGCCGTGAGGGGAACGGCTGATATTCTCTCCTATGCGCCGTGAGGGGAACGGCTAGGAAAACTACATTCCCCAGCAGCCTCGACGCCCCCTTGACGCTGCACTTGCGCCCGGAGGCGCAATAAAAGCACTGAGCTCCTCCCGCAGCGTGGGACGCTTGAATGCCGTGAAGGGAACGGCTCCTTGCCACATCAACAGACGCCGTGAGGGGAACGGCTGATATTCTCTCCTATGCGCCGTGAGGGGAACGGCTAGGAAAACTACATTCCCCAGCAGCCTCGACGCCCCCTGACGCTGCCCCCCTGACGCTGCACTTGCGCCCGGAGGCGCAATAAAAGCACCGAGCACCTCCCGCAGCGCGGGCGAAGCCCGGGCCAAGGGCGGGCCCGTCCTTGCCCGTCATCGACAGGAAGAGGCAGGGCAGGGCCATCCCCCTAACGTCTAGGATTCTGTCCCCCAACAGGAGTTGACTGAGAGGTACTGTGACTTTTCAAGCCTGAGTGCTCCATTATTTGTATTCGGCTGTGTCCTACTTATCTACACCCCACTTACATTTCTTGAAAGTGTATGCTTCGTGGCCCAGATGGTTGTGCAATATTAAAACCTTTCCTTAAATATGGACGTTCTTTGGTTTGGATATATACATTACCAAATGAGGCAAGGCCCATAGTCACTTACTTGACATTTATCCGTGACTTTGAATAATTTGCATTTTACAGTTCTTGTTCTTGTTCTTGAACTGTTTTTCGAATTTTATATTTTGCACATTGCACTTTGTCTGTATTTTTAATAGTATTTTAAAAATATTTGTACTGTCATTTAAAATTGTTATTTTATTCTATTTTTAACCTGATGGCAACTGTAATTTTACGGTAACAAACTACACCTGCACTTTTCTTTTTGGGGCCTCATATTATTATAGAATAAGCACTCTGCACTTTATATTTTGTGTGGGAGAGTTAGGGAACGGGTTGAGCTCATTGAGGATATTGAGGATATTGAGCTCTAACCTTCTAGTTGCAGTAGCCAATTAGTTGACTAGTACCATGGGAAAAAGAAAGCAGACAGTGAGTCATACACCGAAAACATCAAGTAAGCATAGGAAAGCTAATATGACCTTCCTTAACTATCTAACTGGGGCAGTTGGAGATATCGAAAGACAGATAATCTCCGTGGAAGAAACACTAAATATTGACACGGTGGATCCATTATCACTACCCCTAAAGCTAAAGGATAAAAATACTATTCCAAAGGGTGTAGAGGCTACTGAGCATGCTATCCCGGGTGACACTCCCCTTGAGCACCAAAAAAATGGCTGTATCCAGGTAATTTCCGAGGACATTTCTTTTGGGGAATTAGATAATGAACACTTACCTCCCCCCAAAAAATCCTGTAAATCTCCAAAATTAAGGATATTGGATATTACATCTAAAGTATTGCACACAGCACAACTTACTCCTAGACCAATTAGGACTCATTTAAGAACGTTACAGGGAAAATCTCAGGGCCCTAAAAATAAATTGCATAAGGAAAAAGGTACTATTAACGCATTACAGGCAAACAATAAATGCGATGCAACCTCATGCGAATCTGTAAGTCTGTCCGTGGCAATTAAAGATTTAACTGAGTCTGTTACACATGCCATTAATATCCTTACTGGTAGATTGGACAAAATAGAAGTAGGCATAGAGAAAATTTTAACAGCTCAGAATAAGGCCATTCAAGAAAGAGGTGCAGAACCCCAGAAATTATTGGGTACGAGTACATACTCTGAGAAGGTAGCCCAAAAGGCAACCCCTCTGACAGTAAAGACATCGCATGGGGTGAGAGAACAGGGTGAGAGGCAAGTATTAAACCCTAATACACCTGTAAATACGAAAAATATTTTTCCTCAAAAGGGAGTGGTGCATACATTAAATGAGATGGGAAGGACAGATCACAAAATAGCTGAAAGACGGCTGGGAGGGGAAAGTACGAGAATGACCCCAACAGACAGCTATGCTCCAGCGGTAATGCATAGCTCACAAACATTAAATTTGCCGCTGGCAGCTAAACCTTATACTATTATTTTGGCAAATGTTCCGCCCTTGCCTTTAGCCGATACGGAAACTTGGCCTGCCCTAAGAAATAAAACCATATACTGGTTGGGAAACAGAACAGGTCTGACTAGTGCCCTTTTTAGGGAATTCAAGATGGTGAGGAGAATTGATTGGGTGGGAAATAACAGCAAACTCTTTGAAGGTGATTGTATCGCCCTCTCACTAGGATCACCCACATTGGTAAGGGAAATCCTATTAAGAATACAAGAGCCTAGCCCTATCTATACAAATATACAAGTTCTCCCTTTGGGCTTTTTTTATCAACCTCCGTGTTTCACAAAACCAAAAAATCGTGGCCCACGTAGACAGCCCATAGATGGTCCACTCTTTAACTTAGTAACATCAAACAGATTTGGGTCACTAACAACTTTAGATGAAAATGATTGACTAATAAATAGGTTGAACTCATCAGGGAATGAAATCAATCATAGTGCAGAAACCCCATGTGTACCAGTTTGGTTTAGTCTAACAGAGGCTAAGTTATTGGACGAGGAGGAAAGTAATCCTAAATGTGAGGAGTTAAATGAGATAGATTATATGAGCAGATCTTGCATACTGATGGGTAGTATGGGAGACTTTGATCCTGTTCCGCAATCTGAGGGCGAATTTATAAATCAGCCTGTAACTGTGTTTGAAACAGTTGACCAGGAAATAAAAGCCTGTAGAGTCCTCTTTTGGAATATTGCGGGTCTAAAGAACAAAGTGAATGATACAGTTTGGTTGGATTTTATTAATAATTTTGACATTTTATGTATGCAAGAGACCTGGGCCATTGAGGAAATAACTATTAATGGATTTAAGACATTCCATACACCAGCTATCCAATCATCTAGTGGAAGATCTAAGGGTGGAGTTTGTGTATACGTCTCAAATCTGCTCGGGGCTCAAAAGATTAATATGATTAGCTCTGAAATCTACTATCAAATTGTTTTAATACACTTGGATGCGAACTGTATTTTAGCTGTGATTAATTTTTATAACAACGTGGAAAAAGGGCAACTGGGCGCCATACTGAAGAAGCTCAGCGAGGATATTACTAACTTAAAATCAGATGAAGAGATTGAAATCATTCCTATTTGGGGTGGGGATTTTAATGTTGGTTTGTGTCCTTTGGCTGAAATAGGAAAATGTGGTTTAACATTGGAGGAAGACGACCCACCGATTCATTTCTCTCATACAGATAAAGGAGAGTTGTTTAATGAGATTCTGTATAAGCACGATTTTGGTTTTACAATTTGCCTATGTACCCCTAAGGTGGAGTTTGGTCATACATTTATTGGCAGAGGAGCTGATTCGACAATAGATTTTATTACCATGCCAAACCGCTATGCAAGTTATGTTATTGGGTACAATATTCATCGAAATGTAATGAGTGATCACTTGGCGATAAGCGTAAAAATAGCAACCCCAACAAATATAGTAAGGAGAAATTGCAATAAAGTAGCATGGGTACAAAATATAGAATTGGGAAGACAAAATGGTTATACAATTCGCTGGTCAGGTCGGGACCCTGCGGAGCTAAGTAAAGAAATAATCACCAATGCGTATGTGCCAATTTCAATATGTTTAAGTGACAGTCCGACGCATGACAATATTTTAAAAGCCTTTACCTGTATTACTGAGATTGTTAAAAGCACGTTGCAAGTGGAAAGTAAAGGTACCCGTAACACCAGTAAGGGATGGTTTGATAATAATTGTACAAAAAGCTATACCAATTTAAAGAATGCTCTACATAGATCAGTAAGAGATAAAGAGGAGATTAGGATCTGTAGAAAGTTGTACACCATAGCTAGGAAAAATAGGATGAATGAATTAAAAGAGAAGGCTTGGAAGAATTTAAGTGATGCAGCATCGAGCAGGGATAGTTCACAATTTTGGTCAGCTGTGAACGCCCCATTCCTTAACAATAGACCTGATGCACCGTCAATTGAGGTAGCAATAGAGGAAAGAACTTGGGTGGATTTCTTCTCAAGTGTCTATTCCCTACAGAAGGCCAGTGAGAGGGAAGCAGTCTGTGGGCAAAACACAGAGGGGAAACATCAGAATTTTACGCCCATCGATTTCCATATCACTCTACAGGACGTTACCTCGGCTATAAAGGCAAGCAAGAGCGGCAAGGCCCCCGGACCGGATGGGGTACCAATCGACCTTTTTAAGTTTAATTTGGAAATGTGGGGCCCAATTTTAACACGGGTTTTACAAGCATGCTGCGCAAGGGGATTTATAGGTACTTGGTCTGAATCAATTATTGTCCCCATTTTTAAAAAGGGGGATCGGGAAAATCCTGCCTGCTACCGTCCGATATCTTTGTTAGACTCCCTTAT
Organism: Calotriton arnoldi; assembly: GCA_963921515.1. Classification (NCBI taxonomy): domain Eukaryota; kingdom Metazoa; phylum Chordata; class Amphibia; order Caudata; family Salamandridae; genus Calotriton; species Calotriton arnoldi. The sequence continues at coordinate 330,774 of CAWUFW010002595.1, forward strand.
GAAGGTAGCGGGCAGGATTGTTTAGACCGGTTGCAAACATGGGCGGAAGAAAAAAGTATTTTAAGTGATGTACAGTATGGTTTTAGACCAGGTCTAGGTATTAACGAGCAGATTCTTAACCTTAATATTTTAATTGGAAAGTACACGCAGGCAAAAACGGGGAAATTTTATTTGGCATTTGTCGACCTCACAGCTGCATTTGATTGTGTAATTCACAATAAGCTGTGGGGCGTTCTTAGTGATTTAAAGGTTGATCCCATTTTAATCCAGTTTTTAAGAAAAGAAAAAAAAGATAAAAGAGTGCTGCTTTCGATTCTGTGTCTCACATTGCCCTACTAAAAGTCTTGCAATTGCTGGGCATCAGCGGATCGGCTCTCAAATGGCTTAAGAGCTTCTTGACCGATCGGACTTTTCAGGTCTTTTCTTCGTCTGCAAGCTCTGAGACTCATGTTTCCTCTTATGGAGTGCCACAGGGTTCTATTCTCAGCCCTTTACTTTTTAATATCTATGTTAGTCCCCTGGCTACAATAGCGGAAGAGGCTGGGTTATCTATCTTTTCGTATGCTGATGATACCCAGCTAATCTTCTCTCTGTCCACCAATGATGTATCTAAGGAGTCATCTCTTCAGGTAGGACTACATAAGATCGCTAGCTGGATGCTTGCCAATAAGCTAAAATTAAATGGTGGGAAAACAGAAGTTCTAATCCTTGGGAAAAGCAAAGACCTCTGGAGCCCCCGACATTGGCCATCTCAAATGGGTGATCTTCCACAACCGGTGCAAGCAGTTCGCAATCTAGGCATAGTCATAGATGACCAGCTGTCTATGAGGCAGAAAGCAGTTAAGGTCGCCTCAACCTGCTTCACCATCCTGAAATGGCTCAAAAAAATACTGTGGATGTTGCCTAGTTCCACACAAAGAACAGTGATCCAGGCCCTGAGTACATCCAGGCTGGACTATGGCAACTTCCTGTATTTAGGAGCCAATTAGGAGGTGGTTCGTAAACTGCAGGTAGTTCAGAACTCAACGGCAAGACTGCTCTGCCAGGTGCCTAGAAAGGCCTCCATTTCTGGTTCTCTCCGTGACCTTCATTGGCTCAGGATGGAGAATCGCATCAAATTTAAAGCCCTCTGCTATATGCATAAGATCAAGACTGGCACAGCACCACAATATTTGAGTGCATTAGTCCATCCTTATTTCCCTACGCGCCTGCTTCGATCCTCTACCCATGCCAAATTTGTAGTTCCTAGGATCAAACGGTCGCGTTTGGGCGGTCGGTCCTTTTCTTATCTGGCCCCTTCATTGTGGAATTCACTCCCTTCGCCACTTCGGCATGAAACTACCTACAACAACTTTCGCAAAGGCCTAAAAACGTGGTTATTTAACCAATAGCTGTCTCTCTCTTTTTAGCGTGTGTCCAATGGCGCTGGGAAACCTCCGGGTAGCTGTGCGCCTTATAAAATTAATAATAATAATAATAATCATCGCTCCACTGAACTGAATAAGCGAAGGATTAAATATACAGTCAATATTTTGCTAAACAAAAGTCGTAAATCTTAAAATGTAAAGCAAATATTGTAGCATTTTAATAAATAATTCCTAAAGTGATACAGTCTGTTGAATAATGATCGTTGCAAGGTTCCGTTCCCTCGAGGTCCTCAGTAGTCGATACTAACCACTGCATTTTGGATAAACATATGCTTTCTTTTGCCTAGTTCTACTGCCTGTAAACCACACTTGATCTTCCTTCACTACCCATTGTAGTTACAAACATAGGGCCCAATGCACAAACTGCATTTTGTAATTCATAAAATTGTATTACAGTAGTACCATTTAGTTACTACAAAATGCAGTTCACAAACTTCTGGGGGGCAGATTTACAAGCCCCTTGCAACACTTTTGTGCTGCCGTTGCGTTGTGACGCAACGGCGGTGTAAAAAATGCGGCAAATTTACAACGTGACGCATCTAGGGAGATGCGTCCCGTTGTAAAGCCCTGCATGATATTATACCTGCGTCAGGTATAATGTATGCAGGGTAGGCGTTCCCACGCAGGAAAGCCTCATAAAAGTGACGCAGTGAAATCTACAAGGTTTCACTGCGTGACTTTTAAGACGCCACTGCGTCAAAACCTTACGCCTGCTTGAAGCAGGCATAAGGAGTGACGCAGTGTATTGGGAATAGGCCGCAACATACATTGCTGGAGTTGCGTCGTGCTTGCGACACGACTCCAGCAATGCGTGACTTTTCTGTCAACAGATGCGTCAGAATTTCTGACGCATCTGTCAATCCTTGCTCCATAGTGTGCCGTATTGTAAATACAGCGCATCTATGGTGGTGCAAGGGAAACTGACGCATCTGTACAGATGCGTCAGTTTCTTGTAAATCTGCCCCTGGGTATAATTCTCCACCTTTCCTATCTTTTCTATAGGGAGATCCTCACGCATGTAAGAGTCGTATTAGTAGTAAATGTGGAAGCGACCAGGGGGAGTGTCTGGGAAAAGGGGAATACTTATTACTAAATGGGAAGGGTTTAGGGGGAGTAAGGATTGATGTAAGGAGTTATAGGGAGGGGGTTTAGGGAGGGACAGCCCCCCGCCCACGAAAGAGTAAGCCCATTGCTATTCACAAACTGCACTTCTAAAGTTACTACAGCCAAAAAGGACCCACAAAAGTAGTAAATGTACTCCCGCTCAACCCTGGAGTAAGACCAGCACCACATATGATGAACTACTGGTACTGCAACTACCTTCCATAGAAAATAATTGAGGCAGGGACTTAAAACAGAACCCCATATGAAATAATGTTAAAATAAATTAATTTATATTGACATTTTTTTAAAAGTGCGTGAAAACATATTACACTGCTATACATGTTTACCCTATATGCAGCTGTAAAGCAATTGTTTCTTTCTGATTGAAAGCAGGAGCCATTATGTCTTGTGTAGTACATTACACATTTTTAGCAAACATAACATGGTTTTCAAACCTGGCAACGGAAGCTGAGTTTTGTCAGAATTTGTGGACATGAATGCTATCTTCCTTCCAAGACCATTCACCTGCTTTCCGGATGCAAAGTACGAGAAACCTGCATGTTAGATAAGTTTCTGCTGAAACCAATTGATAATTGTCACATGACCTTCTCCTATTGACTTGTATTAAGCAGAAATGGTAACATACTAGATCAAAAACTTGCATGTTATAGCACATTGCTCCAACTGACCATTTTTCTGATGTGAGCCCCAGTCAGTTGAAACAACAATTGTCTTGAATATCGTTTGCTTTGCTGTCTGCTATTTTGCATTAAGCACTTTTTGCACTAGGTCTTCCCTGCATGTTCTCTTTAATTTTTCACAGATGGTCATTGTTGCGGAAATTGCCTCCACGAAGGGCGAGAGGAAGGCTTAGTACTAGACTCTATACGGGGAGCTTAAATACCAGAAAAATAATGGAGAAGTTTCTCTGGCAGAACTCTGGTATAGAATGGCCTGGCGCTGAACCTGAGAATTGCCCGAAATGCGGAGTGTGGTTCGAATGAAATTTAGGCAAATGTCCAACAGCACCTACCGTCGTTCACAAATTGCTTATATGACTTTCATTGCTTACGTCTAATGTATTGTCGGAACTAAATAGAAAAAGACCAGTCAGGATAGGAGACGACGTGGAAGAAATAAAAGCATCTGAGCAGGTAGGAATGAGAGGAGTCCGCAGGGAAAAGAGAATGCAAATTTAATCCCATGGTTTAGAGTAAGTGAGCTCTAGTAAATTGCAGCAATAGTGAAGATAGTCAGGAGTGCTGTCAGACCTGACAGGCTTAGCATTGTCTCCCCCCAACTTTTCTGTCTGCCTTGCTCCATTTTTCTGTACTTATTTTTTGGGCTTTAGGACTCTGCTCACTTTACCACTGCTGACCAGTGCTATAGTGCTTGTGCTCTCTCCCTAAAACATGGTAATATTGACTCATATCCAATTGGCATAATTAATTTACTTATAAGTCCCTAGTATTGTGCACTACATGTGCCTGGGGCCTTTGAATTTAATGCTACTAGTGGGCCGGCACCACTGCTTGTGGCAGCCACCTAAGTAGCCCTCTAACCATGTCTCTGGCCTGCCACTGCAGGGCCTGTGCGTGCAGTTTACTGCCACATCGACTTGGCATTTAAAATCCCTATGCAAGCTTTAAACTCGCCTTTTATTACACATAAGTCACACCTAGGGTAGGCCCTAGGTATCCCTAAGGGCATGGCGCTGTGTAACTAAAAGGTAGGACATGTACTTTTATGTTTTACATGGCGTAGTAGTGACCAACAGCTACATTTGTTTTTCACTGCTGTGAGGCCTATTCCTCTCGTAGGCTAACATTGGGAATTCCTTTAAAGACCTTTAAGCTGTAATTCCTGATTGGAAAGTAGCTGCGTCATGTTTCATATCTTTGGAATGGTAATGATAAATCCTCTTTACTGGTAAAGTTGAATTTAACATTACTATTTTCGAAATGCCTCTTTTAGAAAGTGGACATTTCTCTGCTCTTACTGCTCTGTTTGCCTTGCAGCCTATCTCCAATACACGTCTGGGCTGAGTGACAATTAAACTTTGTGCATTCCCTCCAGACAGCCACAAACACAGGAAGGCTAGGTGTGGCTGAGTACCCATCTGCATACATCTGCATTCTGATGGCCCTTCCTGGGCAGGAAGGGGCTAACACTTACACTTCAATAGGTAGTGGCCTGACCCCACACAAAGGACTTACTACCCCTCCTCCCCGATAGCCTGGCAGACAGGACTTGGTCGAAAGGGATGCTGACGCACTTCAAAGTCACTCTTTGAAGTGTCCCCACTTCAAAGGCACATTTGGGTATAAGTACTGGGTCTCTGACCCCACCAAGTCAGACACTTTTGGATCTACAGCTGAACCTCTGTCAGAAGAACTGTTATGCTGCTCAAAGGACTCAACTGGACTGCTAATCTGGAAGGTCTGATTATCTGTTTGTTGGCGTGTTGCCTGCTGCTCTCTGACACTGCTTATTTCAAGTGATCTCCAAGGGCTTGTTGGCTTGCCTCCTACTGCTTGAGACTCAGGGATATCAAAGTCTCTACCCCTGCTCCTGTGCCTGGCTCACTTGAAGTGTCCCAGATACTTGCAACACGGATTTTGATGCATCTCCTGTTTGCGTGTAACAGAACCGGTGCATCGACCCGGTTACAGGATTAAAATTGGCACATCACCTCAGAACCAGTGCTTTACCTCTAGAGATTGACACTTCGTACAGTGTATCGCCGCCGAAGCAGCTTGGTGAGATTGACGTATCCTTTCGACTGCGTGGCAGAAACCGGTGCATCACTTGACGCCTCTCTACTCCGGCACCTGTGTTCAGAACTGACGCATTGCCTTCACTGTGTGGAGAAGATCAATGCATCCTGTGCCTGCGAGTCTAGACATAAACACATCTTGCTGTTTGTGACCAGGAAAAGTACTTTGTTCACCGGTGCCTGCGTGGGTCCTGTAGCCGGCCGGCGCTCCATCGCGGTTGGCCCAAACTTTGACTTTTCCCCAGTTCAGCGCAGCCTAAAGTAACCTTTTTAGAGCTACTTGCTTCCTAGCACTAGAACTCATTTTAATCTTTAAAAATTCATATCTCAACTTCTGCATGTTGGAGTTTTGTTGTTTTGGTCTTCTTTTATTTATAAAGTCATACTTTATTTTTATAAACTGTTGTGGAGTCTTTTTGTGTTTTCACTGTGTTACTGTATGAGTTATTGCACAAATACTTTACACATTGCCTTCTAAGTCAAGTCTGCCTGAGCTTTGCCAAGCTACCAGAGGGTGAGCACTGGATAATTTAGGTTGTGTTGTGACTTACCATTACTAGGATTGTGGTTCCTACTTGGACAGGGTGCATATCTCTGCCAACTAGAGACCCAATTTCGAACAAATGCCAAGACCCAAAGCACAGTCTTATGAAGATTGAAAGTGAGAGCAAAAGAGACCCTCTGATCTAGCCACCCCTGACTTGGCCTGGAAGAAATTTCAATAATGCAGGCATTACTGGCTTAGTTTTGGTAATTTTGCAAAAATAAAATTTATGGAAAACTACCAAGATTATGCCATTACACTACATTGCATGATTTCACAGAGAAGTTTTAATGCAAGACGGACCATTCGGGTCATTTTGTAAGGCAAGTGGCATTTCAGGTTTATTTATTTAACCGAGCAGATCGTTAAGATAATATTTGAGCAAGAAACTACAAATCTGAACACGAACTACAGTGTTTTTTCCACGAGTACCAGTTTCTTTAACATGGGTGATCAAAAGACATTGCAGGTAGATTTTTTTTACCTGAGCGGACCGTCGGGATAATTTTTGAGTGCGAAACTACAAATCCGAAAGCGAGTGGCAGAGTTTTGAATGCGAGCAACTGGAAATCAACTAAAATTACATTTTGAAGTTGATTTTTTTCCCCAAAAGCACTGTTCAGTACATTTTTTGAATGTGAGATGCATTTTGCATAATTTTATATAAATTTGCGTAATTACGCTACAGCAGATTACCCAAGTTTTGCACACTTCTACCACTGACCCCTTCACTAGCCTCTCTGGGTGTAGACTGAAGATCTATCGAAGGCACAGGGAACTTTGGGTATGTGTGCGTGATACCTTCCTTCCTCCCTCCATGTGCTTAATTAGTAGAAATACCTGAAGAGAACCCTATCTTCTATTTCCTTTTCCTTCCATCCATCCCTCCAAGGCATGAGCTACGAAGACGAGGCCTGCAGAACCTTTTCCTTTATTTCTGTGTGTGAAAGGTTGTAGGGGATCACAATGGGGCAGAATGATCTAACTGTAGCAAGCACCCAACCAAAAGGGACTCCTGCTCACTTTATGTACCAACAGTATGGTAAGCACACCGGCATGTTCTTGAAAGTGTGGGTGGAGGTCACTAATGAAAACAGAAAGAAGAGTTTTCCGTAAAATAGTTCCTTCGATAAAAAAAAGACTAGCTAATTTACAAAAAAGTTTGGAATACCCTAAAAATACAATAAATGCTGAACAGTGGCCACTTATCCTCCAGTGGCATGAGGAGACACACTGGCGAAAGCATGAATCCCATGTACAGGGCATGAAAGCTGCACAGGAAAGTACCAAATCAGCCCCCTCAATGATAGTTAAGAACTTGTTCCAACTGCTCTGCCTCTCCGCTATCTAATTCCACAGATCATTGATCGGAAAGAGAAGAAAGGAGCAGAGGAACCAAGGGAGGAAGATTTACTGGATATATTCCCCATGCCAGCTGATCTGGCTGGGGGTGCAGCCAGAGTTGCACCCGGTAATGGAGCAGCACCTGTAGGTAGGACTGCTGGAGAATGGAGTGCAAGGAGGTAACACGCAAGTGAGCACTGCAGTGCAAATGGCAGAGCTATTAAGTCAGATGCTGAATCAACTGCAAAGGACTGGTCAAGAGCACAAGTGTTTTCAGCATAGGAGAAAGAGAATTCCCACTACTGCAAGGTGGCTGTTGAGATGCTCTCCCCACCCTCCCCCCCCCACCCGCTTGACCAATGTAGACAACGAAGATCCGTCTGAGTCAGCTATCCTTCCAAGTGGATTAACAGAGAGGGTGGAAAAGTTGTCATGGCCAAGAGCAGAGCCGGAAAATGAGGGAGTTGAGTGCTACCAGTTATGCATTACTGAATGTAGTACCAGAGATATGTCCTTTGAAAACAGTTTGGACTAAGATTTCTAATTGCTAGCAAAATAAAGGTGAGGCTCCAGGTGACTATTTAGATAGGTTCAAGGATGTGTTTGAGGGATATTGGGACATAGCCCAACCAACAGAGATGGCTCAGGAAGTTGCAGGGACTGCTTTTGTGCAGGGGCTGTTAACAAATGTTAAGAATCAGTTCACTTATTGGGTTGGAAATGAAGACGGTGTTGAAATTAATGACAGTTGCAAATCACTGCGTTGCATCACAGGAGGAAAAGCATCAAGGAGAAAAAGAAAGAAAATGTGTAGTTTAAACTGTTGTCCTTCAAATTACAAAACATGCACAGAATTATTAAAGGAGAGGGGCATGGAGAGACTCAAAAGGGGGTGGGCCGAGGAGGTCAAGGGGTGGACAAGAGGGAAGGGGAAATGGAAGAGGTAGAGTAGCGGTCTCAGGAGTGGGGGGCTGGGCGGCCCTTTTTTTGCATGTGGAGAGCTGGGGCATTGTAAACATGACTGTCCCAGCACTGTTTCCATTGCATCAGGGACATCAGATCCATCCAGGTACCAACAAGCTGTCCCAAACCCCTGCCCTGAGTTTTAGGGCAGCCCGAGAGTAAAATGAATACCTTCGTACCTGTAGACCAAAAGGGCCCTTACATTGACTGTGTCAGTAATGGTAAATGCGCCACCTGCCTCACTGACACAGGCACCAGTCTCTCTGCCCTTAAGACTTCTGAGTTTTCCTCTTTAACTCACGTACACTTTCCAATAGATGCAGTCAGTATTACTAATCGAGTCACAAACCATATTACGAATCTCCGTGACCCTCTGTGTGGGACCTATTGGCGACAAACACTCTTTTCTACTTGGCCCCAATTTCCTGATAAACCTATTAGGGTAGGAAAATCCACTGCAAAATTAACTGTAAAGTGTCCTTAACTCAAAGTGGAGTGTGCTTAAATATAGCTAAGAAACACGAAAATCTGGTGCTTGCTTTGCTCTGTGAGAGTATATATTTTCTGGAGAGTACAAATCTCGCTGTAATGCCACCAGACCTAACTGCATTGCTTTCAGAGGTACCTGCCTGCCACTATGTGGTCTATTGGACTAATAAAATGAGATTCATTGCTTCACAAGAGCCAGTAAAAGTGAAGGTAGACACTTAAAATAAATTATCGAGAATACCTCTGTATCCTTTGAAGCCGGAAGTGGAGGAAGGGATCTGCCTAGTAATAGCTTATTTAATTAAGCAAGGACTCTAGTTTCCATTGTTAACAGATGTAACACCCCAATTCTCCCAATACAAAAGACTGTGAAGTCCAGTGTATACAGGTTCCTAAAAGATCTTGGGGCAATTGAGTGTGTTTATTCCAAGCTTTCCAGTGGTCCCCAACCCTCTCCTGCATTCCGGCCAGTGCTCAGTGGCTTACTGTGGTTTTCCTATGCGCAGCTTTCTTTTCAGTCCCTAGACATGAAGACAGTAAATAACTGCTTTACATTCACATTCCATGGATCTCAAACGTTTGTGGACTTGTCTCCCACAAAGATTTAGAGAGACTCTCTCGATCTTCTCTCAGGCCGAAAGAAGGATTTATACAGATTGGTTTTCTCCCAGGGGTTCACCCTAATTCAATATGTCGATGACCTGTTGTTGGCCTTTGTTACACTACACCAGTGCAAGGCAGACTCAGTCTATCTCCTTACTGAATTGGCTAAGAAAGGGCACAAAGTGTCTAAAGAAAAACTGCAGTTTTGCCTTCTCTGAGACAAATATCTTGGCCACGAAATAGCAGCAGGAGAATGTCACTTATCCCCAAAGGAGTTGAAGCCATCTATAAATTGCCCTGCCATGTGACTGTGTCCCAAGTGCCCACCTTTTTAGACATGGATGGATATTGCAGACAACAGATTTTAGGTTATGCCAAGACAGCCAGACCCCTAAAAGAAAGACACTCCAAGCCTTTGCTCGGGGTCTTTAAGGCCGAAAATGCATTTGTAAAGATAAAACAAGCTCTGACTTTGGCCCCCGCATTAGAGCTCCCTGACTATGAAAACCTTTCATTTTGTTTTGTCAATAACGTAATGGAGTTGCACTTGGCATATTGGTACAAGCCCAAAGTGACAGAAAAGACCCATAGCCTACACTGGACCCAGCCGCAAGTGATTCCCGCCTGGCTTGCACTTAGTGGCAAAAGCATCCAAAAATATTGTGTTAAGTTCTCTGCTAAAAGTTCTCTGCTAACTGTTGCAGTACCCGATGCTGTGGTTGCACTGCTCCTCACCATGAAAATGCAGCAATTGTCCTCTGCTCGATTGTCATGCCATGAAATTTTGTACAATTGTATTTTAACCATTGCACAAATTACTAAACCACACATTGACTTATCAGATTTGCTTTTACCGAATTGTGAATTACCATATTTTGTAGACGGATCATTCCTCAGGAATGATGTTGGTATTTTAGCTGCCAGGTACACTGTTTGGATTGTATGTATTGTAGAGATCTGTAACCTGCTCTTAGTCCAATCCTCTCTGGCTGCAGAGCTCATAGGGCTTACAAAAGCTTGTATTTTAGCCAAAGAAAAAATTATCACTCTGAGAAATTGGGTTGTTGGTTGACTGGGGTGTGAGCCCTGGTCAAGCAACATCCACAGTCCCTTGCAGGGTGAACCAAAAAAGTCACTAAACCTGTGCTTAACCCTGGGTAGCTTGGCACAAAAAGCAGCCAACCTTAACTTAGAGGCAATGTGTAAAGTATTTATGCAGCACACAAACAGTAATAAAGTGAAAACACAGCACATGAAAAATCCCAGACCAATTTAGAAAAATAGAGTAAATTTTAATATATCATTTGACATCAAAATATCCAATAAGTATAACCGAAGAAATGAATTTTCAAAGATTTTAGTGAAAAATGCACCAAAAAGCACAAAGTGCTAACTTTGCGATATATGGTCGTGCTGGACCGGGTCAAAGTCAAAAGTTCAGGCCACCCGCAATGGAGCGCAGGTCGGATACATTTCCAGATTAGTCCCGCTGTGGTTTTACATTCTCAAGTTTTGGGGCCAAAAGTCCTGTTCGCCTTGAAAAGAGCCGCGAAGAGCAAGGAGAGCTTTGCGAGAGGCTGTTGACGTGGTGCGAAGAGCAGGCCAGGCGTCAAGGATGGGTGGACTGGAGCTTCGCGTTGGCGGTCCCCTGCGAGTGGTTGATGCTGCAGTGCGAAGAGACGGGTTGGGGGCAGTTCAAGCTGATTTTCATCTGAGCATCATGGTCTCGGTGTGAACAGGCCCATTCGCGGTCGCAAAGATCCCAAAAGCTTGATTTAAGAGCCCGTGAGCCACACCAAGGGTTCAGGACCTGAGAGGCACAACGTGGGGGTTAGGAACTCACTGCAGCTGGGTCCCGGAGCTGTTTGGGGAGCCTTTCATGTCCCTGAGGCTCAGATCAGGGGGCCAGCAGACAGACTAGCCCTAGGAGTCACTCTGGGGTCCTGGGTCCAAGATGGAGTTGCAGGTCCGGTTGTCCTTCCCCAGGCAAGAGGGCAGCAGGTCAGCACATCAGGGCAGTAGCTCTTTCAGAATAGCAGTCCAGCAGAGGGGCAGTCCTTTCAGCAGCACAGCAGTCCTTCTTCCAGGCCGAGTATTCACAGGTCCAGAAGTGTACTGAAGAGTGGGTCCGAAGGTCCTATTTTTTACACCCTGGTGCCCTTCTCCTGCAAGGTGGAAGAAGCTTCTGAAAAGGTCCTTTGAAGTGCATGGAATTTCCTGACTCCCCTGCCCTGGCTCCAAGTTGGCTGCATTGACAATACAGGGTCATTAGGCCCTTTGTGTGAGGGCAGAGCACATGATACTTAGTTGTAAGTGGAGCTGTGCTCAGCTCCGTGCCGCATCCTGCTAGCAGATGGCTCATTCAGGCACACCTAATCCCTCTGTCTCGTGACTGTCTGGGAGGAATTCGCAAAGTCTGTCCGCTACACCCAGTCATGTGACCCAAGACAGGCTTCAGGCACAAAGGGCTAAGGGCAGTAAAATAGCAATTTTCTAAAAGTGGCATTTTCAAAATTGTAATGATAAATTTGACTTTACCATTGAAGAGGGTTTATCATTACAGTTTCATAGGTATCAAGCATGCCATATCTACCTGCTCCCAATTAGGAATTACAGCTTATTAAATGTAATATGGAATCACCACTGTTATCTTGTGAGAGGGGTAGGCCTCACTGTAGTGAAAAGCAAATTTGGAAGTTTTTCACTACCAGGACATGTACAACTTAAAAGTACAAGAAAAGAACAGGTAGTAGTGTTCCCTGACAGGGAAATAACCGCACATCCAAAGATTATAACTGTATTCAAAGTATCAGTACTATGCGTGACAAGTATCAATGTTGCTATATTGGCAACCGGGTGCTATATCAGCTTCAAACACCTACTACCTGGAGGTGTTGCCTGCACATTAAGAATATAACATGCATATATCAAAACACAAAAAAACGAAGCTATTGCAGCACAACCATTCAACTTAACTTGTTTAATTAACCAAAAACAGTCTTGGTCATGGGTCAAAGTAATCAATTGATATAGTTTTGGATCTCTTGCGCAACGAAGATGATAAGGAAACACCAGTCCATTCAAAGGAATCCTATCCGATCATCAAATAGAGTTTTCTTATATACTTTATTGAAGTCCAAAAATTAAAATTCCCAGCACACGATTAGCCGACACGTGTTTCGTCCGATACACAGACTTTTTCAAGGCTGGAATAACAAATATTCTAAAATCAATGTACTATATACAATATTGTAATAAAGTTAAAAAGCACATTTTACACAATTACATTTCTATTATACATATAAATAACAAACCCAATGATCTGATGTAATGAAAGAAGACAAACCTTAATCCTAGAATAATAATCATTCCAGTATTGCAAGGAAGAAAAGACATATTATGCCTGTGATTGAAAAAGAAGAGATCACGAACCACCGAAAAAGTAAAGGTGTAGAGAAAAAGACCCAAGACTCAAAGTACCAAAAGCCATAGAATATCCAAATGTGTCTATAACACTAAACGTCGAAAAATAAAATGAACAAAATTATGAACTAAACATACACTCTCAATGTAATAGTGTAGAGCCTTCACCATCATTGACACCCCAAAGCCAGGGGTGTACATCTAATTATAAAAAATATATGGGAAGATACAACTAAACACCCACCACGATTTGGGAATATTGGCGAACTGTAATGTATACGCAATCCGTCACTGCAGTGCATCAGATGTGAGTAGAACCAGGTTCCAAATAAGGATACTGCGACCTATGTGATAGAACTATATACAAGATCAAAAAAAAGTTGTTTTAGACAAACAATGTATTTATATAAGTTAGCACTGTTATATTCTCAATGAGCACAACAAAAAATACAACTATACTGACAAGCCAAAGAACGGGTTTTGTAGTGTGGCGGTAGCACAAAAAGCATAATATAAAACATGTTCACCACAAACCGCGATTGACAACTACCAGTGTATCATAATCTCCAAACAAGTGCCACAGTATACCTAAAAGGTTTGCAAATAAATCAACATACATGTTATCATAATGAAAAACACACATCAATGTGACCAAAAGAATCAACATAGAAACCCTCTCTTAACATAATAAACTCACTACTATTGACCACTATACCCCATCATTATAAAACACAAGGTCAAATAACCGAGCCCCTGGTACAGAACTAGTACCCGTGTGTCATCGTTCTCCAGTGCGGCGTACAATTCACACTCACCAATGATAAAAAGTCACACTGCTGGCGCTGGCCTTTCGCCACTCAGTAGAATCCCACAAAGCGCACAGCTATACTAGGCCCCGATATGGCCTAAAATGACTTAAACACACGGGACCAAAAATAAAACTGAAGCTTGTGAAGTCAATGCGTTAGGCCAGATCAAAAAATCAAACACAGAAATTCACCCAACACTAAAATCCCAATCCTTCACATGTAGAAAGAGAAACAAGTATCATGTTGATGGTCACCGTAGCAATGATAAGCTTTATAGTCCCACAGTATTATCGGTCCTGAGTGGATAAATATCACCTGGACACCGTAAGGTACAACCCTGATAAGTTGACCCCTGAAAATAGAAGAACAATTATGCCACTAAATGTATGTATTGAACCCAAAATAGTACACAAACTACTCTAACAATGTAATCCCTTATCCTGGAAGCACTCACCTCCAAATACAAAATGTCTCCTCTGCAAACGGCCGTGTGGGTAATGGCGAAAAAGTAAAGGAAACAGCCCTCGCCATTCCTTGCTTATCAAGTAGCGGGCTGAAGTCATGTGACAAAAATCACATGACTCCAACAAGACTGCAATCTAGAACTGTGGCAATAGTCAAAAATATGCCGCCATCTTAGAATGTATTATACGCCCCATATGCGGCGGGCAACCAGACATGGATAATAAATTAATACTGTGTATAGAAAGATATTTAGAGTCAATAACATAATTATTATTAAGAAAACCGGACTAGAGTAAAGTAATAAGTAGCGGATGTCATTATGAGAATGTTATTAATTCCCTGCAATGATACATTTGGGTCACGTGACAACATTTACATGACCATACCACAACCACTAGGAGGGTCTCTGATCGCAATACACCGTATGCTGCCATATTCAAAAGTGTTGTACATCTGCCAAAAAAAAAAAAACAACATGTGGCAATAACCACATGTCCACATCAACACTGCTGTATACATATGCGTCGATAAACCAAAGGGCTGCCATGTATACATGAAAAAGTTGTTCCATTTATGATGTATCAAAGAACCAATAGTATAATCATACACATGATGAAGATTATTAATCCAGAAATCACTTAGGAGTGATCAACTTCAGTCCAAGGAGATGATTAGCATCTCAGAGATTAGATCCAAATCACCAGTCACGACGCTGCCGTCATAAGATGGTTGTATAGAAACACACTCATCCGAGAACATATAGCAGGGCCCGCCAAAATATAGGTCAGGCACCAGCTAAAAGGAGCATACAACTCACAAACCAAACGATTCTAAACATGCAAAGACACAAGCTAGTATAGAAAACAGATGTCATCCGAAGGCGTTCAACTCCCAACATTTCCTGAGACCGGATATTAGATAATTATTGTCAAAAAGAGTAGTTGAGACAAGTAGTCCCCGTGTAATCTTGATGCTGAGTGCACACCTGATCACATAAACTACTGATGTGACAGTGATGTATGTCATGTATCCCATCACCGGTGATGTATATAGGAGAAAGTCCCCACAGACCAAGGCGAGTATAGTGATTAGACCTAAGCTACCTAACTTCACGTTAAAAATCATTAGTTCAAACTCCCCTTTGATAGTAGTCATCAATGAAGCAAAAACAAGAGAACCCCACAATCTGTTAGCTGATGTCACATATATCGGGTCATAAAATATAATACAGATTATAATGACTGGCTTCAGCTCAACATTTGTCAAATATATAGACAGACATTCATTTTCGACAATAACAAGGATACAGAACAGACTAATGATCAGATGTTAGTTACACTCAATCTCGTAAAAAAACATGTAATTCTCTGTCTGTATTGAGCCCTTGATCCACCGCTCGCAATTTTATGAGCCATTTGGATTCCAATTTCTTTAATGCTAATGTTTTGTCCCCTCCTCGTGGATTATCCTTAACCACGGCAATCCCATGAAATCTAATGTGCAGTGCTTCTGAATTGGTGTGAACAGTGTTATAATGTACTGCAAGGGGATAGTTCTCATTACAATTGCGAATTGCTCAAATATGTTCTTGTACCCTCTCCTTGAGCGGTCTAATCGTGCTGCCAATATAGATTAAACTGCATTGACAAATGATGCTGATGGAGCAGAGAAAATAAAAAATTTTAACCCCTAACAAATTTTATAAATAATTAATAAAAATGTTCGTTTAAATGTATTAATCAACAATGTATGTGAGGGAAGGGTAACACGCAAGTATATATGCTGAATAATCTATTAACGAATGTCTGTGTGTCTAATTATAACATAAAATAATTGCGTACTAAATAAATAATAAATGCATGATTTGTGCTTCATAGAATATAAACGTGTCGTTGCAAAAACAATAGTGATGGTAAGTAAGGAACAGCTTAAATGTTGCTTTCTGCTAGGTAATAACTAATTGGGGTACGTAGATGACGGGAGGGAAACGAAAAGGCTATGTTTCTCTATTTTAATTATGTTTTGTTTATTTCTAAATAGTGCTTCTAAGTCTAAACGAGTGGCGATATAAAATGGCTGCCGGTTATTAGAGTGCGCATGTGCTGGGAAAACGCGTGACAAGGGAGAAAAAGTTGGAGAAAGGCTAGCCACGTGATGGTGCTGAAAGGCAAGGATGCAAGAATGGTCAAGGCTGATGTGACCTAATTGAACTGATAGTGTGCCGTGGTGGTCAGCAAAGAGTCGTGGGAAACCGTTTTAAGAGAAAGGACAATGCCTGCAGAGTTCTCGAATGTATCGAAAGAAGTTACAAATGTACTGATCGAAGCGGATGGAAACATGTCTTGAACTGTGAGAAAGGAAATGAACATATACATTCCAAAAGAACAAGCTGGATCCGGGAGAACTTGATTAAGAATGAATAGATGAAATGAGTGAACCAATGAAAGAAAAGCGCGTTATTAATGTTGCAACAATTTAGTTAGCAAAGTTAGAATTAGGGTATGAGAAGGCCTACTCTTAGTGGGAGTGTAGTCGCAGTCAGAGTCGGTGTTGGAGTTGGTGGCTTCCAGTACTTGGTGTTCCAGATCGATCCATTTTACTGAGCGGGAGATGCTGAAAGACTGTTAGATGAGACAGGTTGCGGTAGCTGATGCTGACAAGCTGAAGTTTCTGTTGCTGTCTTATTTTTCCAGTTGAGTATGAGAATCAGGTTATTTTTAAATCTTAAACTTAGGTTAGAAATCATTAGGCTAAATTAGGAAGATAGGCAGGTAATTAGGGTTTTGCTTCATGACAAAATTTCCTTTCTGCAATAAAATTGATTTTGCTTAATAAATATTTGAATTAATAATGAATGAATAATTGAATAAAAGTCTAAATTCTTTCTCATGCTTTTAAAATTATATAAAATTTAAGATTCTTAAATCAAACGACTCAGTGGTTATTTTACTAAATGATTATGAAACTGGTAATTGGTTATTGTGATTTAGCTGGTCTTAATCACTATAAACTGATTTCTCACTAGATGATCCATCGACAAAACAATGAGCAGGAATATCTTAAGAAATAACCAAGAAAGTGATAGGTTAAGGTAATAAGGTATCCCGGCTCCTTCCAGCGGTACATAAATGATGTTTTTCATTTAGTTCTCCTATTTCTCCTAGGAGTATAGAATTTCGTCAAGGTGTAGAGGAAATCCAGGTGTGTGTGTGTGTGTGTGATAGGCGATGTTATGGGCCCCATCGTTTTGTGGATGTGAGAAAATATAAGTTGCCCCTGGATGACCGATAAGTGACCTAGGAGGAAAATAGTTTTTATTGTATCCGCTGCATCAGATTTCTTGGTAGCAGAGTTATGGTTTCTATAGATTAGTTTGGTGATTATTGATTATTGATTATTTTTGATGACTAATACTATATGTTGAGTCGTGTTATGTTATATGTGAGTTTTCACGCTTCTGGGATGTAGGAAGTGGAACACGTGTGGCAAGAGAAGTCACATGGAATTTGGTACATGGTCTGAATTCAATTTTGGTAATAACACAGGTTGTGTTATGTTAGGGATTTCTGTACGAAAGGTGTGTAACTGAGATAGCAAATCACGTTTTCTTGTGAAACTCTGGCCTTAATTCTCAGGAGCATAGTCTCCACATGTGTCTTATCCCCAGAGAAACGGGTTAATTGTTTGTTTGAAAGAAGGGTAAGGTAGAGGGAAGTGCTACTTTATCGGCGAAAGTTAATAATTCTGTGGTAGGGTAGAGGTAAGCGCTGCCTACTGGAAATACAGGATTCTTGTGTAAAAGGAGAAAGCTGTCACTTTGGTTTAGCGAATCAGACTATGGAATTGTTTTAATTGTTGTAACTAACGAAGAAACAGTGAAAAGAAGAATTGCCGATAATTTTTGTAAAGGAGGGGTAAAAGAGCAGGAGTGACATCGACAGTGCCGCGCTAGGATTGGATAGTGCGCTAGTCACGTGAACACAGAGACAAGAGTGACGTAGAAAAGTGCCGCGCTAGGATTGGTTGGTCCGCGGACGAAGGGAATCGTTCTGATTGGTGTGTTGGTGTGAGTCGCGCTGTGATTGGTTAAAGTTCCGTACACGGAACAGTGCTGGTTTGAAGAGAAAAACCAATCGAAAACATGCCGTATTTCGAGTATGAAAGGGAGAGAACGTCATGGACGACAAAAATTAAGAACTTCTTTAAGAAAGACAAAAAGGTTGTGACTAGAGAGGGACAAGTAATTCCTCCGCCGAAATCAGCAGCTTCACATATGATGCTGAAATATGGATATCATACATGCATATGGTTAGAAAATTGGGCAAAGTATACGAAGAATGATGGTGCATTAGCTTTCCCTGAGAATGGTTCATTTAGTGTAGCGGTTTTGCGAAATTTGAGAGAAAAGATGACAAATTTAGAACCTAGACCTAGACTGACACAGTTTGAAGCGCTGACGGAATGGGAAGATGAGATGTATGAGCGAGAGAGATTCAGAGGTTTAAGGGATCATGAGTTTATGCCTGGAAGAATGTGGGGAATAAATCATGAGGATAGAATAAAACGATGGAGATGTGCTAACATGACAGGAGGTTTGTTTCCGGCTTTTACAGTTGAGGAAGAGACTAAGAGAAAACGTACTGAGAAAAAGAAACATATGGAGAGGGAAAAATATATGCATGAGAGTGAAACGGATGATGAATTGCTGGAAGATATTCTAAATAGAAATCCCCCTCCGTATCAGCAGAGTTCTACAGTGGTGACACCAAATGCGCCGCAAATAGAGACTGTGCGAAATAAAAGTCCGGTAAAAAGAATTGAAATAAATAGGTCACAAGATCAAATAAGAACTTCACAAAATGAAGGAGTAGAAAGTGACCATGCAACTGAATTAGCAAGAACAACAAAAGAACTGACTGAGAAAATTAGGGAATTAACGAAAAACATGGAAGCTGTAACTGTACCCGTAACAATAGGTCCAGTAATACCAATTTTTGAGAATCAGAAAATTGATGAACGATCTTTAGTGATTCCTATGAGTTCACAATTTCAGAGAGAAAAAGAAAGGATGGAACCAAGTGCAAGTACAAGTAATTTGGCTAGTACCTACAGACCAAGTCCACCTACAAATTTGACTGTGAATGAGTGTAATGGTAGGAAAATGCATATGGTAACAGAATCCGCAACAGAGACTCCTGAAAAGAGTGGTAATTGGATAGAACTAAATAATACACCCATAGGTCCGACTCCTGATGAGTTAAATGAGTGGATGAAGGCATTTAAAATAAAAGAACCAGAAGAAAAACCATTAGATGTAATTAGGTTAAAGATTGACATGGAAGAATTAATTTTAGGGACGATTGGTAGAGAAAAGCAAAAAAATTACCAGGATGATGAAATCATGTTTCTGTGCAAAAGTATTACATGGAGAGCTAAAAATTTACATGACAAACTAGAAGAGATAGCAAGTGAAATTGGAGTAGATTTTGCGAAAGTGAAAACATTTCAGAAACCGTACAGAGTAGACTTTTGTGAGAAAGATATTGAAAACTTGAATACAGCAGGAAGGCTGACACAGATAAAAGAGTTAATTGTTTTACTGAGAAAATGGGGTGATGTGGACAGATGGAAAGTTAGATGGACAAAAAAGAATGAGAAAACTACAGACAAAGCTTCTTTGGCTTTTATGATAACTGAAAAAGAACCTGTTGCAAGAGAATACCCTATGAGAGAAACTCCAGGTGGTAGTTATGTGCATGTTCCCTGGACTAGACAAGATATATTGTCATTTACGAATGAATTCCCGAAACTGAGAGAGAAACCAGTTGAATGGTACCGACAAGTGGAGAGGTTTGTGAAGGTTTCAAAAGTGTTGTGGATAGATTTAGATGGATTATTTGACATAGTGGTGCCAACTGATTTGTGGTCTGAGTGTAAAATTACAGTTGACTGGCCAACTACAGAATATCCAAGAGATCCTAAGACAGGAGCTCCAGGTCCTGAGGTGATGAGGAAGTACGATAAGGTGATTACCTTTTTGAAAAATAAGATTCCTCCTAAAGAAACAGATTGGGTAAAAATCGATAGAACTACACAGGAAAGTAAGGAGTCTGTACACGCCTATTATGAGAGGTTGTTGTTGGTCTTCAAGCAGTATAGTGGATATGAGGAGTTGAGTGAAAAAGATATGAGTCATTTCGTATACAGATTTGTGTTTGGGCTGAAACCAGAGATTAGTGAAATGATTAAACAACATATGATTAACTGGCAAAATGTCACGGTAGATGAGGTACTGAGGTATGCTAAGTATTGTAGTGATGATATTGAGAGTAGACAGCGTAAATTGAAAGAGAAGGCAATGTGGGCACAGGTGAAAGTGGCAGAAAAGCAAGAAGCTCAATTGGACAATAATAGTGGGAATGAAACAGGACAGAATAAATCGCGACCTAACATAGGTAAAGGGAAAGGTCAAGTGAGTCTAGAGGAGGCAAAGAAGAAATGGCCCTGTCATAATTGCGGAAAATTAGGGCATTGGAGAAACGAGTGTAAGTTCCCACCTAAACCTAATCCGGAAAATCAATCATTAACTCCACAGGTGCAGAATGAGGTAGTTGTTCAACAAGGTCAGGTGCCACAACCACCACTTCCCAACACTGTTAACCAGCAAAGATACAGTACAGAAACAGGATTCTACGGAGGAGAGCAGGTAACACAGTTGCCGCGAGCAGCTAACATTTCTCAGTATTGGTTGCGACAGAGTGAGGATGAGGCGGATGAAAGTTTCTGATGGTGCCTAGGAGAGGGAAAAGAGTGCGTACTTGGCGCAACTCTAGAGGTAGATCAGTCAGGTCCCTTTGTGGATGGAGAAGTGAATGGTGCAAAAGTAACATTCCTTGTCGATACTGGAGCTACCCGTTCTACTGTTAGATCAGTGGAAATTCCAAACCTTCCTCTCTCAGGTGAATACATCCAAGTAGTAGGAGTAGCAAATCAGCAGATTAAAACACCACTTACTGAATTAGTGGAAGTAAAAATTGGTTCTTTTAGCAAAATGCATAGATTCGTAGTGTGCGATTGTAGTCCTGTAAATCTCTTAGGTCGTGACCTTTTGTGCAAAATGAATTGCACAATTTATTGTACGCCAGATGGAATTGGATTTCAGACCCCAGATGAAGATGTATTGTATAAAGTAACATTGATGAATCAGGAACCTGAAATGAATGGTTTGTTTCCTGCATTTGATGCAGAAAAACTTCCAAAAGAACTGAAAAATGCAGTGAAAGAAAATGTGTGGGATTTTACAGGAGAAGATATTGGATTAATGAAAGAAGTAGATCCCGTAAAAGTAACACTAAAAGAAGGAACAACTTACCCAAATACGCCACAGTATAAATTGACTCCAGAAATAATTGAAGGAATAACTCCTGTAATAAATAAAATGATTGAACAGGGAATTCTAAAGGAAATAATGAGCAGTCCATGTAATTCACCTATTATGGGACTGAAAAAGCCAAACGGAACATATAGAATAGTACAGGATTTGAGAAAGATCAACAAAATAGTTGTGCCTTGTTGTCCAATAGTGCCAAACCCTGCAGTAATTCTATACCAAATTCCACACGAAGCTGAGTGGTACACAGTGATAGATTTGTGTCACGCATTTTTCTCTATTCCTTTACATCCAGTTAGCCAGCCATTATTTGCGTTCCGGTTCGGAGAGCATATTTTGGCATGGTGCCGAATTCCTCAGGGGTATACAGAAAGCCCCTCAATCTTTAATCAGATTTTAAAGAAGTCCCTGGAAGATTTGAAAATGCCAGAAAAGTCAGTGATGGTGCAGTATATCGATGACCTGTTGGTGGCATCGAAAACAAAAGAAGCATGTGTAAGCGATACAATTGCTTTACTGAACCATCTAGAGAAAAGAGGACATAAAGTGTCCCCTTCGAAATTGCAATTTTGTCAAAAAGAAGTCCAATATTTAGGGCATAAAATTGAGAAAAGAGTGCGAAAGATAGCGACAGAAAGAGTAAAAATGATTCAAGGAATGAGAGCACCAATGACGCAAAGAGAGGTAAGAATGTTTCTGGGAATGGTTGGATATTGCCGACAATGGATAAGTGGTTTTTCCTTGATTGCTAAACCATTACAAAAACTGACCAAGAAGGATGTAAAAGACCCTTTTGAATTGAATGATGAAGAAATGAAATCTTTCAAAGAGTTGAAAAAGAAATTGTGTGAGGCCCCTGCTTTAGGAATGCCTGACTATGAAAAGGATTTTGAATTGTACTGCAGTGAAAGAGATGGATGTGCATTTTCAGTACTGGTGCAAAAACATGGAACAATGAAGAGACCAATTGCTTATTTTTCAGCTGTTTTAGATCCTATAGCAAAAGCGTTGCCTGGATGTCTGAAAGCTGTTGCTGCTACTTGTGTAAGTCTGGAACAAAATGAAGGTATAGTGATGTGGTATCCACTGAGAGTATATGTTCCCCATTCAGTAGAGATTCTTTTGACAAGAACAAAAACACAGTACATGACACATAGTCAGCTGACTAAGTACGAAAAAGTAATCTTGAGTGCAGAAAATGTGACCATAGATAGATGTATGAATGTGAATCCTTCAACATCATTGCCAGATGAAGAGAGTATAATTGAACAAGATGAAGTAGATCATGATTGTCTGAATGTGCTGGAATATTGCACAAAACCAAGAGCTGACATAAAGGATGAGCCTTTAAAAGAATCAGATTATGTCATGTTTGTGGATGGCTCATGCTTGAGAACGAAAGAAGGAGTTCTAAGCGCAGCTTACGCAGTGTGCACAGTGGCAACTGTGATGGAAGCGTCTTGTCTGAAAGGAATAAGGTCTGCCCAAGTTGCAGAACTGATTGCTTTGATTCAAGCATGTAAGTTGGGAAGAAATGTACGAGTTACGATTGTGACCGATAGCCAGTATGGTTTCGGGTTCGTGCATGACTTTGGTCAGATTTGGTCACAAAGAGGTTTCTTGACGTCTGCAGGAACACCTATCAGAAATGGAGATTTTGTTAAGAAACTGCTTGAGGCGATACAGCTGCCTAAGCAGATAGCTGTAGTGAAATGCAAAGCACATAAGAAAAATGAAGATTACATAGCTGTTGGTAATAATTATGCGGATGAGATAGCCAAATATTGTGCAGAGAATATGGTATCCCTAAACAAGAATCGCGAAAGGGAGCATATCTCTTCTCCTTTGCTTTTTACTAACACTGTCGAGACATGGGATGAGGTGAGACAGTTACAGGAAGCTGCAAATGATGAGGAAAAAGATTACTGGATAAAAGCAGGATGTAGAAGACAAGAAAACAATGGTGTGTGAGTTTACAGAGATGAAAGACCAGTTATGCCTGATAGCATGATTGCAGACATGGCACGGATGTACCATGGACAAGCTCATATTGGGAGAGATGCAATGATCAGACTTTTTAGACAAACATGGTATAACCCAAAATTCAGAGCCATAGCTGAAAGTCTTTGTCAAAGATGTCTTATTTGTCAACAGTTTAATCCAGGAAGAAAGACAATAGTGAGTCTAGGAACAATAGGACGAGAAGGAGGTCCGTTCACTAGAATGCAATTAGACTTCATCGAAATGCCCCCTTGTAACAGACTAAAATATGTTCTAGTGGTCGTCTGTTTGTTTTCTCGTTGGGTGGAGGCATACCCCACTAGAAGGAATAATGGAATAACGGTAGCAAAACTTATGCTGCGAGAGTTCATTCCAAGGTATGGTTTTCCAGTCACGGTTGAGACAGATAGAGGAACACATTTTCAAAATGAGTTGATTCAATTAATTTGTGAAGCATTAAGTATTAAACAAAAACTGCATTGTGCATACAGACCAGAGGCTTCTGGGGTGGTAGAGCAAATTAATGGAACAATTAAAAATAGGTTAGGAAAAATGTGTCAAGCTACAGGACTCAAATGGCCCGATGCACGGCCCCTTGTCCTGATGACCATCAGAAGCATTCCTGAAAAGAAAACTGGACTTAGTCCTCATGAGGTGATCATGGGACGAGCAATGAGACAAGCACAAGTACCTGTCAACAAGTTATTGACTATAACTGATGATCTAGTACTGGATTATTGCAAAGGACTGGCTGATGTGGTGCGTTCTGTGTTTCATCAGGTTGGACCGGATGCGACCACTCTTGAAAGAAAACCAGCCCACGACTTGAATCCAGGAGACTGGGTCCGTATAAAAATCCACAGGAGAAGAAACTGTCTAGTTCCTCGCTGGGACGAGCCACGACAGGTAATCCTAGTGACAACAACTGCAGTCAAGTGTGCAGGAGTGAAAAACTGGGTCCATGCCAGCCACACAATCAGAGTTCAAGAACCGGCAGATCGACATGTGAGTCGACGTCTGGAAGTGTGGGATAAGAGTTCAGAGACTGGGACAGAAAGAATAAGAGAAAGGGTGCCAGAACTTGAAGATCGACCTGAAAGTCGACATCTGGGAACCCCAACTGCAAGCACCTCTAAAGAGGAAGAGGAAGAAGAAGAAGAAGAAGGAAAAATTACAGAAATTCCAGAACTTGAAGATCGACCTGTAAGTCGACATCTGGAAATATCTGACACGAGTTCAGGATCTGATGATTCAGTTGAAAACTGTGAAGAATTTCGAAGGAGAACTTGGGGATTTAAACCAATTAGAGAAGAGAATGAACAAGAAAATGATCTAAATGAGCAACCAAGTACAAGTTATGGTGGAAATCCTTCAAAAGTAATATTAATAGACAAAGTAGGGAAAGAGACAAATAAAAAGTTAGAAAATCGAGAAGAACCCCGAGGAGCAATAGGGACAGATAGTGAAACAAAAGAACAGGGAAAATTAGAAGCAGAGAGTGAGAAAAACACCAATTCGGAAGAACATCGAGGAGGGACAGTAATAAGGGAACACAAGAAGGAGAAGACAGATCCACCAGTAAGAGAAGATGAGATCGTAAGTTTCAAAATAAGAGACAATTGTGAAAAAGTTGAAACAGAATCTGAAGAAAGCGGAGAAGAAGAGAAAACAAGAACTGAATCAAGAAAAAGAAACTGGAAATCAGAAAGAGGAGAAAAAGAAGGTGAAGCCAAAAGGCCAAGAAAAGGATACAATTGGCCCAGCAACTATATAAGAAAATTGAGATACAGAATAATCAGAACAGGAGAAAAAAGTGCTGAACAGGTGAATGAAATAACAAGTCAAAAGGAACAAGAAAAGCCAACTGGAAAACGATTGCAAAAGTCTAAAAGAACAAAGAAAGTGAATTCGAAATACAAGTCACCTGAGTGGTTGTACATCGCTCTAACGGATTACAAAGAAGAAGGAAACACTCACGAGAACCCGAGACTAAGAAACCGAATGGGTAAAGGTGAGGTGCAACAAACCTGAAGTGAAGACTTAAAGTGCTTCTGCCGGATGTGACAATTTTACTGGATATGACAAATCACCGGATGTGACAACGAAAGAATTCTGGAAAGAATTAAAAGAAAGTACCAAGCAAAGACTTTTGAAAGCAGAGTGGCATCTAAGTCATTTCTGAGGTGTAGTGACACAATTTTCTGAGATTTAGCAAAAGATAAAAGCAAAATGGAAAATACTAGAGATAGAAGGGATAAATGTGAGTTTGTAAAAAGATGGTGTAAAATGTGCTGCTTTTGTACAGGATTATTAATGACAGTATGGGTAGTTTTAGCAATCACAATTCCTATTAGTATAGCTGTAATAGAAGCAAAGAATGATACTAAACCAGAAAAAGAAACTAATATTAAAGAACCAGTCATCTTAAGAAGTAGTGCAGAATTACATAAGGATAAGTCAGTAACAGAGTTTTCTAAAAATGTTTTTACAAAATTGTTGTACGAATATGTAGAGACAATGGATGTGAGAGATTGTTATGTTTGTATGCAGTTGCCTGCATCAGTGTCAGAAGGTGTGACTTATCATCACCTACCTCTAACTTATGGAATAACCTGTAGTGTCATAGCAAGTTTATTTTATAAAACAGGTAGATTAGAGTTTTATTACACTGATATAGATAAGATTTTTGCAAATGTTCCTGTAGTTCCAGAACTTAACAAAGTAAAACAAGCAAAGGTTTTAGGAGAATTCTTTTTAGAGCATAGAATTTTAACATTAGAAGAAATAGCTAAAAACAACCTTACCTGTGAGTTAAAGAAAGAAGAAAAGATATTTTTAGAAATGGTTGAAGAAAGGAGAATGAAATTTCAAAGAGAAGCAATAAAAGAGAAAGGAACACATCTATGGACGTTTGAGGAAGAAAATCATGAAGGGAAAAAGATAAATGCAGCAATGCCATTAGATTGGCCGCAAACAGGAAAGTTGTGTATTAGGAGAAATAAGACAGTCTATGACAATTATTTTGTAGGTTCCAGTATCTGCCATGACAATTATCAAATTTTGGGAGGTTGGGGATTCAAAGGTGGAAAAGATCCAATATTTCCAGGTATCTATTATATTTGTGGGAATAGAGCTTATTACAGGTTACCGGACCATTGGTATGGAACTTGTTATGTAGGCCTGGTCTTTCCAAAAATCTTTCATATGGACAGAGAAGAAAAAGGAACATACAAGATGATTAATAGCTTTACACGTAGAAAGAGGGAAAGTTTTTCAGAAATTGTAGGTGATATTTTTGGAGCATTAATACCAGCAGTGGGAATATCTTTGAATGCATTTAAAATTCGGAAGTTATCAACAGTAGTAGATCGTTTGTCTACGGATACTGCAGGAGGGTTCTTGATGGTAAATACCGAAATGGTTGCCATGAGAGCTATGGTGATGCAAAATCGGCTTGCCCTTGATATTCTTTTGGCAAAAGAGGGTGGAGTTTGTGGAATGCTGAAAGTCCAACATTGTTGCACTTACATTCCTGATAAAAGTGAAAATATACAAAAGTATATTACAAATATTACAAATTTGCACAAAGAACTAGTTCCACTGGAGGTTGAAAGTGTCCTGGGAAAACTTGGTAGAGGGTTTTCTTCAGTAGCAAATTGGTTAACAAGAATGAGTAGACTAATGATAGGGAAAGTTATAATAATAGCAACTGTAGCAATATTGTTAGCCATGGTGTTGAAAATTGTAATAACGTGTATAAAAAGAAAAGTAAGACAAAATAAGATAAAAAGAAATAACAGAATAATGAAAGAGAGAGAAAGAGAAATGGGTGAAATTGAGTTAGAGAAAATGAAAGAAAGCATGTATAAAGAGACAAGAAGACAAGATGAAATGGAAACAGATGTATAACTAACAAAAAGCAAAAGGATGAAAGACATATGCTGCCTGAAAAAGAAGTATAACTTGGGTTTTATGTGGTGATTTAAAAATCACCAAAGGGGGGAGTTGATGGAGCAGAGAAAATAAAAAATTTTAACCCCTAACAAATTTTATAAATAATTAATAAAAATGTTCGTTTAAATGTATTAATCAACAATGTATGTGAGGGAAGGGTAACACGCAAGTATATATGCTGAATAATCTATTAACGAATGTCTGTGTGTCTAATTATAACATAAAGTAATTGCGTACTAAATAAATAATAAATGCATGATTTGTGCTTCATAGAATATAAACGTGTCGTTGCAAAAACAATAGTGATGGTAAGTAAGGAACAGCTTAAATGTTGCTTTCTGCTAGGTAATAACTAATTGGGGTACGTAGATGACGGGAGGGAAACGAAAAGGCTATGTTTCTCTATTTTAATTATGTTTTGTTTATTTCTAAATAGTGCTTCTAAGTCTAAACGAGTGGCGATATAAAATGGCTGCCGGTTATTAGAGTGCGCATGTGCTGGGAAAACGCGTGACAAGGGAGAAAAAGTTGGAGAAAGGCTAACCACGTGATGGTGCTGAAAGGCTAGGATGCAAGAATGGTCAAACTGATGTGACCTAATTGAACTGATAGTGTGCCGTGGTGATCAGCAAAGAGTCGTGGGAAACCGTTTTAGGAGAAAGGACAATGCCTGCAGAGTTCTCGAATGTATCGAAAGAAGTTACAAATGTACTGATCGAAGCGGATGGAAACATGTCTTGAACTGTGAGAAAGGAAATGAACATATACATTCCAAAAGAACAAGCTGGATCCGGGAGAACTTGATTAAGAATGAATAGATGAAATGAGTGAACCATTGAAAGAAAAGCGCGTTATTAATGTTGCAACAATTTAGTTAGCAAAGTTAGAATTAGGGTATAAGAAGGCCTACTCTTAGTGGGAGTGTAGTCGCAGTCAGAGTCGGTGTTGGAGTTGGTGGCTTCCAGTGCTTGGTGTTCCATATCGATCCATTTTACTGAGCGGGAGATGCTGAAAGACTGTTAGATGAGACGGGTTGCGGTAGCTGATGCTGACGAGCTGAAGTTTCTGTTGCTGTCTTATTTTTCCAGTTGAGTATGAGAATCAGGTTATTTTTAAATCTTAAACTTAGGTTAGAAATCATTAGGCTAAATTAGGAAGATAGGCAGGTAATTAGGGTTTTGCTTCATGACAAAATTTCCTTTCTGCAATAAAATTGATTTTGCTTAATAAATATTTGAATTAATAATGAATGAATAATTGAATAAAAGTCTAAATTCTTTCTCATGCTTTTAAAATTATATAAAATTTAAGATTCTTAAATCAAACGACTCAGTGGTTATTTTACTAAATGATTATGAAACTGGTAATTGGTTATTGTGATTTAGCTGGTCTTAATCACTATAAACTGATTTCTCACTAGATGATCCATCGACAAAACAATGAGCAGGAATATCTTAAGAGATAACCAAGAAAGTGATAGGTTAAGGTAATAAGGTATCCCGGCTCCTTCCAGCGGTACATAAATGATGTTTTTCATTTAGTTCTCCTATTTCTCCTAGGAGTATAGAATTTCTTCAAGGTGTAGAGGAAATCCAGGTGTGTGTGTGTGTGTGTGATAGGCGATGTTATGGGCCCCATCGTTTTGTGGATGTGAGAAAATATAAGTTGCCCCTGGATGACCGATAAGTGACCTAGGAGGAAAATAGTTTTTATTGTATCCGCTGCATCAATGCAATACACTACATGTTTCGTATTGCAATTCATAAAATCATGTATCTTATGTACTTGTGTCGTGTTATAGGAGAAACTGGTCTTCTTATTTTCTGCAAACTGACATACATTGCACATCGTACATTTGAAAAAACCTTTCGGTTTGTTAGGTAACCACATATTGTTTGGCTCACTCATTGGATTGATTTTAATAGAGGGACTCAAAATGTTTCTCAAAGTTCTACCCCTTTTGTATACAATTCGGGGCTTCTTAGAAACATACGGATCCAAATCATGATCCATCCTCAAAAGTTGCCAGTGTTTGTTGAGTGTCTTGAAGTTTAGGCTGCTCTGTGAATTGAATTGCGTTATTAATGCAATCCTGTCACCTTCTGATTTACGATTGTCACGCATAGTACTGATACTTTGATTACAGTTATAATCTTTGGCTGTGCGGTTATTTCCCTGTCAGGGAACACTACTACCTGTTCTTTTCCTGAATCTTTGTAAGTGTTTACCGGCACTCCAGTTTCTTTGTAGGCGTGATCAGATTGAGGAGATCAATCGGCAATATAGTAACACATTAGTTTCTAGAATGGCAGAGAATGATAACTATCCCCTTGCAGTACATTATAACACTGTTCACACCAATTCAGAAGTACTGCGAATTAGATTTCATGGGATTGCCGTGGTTAAGGATAATCCACGAGGAGGGGACAAAACATTAGCATTAAGGAAATTGGAATCCAAATGGCTCATAAAATTGCGAGCGGTGGATCAAGGGCTCAATACAGACAGAGAATTACATGTTTTTTACGAGATTGAGTGTAACTAACATCTGATCATTGGTCTGTTCTGTATCCTTGTTATTGTCGAAAATGAATGTCTGTCTATATATTTGACAAATGTTGAGCTGAAGCCAGTCATTATAATCTGTATTATATTTTATGACCCGATATATGTGACATCAGCTAACAGATTGTGGGGTTCTCTTGTTTTTGCTTCATTGATGACTACTATCAAAGGGGAGTTTGAACTAATGATTTTTAACGTGAAGTTAGGTAGCTTAGGTCTAATCACTATACTCGCCTTGGTCTGTGGGGACTTTCTCCTATATACATCACCGGTGATGGGATACATGACATACATTACTGTCACATCAGTAGTTTATGTGATCAGGTGTGCACTCAGCATCAAGATTACACGGGGACTACTTGTTTCAACTACTCTTTTTGACAATAATTATCTAATATCCGGTCTCAGGAAATGTTGGGAGTTGAACGCCTTCGGATGACATCTGTTTTCTATACTAGCTTGTGTATTTGCATGTTTAGAATCATTTGGTTTGTGAGTTGTATACTCCTTTTAGCTGGTGCCTGACCTATATTTTGGCGGGCCCTGCTATATGTTCTCGGATGAGTGTGTTTCTATACAACTCTCTTATGACGGCAGCGTCGTGACTGGTGATTTGGATCTAATCTCTGAGATGCTAATCATCTCCTTGGACTGAAGTTGATCACTCCTAAGTGATTTCTGGATTAATAATCTTCATCATGTGTATGATTATACTATTGGCTCTTTGATACATCATATATGGAACGCCTTTTCCATGTATACATGGCGGCCCTTTGGTTTATCGACGCATATGTATACAGCAGTGTTGATGTGGACATGTGGTTATTGCCACATGTTTGTTTTTTTGGCAGATGTACAACACTTTTGAATATGGCGGCTTACGGTGTATTGCGATCAGAGACCCTCCTAGTGGTTGTGGTATGGTCATGTAAATTTTGTCACGTGACCCAAATGTATCATTGCAGGGAATTAATAACATTCTCGTAATGACATCCGCTACTTATTACTTTACTCTAGTCCGGTTTTCTTAATAATAATTATGTTATTGACTCTAAATATCTTTCTATACGCAGTATTAATTTATTAACCATGTCTGGTTGCCCGCCGCATATGGGGCGTATAGTATATTCTAAGATGGCGGCATATTTTTGACTATTGCCACAGTTCTAGATTGCAGTCTTGTTGGAGTCATGTGATTTTTGTCACATGACTTCAGCCCGCTACTTGATAAGCAAGGAATGGCGAGGGCTGTTTCCTTTACTTTTTCGCCATTACCCACACGGCCGTTTGCAGAGGAGACGTTTTGTATTTGGAGGTGAGTGCTTCCAGGATAAGGGATTACATTGTTAGAGTAGTTTGTGTACTATTTTGGGTTCAATACATACATTTAGTGGCATAATTGTTCTTCTATTTTCAGGGGTCAACTTATCAGGGTTGTACCTTACAGTGTCCAGGTGATATTTATCCACTCAGGACCGATAATACTGTGGGACTATAAAGCTTATCATTGCTACGGTGACCATCAACATGATACTTGTTTCTCTTTCTACATGTGAAGGATTGGGATTTTAGTGTTGGGTGAGTTTCTGTGTTTGATTTTTTGATCTGGCCTAACGCATTGACTTCACAAGGTTCAGTTTTATTTTTGGTCCCGTGTGTTTATGTCATTTCAGGCCATATCTGGGCCTAGTATAGCTGTGCGCTTTGTGGGATTCTACTGAGTGGCGAAAGGCCAGAGCCAGCAGTGTGACTTTTTATCATTGGTGAGTGTGAATTGTACGCCGTACTGGAGAACGATGACACACAGGTACTAGTTCTGTACCAGGGGCTCGATTATTTGACCTTGTGTTTTATAATGATGGGGTATAGTGGTCAATATGTAGTGAGTTTATTATGTTAAGAGAGGGTTTCTATGTTGATTCTTTTGGTCACATTGATGTGTGTTTTTCATTATGATAACATGTATGTTGATTTATTTGCAAACCTTTTAGGTATACTGTGGCACTTGTTTGGAGATTATGATACACTGGTAGTTGTCAATCGCGGTTTGTGGTGAACATGTTTTATATTATGCTTTTTGTGCTACCGCCACACTACAAAACCCGTTCTATGGCTTGTCAGTATAGTTGTATTTTGTGTTGTGCTCATTGAGAATATAACAGTGCTAACTTATATAAATACATTGTTTGTCTAAAACAACTTTTTTTTGATCTTGTATATAGTTCTATCACATAGGTCGCAGTATCCTTATTTGGAACCTGGTTCTACTCACATCTGATGCACTGCAGTGACGGATTGCGTATACATTACAGTTCGCCAATATTCCCAAATCGTGGTGGGTGTTTAGTTGTATCTTCCCTTATATTTTTTATAATTAGATGTTCACCCCTGGCTTTGGGGTGTCAATGATGGTGAAGGCTCTACACTATTACATTGAGAGTGTATGTTTAGTTCATAATTTTGTTCATTTTATTTTTCGACGTTTAGTGTTATAGACACATTTGGATATTCTATGGCTTTTGGTACTTTGAGTCTTGTGTCTTTTTCTCTACACCTTTACTTTTTCGGTGGTTCGTGATCTCTTCTTTTTCAATCACAGGCATAATATGTCTTTTCTTCCTTGCAATACTTGAATGATTATTATTCTAGGATTAAGGTTTGTCTTCTTTCATTACATCAGATCATTGGGTTTGTTATTTATATGTATAATAGAAATGTAATTGTGTAAAATGTGCTTTTTAACTTTATTACAATATTGTATATAGTACATTGATTTTAGAATATTTGTTATTCCAGCCTTGAAAAAGTCTGTGTATCGGACGAAACACGTGTCGGCTAATCGTGTGCTGGGAATTTTAATTTTTGGACTTCAATAAAGTATATAAGAAAACTCTATTTGATGATCTGATTGGATTCCTTTGAATGGACTGGTGTTTCCTTATCATCTTCGTTGCGCAAGAGATCCAAAACTATATCAATTGATTACTTTGACCCATGACCAAGACTGTTTTTGGTTAATTAAACAAGTTAAGTTGAATGGTTGTGCTGCAATAGCTTCGTTTTTTTGTAACTTAAAAGTACATGTCCAACCTTATAATTGCACAGCACCATGCCCTATGGGATACTTGGGGCCTACATTAGGGGTGCCTTATATGTAATAAAAGGGGAGTTTAAAGCTTAGCAAGGGGATTTAAATGCCATGTCGACATGGCAGTTTAAAACTGCATTCAGGCTGCAATGGCAGGCCTGGGACATGATTTAAGGTGCAACGTAAGTGGGGGGCAAAAAAAGTGCTGCAGGCCTACTGGTAGCATTTAATTTACAGGGTCTGGCTATATGGTAAAGCACTCAACAAGGGACTTATAAGTAAATTAAATAAGCTGATTAGGAAAATGCCAATCAAACCATGTGTAGGGGAGTGAGCGCAAGCACGTTAGCACTGGTTAGCAGTGGTTAAGTGCATAGAGTCCTAAGGCCAACAAAAACAAATTCAACAAAAAATAGAGGCAGGTAGGCAAAAGGTTTGGGGGAAGACCACCCTAAGGCTGACATGTCTAACACGTCCTCCCCCCAGCTGAAAGTGGGGAGAACTACCCAACCTCCTAGGAGTTATCATTAGTAATGCAGAAGAACCTGGAGAGACCATTGGAGTGGTCTGACCCAGGTCAGTGTTCCACTGTAAAGTCTATTACCTGAGATGGACCACCTCAACAATTTTGGGTTCTCACCCCTCATTTGCATTAGCTACCTTAGGGGCCTCTGGTCTTTCTGAACCTGGAAGGGAGTCCCAAACAAGTATAGTCTCAGCTTCTTTAGTGCTCAGACCACAGCAAAGGCTTCTCTTTCAATAGCACTCCACTTCTGTTCCATGGGAAGAAACCTCCTAGAGATAAAAGCTACTTGTTGGTCTAGGCAGTCATCATTGAGCTGTGATAAGACTGTCCCTATGCCATGCTCTGAAGCATCTGTTTGAACAATAAATTGCTTGGAAATGTCAGCGGCCTTGAGCAGAGGGGCTGTGCACAAGGGCTGTTCGAGGGAGTCAAGGGCTTTCTGGCAAGCCTCTGTCCTTATCATGTTCCTGGTCTGCTTCTTGGAAGTCAGCTCAGTCAAGGGGACAACAATGGTGCCATATCCCTTGACAAACCCCCTATAATAGCTTGGTCCTTGCCTCAGTTTGAGTTTTTGGGGTTTCTTAGGCCTGAATAGTCTCTATATTGGCCTGGAGAAGCTGCACCTTACCCCCGCCCACCAGGTGTCGCAAGTACATCACAGACCCCTGCCCTACCTGGCACTTACTGGCCTTGATAGTCAGGCCTGCGTTTTGCAGGGCCTGAAGCACTTTTGCAGGTGAAAGAGGTGGTCCTTCCAGTTGCTACTGAAGACAGCTATGTCATTCAAGTAAGCAGGACTAAAGACCTCCATACCAGCCAAGAACTGGTTCACCAGCCTCTGGAAGGTGCAGGGGCATGGTTCAGTCCAAAGGGCATCACTTTAAGCTGAAAGTAGCCCCCTGGAGTAGAAAAGGCTGATCTCTCTTTAGCCCCTGCAGTTAGGGTAATCTTCCAGTGTCCTGAAGTTAAATCAAAAGTACTCAGGAACTCTGCAGCCCCTAATCGGTCTATTACGTTATCTGCTCTGGGAATTGAGTGAGCATCAGTTTTAGTAACTAAGTTGAGCACCCTGTAGTCCACACAGAACTGGAGTTCTGGGGAGGTGCCCGATGGGGAATGTTTTGTTACCAGCACTACTTGGCTGGACCAAGGCCTACTGGAGTGCTCAATCACCCGTAACTAACTCCATCATCTTAGAGGCCTCCTCTTTGATGCTGGCCCTCACTTTGTCAGACAGCCTGTATATTTAGTTTTTTACAGGGGGGCTGTCTCCAGTGTCAATATCATGGGTATACAGATGTGTAAGTCCAGGAGTGAGGGAAAACGGGGAGGCAAACTGTCCCAATAACTGGTGACAGTCCTCCGTGCTATTCTGGATTGGGGGGAGGGAAGAGGTTGACACCCTCCACTGACCCGTCTTTCTCTTTTGATGACAGAGAGTCAAGGAGAGGTTCGCTCTCCTCCTCCATCATCTGTCACCAGCAGCATAGTGAACTCAGACCTTTCATAGTGTGGCTTGAGACGGTTGTAATGAGGAACCCTTAAGGGCGGTCTGGGGGTCTTGAGGTCCACCAGGTAGGTGGCCTCGCCTTTCTTTCAATGATCTCATAAGGCCCAGTTCACCGGTCTTGGATGGCCCTGGACTCCACAGGCTCCATTACCCATACTTTCTGCCCAGGTCGAAATTCCACAGGGGTAGCCGTCTGGTCATACCTCTGCTTCATAACCTCCTGGCTAGCCTCCAAGTTCTCCCTTTCTTCCTGAACTTGCCCATCTGGTTTCTGAGGGCTAGCATGTAGCTAACCACATTTTGGGGGGGGGCTCTTGGGAGCTTGCTCCCACCCCTTCTTAACCAGAGTGAGAGGTCCCCTAACAGGGTGACCATACAGAAGTTCAAAGGGGCTGAATCCAACCCCCTTCTGTGGCACGTCTCTGTAGGCAAAGAGTAGGCTTGGTAAGAGTATATCCCACTTCCTCCTCATGAACTCAGGCAGGCCCATAATCATGCCCTTCAGGGTCTTGTTGAATCTTTCAAGAAAAGCCCAGTTGTTTGGGGATGGTAGGGAGTGGAGACCTTGTAAGTTACTCCAAACTCCTTCCACATTGACTTCATGAAGTTAGTGCCCCTGACAGACACCAATTCTTTGGGGAAACCCATTCTTGTGAAAATCCCCATCAGTGCACTAGCCACTGCAGGTGTATTTGCAGACTTCAACGGTATTGCCTCTAGGTGTCTAGTGGAATGGACCACCAAGACCAGGATGAACCTGTTGCCTGAGACTATCTTGGGGTCTAAGGGTCCAACAATGTTGATTTCCCGCCCTTTTAAAGGGGATGCCAATGACAGGCAAGGGATTCATGGGAGCTTTCAGCTTTTCCCTGGTCTTCCCACTTGCCTGGCAGGTTAAGCAAGTCCTACAGAATGCACTTGAGAAGATCTTCATCACCGGCCAGTAAAAGTGGGCGACAAGCCTGGCAAAGGTCTTGTCTTGCCCCAGATATCCTGCCAGGGGTATTTCATGAGCCAGCCCCAATAGGAAGGTGCTGTAGCATTGGGGAACTACCAACACA
The DNA here is from genome assembly GCA_963921515.1 of Calotriton arnoldi. Taxonomy (NCBI): domain Eukaryota; kingdom Metazoa; phylum Chordata; class Amphibia; order Caudata; family Salamandridae; genus Calotriton; species Calotriton arnoldi. The sequence goes on from CAWUFW010002595.1 coordinate 366,816, forward strand.
TCTGTTGCCCCATGCACAGGTACCTTAAGATCACTATACAGGAGGTTGTTCTTCCAGTATGTGAGGTGATCTCCAGAGCTGCCTTATGCCCTCCGGGCTTGGGAACTCCTTCTGTGCCTTAAAGAATTCTTCCATGGTGGGTCCTCCTTCTGCTTGCCTTCCAGCAAGCTCAGGCAGGTCACCAAGAGAGGCAATGTCCTCCCCAGTAGGCTCTGGGTCGACGTCATCCGGCGCCCGATCCACCTCCACTGTGGGACATTCAGGGGCTGGTTTCTCACGTCCCTTACCCTTCCCTCTCTTGGCAGCTATATAGGCCATTTTTCCAGGCTTCAGACATCCCTGACACCCCTCTTGGGCAGCCATGGACCTGGTGGTCTCACAGACCCACTCAGGTAACCCGAACATTTCCAGATGTGACTTGATCTCCACTTCCTTCCTGGAAGTGTGCTCAAGATCATTGCCTAACAGTTCACAGGCATGGCAGGGCTCACAACAACTTTCAGAAGACCTGAGACACACACCCCCCCATTCAAAGGGTATCAGAGCCACAGGGTAGGGGCTTTTCTGGTTGTCTGCTACTACAACCTGGTGAATTATATTGGGAATCACTTGCTCTGAGGACACCTAATGACCCCTTAAAGTAGTCATACTGGCTCCCATGTCCCTCAGAGCCTCCACCATCTGCCCATTGATGGTGACCCACTGCCTATGTTTAGAAGTATTAGAAGGCATGGGGGCTTTGGGCACCATCTCCTTGTCACCCAGAGACAGTAGAGTAACCTGACTTCTCGCCCCTCCCCCATGAACTGGGACCATTTCATTCCCAAGCACTAAGCTAGCCGGCCATGGGGTCTTTCTCCCACTGGGGAGCCGTGCCCGCCTGGGGTACTTGAGATCACCCTTGAAGTGCCCATACTCATAACACTCAGAGAACCTAGGGGCAGACTAGATATGATTCTTATGAGAGAAACCTTTCTTATGGTGGCAAGATTGGCACTGTGACCCTCTCCCTTGAGAACTATTTTGGGGTCCTTGAAAGAACTCCTCCTGTTTATCCCCCCACCCCCTCTTTCTTTTGAGGGAACTCTGACTACCCCTTTGGGAGTCCCCCCAGATGCCTTCTCGCACACTCTGGTGCTGAACCAGAGGTCCCCCTCGTCAGCAAGTTTCCAGAGGTGCAGCTCTGTAAAACAGATATTGAGCACGCGCTCTTTCAAAATCATGTTGTACATACCAGTAAAATCATTTACTTTGCTTCCCCTTACCCAGCCCTTCAGTACCTAACTGGAATAATCTAAGAAGTTCACCCAGGACTGGTTTGGGAGTTAGAGGCTGTCCCTGAACCTTTGACAGTACTTCTCAGTGGTCACCATAAACTTGGTAAGAAGAATGGCATTCGTGAGGGCATACTTGGTCTGGTCCTCTACCTCAAGTGTCAGGAATGTGTCCCTCCCCACTGTGAGATTGTAAGTCCACAAGCTACCCTCCCAGCACTCCCCTGGGACCTTGTGTACCATCAGAGCTACCTCATATGCTGAGAACCATTTATGTATATCATCTCCCACCACATAACTGGGCACCAGGTCCTTGGGTATGCGGACCCTCACCTCTCCAGTGGGCACTGCTGGTATGCTGCCACCAATATTGCTGGACTCCATCTGCTTTGCTCTATAGTCCTGCTCCCTGAGACTGAGCTCATGGGCCATCCTCCTCTTCTCCATAGGCAGTCTCTCCCTTGCCATCCTCTCCTCAGATTCCAGTTTTAGTTTGGCTAGCTCCAGCTCCAGTTTGAGCTTCTATCATCCAGCTATTGTGGGGTCAGGCCTCTGGAAGACACACTGCTCCCTACTCCATCCGGGGCGTCCTGGTCATCTGCTGGGGTTGAGTTGGGCTCCCCTGGCAGCTCTAGATCTTGGGCTGGGTCCTCTACTCCCTCATCCTCTGTTTGTGCTCCCATCTCCTCATTGCCATCATCATCCTCCGCTCCTAATCAATCAATCAATCAATCAATCAATCAGGGGTTTGTTAAAGCGCGACTACTCACCTGTAAGGGTCTCAAGGCGCTAGGGGTGGGGGGGGGTGCAGGTTCCATTCCATCAGGGAGGGTGTCTGTCGAAGAGCCAGGTTTTGAGGTTTCTTGCGAAGATGGGGAGCGATGTTGTCTGTCTGAGGTGGAGCGGAAGGGCGTTCCATGCTTTGGCCGCGAGGAAGGAGAAGGAGCGGCCTCCCGAACTGGTCTTTCTGGTGCGGGGGACCACGGCGTAGGAGAGCTGGGCTGATCGTAGGGTCCTTTGGGGTGCGTGGAATTTGAGTCAGCTGTTCAGGTATGCTGGTCCGGTGCCGTGGAGGGCCTTGTGTGTGTGGGTGAGCATCTTGAAGGTGATTCTCGCCTCGACGGGGAGCCAGTGGAGTGTGCGCAGGTGCTGGGAGATGTGGCAGTGTTTTGGCAGGTTGAGGACCAGTCTTGCGGCGGCGTTCTGGATGTTCTGTAGCTTACGGTGAGGTTTTTGTTTATTCCGGCGTAGAGTGCGTTGCCGTAGTCGAGTCTGCTGGTGACCAGGGCAAGACTGACGGTCTTTCGGTGTTCGAGGGGATCCATTTGAAGGTCTTACGAAGGAGGCGGAGGGTGTGGAAGCAGGAAGATGAGACACAGTTGATCTGGCGGTCCATTTTGAGCTCGGAGTCCAGGATGATTCCCAGGTTGCGTGCGTGGTCTGTGGGGGTTGGCGGGTTTCCGAGGGTGGGGGGCCACCGGGTGTCGCTCCAGGCGTCGGGGTTTGGGCCCATGATGAGTACTTCTGTTTTGTTGGTGTTTTGTTGTAGGCAGCTGTTTTTCATCCATTTGGCGACGGCTTCCATGCCTTCTCGAAAGTTGCGTCTGGCGGTGTTGGGCTCGTTGGATAGGGAGAGGATGATCTGGGTGTCGTCTGCGTATGACACGATGTTGAGTCCGTAGGTTCTGACGATGGGGGCAAGTGGAGCCATGTAGACGTTGAAGAGCGTCGGGCATAGGGAGGAGCCCTGGGGGACTCCGCAGGTGGTAGGTGTGGGGTCGGAGAGGAAAGGGGGGAGTCTGACCCGCTGCGTCCTGCCGGAGAGGAAGGAGCTGATCCAGTCGAGGGCCTTGTCCTGGATTCCTGCGTCATAGAGTCTGCGTATTAGGGTGCCTGCCTCCTCTGCACCTCCTCAAAGGCTCTGAGACCTACCCAGAGATCCAGTTTGGAAGCCCTCTTATTTGCTTTTGGTCCCTTCTGCTTGCAGAGTTTCAAAGTTGCATTGGTCCATCTCCATGGTGCAAAAAGGGAGAACATAGTCATTTGAAAACTAAGAAAGAATTTAAAATGGGATCATTTTGATGTCAAATTATTTATCTGGAATTTTTTTGTAACACAAATCACTGTATGGCACTGCACAAACACAAGTTCTGATCCACACCGCTGAACACCAATGTGAAAAATTAGGTTTTTCGCTGACTGGAGTGTGAGCCCTGATCAAGCAACAGCCACAATCCCTTGCAGGGTGAACCACAAAAAGTCATTAAATTAACCTGTGCTTAACCATGTGTAGCTTGGCACATAAAGCAGTCAGGCTTAACTTAGAGGCAATGTGTAAAGTATTTATGCAACACAAAAACAGCAATAAAGTAAAACACAACAGAAAGAAAATTCCAAACCAATTTAGAAAAATAGAAAAAAGTTTAATAAATTATTTGACACTAAAATGACAAAAATCCAATCAGTGGAACCGTAGTTATGGATTTTCAACTATTTAAGTGAAAAAGGCACCAAAAAGCACAAAGCGCTAACTGGGGATATCTGGATTCGCTGGACCAGGTCAAGTTCAAATGTTCAGACCCACCGTGGTGGAGCGCAGGTCAGATGCAATCCCAGATTAGTCCAGCTGACGTATTACCTTCACAACTTTTGGAGCCAAGAGTCCCGTTTGCATTGAAGAGGGCCGGCAAGGAGAGCGTCGCAGGAGAATGTCGGCATAGAGTGAAGAGCAAGTCAGGTGTCACGGATAGGAGGGTTAGAGCTTCACATTGGCAGTCCCCTACAATTGGTCAATGCTGCAGTGCAAAGAGACTGGATGGCGACAGCTCGTGCTGATGTGCAGTCTCGTGCGAACTGACCCGTTTGCGGTAGCTAAGTTAGCCCAAAAGCTTTATTTAAGAGCTGTGAGCCACACCAAGGGTCCAGGACCTGAGAGGCACCACTTGGGGGCCAGGAACTCGTTGCAGCTGGATCCAGGAGCTGTTTGGGGAGCTTTTTATGACCCTGAGGCTCAAATCAGGAAGCCAGCAGACTAGCCCTTGGAGTCACTCTGGGGCCCTGGGTTCAAGCTCAGCTTGCTGATGCTCTCTCTTGCGGTGGTCTTTGAGCTGCTAGTAGGCTCTGGGCTGATCCATCCTCTGTTGCTACTGGCTAGGGTGACCAGATTTTCAGCACCAAAAACCGGGACGGCCATTGACATAGAAACAGAACTAAATGTTGGCACTGCTCTGACCAGTACCAGCATTTAGATATTCAGTTGTATATATATATATATATATATATATATATATATATATATATATATATATATATATATATATATATATATATATCTTTAAAGAGAATGTCGGGTGTGTGTGTGGGTGTGTATATATATATTTTTTTTCTCACTAAAAAAGCCAAAGGTTACAGGGGCGTTATAGTTGGATTCAGATTTTACACACACCAAACCATAGAAGTTCAGCAGTTATAGTAATAGTTATATCAAGTAACTATAACTCTAACTGTAACTTGCGCCCTCGCAATGCACAGCATTCTCATCAATAATTTAACTGCTAATGTTGCAGTCATATTATCGATGATGTCATAGAAGATGTCAAGAGTGATGTAATATGTGGGGTAATTAGCAGTGCATGGCGAGGACACCAGTTATAGTTACCTTAGGGCAAGAGTTATAGTTACTTGAGATAATTATAACTGCTGAATTTCTATGGTTTTGTGTGTGTAAAATCTGAACCTAACTATAACGTCCATGTAATCTTTGTTTTTTTAGTGAATTTCTAAATTGTTCAATGCTATTTCCTACCTATAATGTCCCTGTAACCTGGGTGTGTGAGTGTTTAGTGGGTAGTTCCATCCAGAGCTTTATTAACAAAAACCAGCATTTACATTCCAAAAGGTTTTCATTGTCAGACGTGTTTCGGAGCTCCTTATTCATAGGCTTGGCTGTCAGTCCACAGAAGCACTCGCACGCATTTTCTCCCATCTGCATGCTAATGAATAATTGCCCTCTGGTGGGCCTCCCAGGTGAGTTCTGCTGTTTGTGTATGCTGTGAGGTGTGGTGCGTGTTTGTGCAAATTCCTCCCTCCAGTGGGTTCTGTGTCCTTGCAGTAATTTATATTTAAATATTCCTAGCTCTCCAGTGGGCCTCAGATTGCAAATCCGTTTTTTTATTTATAATTCCACTGTGCTGCTTTCAGGCTCAGCATGATTTCAAGCCCCTAAGGCCCCACATTACTTTTCGGTGGTGTTGCAGTCCTCCAGTGATGTCATTAGATATGTCATCAGTGATGTCACTGACCATGTCATGAGTGATGTAATATGTGAGGTCATAAGCAGTGGTTTGTGGGGGCGTAATTTATAGTTAGCTAAGCTAACTATAACTGTTGAATTTCTCTGCTTTTGTACGAGTGAAACCTGAGCCTAACTCTAACGTCTCTGTAACCTTTGGTTTTTTCAGTGAATTTCTAAGGTTTTTTTATTCTATTTCCTAACTATAACGTCACTGTAACCTTTGTTTTTTTCAGTGAATTTCTAAGGTTTTTTAAATGCCAATTCCTAACTATAACGTCCCTGTAACCTTAGGTTTTTTCTGCTTCATGCCCCCCCCTTCCATGGACCATTTGGGGCCTCGGAGACCCCATCCCCTGGGGCCTAACCCATTTTAAAAAAAATAATAATATAAAAAAATGGGGGGGCGCGCAGCCCCCCTCCCAGGCCAATTTCGGCTCGGGGGACCCCATTGCCAGGGGCCCAGCCTTTATTTTTTTTTATTGTTCAAAGGGAGAGGGGCCGAGTGCCCTCCCCCCTCACTGGCCATTTTTGGCCCCGGGGACCACATCCCCCTGGGCTTGCCATTATTATTTTTTAATTATTATTATTATTTTAAAAGAGGGAGGTGGGCCGCACGCCCCCCTCCCCAGGTCAATTTTGGCCCCAGGGACCCCATCCCACGGGTCCAGGCCTTTTTTTTATATTTCATTTAGAGGGAGGGGGGCTGCTCCCCTCCTGGGCCACTTCATTGGGGACTGCGGGGGGAGCCTGAAGGACCCGCGATCACTGCCAGCTCCCCGCCTCCTGCGGGAGCCGACATTGCTTTGACACAGAGGGAACTGCTAATATGCACTTCCCTCTGTGTCAAAGAAATTATGCTCGCTTTCCACAAGTGAGAGCATTTTTTATGCTCTCATTTGTTGAAAGCGAGCACAGTTTTCTATGGCTTGGCGGCAGAAGTAAAGCGACCCCCCCATACTTCTATCAAACACCCCGGGAGGTGGTGGTCCCTGGGGTTGCGGGAGGGCCACACGGGCCTTCCCGCATTTGTAACATTGATTGCCCCAGGGAGGTGGAGGTCCCCGGGCTGCCGATGGGCCCAATGGGTCTGCCTGCATACCTAATTAAAAGTGCCCTGGGCAGATGGCTGTCCCCGGGGCTTTGATAAGCCCTAGGAGGGGGCCCGTGCGGCCCCCCTCCTATATTTAGCATATGCCCCCGGGAAATGGCCCACCCGGAGGTAATTCCAAAACAAGCGCCAGAGACCGTCCTCGCTTTTTTTTTTTTTGCTGCTGATTTGCGGATCCACCCACAAGTCCACCGCAATTTTTTTTTTTTTTTTAAAAGCATTTTATTCCTAACGGAGTCCCTGAGGGACCCACCCCCCATCATATCTGGGTTGGGTAGGTCAGGGTATTTATACCCTGCCCCCCTTTTATTGTTTTTTTTTTTTCTGGGACTCAGCTTGAAGCCAAGTCCCAAGATGGCTGCCAACACTTCATGGTTGAAGTGTTGACAGCCAATCAAATTTTAGTAGGATCCACGAGTCCACTGCAAGGACTCAAGTCCCCAGATATCTATATTTTTTTAAGTTAAATATCTGAAAAACTACTGAACGAATTTACACCAAATCACAAAAAGCACGCTTTCTGGACCAACATCTAGCTTTCTGCTAAATTTGGTGTAATTCAGTTCAGCAGTTCGGGCTGTAGTCGTGTTCAAAAAATGAAAAATCCCCATAGACTTAACATGGGGAAAACACGTTTTGGGAAACTCTTTTTTTCTCGGCCCCCACTTGACGGATCACCCTGATACTTTCAACACAGCAGCTGACCAAAAAGGGGACGTTTTGGGAAAATGTTGTGGAGATTCGGCAAGCGGCGCCAAAGTGAATGGCAAAACAAAAAACACTTTTCCTATGGAAACTTTGGTCCTAACTATAATATATATATATATTTTCCTTCCCGAAGCTTTTTTCGATGGGCAGGAGGGTTGTTGCGGGTGATGGGCTTCTTGGAGACGGATTCACCCCTCATTAAATCCTGCTGTGCTGCGTGACTGAGGGCAGGCAGCACAGTAGGAGACTCTTTGATTAAGTAAACTGTGTCCCAGGTGTAATGAGAGGGCCGGGTAAACATGAGCCTTCACAGAACAGTGGTTAATGCGCATGCTCATCCGACCACTCTCAAAACTGAGAAGTGTATTTATTTGTGAAAAAAGTGTCTGGACGCCAGGAGAATCCTTGAAACAGCAGGACTGTCCCAGCAAATCCGGGACATCTGGTTGTCCTACTGCTGGTGTCACGTATAGCTGTGCTGTTGTGCCCCAAAAAAAAAAAGATCAGATCTATTCTTTTTTTGTTTTGTTGCAGGGATGGTTGTTGGGTCACGCTCATTGCACCAGTCTGGAGTATTATTGTTCTAAATAAATTATATTTCAACGTATTCATCCCACTCACTCAAAAGCAATAAAAAGGCTTCCGCTCACACTGCATCCCTAACCCTAAACATGGTAATGGAAATATTCTCCCAAACTCTTACTAAATGAGACCGTGTTAGCACTTACAAATCCTAAAAAGTGACATTGCTAGACATTCATAAGTTACATCAAAAGTAAATTATTTCGTGAGACCACAGAATAAATTGCAGTAAAATACTTGTGAAGTGGAGATAAAATCTGTATGGGCTTCCCTATTCTCTTTGGAGCCACGATGTCCTTTTTAAGAGGTGAAACTTGAGTCAAGAGAAAGACACAATGCCTTATATTTTTTATGATGATTAAAAAATATATATATTCTGAAGAAGTTTAGATTTATAAGAAAAAACATGTTCATTCTTAGTGGTATTGAAACAGTTTTTGGAGTTTTGGTGTGCCATCAACATTACTGTAGTATGCGCTACGCAAATGGAAGTTAAATAAGCTCCTTTATTATGCAACCAAGCACTCCGCATCTTCCTAGCAACTGATTTTTCCAATTGTCATTTCTCATATTCGAACTTCAACATTCCCTGTTCTACTGATGTTATTACATCACCTCTAAACATCTCCCCCTTTTAAACACCTCTAAACATCTCCCCCTTTATTATGCAACCAAGCGCTCAGCATCTTCCTAGCAACTGATTTCTCCAACTTTCATTTCTCATATTCGAACTTCAACATTCCCCGTTCTACTGATGTCATTACATCACCTCTAAACATCTCCCCCTTTTAAACACAAATAAAAACCCTTATATACATCATATTGAAAAAGTACAATCATTGCATTGATACATTTTAAATAGTGAAATTCACCATATAATCTATGGGGAAAAAAGCAGGTATGCAATCGAGCTTAATTCATTAATCACAAAGATAATCCCCTAACTTCATGGTACGCTTAATTAATCCCTTTGTGCTTCTAGTCAGTTTGTCAGTGGAAGGCATGTAAAATTATTTAAAACAATTTCAGTATCTTGTTGTCCCAGGTTTTCTTCACCACCCTTGACTGATCTTCCACTTGTCTACTATCTCTGTGTTATTTCTGTTGTTCACAACACTCTCTTGGTGCTCTGTAGTTAAGATATATTCTTCCAGATTGTGTGTCCTACTATTTTGTTTCTCTGGCATTTCTACTCTGCATTGTTCAGAACACATAGCTACTCTCTTTAAATTCCATATCTTACCATCTTCTAATCAGACCGCATTATTTAACACTTATTTAATGCTTTTAGATTCAAATTAAGAACTAACTCCCTTGGGAACTATGCCTGATTTCTTAATTGTAACCCACTGTGTGTTGAATGGCCAGGTTCAGATGATAGAGGGGATCACAAACTTGCAGAGCTGAGAAGTCAGCAAGCCATGCATAAAGCCATTATTCCGAGCCTTAACAGTATATTGCTCTGACATATATTATTACAGCAGCAACTCATGTAAGTACGGGTTGATTAACTGGCTCAGATGAATCACTGTTACTATACAAGAGTCACAGATGAGAATAGAATGATTCCCCGCAGCTCGGCTGCAAGAGTTGAGCAGACATGAAAGTATGAGCGCGACCAGGCCCCACCAGGAGATGCAGACACCCTCCTATCTTCACAGGTGGGCATCCACCATCTGTTGGGTCACCCTCAGAGGGGACACCAGCCCCTTGCAGTAGCAAAGATGTATCATCTTCAGAGCTCTCAGAGGGGCCAGAAGAAGACAATATAGCTGGATCATGGAAGGAGGCCGCTGCAACCAACGCAGGTCATTGACTGTCCCGGACCTGCTCCTGGGATGGGACCACGTCTGTGATCATAGGTGCACCACCCTTTCCTCTCGGGTGCCTTTAACAGTGTCTAAACAGGTCTGGTGGCTTAGTGGACTAATGTATCCACTGCAGGGGCCTGTGTTTGACCTCCTGGTCACAGGTTAAAATCCCGGCGGATCCACTCAGCCTTTCATCCATCTGAGGTCGATAAAATGAGTACCATTGAGTTGGGTAACAATAAATATCTTTTATTCAGCGCCTTGAGACCCTTGGGTGATAAGTGCGCTTTACAAATACACGTGTTATGTTATGTTAAACACTCGTTGTGTCCATTTGCATGGGGTGTCTACCTGTGATGATGATCTCTGGCTTAAGGCCCGATCGTAGGGTGTTTCAAGTTCCACAAAGAATTAGGCTATCGGTCCTAACAGAACTTTGACTTTGGCTGGGAACATTAGCGAGTATTGCAGGTCCATCCCCTTAAGTTTCTTCTTGATGACTAGGAAGGAAGCCCATTGATGCTGGAGTGCTAGCGTGTAATCTGGGAATACCAGGAGTTGGTTATAGTCTTGCTTTAGTCTCGTGGTCTAATGTGCCTCCCGCAGAATCGCATTTCAGTCTTTAAAATGCTGCAATTTAGCTGATATTGGTTTTGGGAAGGCACTGGGGGTGGCTGATGGGTCAGGCCAGATGGGCTCTTGTGACATAGAAAAGGGGGCTATGAGGAGATACAAAACCTTTAATCGAAGACTCCTAGAGTTGAATAATATCCTGGCCTTCAACGCCTTCAGGCATGCCGAGCATCCCGATGTAACTGAACTGAGAGCACCCCTTCGCTCTGCCTTCAAGGAAGCGCACTTGCTCAATCAATTCTCATGTTTATTTTTTTAAATCTGCGTGGGGTTGCAGCTCAAGTGATACCTTTTTTGACTGCAAGACTCTCTATTCTGCCTGTGATGTGCCCACCTGCAACTTCTGCATCCCAGAAACTGCCTATGTTGTCACAAGTGAGGGTAGCAATTCAAATCAGATGCCCACACCCGGGAACAAATGCACAACTGCACCACTAAATCTTCAGAGCAGGTGGCAGACGGGTCTGCTTACCAATCACAGCTACTATGGAATTTAACATATCTGTGATGGCAGCACAAGCAGCCCCGTTCCGCAAGCCAGATAGAAGAGATTCACATGCTGGTAGCTTGATGACAGAGTTTTTAGGACTCAGGCCTCCAAGAGCAGGTGTTACCAGCTCCCCTGGTCGCTTGTACATTGTGCTCGTAGTTCCAGAGTTAGACCTTCCCTGATCAGGCAGCCCCCAGACAATGTTGTGGATGGAAGGCAAGGCAGAGGGGTCTGACCCGCTTGTAATCACCCAGCGACAGTACAGCATGAGCAGTCTCAGCCCAATTTTCTCCTCTGTTCTATGCACTTGTTGCTGAGCTGACGGGTAAGATGAGGGCCTAATGCCGCATCTCATTGTATATGAAGCCAATTCCCATGGATCCACTGCAGTGCCAGTATGTTCTTCAAAGGGGCCAGACCGCACCAAAGGCTTCAGGAAGATATAGAGCCTTGTCCCAGCACATGGCTCAGTTCGATCACCGGGTCCAGGGGAGCCATGGTAAAGGGATGAGAAGGGTCACATGAGAAAAGGATAAGTGTCCTGGGTAGTACCCCCAAGGGTCACAATGCATAATTTAGGTTGCCAGTTCAAGAAGCTTCATCGCTGCCAACAGTCGACTTGTGGAGTTCCTCGCTGTTCCTACTCTTCCTATCCGGCGCCCAGGGGCCTCCATCAAGTAGGTGTTCTGGAGCTCCTTCACCAGCAGCTGTCACAGGGCCCCAGGCATGGCCACAGGGCCTACATAATGGCTGCCATTGTCCAACTCAGTTGTTCAGATTACCCCCTGCATCCCAAGGGGCCCCTAGGTAGCTGTTATTGAGCCCAGGACCACTCAGGTCTTTGCACTAAAATTAAGCCCAGACTCAGTGGCCTGTCACACCCATTCCAGCAGGAGGCCTCACCTTTTCGGGGGATGATTTATGCACTCTACCCCCAGCATTCCTCAGCAAGGCCATGCCACCTTCTGAGTAGGGGACCCGCAGCTCCCGGTACATGATCTGCCATGGCCAGACCAGTACTTCAATTGGCTGACCAAATCAGGACCAAGCCACAGGACAATGAAGCCCACATTCAGATCCTGGCCGGTTTAGGCCTCCATCATGAAGATCTCCGGATAGGGCATCTTCCCTGCCTGGTCTGCCGTCCATCCACTGTCACTGCATCATGGATGGCCGCCGTCCATGCAGGAGTCCCCCTGTGCTCTTCCCATCCGTTGAAAGGATTTGGGTTAATGCAGCGAGGACAGTTGGGTTAACAGAGTTCCAGGCTGGGAGCTGGTTCACTATGCGAATGCCGTGTTGGCCTCCTTGGCCACGTACCCCTACAAAGGCAGTTTCTGTATTCTGTTGTGAGTGTGAGACAGGCCCGGTTTTAGGAGGTGGGCCGGGTGGACCAGGCCCACCCAAACATGCCCTTTGGCTCTCTCAGTCACAGCAGAAGAAGCCAGGAGAAATCACCTGTTAAGTGCTTCCTCCACATTGACAGCCAAATGTTGTGATTTTTTTTTGTCACTTTGTTTACTACAATTATCAAGTTATCATAGGAGAATGGATCACTTGTCCTGTGAACCAGGGTCTGGGATGTTAGCCGTCTTTAATTCACGTGAGTGGTACCGTGGCGGTATATCTTGATTCTCCACTTGTGTACCTACGTGAAAAGCATCATCATAGGGTCTTACAAAATGCTTTCCTCCACCTGGAGGGAGACCTGCTGGTAATAGCAGTAGTGATCAGAGATCGTGAAAGAGTGAATAAAGTGAATTTAAAATAACCTTTATCGTTCAACTTGTTTTATTCTGTTGGGGATGGGGTAAGGATAAAATCATAAGGCGGTGCGTGTCAAGAAGGGCTACTATTCTATAGCACCTGCTATTAAAAAAGGGTATAGATGGTCGACATGTTTCAGCCCTCTTGGTGCAATGTTGGGTCGGGGGGCTTTCTTCAGGACCAGTGTCGGGCATGCTTCCCGGTTGGTAGCGTGCGTGGGTAAGTTATTTGCACTTACCCTGCTTCTCAGTTGTTATGGGTCTATAGTACCTATAACCTGCAGGAGAAAGAAGTAAAAAGTCCATATTCACAGAATGACTGGTTCAGTAAACACAAGTGTGATCTATTGCGATCAGTGTCTGTCTATGGCGATGCTTGTCATTAGTAGTTATTAACTGTTAATGGAAGAGTACTAAGGAGGGTGAAGAAACACACTGATTGTCATATCTATTGCTATGGACATTTGGGTTTTCTAGTGAGTACCCAAATGTGAGGTTGATTTTGTGCTGGGCACTGTGTGTGCCTAATCAAGGGTTATTTAATTCCAAATATGTGTTAGAAGGAATGAGGCAGTCGCAGGTATTTGGTTATCTTGATATAGCCGGTGCGGTCGATATCGTACAGACCGCTGACATCGGTGTATCGATGTCAAGAATGTAGCTATGAGGGGGCCGCTCTAGCGTGTGATAGTTAGGAATAAGGGGAGGGCGGCGTGCTCATGTCGATGTGAATAACAAGGTCGTGAGATACCATAGTGACGTTATATAGCGCTAGCTGGTAACAAGTTCGGCTGATTTAGTTGTTCTGGGTAGTATACGAAGCAGCGATGGAAGCGTGCTTACTGTAAAGTGCACGTAGATCATCTGTAAACATTTTGTTTATTGAAAATTGTTAGTAATAATTGAATTTTTTTTTTTAAATTAAGAAATTTATTTTTAAATGTTAAAAAAATGAAATATATTCTAAAATTCTATTGTGTAATAATTTATTATTATTTTTTGGGACAAATGTATGAATAATTATTAATTAGAAATTAATAGTATTTGTGAAATATTTATAAATTTTAATAGAATTTTAGAAAGAAATATTAAATTTAATAATATATATTTTTTTTAATGTTATTTTAATTTTAAAAAAAATTATAACAAAATGTGGGAGTATTCTTTATTTATTAATTTGAGTGAATTTATTTTTTAGTTGGAATAGAAAAAAACATGGTTTACTATCCAGTGTTTTCCTTAAGTATAATTGTATTACGAGTTAGAACAGTAATTTATTATGGTTTACTATCCAGCGCTTTCCCTGAGTTTAGTTGGATTTGGAGTTAGAATAGTAATTATTATGGTTTACTATCCAGCATTTTCTTGGAGCTTAGTTGGATTTGGAGTTAGAATATTTAATAATTTTGGGGCCTATTACGATGGCGGGTGGATCGCCACCGCCGGCCCGGCGGTGGCGATCCGCCCGCCATCTGTTCCTGTTTTACCCCCCACCATATTAGTATGGCGAGGGGTACCGCGGCGGACGGAAAGACTGTCCGCCGCTTTTCCGCCGGTCGGCAATCGTTATGATTGCCGGCCGGGCGGAAAAAGCCCATAGTATGGTGGCAGTGCCTTGCAGGTACCGCCATCCATATTATGATGCCTGCGGTGGGAATGCCTGTCCATGGTGGAGACTCCGCCATGGAAAGGAATGCGGGAAATCACTTTGGGGGCCCATTGCGGGCACCTGGGGGGGTGGGGGGGTGGGTGGCTGCACTGGGGGGTACCTATGGTACCCCCCTTCATTGCCATGCACAAGGTGGCAGGCACCACGCGGTGCCTGTCACGTTGGCATGGCAATGCACAACATGGACTTTAACATTGCGGCGGGTGCTGCTTACAGCACCGCCCGCCGCAATGTTAAAGTCGAGGATGCGCCTGCCAGTGTGGCGGGCGCATCCTAATTGGCCTGGTGGGACCGCCGCACCTCTGGCGGTCGGTCCCGTTTTCCGTTACCGTCCGCCCGCCATCGTAATGGTAATTTGTTTTACTATCCAGCGCTTTCTCTTAGTTAATTTGGATTTGGAGTTAGAATAGTAAATTATTATTGTTTACTATCTAGTGCTTTCTCTGAGTTTTTGGTATTTGTAGTTAGAATATTTAATTATTATGGTTTACTATCCAGCATTTTCTTGGAGTTTAGTTGGATTTGGGGTTAGAATAGTAAATTATTATGGTTTACTATCCAGCGCTTTCCCTGAGTTTAGTTGGATTTGGAGTTAGAATAGTAAATTATTATGGTTTACTATCCAGCATTTTCTTGGAGTTTAGTTGGATTTGGAGTTAGAATAGTAAATTATTATGGTTTACTATCCAGCGCTTTCCCTGAGTTTATTTGGATTTGGAGTTAGAATAGTAAATTATTATGGTTTACTATCCAGCATTTTTTGGGAGTTTAGTTAAATTTGGAGTTAGAATAGTAAATTATTATGGTTTACTATCCAGCGCTTTTGTGGAGTTTAGTTGGATTTGGAGTTAGAATAGTAAATTATTATTGTTTGTTACTTAGGGGGTCATTACGATGGCGGGCGGACAAAGTCCGCCCGCCATCGCAACTGAAAAAGGGACCGCCCAAAAGAGGTGCGGCGGTCCCGCTGTGCGTATTATGATGCCACCGCCACCGTGGCGGTGGCATCCTCCATTCCCAGCATTGTGGCGGGCGGTGCCACAATGCTGGGAATGCACTGTGTGACAGGCACCGTGAGGTGCCTCCCACCATGTCCATGACAATGCAGGGGGGTACCATAGGTACCCCCATGTGCACCCCCTACCGCCCAATACCCTGGGGGCCCGCAACGGGCCCCCAAAAGCAAACTCTGCATGGTTTTCCATGGCGGGGTCTCCGCCATGGAAAGCCCTGCACCGCTGCCCATGGTAATATGGATGGCGGTGTCTAGCAGACACCGCCACCATATCCAGCCCCTTTTCCGCCCGGTCGACTGGTCGACCGGCGGTAAACCGGCAGACGGTCTTTCCGTCCGCCGGGGTCCCCCCCGCCATCGTAATATGGCGGGGGGAAACGGAGTGTGGGCGGTGGGAAATAGCGGGCAGATCGCCACCGCCATACGGGCGGTGGCGATCCGCCCGCTATCCTAATGACCCCCTTAGTGCTTTTCATGAGTTTATTTGGATTTGTAGTTAGAATATTTAATTATTATGGTTTACTATCCAGCATTTTCCCTGAGTTTAGTTAAATTTGGAGTTTGAATAGTAAATTCTTATGGTTTACTATCCAGCGATTTCCCTGAGTTTCATTGGATTTGGAGTTAGAATAGTAAATTAATATTGTTTACTATCCAGCGCTTTCCTTTAGTTTAGTTGGATTTGTAGTTAGAATAGTAAATTATTATGGTTTACTATCCAGCGCTTTCCCTGAGTTTAGTTGGATTTGGAGTTAGAATATTAAGGGCATCATTATGATGGCGGGCGGACAAAGTCCGCCCGCCATCGTTTCAGCAAATGGGACTGCCCGCTATGTATGCGGCAGTCCCGCAAATCCAATTAGGATGCGCCCGCCACACTGGCGGGCGCATCCCGCATTTTTAACATTGCGGCGGGCGGTGCTCTCAGCAGCACCCGCCGCAATGTGTTAAAAGGCATTTGTGCATTTGCATGCACAACGTGGCAGGCACCGTGCGGTGCCTGCCACGTTGTGCATGCAAATGCAGGGGGTACCATAGGTACCCCCATGTGCACCCCCACCCCCCCAACACCCTGGGGCCCTCAACGGGCCCCCACATGCAGACTCCGCATGCCTTTCCATGGCAAACAAATGATGGACGGAATGCTGACAATGCAAACATTCTCCCCCAGTCAGGGGAGGACCTGGCCTGGCAGTTCGGGCTGGACTGTTCCCATTGGGCACAGGGTCAAGACTGATTTGCATATGGCTGGGTTCAAACTGGAATGGCATGGTGAGCAAAAAAACGATGGATTTAGGCCCAGATCTCTGTACTGGGGTGAATGTATGACATTGTTTTGCATTCTGTCCATCAATTGTTGTTTTTGCATTTGCCTTTCCATGGCAGCAACGCCGCCATGGAAAGGCACATCACCGCCTGCATCTTGATATGGATGGCCGTGTTTTGCAGACACCGCCACCATATCAATCCCCTTTTCCGCCCGGTCTCCTGTTTGACCGGCGGAAAACCGGCGGACGGTCTTTCCGTCCGCCGGGGTCCCCCCCGCCATCCTAATATGGCGGGGGGAAATGAGAGGCGGGCGGAGAATAATGGCGGACGGATCGCCACCGCCATTCGGGCGGTGGCGATCCGCCCGCCATTATAATAGACCCCTTAATTATTATAGTTTACTATTCAGCGCTTTCCCTGAATTTAGTTGAATTTGGAGTTAGAATAGTAAATTATTATGATTTACTATCCAGCGCTTTCCCTGAGTTTCATTGGATTTGGAGTTAAATAGTAAATTAATATTGTTTACTATCCAGTGCTTTCCTTGAGTTTAGTTGGATTTGGAGTTAGAATAGTAAATTATTATGGTTTACTAACCAGCACTTTCCCTGAGTTTAGTTGGATTTGGAGTTAGAATAGTTAATTATTATGGTTTACTATTCAGCTTTTTCCTTGAGTTTATTTGGATTTGGAGTTAGAATAGTAAATTATTATGGTTTACTATCCAGCGCTTTCCCTGAGTTTATTTGGATTTGGAGTTAGAATAGTAATTTATTATGGTTTACTATCCAGCGCTTTCCTGGAGTTTAGTTGGATTTGGAGTTAGAATAGTAAATTATTATTGTTTGTTATTTAGTGCTTTCACTTATTTTATATGTATTTAGGTTTTTAGTTGTAAATTATTGTTGTTTAGTATTTTTACATTTCATTTTTAATTTGTAATAAGATATTAGATGTATATTATTTCTATTTTTAGTATTTTTTCAATGTAAATTTAATTATTTATTTTTAGTCATTATTATTTTTAAAATGTTTTTTTGGGTTAGAAAATGTATGTTTAGATTACAAATATAAATCAGACACTTTCATGTTTTTCACATTTTATTCAAGTATTTAACATAATTGTAATATTTATTTATTATACAAAAATGGAACAAAACTCATATTTTTACATATATATTTTTTTAGGTACAGTGTTTAACAATTGTACATTTTTTGTAGCATAATTCTGTAATGGTAAAGAAAAACATTTCAAATAATGTTTTAATAAATATTTTCATTTGTTTTGTTCATTTTTTTTGTATAAAAAGAAACAAAATTGTATACATTTCTGTTTACATTTAAACAATATTGTTTATATAAATTTTATTATTTTGAAAACATATATATTTTAAATTTTACAAAATTATGTTTTATAATTTAGTATATTGAATATCATTTTTTATAAAATAATATTTAATATGTTAAATAATTTACAATATTTTAACAATGTTGTTTTGATTCATACATATATTTTTTAACATGTTTTGTATAATATTTTTGTGTTAACAGTGTATGGAATAAACATATTTTAATATACATTAAATATAATTTTATATTTTTTAATTAAAAAAATATTTAATGTATATTTCACAATTTTTTATGTTTATTTTAAACATTGGGAAAAAACATAGATAGATGTAAAATTATACATACATTTTTAAACATTTTTTCCAACATTTTCCATTGTTTTCTATGGGGAGTTAGTCCTATTTTCATTTTAATTATGCGGCCATTTTGTTTCCTTTTTCTAACTTTTGTATCTATCTGTTTCGTTTTTAGGTTATTTTGGAAGACGGAACCTCGCGGTTGGGAGCTGCTTTTCGTACGTGCGGGTAAGTTTACTTTTATATACTTTTAAGTTACTTTTAAGGTAGGGGTAAGTTAGTAGTAGTGTAAGTGTATTTGTTAGGGCGTTATTTTATCGTTTTCGGGAGAGTTAGGTGTAGTTTTGGCAGTTTAGGGGCCGATTCCGATTCAGGCCGGAAATCTCTCCGACCGAGCCGGACTCGGAGAGATTTCTGACCGAATCGGACCCTAGCAGTCCGACCGAACGATGCGCACGTATGCTATCGGACTCGATTCGGTCGGACTCCCATTGAAGTCAATGGGAGCCAGTCGTACGACGCGTACACGGGCTCCCATTGACTCAATGGGCACGACGCAAACAAGGGCGCCCCCTACAGCGTGTTCGCGTCGATGCGGGTCGCACCGTGCATGCACGTGTAGGGGGGACCCATGGCTCCCCCCTGTGTGAGACTCGCGTGCCTACGCATCCAGGGGGGTCCAACACGGACCCCCAAAGTGCGGCTCCGACAGCTCCTTGGAGCCGGACTGCGCGAGTCGGTCGGAGCGGTCGCGATGCGCATCGTACTTACCCGGCCGGGGAACGTCTCCATTGCGCGGTGCGAGTCGTCCCCGTGCGAGTCGGTCGGAGCGGTCGGGTCCTGCGAACGAGTCGGTCGGAGATTTCGCGAGCGCACGCATCGTACTCGCTCGCCCGGACGCACGTACGATTCGGTCGGGAAATAGGGCTCCGAATCGGATCCGGTAAAGCCGAATCCGATTCGGAGCCCTACCAGCCGAGATCGGAATCGGCCCCTTAGTGTTTTATGTGTTTGGATTAGTGTCGGATATAGGTAGAATGTTATGTAGTTTTAGTTATGTGTTTATTATGTTGATATTTGTTGTTGTTGGTTTGTATTTTTGTTGTGGGTGGATTTTGTGTAATTTTTATTTACAGGTACTCGGTTTGGTGCACAGATGGAGTTGTTTACGCGTTTTAAAAAAAATTTAAATAAAGGACAATGTTGTTTCTTGTTTTATAACAAGTTACTATACATTTCCTTTTTTTCGGGTTGTTGGAGCGTTTTTTCACAAACTATTTTCGGGTACTTTTACATTTTTTGGGGGTTTCCTTATTTAATGGATTAATTTTTCTTTGGATTTGTGTGGATTTTATCGTTTTTGAGGATTTTCTACAGCTACATAACTGTAAGTAATTTTTTTAAATTATTGTGGGTGGGAAATGTTTATATTTTCTTTCTCTTTTTCTTAAATATATATATTGTGTCATATAATTTTATGTTATTGTTTAAATTTTATGACATAAGTATATTTATTAATTTAAAAAAGAGAAAATCTTTGTTTTTATGTTTTATATGTTTTAAAAGTGTGCTCTTTTGTTTAATTTAAAGAATCGATTTTGCTATTAAGTTTAGATATTCTAGACCTTGTGTAGTTGGGTACATCCTAGTCTTATGTTGGAGGTATTCATACATGGTTTTGGTTTGTTTGCTTAGTTTAGGTCCTATTTTGCTTAGAGATTGCTCTAATCTGAGCTCTTGGTAGCTTTGTTCCTTTTTAATAGCTTCAATAAGTTTATGTAATGTTGGCTGTCCTCTTCCAATTGTGGCTTGGAAGGTATTGTTCCACCCTTCCACTGCGTTGTTTGTTTTGGCTTTTTGAGCCAAAGTACTGGCATACACATTCCACCAGGGTATTTGAAATTTAGGTTGTCTACGGTGCCCTGATCTATGTAACCTTCCCACCCAGGTGTCTTCGAAGTAGTCGAGCAGGGGACTTAGGGGCCTATTACGATGGCGGGCGGACATAGTCCGCCCACCACCGAACTGAGCGCGGGACCGCCTGCCGATGCTGCGGCAGTCCCGCCATGCACATTAGGATGCGCCCGCCACACTGGCGGGCGCATCCTGTGCCTTTTCCATTGCGGGTGGATCTGCTGGCTGCAGACCCACCCGCAATGGAAAAGGACTGTGCATGGCACTGCCATGCACTACGTGGCAGGCACAAAACATGGTGCCTGCCACGTAGTGCATGGCAATGAGGGGGGTACCATAGGTACCCCCCATGTGCACCTCCCACCCCCCTTCACCCTGGGGGCCTGCAACGGGCCCCCAAAAGCAAGGACCGTATGCCTTTCCATGGCGTCAACGCCGCCGTGGAAAGGCCATTGACCGCCAGCATCCTGATATGGATGGCGGTGTCTCGCAGACACCGCCACCATATGCAGGCACTTTTTCTGCCGGTCGACGAGTCGACCGGCGGAAAAGCGGCGGACGGTCTTCCCGTCCGCCGCGGACCCCCCAGCCATCATAATATGGCGGGGGGTCATTCTAGTGAGGATGGCGGGCGGACCGCCACCGCCGGGCCGGCGGTGGCTACCGCTGGCCCGGCGGGGGCCATCCGCCCGCCTTCCTAATGGGCCCCTTAATTTGGTTTCATTGGTTTGATAGAAAGGACTTTCGATTAGTAAGTTGTAGTGATTGGCTACTTCAGTAGTAGGTACGTAGGCCAGGGCGATTCGTTTTTTAAATTGGTAGGCAAAGTTGCTGTTAGTTGAATATTCAATGCTTAAAGTAGATTTTTGTAGGTCCCTCCATATGCTTTGATTAAAATGGTAGTAGCACCCTTGTATTGCATTGTGTGGGTAAAGTTTGAGTATTGTCTGAATCATTGCCTGTTCAAAATCTATTATTATTCTTTGGAGATAGTAATTTTCAGTGAATTCTTTTATTGTAGTTAGTAATTCTGTATAGGTGGTGTTATTTTTATTAGGGAGCAATGCGTAAATGAATGGGATATTTGTCACTTGAAATTCACCATGAATTGTATACAGTTGATAAAATGGTTTTGGACAAACTTTAAAGGTTCCGTCCATCATCCACGTTTCGCAGTTTTTAAGTTTTTGCAAATTAGTGTTAGTTGAGAAGATAATAATTCTTTTCTCGTGACTTTTATTGTCATAGAGTAAAAAAATGTCTTCTTTGTGGGTGATGGTGTATTCTGGGAGTATTTGGATTTCTCCAAATGTTTGGGGGGTGGGTGGAGTTGGATCTGAAGTTCTTTTAGTTTTTGCTATTAGTCTTTTTAAGTTGGGTGTGGAAGGAACTTGTCCTGTGACATGTTCTGGTACTGTGGTTAAAACATTTTTTAGAATTTGAGTACTTGTCTGCTGGGAAGTTTTGCTTACTTCCCTTATTGTCTCTAGGGCATCCCTTACTTCTACTTCAGTCACATTGGGGGGATGGTTGTGCTCTCTAACATTCACAACATTTAAATCTATTGTAGTAGCTCTTCCATAACAGGCATTGGCATAATATTTGCTACATTTCCAATGAGTTTTATTTTCTATAACTTTTTCTTGGGTGTAAGTGTAACCCATGTAGCAAAGCATTAGTTTCCCCTTTTGAGATGTGATAAACTTTGCTTCTTCTGCCATTTTTGGGGTATATCTGTGAACATATATAATATGTGTTTAGTTAATATGCTATTGTGAATAATAATCGTACTATAATTATAAAAATATAGACAAAATACTTACATTAGTGTTCTTTGACATTTGTTGATGGGATTATTTGCTGCTTGTTGTATTTTCACTGTTTTATTTTCTGTTGCTGTGAAAGATAAAAGTTCATGTAAATTACATGTGAGATATGTTTGTAATTTATTTGTTTTGTTTTTTGTTTAGAACTGAAATAATTAATACTTACTTTTTGTATTTGATGATTTGATTTCGTGGATGTTATTTGTAGGTGCAGTTTGTAGAAGCTGTGAAGAAAAATGCATTTATTAGTTATGTTTTGTACTTTTGATTTGTGTACAAAAGCAGAGTTATTTAGTTTCTTTATAGGCTAAGTTTCTCTTTAATTATTTATACTATTTATTATGTTGATTAAAATCAGGTACCTAAAACTATATTTGTGTTGTTTTTTTTGGTTTGGTTGGATAGCACTTTAGTTTCTACTTAAAAAGGTGAGCATTTAATTATTTTAGTTATTTAAGCTAAGGATGTCGAGTCATTTATATTAAAAAAAAAAAATCGTTCTTACCTGTTATGTAGTATAATTTTATATAGTAGTTTGTTTAGATTTTCTTTCTTTTCTGGTCTCTCTTCGCAACGTAACGCTCTCCCTCCGTGTTTGGCCGATAAACGGTAAAATGTGTTAATTAATTGTTTGTTTTTATAGTGTTCAGTTAATTAGTTAACGTTTTTTATTGGTTTGTGTGTTTTTAATTTAAATTCATTGGTTGAGATACGTTATTTCAAATTTTTAGCAGTTACTTTTTAATTAGTTAAATGTTTGTAATGTTTATTTAATGTTTATTTTTATGTTATTTGTTGTTGTTGTTAAAATATATTTGATAATAAATGTAAATTCAAAAATTTGTTGTGATATAATTTATATATATTATTTTAGTATTATTGGAAAGTTATTTAAGGGTATATTATTAATGTATTTGTTAATTTGGTGTAGTGTTATTTTATTATAATTTTAAAAATCATTTAACAATTTTTATATATGTTGTTATAATTTATTATAATTATTGGCTTATGTTAAATAAATAATTAATTGTAAATAGTGTTTATTTAATGTTTAATGGTAGTATCGATATTTGTGTTGTATATATTAGTGTTCTCGTTATTTTTGTTGTTTCATTATGATTACATTTTATCGATATTTTTGTTATCTATATTTTTGTTGGAGATATTTTTGTACTCGATATTTGATCTTGTGAGTTGCAGCCTACCTGTGCTCCAGATTGCAGAGAGCAGAGTCCAGGAAGTGGTAAGGAGGCAGACTAGTTCTGTCTCTTCCCCCCCCCCCCCAACAAGTTTTAAAAAAATCGATTTTCCCTTTCTGTGATTACTGTCTTTGCCTGTGGTTGTTACAGTTTAAAATTGTAGTTTTAACCTGCCTATGATTGCATATTTTTATCACCTGTTTTGTGTGTT
Organism: Calotriton arnoldi; assembly: GCA_963921515.1. Lineage (NCBI taxonomy): Eukaryota > Metazoa > Chordata > Amphibia > Caudata > Salamandridae > Calotriton > Calotriton arnoldi. Next base: position 390,231 of record CAWUFW010002595.1, read on the forward strand.
AAACGTGTGGTTTTCCTGCCCATGATTGCTTCCATTTAACGTGTTGAATTGTGGGATTTGCAGTCCAAACTCTGCAGTTTTTTCCTCTCACTCCTGGTGACTATTCAGTTTTCCCTCCAAATTTCTCCTTTGCTCTGTGCTAAGACCTGTATGTTCAACAGTGCACCCCCAGCCACCATTTTGTGTTATCAAGCCAGTGAAACCAGCCCCCCCTGCCTCCCCCCCCCCAGCAACAGGGATATTCTACATCAGAGGGTGCTTCTGTGAGGTGTTTAAACTGTTTAATAGGGACTGTGCACTTCGCTTTTTGGCCAGGAGAGGGAGTAAAGTTTTATTCAAACAGTATTGTTAGATTTTAAGTTTGTGAGGCCTTTTACCTGCAGAAGTCCAAAGTGTGGATTGAGCCTGTCTGTCTCCTAGGAGATTCTGAACAGGAGAAGCAGCTCCCCCAGCCCCCAGCCCCCAGGCCAGCAGGCCTAGGACTGGGGATTGGCTATTCAGCTACCAGGCAACTCTGAGCCCTCCCCTCACACCTGCCCAGGCCCCTTAAAGCTTTGCTGGGTGCACCCCAAATCATTCTCCTCCATCTTGTGAGTTGCAGCCTACCTGTGCCCCAGATTGCAGTGAGCAGAGTCCAGGAAGTGGTAAGGAGGCAGACTAGTTCTGTCTCTTCCCCCCCAACAAGTTTTTAAAAAAACGATTTTCCCTTTCTGTGATTACTGTCTTTGCCTATGGTTGTTACAGTTTAAAATTGTAGTTTTAACATGCCTGTGATTGCATATATATTTTATCACCTGTTTTGTGTGTTAAACTTGTGGTTTTCCTGCCCATGATTGCTTCCATTTAACGTGTTGAATTGTGGGATTTGCAGTCCAAACTCTGCAGTTTTTCCCTCTCACTCCTGGTGACTATTCAGTTTTCCCTCCAAATTTCTCCTTTGCTCTGTGCTAAGACCTGTATGTTCAACAGTGCACCCCCAGCCACCATTTTGTGTTATCAAGCCAGTGAAACCAGCACCCCTGCCTCCCCCCAGCAACAGGGATATTCTACACGTGCTATAACTATGCAGATGACACGCAAATACTCCTTCAACTGGAATGCCCCAAAGACATTGGAAAATCACCAATTTTCAGCTGTCTCAGAGCCGTGGATCAGTGGATGACTTGGAGCCATCTCAAATTGAATACTTCAAAAACGGAAATACTCACGTGTGGCGATTGGAAACATTACAAACCCGCTTGCCGCATGGCCTAATGAACTGGGATCACCACCTAAAGTATCGAAGGAAGTAAGAAACCTCGGAATGACCATGGACTCCAAGCTGTCGATGAATGCCCAAGTGGACAAACTAGCAAGATCAAGCTTTGTCACTATAAAAACGCTGCAACAAATTTTCCCTCATTTGGGATTTCCGCACAAGGTCCAAGCTACTATCTCCCTTGTTCTGTCCAAACTCGATTACGCCAATAGCCTCTACCACGGATCACCTTTAACGACCATGAAAAGACTACAACGGATTCAGAACTCGGCTGCCAGACTACTCTTGCATATCAAACCGCGAGACCACATCTCCCCTGCCTTAAAAGCCCTGCATTGGTTACCGGTTGCCAGAAGATCCACGTTCAAGCTGCTTTGTATCACCCACAAAGCAATACATGGAATGGGACCGCTCTTCATCAGGAATAAAATCACCAAACACATTCAACAGAGGAACCTCCGCTCTAAAGGAGCATCTCGCCTCAAAATCCCAAGATACAAGAAAAAAACCATGGGTGGCACATCCTTCTCTGTTCAAGCAGCCAAACTATGGAACTCTTTACCCCCCAACATAAGATCCACTGACAACCACCTTATCTTCAGAAAACTACTCAAGAATTGGCTCTTCCCCACATAAGCACCATACGCAAACAGAAATTTACAGCATATCCCTCTGTATATAAGCATTTGTTCTCACTATAGACATGTACCTATCTATGTGTATTGCTTTGTATAAACATGTAGAATAATTATGTTGTTGAGAGGGGGAAAGAAAAAAATAATAATAAATAAATAATAAATAAATAAATAAAAATCATCCTTGGTCTACATGTACTTACTTCCATTGTGCATCTATGTACCTTCCATGTACTTGGATCTGTGTCTCTGTTACTTTTCTCCTGAAAAAGCATATCCAATGCACTACCCTATTTCTCATCCTGTGCCTCTATCAATATCTTTAATCTACATATACTTACCTCCTTTATGTATCTATATACTTTCAATGTACTTAAGGATCTATATATTTATCACTTTCTTCTAATTTAGCATTTCCAAGGCACTACCCTATTTCTCAGCCTATATTTCTCTCAATATATCTTCTAGCCCAACCTTCTGACTCATCTCAAACTTCTCTCTACTACTCTACTCTACTCTCTCTACTACACTAATACTTATGGGTTCCAGAGTAGCGTGCTACTTGCGCTTCAAAACCCCATCAGGGGTAGCAAGCCCTATATAAATGCAAACCTCTTTCCCTCTTCTATCCCGCCACCTACCCTTCTCTACCCAAATAACTGAATAACATATCCACTACTCAAATTACTTCATATTTTACTATACTAATTTTCAACACTAATCCTAATGGGTTCCGGAGTGGCGTGCTACTCGCCAGAAAAGCGCTTCAACACCCATCAGGGGTAATAAGTGCTATATGAATGCAAACCTTTCTTCCCTTTTTATCCCTCCGCTATCCTTCTCACTCCAAATAACTGACTAATATCCACCACTGAAATTACTTTCATATTTCACCATATTAATTCACCACTAATCCTTTATGGGCTTCCGGAGTAGCGTGCTTCAACACCCCATCAGGGGTAACAAGCGCTATATAAATACAAACCTTTTTTCCACCTCTATCCTTCTGCTATCATTCCAAATCCAAATAACTGACTAACCTATCCCCCACTTAAAATGTACTTGCATGTTTCACTACACTAATTCAACACTAATCCTCTATGGGTCCCGGAGTAGCGTGCTACTCGCCGAAAAAGCGCTTCGATGCCTCGTCAGGGGTAGTAAGCGCTATATAAATGCAATTACAATACAATTACAATTTAAGCGATAAGTTTTTATCGATATTAGTGTAATTTCTTGTTTAAGTATTGGGTGTCGATATTTGTGTATACGATATATTTTCCTCAATATTTTTGTACGTCGGTGTTTTTGTAGTCGATATTTCATCAGTGATCCTTCCTAACTATCACGCGCTAGAGTGGCCCCCTCATACCTACATTCTTGACATCGATACACCAATGTCAGCGGTCTGTACGACATCGACCGCACCCGCTATATTAAGATAACCAAACACCTGCGACTGCCTCATTCCTTCTAACACATATTTGGAATTAAATAACCCTTGATTAGGCACACACAGTGCCCAGCACAAAATCAACCTCACATTTGGCTACTCACTAGAAAACCCAAATGTCCATAGCAATAGATATAGCAATCAGTGTGTTTCCTCACCCTCCTTAGTACTCTTCCATTAACAGTTAATAACTACTAATGACAAGCATCGCCATAGACAGACACTGATCGCAATAGATCACACTTGTCTTTACTGAACCTGTCATTCTGTCAATATGGTCTTTTTACTTCTTTCTCCTGCAGGTTATAGGTACTATAGACCCATAAAAACTGAGAAGAAGGGTAAGTGCAAATAACTTACCCACGTACGCTACCAACCGGGAAGCGTGCCCGACACTGGTCCTGATAAAGCCCCCCGACCCGACAGGGCACCAAGAGGGCTGAAACATGTCGACCATCTACACCTGTCTTTAATAGCAGGTGCTATAGAATAGTAGCCCTTATTGACATGCACCGCCTTATGATTTTATCCTTACCCCATCCCCAACAGAATAAAACATGTTGTTGAATGATGGAGGTTATTTTAAATTCACTTTATTCACTCTTTCACGATCTCTGATCACTACTGCTAATACCAGCAGGTCTCCCTCCAGGTGGAGGAAAGCATTCTGTAAGACCCTATGATGATGCTTTTCACGTAGGTACATGTTGTAATAAAGATAAGTAGTCCAGGTAAGTTTCCATGTAGATTTATTGTAGGTAAGATGTTTCCAGGATGAGAGCCCCACCAGGAGCAGCCTCACTGCTGCTCAGCCCATCTCCAACTGACACTCACACACACGAACATTCCATTCACCCACATTCTCTCTCTCAGGCACTCTGGCTGAGCTGCAGCAGTATAACAGTACACAAGCGGAGAATCAAGATATACCGCCACGGTACCACTCACGTGAATGAGGGTTTTTAAAGACGGCTAACATCCCAGACCCTGGTTCACAGGACAAGTGATCCATTCTCCTATGATAACTTGACTATAACCCGGAAGCCGAATGGATCTCAGCTTCTACCTCCCTTTATTTGATTAAGTGATACTATAGCAGCGTGCAGCTGTGGGAGTTTCCTCTAAGACAAAAAACATTTTTTTGGACCACTCGAAAAGAAGAACGTCACTACCCTATTACTTTTTTGGACAGTACACTAGAAGGAAGCAAACACACACATTGAATACTATAATCTTACACAATGACAGAGAACCAGGGACTAAGCTACACAGATGACGAGATCAATGCCATTCTATCAGCACCTTCATTGCTACAAGACAATGCACTTAACCAAACATTATCTCAAATCAATGATTGGGACGAACTCACTGAGATAAAAAGGAGCAAGTCAGAATGGCCATACATGGCATCATTATGACTGAATATCTCCGTGCCAATGCAGCACCTAAAGGCCTGTGGGTACATAATGCACCTAGGATCTTTTTACAAGACATCTTGTTCCGAAAAGACTGGTCAGCAATATTGTGGAAATGTACCAGAGACTACTTAGTCCTGATCATAAAAACAGCTACTAGACTATCGGAAGCTCTCACTGTGAAAATACAAATAAGTGAAGCAAAAATAAAAACAATGGTACACATTTCAGTCTACAAGAAGAAGCTGGAAGAAATCAACAAAGAAATCAATGAAACCAAAGAATACATTACACAGAACAAAATACAAAATTGGGAAAAGACTTGAAAAGATTCTCCCTAGAAAAAATGCATCCTTACACCAAAGATGATTACGTAGCCTCCGAACAACATAGTGATAATGACTCTTCGGGAGGCAATTCCACTGAGAATTCCGACTGGAGTGGGGACGAGATATCAGACCAACGACGGAACAGAGGACAGAACAGACGTCATCAATGACAATGGCACAACCCGTGGCGAACCCCCCAGTTTGGAGATCACCCACAACCACTGTACCAACCATATGTACAGAATTTCCAAGGATGGATGTACCCATACATTCAAGGCCCACCACCGATGGGACCACGAATGGGACCACACCCAACCCAAAGGCCCCCTTTTTTAGGGAGGCCCCAACAGCCGGAGAGGAAGACGAAAAGGGGTGACCTGGACGGAACAAGATCGACAAGTCCTAACCCGCAGCATTTCCAAAGAGAGACCAGGACCCAGCACAACAACTCGCTGATAGTTAATCTCACAGATTGGGCATTAACAGAAGACCAAGAGAAAATCCTCAATAAAGGATGAGGCTTTGTGCCAACACCCCCGTTAGACCAGTTCAAGTTGCAATGTGAACTAGCAGAATTCTGCAGAAGGATCAAACTAAAAGCTTTCTTCAAAGACAAGGATGACAACACCACCACAAGTGACACCAGTTTACGAAACAAATCGACTTTCAATCCACCAAATCACCTGGTCCTGATTGAAGTGCAGGCCTTTGAACAAGCCCTGTTCAAAGAGGTGGAAAATCTGCAAAACACAACAAAAAACCCTTCATGAACGTTTCCAAACGAGAGCGTCAAGCATTGGAGGAACTTCAGAAACACGAAGGACTAATAATAAAACCAGCAGATAAAGGTGGAGGTATAGTTATTCTTACCAAAGATAACTATGACAAGCAATGTAAAGACCTCCTGTCTGACACAAATTTCTACAAAGTGCTAACTATAGATCCAACCAGGAGACTACAACGCACAATTGAACTCATGGTGGATGAAGCCGAAATCAACCAATGGATCTCTAAAAATGAAGCAGACTTCCTGAAGACCAAATCACCCAGAACACCATACCTCTATTCCCTACCCAAAATACATAAAAACAGAATACCCCCACCGGGACGCCCGATAGTTTCGGGCATTGGTTCAGTTTTGGAACCCCTTTCACAATTTGCCGATCACTACCTAAGACCTTTGGTTCAAGCAACCCCAACATATCTCAAAGACACTCGGGACCTTTTAAACCAACTACAAGATCTAACATTCCAGGAAGGAACGATGTGCCTTGTTGGACTCGACGTGGAGAGCTTGTACACCAGCCTACCACAAGAAAAGACACTACAAACGATTGAAGACATCCTGTACATACAACAGTGGGAACATCAAACACCGAGACACTTTGTACTAGAATGCTGTCGTCTCGCCTTAACTGAGAACTTTTTTTAATACAATGGTACTTTGTTCCTTCAGTGCCACGGAACTTCAATGGGGAGCACGTTCACCCCTAGTATAGCAGGATTGTATGTGAGCAACTTTGAGACCAACCATATCCTCAATGACACCAACCCATATAGAGCGAAAATACTCTTCTGGAAGCGTTACATAGACGACGTGATAATGATCTGGAATGACACACCCGACAGCCTACTGGATTTCCACAGATGGATTAATACCAGGGATCAATATCTTAACTTCACGTACACCGCAGATACCCACAAACTAGATTTTCTTGATATCACGATCTACATAGAAAATGATACAATCAATACGAAGACATACTACAAACCCACATCAAAAAATAGTTTGCTATTATACAATAGCTTCCACCCACGCCCACTAAGGGAAAATCTCCCTTACAGCCAATTCTTGCGAATCAGGAGAAATTGTGGCAAACTAGAAGATTACAAAACACAAGCAAAAGAACTGAGTCAGAAACTACAAGCAAGAGACTAACCAAATAGAGTGATACAAAAATGCCAGAAGAGAGCGAGGAATCATCAAAGAGGCATCCTCTTAGAGACCACTATGAAAGGAGAGACCGCAGATGTCCTTACTTGCGTAACAACTTACAACACAGCTTCCAACACTGTGAAAAAAATTGTGAATAAGAACTGGCGTATCCTCACATCTGGATCCTTAAAATGGCCCACACCCAGATTCGCCAACAGAAGGACAAATACATACAAGACCCCCCCCCCCGAAAAACCACGAACAGAATCCATCACAGACGCCTGTAATCTTACACCAATAATGGGTCACTACCCCTGCAGGTTCTGCTCTGTATGCAATCTGACCAAGGCAACTAAAACCCTGCAACTAACACCGGATCTCAAATGGACCTTACGACATCATACAAACTGTAACACTTCCCATGTAATTTATATGATTACTTGCCCCTGCGACCTTAAATACATAGGGATGACCTGTCAGAAGATTAAACAAAGAATAGGAGAGCACAAGAGCAACATCAAGTGCAAGAAGATAACAACGAAAATGAGCACTCACTTCATCAATACCAGACACACTGTGGAAGAACTGAACTGGGTGGTCCTTGAAACGCTACCAACAAGAAATTACAACGCAGAAAGAATCCAGTATGAAAAGGAACAAAGATGGGTGTACCGTCTCAAAACTTATGAAACAGGGCTTAATGACAGTATTCCCTGGCACACCATACAGCGCTGACCAACCGGGCAATTCCACGGATGCACCGTGAACCTTTAAATCCTCAAGAGGAGTGGTCAGCAACATAAACCATAACAGAAGACAAAAGAGAGAGGGGGAATCTTTTAAGAACACTAAGCATACTAACATGACTGACCACTCTACTTGACTGACAAGAACTTCCCTGGCACCCTAAGTATAATAACATAACTATCACCAAAGGGATGCACGCATTATAAAGCCCCTAGAAATAATTGCAAGATCACCAATGTGAAATATCACACAGAATCACCATCTACCATTGACGAAAAGGTTTTATTATTTAGAAGATTTTATCATTTAGAAGATTTTATACCCAGGCACAAAAACGCATAGTCTCTCTACCATGCCCACCACCGGCTGGCTTTTACTAAATCCGGTCTACAATGAGCGCGCCAGACCAGGTAAAGCCGTTGGAGCGAGCACAAGTGGTGATTCATACTCCCTGAGGTATTTCCATCCGACAGAAGGCTGTTGCGAAACAAACGCTTGCCCACATGGTTATCGTATCTAAACGATTCTTCCCTCCCTATTTTGACAGTAAGTGAGGAGGCCCACGGTTATTCCCCGAGGAAGCGCAATAGCGGAACCACAAGGTAACTGAACGCCACGCTACCACAGCACTTTTGATTTGCCCCGGTATTAAGCGCTGAGGCAAAGATTTACCAACCACTGTAATCTCACGTAACAGGCACAAACTCGCGGCATTTACAGCAGCCGCGTTTTTTGTAAAACGCCTATAGTCACATCACAGATGATCTACGTGCACTTTACAGTAAGCATGCTTCCATCGCTGCTTCGTATACCACCCAGAACAACTAAATCAGCCAAACTTGTTACCGGCTAGCACCATATAAAGTCACTATGGTAACTCACGACCTTGTTATTCACATCGACATGAGCACGCCGCCCTCCCCTTATTCCTAACTATCACACGCTAGAGCGGCCCCCTCATAGCTACATTCTTGACATCGATACACCGATGTCAGCGATCTGTACGACATCGACCGCACCGGCTATATTAAGATAACCAAACACCTGCGACTGCCTCATTCCTTCTAACACATATTTGGAATTAAATAACCCTTGATTAGGCACACACAGTGCCCAGCACAAAATCAACCTCACATTTGGGTACTCACTAGAAAACCCAAATGTCCATAGCAATAGATATAGCAATCAGTGTGTTTCCTCACCCTCCTTAGTATCTTCCATTAACAGTTAATAACTACTAATGACAAGCATCGCCATAGACAGACACTGATCGCAATAGATCACACTTGTGTTTACTGAACCTGTCATTCTGTCAATATGGTCTTTTTACTTCTTTCTCCTGCAGGTTATAGGTACTATAGACCCATAACAACTGAGAAGAAGGGTAAGTGCGAATAACTTACCCACGCACGCTACCAACCGGGAAGCGTGCCCGACACTGGTCCTGAAGAAAGACCCCCGACCCGGCAGGGCACCGAGAGGGCTGAAACATGTCGACCATCTACACCTGTCTTTAATAGCAGGAGCTATAGAATAGTAGCCCTTCTTGACACGCACCGCCTTATGATTTTATCCTTACCCCATCCCCAACAGAATAAAACACGTTGTTGAACGATGGAGGTTATTTTAAATTTACTTTATTCACTCTTTCACGATCTCTGATCACTACTGCTAATACCAGCAGGTCTCCCTCCAGGTGGAGGAAAGCATTCTGTAAGACTCTATGATGATGCTTTTCACGTAGGTACACAAGCGGAGAATTAAGATATACCGCCACTGTACCACTCACGTGAATGAGGGTTTTTAAAGATGGCTAACATCCCAGACCCTGGTTCACAGGACAAGTGATCCATTCTCCTATGATAACTTGACTATAACCCGGAAGCCGAATGGATCTCAGCTTCTACCTCCCTTTATTTGATTAAGTGATACTACAATTATCAGTCAGGGGTCATCAAGAAACCTGTAGAATACATTTTAAAGTGCATTTCTTTTTAATAATAGCTGTTTTAATTATGTACTGATAGGAGAAAAATACCGGCTTTAGACAATTTTCCTGTTTTTTCGTACTGGCTGAGACATTAAAATACTGGCCGTGCTGGTTAAAAAAAAGAAAGCGATGGCAACCGTAGCTCATGTCTGAGGCAAACTGCAGTGAGGAGGTGTGTGTTGGAGGGGAGGGGACAGGGGTTTACCTGCCAATGATGCAGCAGGTGCAGTGGCACCAGGGCCCATGGATATAAACAGCCTTCTGCACCTCAATTCTGGCTGTTTCTATGTGTGGATTCTGAGAGTGTTATGTACTTTAGTCTTTGTAGGATGTGCACATTAATATACTGTAAAATAGGGCTACGCTATACTGTATAGATTGTGGCAGTTCATGCCTTATTGGATGAGCAGCCATAATGTGGAATTACAATGCCTACTAGAATATGTGCATCTGTCTGTTCTCTGCCAGATGCTGTGGTAAAGTAAATAACAGTTTTATCTCAAATAAGAAATTGTACTGGGCTGAATTTATTCTCACCAGTGTGACAGGGTTACAAATGTGCACATTTCATATTCTGATAATCTTGTTACATACAGTGCATTGCACATTCCCAGGTTATAGTCGGGCCACTAGAATTATGCAATTTTACAGATACAGTGTGTTTTGCATAAATATGGATTTGACGCTTTTGCCACATAATCCATTATCTGATGCGTAATCTGCAGATTAAAAAAATGTTTCTAGCTCAAATGAATCAAAAATTGCTAAAAATAATCCAACACATCTTGCCGCACAGTTGAAGGCCCTTTCACAAAGGCTGCCTAGTCACTTTTCTGTTGCTTATTGCTATACTTGGGTGGTAAACTGGTACTATTGAGGTGCAACCCTTTGCCCAGATAGTGATAACAAGTGTAAAAAACAAATGACAAAGTAAAGAAGTAATGCTATCACACAATGTGCCTCATTACGCCATATCATATGGCATTCTTTTCTGCATAATTGAGTCAACCCTGCCGCATAATTTGGTCCTCCCCTGCTGCATAATTTTAGTGGTCCTGTTTATAGTGATCTTACTCTTCACTTGTACTACCAATGTGACTGATCAAAATTCAGTTCAATAAAGAGCTACCAAAAGTTATGCAATGTGACAAAATATACACATGGTTGCATTAAGGCTAACTGTCCAAACTCATCTCTGAACTAAATAACTCATTCCACATGTATATTTTAAAATTGATATCACTAAAGTTTTGCCACAGACAAAGGGGCCGATTCCGATCTCGGCCGGTAGTGCCCCGAATCGGATTCGTATTTACCGGATCCGATTCGGAGCCCTGTTTCCCGACCGAATCGTACGCGGGTCCGGCCGAGCGAGTACGATGCATGCTCCCGCGAAATCGCCGACCGACTCGTATGCGGCTTCAACACGCTCCAACCGACTCGCACGGACACGACTCGCACCGCGCTATGGAGACGGTTCCCGGCCGGGTAAGTACGATGCGCGCCGCAAGCAGTCCGACCGACTCGCGCCGTCCGGCTCGAAAGAGCTGTCGGCGCCGGACTTTGGGGGTCCGCGTCGGACCCCCCTGAACGCGTTGGCGCGCGAGTCGCACACAGGGGGGACCCATGGGTCCCCCCTACCTGTGCATGTACACCGCGTTGCGCATGGACGCGTACCCACTGTAGGGGGCGCCCTTGTTTGCCTCGCACCCATTGAGTCAATGGGAGCCCGCGTACGCGTCGTACGACCGGCTCCCATTGACTTCAATGGGAGTCCGACCGAATCGAGTCCGATAGCATGCGAATGCATCGTACTCGTCCGGTCGGACTGCTGGGGTCCGATTCGGTCGGAATTCTCTCCGGGTCCGGCTCGGTCGGAGAGATTTCCGGCCAGAATCGGAATCGGCCCCAAAGTATGATTTTCGGATAAATGGATAGTCTCTGCATACATCTCAGCATTTACTTTATACAGCTATGTTAAAACCAAATATGTACACTTTTTAAGACAAAATTACATCCGTTCAATTTGGTCACATTGCCTAAATAGTGTTTGCTTGTTTTTTACATTTCACTGCATAGCACTAGGTTTGATAAGTGTAGGGCCTGTCATTCCCCAACATTTTGCCAGCTTACCTCCACCTTTTGCTGTATTGTTTTATTGGTCTTTGGACTCTGAGCACTTTACCACTGTTAACCAGTGCTAAAGTGCATGTGCTCCTCCCCTAAACATGTTGACATTGGTGTATACCTGATTGGCATATTTAGTTTATCTGTAAGTCCCTTGTAAAGTGGTATACCATGTACCCAGGGCCTGTATACTAAATGCTACTAGTGGGCCTGCAGCACTGGTTGTGCCACCCACACAAGTAGCCTTTCAAACCTGTCTCTGGCCTTACATTACAGTGCCTGTGTGTGCAGTTTCCTGCCACCTCGACTTGGCATTTTAACCACTTGCCAAGCCTTAAACTCCCTTTTATTACATGTCACCCCTAAGGTAGGCCCTAAGTGACCCTAAAGGCAGGTTGTTGTGTAGCTAAAAGGCAGAACATGTGCTTCTAAGTATTACATGTTCTGGCAGTGACAAACAGCTAAATTCGGTTTTCACTGCTGCAAGGCCTACTCCTTCTATAGGCTAGCATTGGGGATTCCTTAAAATACCATTTAAGCTGTCATTCCTGATTGGAAAGGAGGAGCTACTTCATAGGCAATATCTTTTGAATGGTGGTGATAAATCCTCTTTAATGGTAAAGTAGGATTTGACATTACCATGTTGGAAATGCCACTTTTAGAAAGTGGACATTTCTCTGATTTTCACATTGCTCTGTGTGCCTGCAGCCTGTCTCCAATACATGTCTGGGCTGGGCGACCACTACACTTTGTGCATTCCCTCTAGATACCCACAACACAGGAAGGGGTGGGTGTGACAAGGAATACATCTGCATTCAGCTGCAAACTGATAGCCTTCCTGGGCAGGAAGGGGGAGATGTGGTTCACGCGTACATCTGAAAAGGTTGTGTCCTGCCCTCACACAAAGGGCTGATTTACCCCCCACTGGTAGTCTGGAGCCATGGCTGGGTTGAAAGGGATCCTTGTGCACTTCTGAGAGTTCCTTTGAAGTCACCCCCTACATCTAAGGCACTTTGGGGTATAAGTACCAGGACTCAGACCCTATCAAATCAGTACACTACTGGACCTGGGAAGAACTCTGCTGAAGTGGTTGCTCTTCTGAATGATTGCCACTCCGCTGTGACTGACTGTTCTGAGGAACTGCTTCTCTGCTGAGCTGCCCTGCTGCCTGCTAATATCTGCCCTGCTGAGGCCAATGACTGAACCCAGTGACTCCAATGGCTTGCTGGTTTACCTCCTGTTTTCTGAAAACTCAGGGACACAAAAGACTTCCTACAACTCTGCTGGAGCTGCTGCACTCTGCCTTCTGTGAGTCCTACCCTTGCCTGAGGTGCCCCTCCAAGCTCTGAGCCTCAGATGTGGGCTCTGCAGCTGCTTTCATCATCTGCTTTTACTGAGTCCTTTAAATCAAGCTTTTGGACTCTTCATGACCGCAAAAGTGTCCATTCACTCCAAAATTGTCGATCGCACGAAGGATCAGCGCAAGCGGGCACCACTTCATCTTTTCGCACAGCAGCATCGCCACCCACGACCGCAAAGCCCTCGCCTGTCTGTTCGTAACACCCAGCAGCTCTTTGCACACTGACGACTATCACCAGCGACGCTCACTGTCCTGCAGGCGAACCTCTTTCCTGCGAATGGGACCTGTGTGGAACTGTATCCGACCTGCACTCCATTGCAGTCAGCTTCACTTTTCCGATTTACTCCGGTCCTGCGAGACATCAAGTAACCTTTAGCGATATTGACTTCTAAGCGCTGTACATTCATTTATTCTTTAAAAATTAATATCTCGACTTCTACTGATTGGATTTTTGTCTTGTTTACTCAGATAAATATTTGCTATTTTTCTAAACCTGTGTGGAGTCTATCTGTGGTATTTTCATTGAGTTACTGTAATTTGTGTTATACAAATACTTTACACATTGCCTTTTAAGTTAAGCCTGACTGCTCTGTGCCAAGCTACTGGAGGGTGAGCACAGATTAATTTAGGGTGTGTATCTGACTTACCCTGACTAGGGTGGTGGTCCTGACTTGGACAGGGTGCAAACCTCTGCCAACTTGAGACACTATTTCTAACAATAAGGTTTGCTGTTACAGTGAGAAGTCGCACAGCTGATGATTCATTCACAGAAGCTGCAGAGCATGTTGCATCACATACACATTCAGAAAATGCATGCTGTCTGCTTGCCTCAAATAAATTAGTGTTGTTTTATCAATATCATTTTGCACACCCATCCAGTGTTTAATGAACGCTAAACACACTTTATACAAGCACCCACCACATGCATAAGCACCATGTTTATACCCATACACACAACATATAAGAACACTCACATCATGCTGAAATGAACGCTTCACACAAACACCTACACCAGAATTGCCATGCCACACACATACAAAAGAACATCACAGGCACGCACACACATACAATACTCACTCACTGAAACTGCACATGTACATATGTAGATCCCATATACTACAGATACACAAGCACAGACTTTCACTATTCACAAACAGGGCCTCAAAAACTGCAAGCCCCACAAGCTCTCAGTGCTTCTCTCCCCTTAGCTAAATCTGTCTAGAATATATATAGATAGATAGATAGATAGATAGATAGATAGATAGATAGATAGATAGAGATAGACATAGATATATATATATATATATACATTTGCATATATATATAGATATATAGAGATAGACATATATATATACATATATATATACATACATATATATATATGTATGTATGTATGTATGTATATATATATATGTATGTATATATATATATATATATATATATATATATATATATTCCCAAACGAATCCAAATGATAGCGCGCTCTCAGAGAAGTCAGAGAAAGAGTAGCGTTTAATGCTCAGTAGTTACGCGTTTCGACAAACAGTCTTGATCACACACTGAGTTACAGAAGAAAGTGCTATACATAGAGTAATGCGTGGCTGCAGACACAAACAAAGGACTTCCATGCAACTAGCATGTACTTCCTGTTGGAACACCACTGTTCGTTTCAGGCCCCAAACTGGGGGCCATCTTAGAGCTATACTTGTCATAGTGAAAACATGTTACATCACAATAGTAATCACAGTAATAGCTCACACAATCATGCTTAACGGTAAATCACAGTATTAATCAAAATAATAGCTTTACGATTTTTTCTTTCTTAATCATTCCAAAAAAGCTTTAATGTTGAAAATAAGATCTTAAGGAGAATCATAAAGAAAAATTGGAGTATTCTCATGCTTGATGAGACCTTGATGAGGAATCTGCCATCATCACCGAAAATAACTTACAGGAAAACAGCATCATTAGGTGACCTCCTGACACAGAGTCATCTGGAAATTAGGAAAACTGTAAACACATCATGGTTGAGTACACCTGGATTCTGGAAGTGTCTGAAATGCAAGGCGTGTGAACACGGCAGGAACACCCAGACTTATCGTCTTCAAAATGGAAAAGTTGAGCAAATTGTCGATCATATCACATGTGAGTCAAAATATGTGATATACATCTTAGAATGTCCGTGTAAGAAACAATATGTTGGAAGCACCATAAATAAATTAAAACTAAGAATTTTGCAGCATCTGAGAGCAATAAAAAATAAGGACATCACGTACCCCATGGCAAAACATTTTGCGGAGACACATCAAGGGGAAAACCAGTCTCTGATATACTTTGGCATCAAGATAATAAAGCAGAAAGAACGAGGAGGGGACAGAACCCTGGAATTGAGGAAAGCTGAATCGAGATGCATATTAGCCATTGGGACAGAGAAACCATTTGGCCATAATTTGGATGCTGAGTTACACGTACATCTCTGAGAAATTGATTGAAATAACACGACATATCCAATAAACTAGCTCAAATGAGGGAAAAGGAGTTGAGAATGGAAAATATAGTATGAAGGAAAGAAAGAAGAAAGAAGATATGAAAGAGATTTGATCCAAAGGCAAGAGGACTGTAACAAAAATTGTGCAACAATGAAATAGATACTATCACATTTTTATTATTGAAACCTGTTCTAAGAAGTCTTTTTTAGCTGACAAAATATTTCTGGATAAAATATGTTTATTTATAAGCAAGCATCTTTATTTCATATGGCAGCTATATGGACTTCTTGAGACATGGAATGATCTTACATGGACATAACACGGAAGAAGTCCAATTGAAATATGCAAATTTGCACAAATATTTTGCACAAAGCACTTTAAATTCAATAAGATCGTTTGGACTAAATGTTATTAACTTTTGTGGATTTTCCGTCTAAAAGAAATGCTGATTTATTGATCTAATTTAGATATGATAGTGAACAAACCAGACTAAAGATGCATCTTTGCACAAAGATATTGCACCAAGCACCTTAAAATTAACAAGATTGTGTGGACTAAATGATGTTTTACTTAGTGTACTTTACATAAGAGATTTGCTATTGAGTCCAGCCTTTTAGATCAAACTATTTTCATACTTTCATATTCATATTTTTATACATCTGAATTTAACTGGGATAATTCTTTTATGCAATTGAAATTTTATGTATTATTGAATCCAGTTTTATTCTCCTCTTGAAAAGAAATAATTTTGAATTGTAATATTGATGCTTTGCCTCTGCCTCGATACTGCATTCACATTAGTACTTTACAGAAAGGCTTATGAAGAAAATATTAGAAATGGTAGCCATCAAATCCCATTAAGACTGAGGAAAAACGAGGGTTAATAGTCTAGCACATTTTTTAGAAACAAATAAGGGATCAAAATGCACTTTGTCACTTTAAATAGATGTTCTGGACGACGCGACTCTATGGTCCAGTTGAAGGCAGGTGCCGAAACGCGTAGACCGTCCATGCTTGCACGATGTACTAAATAAATTCACTTTACTGGTTAAAAAACCTACCTGTGGATCGTTCTTTCTCCGTGCTGTGGGATCCTTGCTGAGAGCAGTGTGGAGTCCGTTTTGCAATATATATATATATATATATATATATATATATATATATATATATATATATATATATATATATATATATATATATATATCACAATGATCAATGAATGATGTATGAAGTCCGACTGCCTGAAATTGAACACAGAGAAGACTGACGTTGTGATCTTTGGGGAGAGCTCTTCTCTGTGCAACTCCACTGGTGGCCAACAGAGCTAGGACTTACTCCCACCACCATCACCCATGCCTAGAGCCTTGGGATCGTCACCGACTGCAAACTCGACATGACATCCCAAGTCAGTGATGTCACTACTGCATGCTTCCACACCCTGAAGAACCATATCTCACCTCAAGGAGCTACAGTGTTGCAGGTGATGCCACCATTTGTGAACTGATGCATGATTATGCTGAAGTTTTTCCAGTACTTCATGAAATGTATGATTCTGCAGTTGTTATAGGGATGGCAACGGCAGCCTGTGAGAGCATCTTTTCAACACTATCTCCTGTCCTCATACCTTTCTGTCACACAATGAGAGGAAACAGAATGTGACCATTTTAGCACGAGATGGTGCTCACAGCAAACGTATACATGGATAAGTTTGTAAGAGTTTTCAAAGAACAACAGGGCCTGTATTACAGATAAGAAGCACTGTCCCTGTTTGCGTCACTGTGCACCTTTATACAGGTGCGCTTGGTGCAAACAGCAACAGTGCACCCTGTTACAATTAATGTGCTGCCCTCAGGACAGCCAGGAATCCGTGCCTGCCCTGGGGGGCAGCTCTTTCAGTGAAAAACGGAGCAGCTGTTTATAAGTATAGAAATCATGTGTTTCACAATGCAGGTGGCATGTTGCCTGCAATTTAAGGGGGGGGGGAATCCCCTTGCAGGCAGGTGCAGTTAGTGACTGCACCTGCCTGCAGGGCGATGTCTGGGGGGGGTCCATGTAGCACCTTGGCACCCTCCTGAAGTCCGGCTTAAGGAGGCACACAGACTACGCACCACCTTTTTGTCGCATATTGTCAGTGTGCATCCTGAGGGTCAATTGGCCCTTGCACCCACAACTATGATATGGGTCGGGCACAGAGGCAAAGTCATTCCCTCATTTGCATGGGGCCATGCTCCCATGAAAATGATGGAATGCGCTTTGAAGATAGCACTGGCTCAACATGTGTGCCATCGCTATCAGTATTACAGAAGTGGCTGCACAAACGGCTCCCTTTTGTAATACCATAGTGCCCTGGAGTGCATAAAGTGGGCCGTTGGGCCCCCAGGGCTGTCTGTGTGATACGCTCCAGAAGGTTACCTCTTTGACTGCAATTACCAGTTTTACAACTGCCAAGCATGAAAATTGCTCTCAGGTATCAAGAATACTGCTTTCTTTTGTTCCAAATGTGTTGCTGTTTTTTAAACTTTATCAATTAAAGCAAAAGAATGACATTTAAATAAACAGTTACATAGATTACAGTGTGCAAAGAAATACATGTTGGACAAATTGCAAGGAGTAAATAGCCAGTCTTACTAGTGCAAAGGTGCAAAAAGCTTAGGCGTAGTTACAGGGACCTCCTTAAACTTGAACTACTATTACAGTCTGCATGGTATCCAGGTGCTTTTATCGAAGCCTGGCATGCAGCAAATTATGAGAGTTGGGCCTGACTAGCATAAACATCAGCTTTTACTCTCAAATAACTCTCCTCATGCTCTGTATGACTGTTTGAAAGGAAATATAATGTAAATCTAGCACTTGTAGGCTACCTCCAGAATTGTCAAAAATTGGGCACACATTGGCTCACCCAAATGCACCCTTGGCTTATCCAGAAAAAAAACATTCCTGGGATCGGGCCTGGTGTGAGGTGTCCCTGATCAACCGTTGCCATTATAGTCACAGTATCTGCCACCTTGCCTGCCCACTGCCATGAAGGGGGGGGGGGGCTGCTATTAGCAGTGAATGGTATCACAAGGAATAGTTGAAGCTCACTACGAGAGAAGTCCAGCAATTTATATATGTCTATAAAATAAGAAAATAACAGAACTATAGATGAATGAAGATAATTGAATAGAATAACAGTGCAAAACTTCGAGAAACAACAACATAGAAAGATGGCTAAATAAGTAGAAAATGTTAATACAAAAATAGGAAAGTAAAACCTCTGGAAAAATCATGGCATTGATCATTTTAAATCAAATTCAGTAGCTTCTAAGCTTTATAGCACAGTGAAAACTGTTTTGTTCAGTTCTTCATCCAAAAACAGTATGGGGCTGTGGTAGACCAGCCATCCTTAGAGTGGTCTTCCCCCAGACTTTTTGCCTCCACATTTTGCTGGTACTTTTTGTTGGCCATGGGTCGCTGAGCACTTTACCACTGCTAACCAGTGCTAGTGCTTCTTCCCTAAACATGATGACATTGATGTATACCTGTTTGGCATATTTGATGTACTGGTAAGTCCCCTGTAAGGTGGTATACCATATACCTAGGTCCTGTACTTCAAATGCTACAAGTGGGCCTGGAGCATGGGCCTGCAGCACCCATTGTGCCACCCACATAAGTAGCCTTTCAAACCTGTCTCAGGCCTGCCTCTGCAGTGCCTGTGTGTGAAGTTTACTGCCACTTCGACTTGGCATTTAAAACTACTTGCCAAGCCTCAAACTCCACTTTTATTAAATATGTCACCCCTAAGGTAGGCCGTAAATAATCCTAAGGGCAGGGTGCTATGTAAGTAAAAGGTAGGACATGTACCTTTTATGTTTTACATTTCCTGGTTGTGACAAACAGCCCAATTCATTTTTCACTACTGTGAGGCCTACTCCTCTCATTGGCTAGCATTGGGAATTAATTTATACACTTTTGAGTTGTAATTCCTGATCAGAGAGGAGTAGCTTTTTCATGTTTCATATGTTTGAAATGGTAATGATAAATCCTCCTTACCAATGAAGTTGGATTTAACCTTACCCTTTTTAGAAATGCCACTTTTAGAAAATTGACATTTCTCTGCACTTACTGCTCTGTGTGCCTGACAGCCTGTTTCCAATACACGTCTGAGGTGGGTGTCAGCTACACTTTGTGCATCCCTCTAAACAGCTACAACACAGGAAGGATAGGTGTGTCTGAGTACCCATCTACGTATATCTGCATTCTGATGGCAGTGCCTGAGCAGGATGAAAGCGAGGTGTTAAGACTTTACTTGAATAGGCTGTGTCCTGTCCCCACACAAAGAACTTATTACCCCCCACAGATAGCCTGGCAGACAGGGACACTTTTACACTTCAGAGAGCTGCTTTGAAGTCACACCTACATCAAAGGCACATTTGAGTATAAGTACTGGGACTCTGACCCCATCAAATCAAACACTTATGGATCTTGAACTGAACCTCTGTCA
Organism: Calotriton arnoldi; assembly: GCA_963921515.1. Classification (NCBI taxonomy): domain Eukaryota; kingdom Metazoa; phylum Chordata; class Amphibia; order Caudata; family Salamandridae; genus Calotriton; species Calotriton arnoldi. Next base: position 410,453 of record CAWUFW010002595.1, read on the forward strand.
GAAGGACTGCTGTGCTGCTTAAAGGACTCATCGTTGGACTGCAGACTTGGAAGGCCTGCTTTTCTCTTGTGTTGTCCTGCTGCTCCCTGACTCTTCTGAAGGAGAGCTGGACTCTGTCTTCTGTCCAAGTGATCTTCAAGAGCTTGCTGGCTTGTCTCCTGTTTGCTGAAGTCTCAGAGGACATAAAAGACTTCTTGCAATTCTGCTGGTGCTGCTGGACTGTGCCATCTCGGAGTCCTAACCTTGCCCTAGGTGCCCTCTCCAGTTCTGGGCCTCAGAAGTGGTTTCTGCAGCTGTGTTTCTACAAACTTGACGCGTCATCACCACTGCGCCAATCGGAAGAGATGCAGTGCCTCTGATGCACTGTTGATCCAGAGACATCCCTGCGTGACTCTACAACGACGCGGGAGCCAACTGCAAGGCTTGACTTTGTGGCATCGACCCAACTGAGTAAAGCATAACCGACACTGCTCGACTCTGGCAGCCATCTTCGGAACTGACGCATCGTCTTCACTGCATGGAGAAGATCGACGCATCTCGTTGCTTGCGACCTATAAAGGTACTTTGTTCACCGGGGCCTACGTGAGTCCTGTAGCCAGCCTCTGCTTCCACAAGGTTGTCCTGAACTTTGACTTTGTGCCGGTCTAGCGCGATCTAAAGTAACCTTTTTAGCGCTACTTGCTTCTAAGCGCTTTATTGCATTTATGTCTTTAAAATTCAATATCTCACCTTCTGTACATTGGATTTTTGTCGTTTTGATCTTGTTTTGTTTATAATATCTATTTTTATAAACCTCTGTGGAGCCTTTTTGTGGTGTATTCATTGTGTTACTGTGTGTGTGTTGCACAAATACTTTACACATTGCCTCTTCAGATGAGCCTCTGTGCCAAGCTACCAAAGGGTGAGCACAGGTTATCTTTTAGTGTGTACTTAGCTTACCTTGACTAGAGTGGTGGTACCTGCCTGGCCTGAGTGGATATCTCTGCCAACCAGGAATCCCATTTCTAAGAGTCTGTTAATAGTTTCTCCAAATCTAGCCAGCAAAATATAACTTTGGGAGGGGTTTGAATTGTATCCACCAAAAATAAAATCAAAGAAACTATCAGTAGTGTTTTTACCCTCTTACAATAAAGATATGTGATGGAAAACATTGCAACTGGGTATGCTAAGCTTTTCTCGAGGGATTCTAGATGAGTAGAATAAATGGATCCTGCGTCGGAGTAAGATGAAGTGTGTTTCTTAAGTCCTCACTGCGAGTTGGCTATTTAGTTCCGATATGTGCAGTAGCTTCTATTGCCGCACACTTCAAAATTATGAGCATTGTAATAACTACTGCATCTCCAAGATACACTTCACCAGGCCAACCCTACTGATATTTCCTGGGGTGAAATGGCCCATTAAATACTGGGATGTGTGGATTTTGGTACAGCACCAAAATGCTCATGTAACACATTTTTGGGGTAAAAAATCTCATATTTGGATTGTTTTTATTGCATCCGATAAATTCTGACGAAGTCGTCTTATTTTATTGGATGCAATAAATATCACACCAGTTACCGGAAAACTCCTAATGAGGGCCATAGTGTTACTACTACTTTTCTCCCAAAGAATATATATAATTTAAAACATTTTGATAGTGTTCGGTTTTGTTGTAAAAAAAAGCATATTTTGCAACGTGCACTGACAAAAGACTGTTTTTGAAAGATTTGAGAGCAGCTTTGATGCAATGATCTAGCCCCAGACAAAAGGACATTTTCTCCTGTAAAGTGTGCCTTTCCCCCGCTTTCCTAGGCAATGTTTTGCATAAGGCCACTACAGTCTCATCTTAAGTATTTTGGGGCCTTTGGCAAGACATATTTTAGGAGCCCTGTTTGAAAAAACTTCGAATTGTTTTACCCATTTTCTGCTAATTCAAGCCAAACAATACTTAATCATATTCTAAACTTTCAGTAAAAGCAGGACCTGCTCTAGATCGGGGAAGCTGTGTTTAGAAATTACAGGGATTTAAATAGCACCGGCTGCAGAGTTCCTTGTGTGCAGCAGTTTTCAGGCATCAATAAAAATGACAAGATAATCCTGGTGATTACTTTTCCTGCTGGAGAGAGATTGGAGTTGTGTCTAGTGGCAGTTTGCACTTATGGTAAAGTAGCACAGAAGGTTAATATGCCTGCTGCAAAGAATGTGCACCACGCAGATCACAGAAATGTATTTTATGTGGATCGCTCAGTAGGTTACTGCTTTTGTCACCGAGATCCCTTTGTTACTTGCAGCTCTAAGTTACAACCCTAAGATAGCACAGTGAGCAATGAACTGTCCTCAAAGAGCTTCATGCAAACTGAATGGTATAGACTAGAATGTTAAGTCTTTTACCCCAGTCTTTCTTTATCCTAATGTTGCTAAAAAAGGGTTTATTTGGGTTGAAATATGTTCTTATTAGTAAAGTCAACCACTGTGTACGTTTTAAATCTTGGGTTTATGCTTCTCCAGACCAAACACTCTTACAATACCCTGCCTTCTATTGTTCGTGATGTGATTATTACACTTGGTAATCCTCATTGTCTTATGTAACATTTCCTATAAACTTATTCACACTCACATCATTTATTGGCACTGAATAATGGGTGTGTTGTAAAGTGCTCTGACACCCTACATTGGTATGAGAAGCGCTATAAAACAAATGAAATGCATGTGAGAAAGATGCTATGGAGAGATGAGGGACATTGGTGGAGCGTGGTAGTGAGGTAATTGGTGGAGGAGGCTTGGTGGGGTGCCAGCAAAGATTGCTGTACTTGGTGCCACCCGCGCTAAAGCCGCCCCAAGTAAAAGAGTCACACAAAAACAGTTGAAATATATCTTGCATGAGGTTCAACCTTCCTTAAGATGATTCTGGGTAGAGAGAGTTTAAGATAGGGAAATAGATGGAATAGAGAGAAAGTTAACTTTCCCAGTGGCCTCCTTGTAGTGGGGGGAGGCTGGTCAGTAACCCCACTTTGCTCATGCCTTGAAACGTCGCTGGCCCACTACCTGCAGTGGTCCCAATGTAGCACCTACTTGAAAAGTGGGTAAAGCAGCCTCACTACTTTCTCACAGAGGTCAAGGCCTCCTGGACATCTTTTTGTGCAGCCCTAGCCCCATTCCCACAAGGAGCCCACCCGCACTTTAGAGATCACTGCTCCTTATAGAAATTTAACGCACTGGGGAGACTGCCTCTTTCAAAGTTAGTAAATATTTTATCGTGGAAATGTTTTCTGGACAATTTTGTATCATTCTTGCCATATTGTGTAGATCTTATTTAAGTAAAATTTGTTTTTCTTGTTTTTTTTGTGCCAGTTTTCCAAGTATTCATAGTAGTGCATATATCACTTGTTCCGATTGACCCTCTTAAGGATAGAAAGTCCCAAATGTTAGCCTTACAATTGGTTATTTGAATTCTTTCTTGGTATCTTACACATCTATATTGATTAATGTATTACACGGTACCCTTTGCCAACCTAATAAGTTTGAGGAAGGCCAGGAGATTAAAGACTTGATTTAACAAAAATGATTTTACAGGTTTAGCCCAATCAGCTGCAGGGAGATTTAAGGTAAAAGTATGACTCAGGTAGAGTTCAAGCACTACAAAGACACCTTCGAGTTCAGAGAGACATGAGCCATCTACTTTTCATGGGATAGATAATTGTTGGATTTATTTCTGGGACGTTTTCATTTGAAATCAGTATCTTAAACACTGCAAGTCAACATGGGGGTGGGGAATTGAGATTCGTTTTTTGAGAGGGGCTTTCAAGAGTGCTAATTTATTTTTCAGTCCTGGCTCTGCAGACGACATGCTGGCTCTAGTTATGACTGTACCATTATATCTACTTCAAATGATCTTGTAAAGGTTACTAGTAAGGCTTTATGTACGAATGCCAGTTTATCAACACTGGTTTGGAGTGAGGTTCTCTGTGTGGCCACTGACGTCTTCTCTGATACCGCGTCTACTCCCATTGATCTTCATTTTATCGCATCTCTGACTGAGTTCGGCTCATGCTACCAGAAAGGTCCTGTATCCAATTTCTGTAATTTTCACTGGCTTGTAATGAAATTCAAAATATACTTACAGTGATATGGTGTCAGTGCTCTGAGGTGCCATTAGTTCTGTAGGTGGTCATTGAGTATAGCCTGGTATGTCTTATCATTGCCCCGACAGAGCTCCTGACATAGGATTGACAGTTCTCATGCCCGTGAAAAGAGAAGAATGGCAAAAATGTCTTAAAAGTAACAATGTGTACCTCAGCAGCTGCAGCTTCTCTGGTGCAGGCTGGGGATTACCAGGAGCTCTGCTTCTGTGCAGAGTTGGCTGAGTGATTACAAAGACTTTGCTGCAAGGAGTCGATTTTGGGCGGCATAACCCTCTCCTGGAAAGCTCTGTAGACCTGGTAGGCTTGAGCCTCATCTCACTCGATGAGCAGAAAGAGACACCGGGCGTGCTATCCAAACTGGGCAGTCCTGAGCAGGTTCTCCACACCACTGTGGGAACATCGAGGATCGCATCTAACCGCTGTGGAAGCGGCATATGCCTCCCTACTTACCACTACTAAAAAGACTGTGAAAGCCATGTCATCACTCCCTCACATCAGGAACACCCTCATGGATCTGGTGTCTATGCAGAGGTCTGCAGTCTGGTACAAGATACTGTAGGGGTGGAACGCCAGGTATGCCCAGCACCATCAATGATGCAGATGGAGGGTGAGCACCTCCGGTGCTGTGGAGACTAGTCCTCCATTCTTGGGCTCACGACAGAAGGAAAGATGGTAATGGTGTCTAACATTACAAGCACTGTTGATAATGCATGAACATCTGGTCAGTCAAAGGATTCCACTCAACTACTTGCCAGGCACAGACAGCAGCCCTGCTCCCTCACCCTTCCCATGTCCCTCTTCACCTTCTCTATTGGCCCAGATGTACCCAGTGATTCCACACAGGAGGTCTGCTCGTGTTGCCAACTCTCAGGGGCAGGGCATACCTTTCAAGGAAGATTGCAAAATGACCACAGGGTCTGTGCACATAGTATTTGTGGTTGTGGGGTTAGTGAGGATAGAAGGATAGGAGAGCAAGGATGTGTGTTAGTTGTGAATAGGCGATGGTAGCAGAAACAAGGATTGCTATGGTTATGGTGGGAGATAAGGTAGAACATCTAGGATGTCATGGTTATGTGTGTATGGGTTAGGTGTAGGAGGAAAATACCAGGGCATACCGATTGTGGGGTTGGGGTGTAAAGGAGGATTGAAATAGTAAGTGATGAATTCATTGGATTTGGTGGGGCTAAGAGAGAGAGAGCTATCTAGACACAGGTATTGAGATTATGTTGGAGGTAGGATAGAGCAGCTGGGGAAAAACTAATTCGGTTTATAATGGGAGGGAGGAGGAGATCCTATGTCACTTGTTGAAAAAAGGTTTTTAAAATGTATAATTTGATCACATATTTTCATGCAATATTTTTGCTGAGATGGGAATGTCCCTTGCATGGTACTTAGGCATCCCTGCCCTTGGTAACACAACTGCATGTGAAACTGGTATCCTGACTTTTCATTGGCCTAGCTAGTATGCTCCTCTAATGTGTATGTGGAAGCCTAGGCTTGTCTTTGGTGAAGTCCAGGTACAGAACCTGTTCTGTGACGTAGAGGGGAACACTAAATGTGCCCACTTTACTGACATGAAACTACTGTCCATGCCCTGTAGACAAAGTGGTGGTGGCAACTTACTGATTTTTGTAGGTTAATATTCCTGAGAAGAGATGTTTTCTGTTCAAGGAGGGAATGTGGCCTACTGTCCCCAATCATGTGAAGTTCCACTGAAATTGAACACCCACGCCATTGCACTGACTGACATTCTGTGTGTGTCAGGAGCATGTATGCATGGTGGATTTGGGACACATGTGGTAACAAGACTTCCTGTGTACTATGAATATGATAGCTGGGATCAGTGCAATCCCTTTCGGATTATCCCTTGTTTAACATTCCCTGGACAGTGGTAGTGCATCACCTGCATTCTTGTAGCGGGAGGGCGAAAATCCAGGCATTGATTTGAGGGAGAGTGGAAACACGGCTGCCATTAGAAATTCTATGACAACCTTTTAGCAAGGGATTGCGGAATTATATTTTCTTGATCACTGAGATTTGGTGGAAGGTAAGCGAGGGTGTGAGTCAGCAGAATCTTTTGTTAAGGGTGGGGAAGTTTCTAAGCAGGCCTTGATCTTTTGTCCTTTCGTGATTCCTTCTTCAGGAAGGCTGATAGCTAAGTGCAAAGTCTTCACAGTCCACTGTGCCTGTGATCTGGACACTCTTGCTCAGAGCAAACATAATTGCTACCTGTTGTTGGTGACATAACCTTGCACAAAGGCTGAGTCTGCACTGCAGAGAGAAGATGACATTTAAAAGGGAACCACTTCAAAATGGTTCCAGAACATTATACAGTGGATCAACACTCCTTGTCTGGCAAATTAATATAAAACTGGAGCCCAATCTATCCCATTTTATTCCAGTTCCAAGCTGCTTCACTGACCAAGGAAGAGAGTGCTCCTAAGAGCACTTGAAACTATGAGATCAGGACAGGTATCTGCATGACAGTCAGTCTCCCAGAGATGAAGGGACATCACCTGGATTATATGTAACCTGCCTGAGAATCTAGAGGTTTGCCTAGCAGCTAGAAACCCACCTGTATGCTTAGAGAGAGAAGGAGAGTGCCTGAAAGAGAGAGACTGACCAGGGGCCGATTTACACAAGGTGCCCCGGGGGCGAAACAGGCATTTGCACCTGCTTTGCGCACCCCCTGGGCACTTTGGTATTACAGAAGGGGTAGCAGACACTTGTGCGGCCCCTTCTGTAATAGAAAGCACATACAGCGCCAGTGCTTTCTCATGAGGGCGTTCCCTCATTTGCATGGGGGTGTGCCCCATGCAGATTAGGGAATCCCTTTGCCTATGCGCCAGTGCCGTATTACAGACACGGGCGCAGAGGCAAAGAAGCTGTCAGGAGGCGCACTGACAGTGTCCTAAAAGGTGGCGCACTGTCAGTGCGCCCCCTGATTGCAGCCCTCTGGTGGGGGAACAGGTGTCCCATGGATCCCTCAGACATCCCCTTGCAGATGGGTGCAATCACTCACTTAACCCGCCTGCAAGGGGATCTCTAATCCCCTTTAAAAGTGCAGGCCAGATGCCGCCTGCACTGTGAAAACACAGAGCGGCTATAAAGCAGCCGCTCTGTTTTCACATGAATGCACTGCCCCCAGCGCAGCACGAGGTCTCGGCTGGCCTGGAGACAGCGCATTCTATGTAATAGGCACACTTTCCCTGTTTGCGACCGGCGCACCTGTTTTAAGGTGCACCGGGTGCAAACAGGGAAAGTGTGCCAAATACATAATAGGGCCCCGGGTTGGGAAGTTGCGCCTTGTTCCTGGTGTATGGAGCACCCACAAGAAGATGACTGCAATCGGAAGTGCAACTGGTACCGATCAAGACGTCAAGGGACATCCAGTCTCCCCAGTACATGTAGCAAATTGCATCAAGAAAACTTGCAGTGCAATCAAGCAGAATGATATCCCGTAGCATGCAGTGTATCTGGAGGAACTGGTGCTGCCACTGCTCGCTGCTGAGGATATTCTTCTTACAGCCGTGGCGGAGAACCTGCCCACATCCTGGAGGCTACAATTGTCAAGGACAGAGCACCCATCGACCAGGCCTATGGCACTCTTTATCCAGCCAACACTAATGCAGAGTGCAGAGCCAGACTAGGGTACCAAGAGCAGGCATGCCATAAATGTTCAAGGCTGCTCTATACCCTTTGTCTCCCCAAAACATCTCTCTTTACATCCATCCATTCTCTTTCTCTTCTCCCTATCTGATCGCTTTCTCTCCTCATTCCTTCCCTTACTCCCTCTCTTTCTCTCTCAAAGCCTCCTCGTGCCTGCTACAATTAGCCTCAAGTAACTGGGAAAAGTGATAGAGCCACCAGGAGATGTCCTGAACTTCTAATACTGGCTTCTTAGGGCTCCAGCCCACTGGGGAAATGCCCAGTGAAATAAAAAGCCTGACAGAGTAAGGCTGCGGGTCACAGTCCCGCACCAATTCAAGTACGCCAACAGCACATACCCAAAAAGTGCACCAACCGGAACTTTTCGAGCTGCATTATCTGTGAACAGGTAACACGAGGCCTGGTAAAGAGAGGCTGTGAATGTGTCTTGAACTGTACAGACAAGTCTGCCATTAGGGAAATAACGTAGCCAGCACCAACTTTTTTGTTGAAGATTACACAAACTTATCTATGAGTTACTGAAACTTGGTAATTACTTCGTGAACTCGCACCTATACCCTTTGTTGCCTATGTCCTGTAATCCACATCAGAAATCACAGAGCTTGGGGTCCCTATAGGAACTGAGAAGAGGACATAAGTGGTGGTGTGACGTTTAGTGGAAACCTGTAGTTGGGCATCTCAAACCCTGTACTGAGTCCCATTACTGTGTGTAGAATTTTGTTTTGCTGTAACTATAAGTTACATCTCTTTCCTTAAGAAAGGCAGTGGTGGCCAGTACGGAACAGGGGTGGCAGGGCGGGAGGGAGGAGGGGAAAAGAATGTAAGAAAAATTAAAATTCACTTACCTCAGCACACCGTCTCTCCCACGTCATCTCTCCTCCGTCCTCTTCCTGGCTTCTGTGCGAACAGGAAGCACCCAGGCTCCCCTAAGCCAATCGCAATGCTGCAATGCAGCATTGTGATTGGTCTGAGTCGTCGTGGTTCAGCGCTCAGATGGGCACAGGGAGCCTGTGCATGTTCCCCACCAGGCTGTGCATTGCAGCCTGGTGGGGAACATGCAAAGTGCGCATGACTGTTTGTCCAGGACAAAACAGCCAGCCAAACCATCATGCGCACTTTAGAGTGCAGCAACCACTCCTCCTCCCCGATGTCACGGGAGCCCAGCCCCACGCCGCCCTAACCTGGCTGATACTAAAAATAAAATTATAATAACTTCTATTACTATCATTTTATTTTTCCTTTTACACTGTTCCGAGAGCAGTGGGGCGACGCTCCTCCGCCTTAGCGGAGGAGCCGCCACTGAAAACAGGTACTGGGCTAGACAGAAATTATTTTGTTTGTTGGCTGACTGTGGAGTTCTGAATCTCTGCCCCTGAAAATACCACCCTGAGAAGCCTTTGACTGCTCGCCCTTGCAACCCTGAGAGCCAAGTGTGGAAGGGGTGGACTTGGCCCAGTTTGCAGAGCCTTAATTAAGATGTTCTCTGGGATATCTGTGACAAACAACCCCATCCCTCACAGTTGGGACCCAGTAGCCCTCCCACTTCCGGGACCAGGGTCTGAAAATTATATTTACATGAACGGTGCACTATGTATTGTAATCAATTTTATAAGTAATTTATATTGATGTCATTAATGCCAACAGTTATCAGCAGGTCCCTCTTGTGCAATGTCTTCATCACTTTGGTTTTGTGCAGTCTGCTCCACCTCCTCTTGTATTGTCATACATCACCTCACTGCAACATCATGCAACACCTGAGTGCGATCATACACACCTTGCCTGGCTTATTTGTGAAGGAACCTCCAGTACAGTCCGACACCTAAAACGGCCCTTCACGAGTCCAAACGCAGCCTCAAGTTTGCACTTTTTTCTATTCTTGTTTAAAAGCAATTTCTGGTTACTACCGAGGGGTCAGAAGTAGGGTTAACGCCTTTCCAAGAGAAAAAGACCAATCATTTGTTTACGTTTTAATATCCTGGAAAGATCTGACACCTAAATGGAACTGTATAGAAAATAGTCTCTGTCCGTTTTTAACATGGCCTATCTGTCTTTGTTTACATTGATTATCAATTAGCGATCAATACGGCAGCGGTAGAACACCTACTATCGTTAGGAATGTGAATTATAATGAGACATATAGTGCAGCAACAGTTAGTTAACCCCTTCGCTGCGGGGGTAATTCCCCCACGGGTGCGCGGGGGCGGGGGGGTGAGTGCGGCGCCGCGGTGCTCGTGACGAGACCAGCTCGTCATGAGTCACAGTGGAGCTGTGCTCATGACGAGCTGGTCTCGTCACAAACCCGCCCACTCATTAATTCTCCCGCACAGGCGGGGAATTAATCCCGCGTGGGCGGTGCGCACCTGTTATGACGAGACCAGCTCGTCATGAGCACAGCTCCACTGTGACTCATGACGAGCTGGTTTCGTCATAAGCACCGAAGGGGTTAATAACTAAGGGGCAGATTTACAAGCCCCTTGCGCCACTTTTGCGTCACTTTTCCCATGTTAAAAGTGACGCAAAAGTGGCGCAAGGGGCTTGTAAATTGCCCCTAAATTGCTAGTGTCATTTCGAAAGCAACAGCATTATTTTGCCCACCAGAGTGCGCTCTACGACTGGAAATACTAGTGGCTCCAAGGGCGCGCTATAGTTTCTATTCTACTGGTCGATTTATCACCAACTGAGTAATAGGCATTAAAAGACTTTTCCTTCTACCAAACAGGGGCGTCGTGAACGCACCTACACCTCTCTTTACCAGCTACAGTGGGGATGGGGTTCTTTATGGACCTCTTATCTGAAACTTGACATGAACGCTTATAATTGTCCCTAAAAGAAAGAAAGATAGGCTGATAGAAAAAGGAAAGCAGGGTGGGCGAGTGGGTGCATGTTTAAGTGAAAGGATGGTTGATTCGGTGAAAGGATGCATGGATAAAAAGATGAATGGACAGTTGGTTGGATGAATGGGTAAATTGATGGGTAGATGAAAGGATGGATGTGTTGGTGAAAGAATGGGTGGATGAACGGATGGAAGGATGAGTGGGTGAAAGTGTGGGTGGATGAATGGGTGAAAGTATGGAAGGGTGGACTCACTAGATCGGCGCCTCGATGGGATGGGAGAGAGGATCGATCGCCATGATGCCCGGCTGGACACTGTGGAGGGTCGCACATCGGACCTAGAAGACGGGGCAGCGCAAACTACCAAGCGGGTGGAACGTCTGGAACATATATTAAAGACGGTAGCTGCAAAGAATGAGGACTTGGAAGCGAGAAGCCGACGCCACAACGTGCGCATCATGGGTATCCCTGATTTGACCAATACAGGAAGACTGGACCAATTCGTGGAACGACTGCTAACAGAACTGTTCGGGGGAGATCATTTCACAAGTACCTTCACTGTAGAACGATCCCACAGAACACTCGGTCCCCGACCTAATCCGGGTCTACCGCCAAGACCGATCATGGCTCGATTTCTAAATTTCAAGGATAGAGACACAGTCCTTCGGCTTGCCAGGGAAGCGGGGACGTTAACATGGCAGGGCTCCAGCGTCTCATCCTATCCAGATTTTACTGCCCTGGTGCAAGAAGCCCGACGCAAGTTTGGGGGGGCCAAGGCAGCAGTCAGGAAGCTGGGTCTCCGCTACGGTATGCTGTACCCTGCCCGGCTCCGAATAGATGTCAACGGCAAGGTGAGGATTTTTGAGAATCCCGACGAAGTCCATAACTTTTGCAAACAATATGCCGGGTCCAGCGGCGCGGGAGGGGGATCCTCCCCTGGAGGAGCTTCCTTGGAAGCACTTTCGGGGACAAGTGCAGATTTATTTACAGCAAGCAAGGAGTAACTGCCAGACAGACGAACACTATACAGCAGCGCATCGTTACCAGTCCACTTCGCCGTGACGTTTGGCCGTTGGAGACATGATGACAGCTTAATACCGGCTGCCGGCATTGACTTTGAGCATATAGGATGCAATTGAATTGACACAGATTGGGTGTGCTTCTTACTTTGATGAGGTTAATGACATGGTGTTTTATGGTGATAACAAACCGGTTTGCGAGATTCACGCTTACATGCGGGCCCTCTCTTTGGGGTCCTACCTGCATCTTTGACATTTTCCCTTCATTATAAGGAATCTGCAAATTGGCCGATGTTTAAACGCTGTATCGACCAGCTCAGGTGTGATCCTTTTTACGTATTATTCCGTATAGTCATCTGTGCTCCATCATTGAACCTATCCGGCATCCTCGTTGCTTGTATCCATTTGTTCTTTATTATCATGAGGAACCTTTTCTATACATCTGATACCGAATAACCGTGATTTAGATGTGAAACGACACATAGGCTGCTGATCCGGTTATTTATTGACTTTCTTTTTGCGGAGACTGACCTATTCGAACTTTCAGTGCCCTGAAGAAGTCCTTTAAAAGGACGAAACGCGTCAGCTGTATTATTGTGAAAATTGATGTTTATGACCACGTTTTAAAAACAATAGAAATTGGAATAAAAGGAAAATTTTGAAGAATATTTGTGTTGCTTACAGATTACACAATTGTTGTTTCTGTTTTTGAAATTGACGTGTGGTGCACCTGTGCTTATGTTTTATATTGTTATGTTCCCATGGGGACTTTCACTGTGACGGTGGGTGCGTTTCAGTGTACACACAAACCCCAATAAATATAGAGGGGCTAGAATAATAGAGGGATAGCAGTTCAGGTGCTGTGGATTTAAGCGTTCCACTGTCAGGCTTGTTTGTTTATGAACACTATACAGCAGCGCATCGTTACCAGTTAATCCTTGGCGGTAACAATATGGGCACATGATACGGGGTAACGCTGAGAACAATTGCTTACATACATTGACATTGTTGTGAAGGAGTAAAAGTTAATTCATTGCTGGGGTGCGCGGGGTCCCACGTGGTGTTGCCACCCCCCCCCCCCTGGGAACACAATGGTACTGAACTGGGTAGTACTGCCATGTTGGCGTTATATGCAGCAACAGTTAATGGGAGGGATTGCGAGGGTATCACCTGGTGGGCAGCCACCGAGTGAGGGTGGGGGAGGGGGGAGGGGTTTAGAATGGTTTTGTTATTCACTTGATGCAGGTTTACGATTTCATGTACTAGATTGTTGTAGGAACTCAGAGGCAGGAACGGCATAAAAACACAGAATTTTTGTTATGGCTCACAAGGTAGAAACACAACGCAATGCTAAAATTACCCTACTAACCTGGAACGTCCGCGGACTGATTAGCCCTAAGAAATGCAGATTAGTCCTTCAGTATATGCGTCAACACACTGCAGATATAGTATACCTTCAAGAAACTCATCTATCACCTTCATCCCCATCTAAATTTGCATCTACTTGGGGAACACATCTCTATTTCTCCAACTACAGCTCCTATGCTCGAGGGGTGGCCATATTAATTAATCGCAGGGTGCCGTTCACACACATAGACACGATATCCGACCCGGGTGGACGGTTCTTGATAGTGACAGGAACGATCGCAGGCCATAAAATTACATTGGTCAATTTGTATGCCCCAAACACCGACGATTTCGTATTTTACGAACAACTTCGGACGCACATAAATAGACTATCAGCAGTTCACATAGTGCTGGGAGGAGATTTAAACATCCTGCTAGATCCGTTGCTGGACAGCACGGCAAGGGACCCTACATACAAGCCCCGTTCCCTCAAGGTTTTGCAAGGAATGTGTCAGGACCAGGATCTGGTGGATGCATGGAGATATCTAAATCCTTCTGCCACTGAATACACCCACTACGCGCAGCAACACAACACATGGACGAGACTAGATTATTGGCTGATCATTAGACCAACCATAGCATGGGTCGGAGAGGTAAGACGCCTTCCCCGCACACTATCTGACCATTCCCCAGTATCACTATCATTAAACTTTCTGGCCGAAGGTGGCTTCGAGAGGCAATGGTGGTTTCCCTCCATCGCTTTGAAAGATCAAGTGTTCAAAGAAGAATTACGAGCAGCAATAGTGGACTACTTTGCCAATAATGTTGGCTCTGTTTCTACGCATTCAGTTCTATGGGAAGCCTTTAAGGCGTGCATGAGGGGGGTATGCATCTCAACACACACTGGGGTCCTGAGGGATCTGAGGAGGAGATTGGCCAGACTAGAAGACGAACTGCACCAACTTGACAGGGGAAACATGACAGGAGATACCCGAGACAGCGCGAATGATATGCTCCGTAGGACGGAGCTCTTGGAAGAATACGCAGATGAAGCTAGCCGAGAGGCGTTATATATAGGGAAATATGCCGCAGCTCGCAGGTATGGGGAAGGGGAAAGGCCTGGTCGCACCTTAGCAAGGTTACTTAAGCCCCGCTACACCCAGAATTACATCACCAAACTGCGTGATGAGGAAGGGCAGATCATAGCTGGGAATACCGCCATTGGACGCACGCTTCTGACATACTACACAGATCTATAAACTACTAAAACAGCAGCCAATATGGCTGAAATCACGGAGTATTTGGGCGAGATCGCCATGGTATGGCTTCCCGACGCTCACAGGCAGTTTCTGAGCGAACCTTACTCAGTCGAAGAGATAGAGCAAGCCATTGAAGCAATGGATGGCTCTAAAGCTCCTGGATTAGACGGATTTCCGGGAATTTTCTATAAGACATATAAAACGCTCCTAGCCCCACACCTACTGGAAGTCTATGCTGAAGCATTGGACACCGGCATTCTCCCTCCCTCATTTAGGGAAGCAGTATTGGTGCTTCTCCCTAAGCCTGGCAAAGACCCTGAACAGTGCGGATCGTATCGTCCACTATCACTCTTAGATTTTGATTATAAAATCCTTGCCAAAATGATAGCAACCAGATTATCGCTTTTAATGGAACAGATTATAGCTCCCGCCCAATCTGGGTTCGTGCGGCATGGGTCCACTGCGCTCAATCTTCTGACTTTTTTTTCAGTAGTTAACAGAACAAACCCCACCACACCTGAAGTTGCTGCCTTTTTGGATGCAGAGAAGGCGTTTGACTCTGTGGAATGGCCCTTTCTGCATGCTGTGTTAGCTAAAATGGGTATTCCTAAGGGTTTCGCGGATTTGGTAAAATTACTCTATGCCGGCCCATCAGCCAGGATCCGCTTTAATGGCACAATAACGGAACCATTCACAGTGTCTAGAGGCATCCGACAGGGTTGCCCTTTGTCCCCCTTGCTGTTCATAATCGCAATGGACCCCCTCATACGCTATTTCCAGAAGGACCATCTACATAGAGGACTCCAATTTAAACACGGCCCGGTACTAATGACGCTATATGCTGATGATGTGGCTTTATATGTTAGGAAACCTGAAGAAAATCTGCAACCATTATTACACGAAATAGAACGTTTTGGTGTACTGTCCGGCCTCAAAATCAATTGGGGCAAATCAGAACTATTCCCCCTGACTGAAGTACGGAATCGTGAGTGCGGGGAATTTCCGGTACAATGGTGCGAAGCAGAAACCAAATATTTAGGAATACATTTGCACAGAGACCGAGAGCAGGTACTACGTCTGAACTATGGCCCTGCCTTGAGTCGCTTACAGACCCAAGTGGAGCAGTGGGTTAAACTACCGTTGTCTATGGCCGGAAGCATAGCCATTATAAAGATGGTGATACTGCCTCGCTTCCTCTATTTATTCACTAACATTCCCATCCCACTGACCAACCTATTTTTTACACAACTACGTACACACCTCATAAAGTTGGTACGGGGGAGAAGCAGCCTAAAGTCAACTGGGACACTTTAACGCTTCCGTACGACAGAGGGGAATTTGGAGTCCCGAACATGCAGCTTTATTTTTTAGTAGCGCAAAGTGGATATGCATACCACTGGTATTACCCTGACGCATGCATACCCTACGCCAAACCAGAGAAAGATTTAGCTGACCCCACACCATTAAATGCAATACTACCTACTGGAAACCCACGGGATCCACATGATAATCAGCCATTGTCCACTACTTGCTGGGCATGGAAGTATCTACCCGCGAAAGCAGGAGGGTCGACATTGTATTCCCCAGCCTGCCACTAGCTGCGAACTCCTGGCTTTCCCCCACGGTAGAAGCTGGGACTAGGCGTGCACTCTCCCGGCTAGGACTAGAAACTATTGGCGACTTATTCCCAGGAGGCCATGCTTTTTCTCGCACAGAAGACCCGTGTTTCTCTTCAGCCACTTTCATGGACCATTTCGTTCTAACCCGTATACTAAGCGCACTTAGAAGCACGGTCACCACCTATCCAATAGAACCGACAGAATTTAGCCCGCTCACGTTAGTGATAACAGACACTAGTGGAGAACATATCACTTCTAGACTGTATAAAGCCAGCCTTGCATTGAAGCCGCAGCGAGATGCCAAGGTCAGAGAAGCTTGGGCTACTGATATTGAACAACCACTCACTGACGATCTTTGGAAAGGGTGCTGCAAACAAATTAAACTAGTTTCTTGCAATCACAGACACAAATTACTACAATTTAAAATGCTCAGGAGGGCCTATGTTACACCACAGCATATGGTCAGGATAAAGAGCACCACTTTTACACATTGCCCTAAATGCAATTTACAAGCAGCTTCATTCATTCACATGACTTGGTCCTGTAACATAATACATGCTTATTGGCAGGAAATATACGGCCTAGTGCAGCTGATGGTGGGGGTGCAGGTGCCAGGGTCTCCCTTGATCGGATTGATGGGCTATGTGGAGTCATTATCTAGAAACACGCGCAGATTCATAGCGATCGCGATGCTATTGGCGAAACAAGAAATAGTTCTCCGCTGGGGCACTAGACAGAAACCTAATGTTAAGAGTTGGCTTAAGAGCATGACATATTGCGACACCACGAGCGAATTGTATGCAGAATTACAGCTGCCCACGTCGCGACCTAGGGATATTTGGCAACCCCTTAGGGAATACCTTTGCCTGCAAGATACATCGGGCACACCAACCGAACAAGAGGGACAGGACGCAAGTCAGAATGTACAAGCAGCGGGGAGACTCAGTGGAGTTTGAGGGGAGGGCGGGTGTATCTCAGGGATGCACGCTGGCGTTAGACTGGCAACAGAGGTATAGTGACAGGGAAGAAGGGATATCACTAATCACACTTCAAGGAAACCATTGCCTATGTCGTATACGGGAATGTATATGTCTATCCGTAACTGTTCATTATGCCTATTTTTCCTATGTTCGTGCCTGCAAGAAATGTACCTGCCAAGTTATGCATCACGAATCTATGTACGTTGTTAATAAAATGATAAATAAAGTTTTTTTTTAAAGTATGGAAGGGTGAAAGGGAGGAGGGATGAGTGGTTGAAAGGATGCATGGGTGAAAGAATGGGTGAATGAGACGGCAAGATGATGACTAGATGAGTTAATGAAAGGATGGCAGAGTAAATGAAAATCTGAGAGGATGGATGAGTGGGTGAAAAGATGGCAGAGTAAATGGAAATCTGAGAGGAATGGATGAATAGATGGATAGATAAAAGGAGGGCAAGGTAAATTTAAATCTGAGAGAAAGGATGGATAGATGAATGAAAGGATGGCAGAGTAAATGGAAATCTGAGGATGATGGATGGATGAGTGGATTGAAAGGATTGCAGAGTAAATGGGGATCTGAGAGGATTGATGGCAAAGTAAATAATAATCAGAGCGAATGGATGATGGATAGATGGGCATAAGGATCAATTGATGGATGAAAGGCTTTATTCATGGGTGGGTAAGACAAATTATGGATGGATGTACAGATGGATGCAAGCATAGGTGATGGATGTCTGTATAGCTGGATGGAATGACCAATGGATGGAATGGTGAAAGATTAAATGATGGATGAAAGAATGAATGGATGAGAGAATGTAAAAGTGAAATTGTTGTTATCAACGGGTGAATGGAAGGGTGAAAGGATGAATGGTGTGCTTCTAGGATGGTGAGACAAGGGAGCTCTTCTAGAGAGGTTCAGGCTCACATGCCTCGCTTGCTTGATGCTATCAGAGCTTGGGTTCAAAATGGGGTGTGTTTTAATTTTCCGGCTACTCCCTAGCTTCTAAATCACAAAGCGTGATTAGATTCTTCACCTGAATCGCTCATGAATGATTTAAAAGCCCCTACTTAAAATGTAAGTAAATTGATATGGTCCATGCTTTTTTTATGAGTTATTTTGCAGTGATTACTGAATGCCACGTGGATCATAATACTGGAAAAGTCCCAAAAATAGCTGCGGGCCTGGCTGCAGGTTGGTGGGGGAACTAGAATCATGCAAAGTACAACTTTTTTCACTGTACTGTTCTTTAGGCAATCATGTTATGTTAAGGTAGTCTATATAGGACTCAAACTTTGGCGTGTGCAGATGAGGAAGAAAATTACAGACATTGATTGGAAAGTTGGTTGTTAAGTTTCTTTCTAAAAGCAGTGTGAAGTTGTTTATCTGATAACAAGCACTATAGTATTCAAAGCGGACGGAGCTACTTGAAAAAGGCTTTGATGCCAAACCTAGCTTGAAAAACACAAGCAACCTCCAGAAGAGAAAGTCTGGGGTAACGAAGCATCATATTGGATATTTAAGGGTGAATCTTACTGGCAGTGTTCTAAGTGGGTTAGGGCTAGGCCTGGCAAGGCACCAAATGGACTTTGAACCAGGTCCATATAGGGCCGTCCTATTTCTGCACTTGACTGGCTGAAGAAACAGGGACTGGCAAAACCAATCGGTCTTACCTTTCGGCGTTGCCAATCCAGTCCCCACCCCCCGCCCCCCTAAAAAGTAAAAAATTAATGGAAAAATGGAAAAAAAATCATTTTTAAACGATGGGGAGAGGCAGGTAAGCAACGGAAAGGGTGCAGTTTATCTGGAGGGCAAGAAAATGCTGCCGCTGATAAGCGACAGTTAGCAAGGAGGGCGTCGGAGTAATGGAGGGCAGAAGATGCTTTAATTAAAAATAAAAAAAACTGGGAGGAGTGGAGGGAAAGCAATGGATGAGTTGACAGTGGAAGAGCAACGTGGGGAGTACAGGGGATCGGGTAGGACAGAGGCAGCACAGAGAAAACAAGAAAACACATGCACTTCCATAGAGTGCCAAATAAAAAAAAGTAGTTCCCTGAATACAAGCAGTCAAGCAGTGGAAGAACACAAGTCATACAATCAGAAAATATTAAAGAAGAAATGCTTAAGAGGTAGGACATACAAAGAATAGGGGGAATAAGATGCAGTGAAATGAGATCGACAAGAAAGCTGTCCAATCAAGAGCCAGGTGCCTCCCCTAAATCCACTACATGTATATATTTTGATGTATTAGGCAATAGGTCTTTGGCAAACGAAAACTAATCTGTGGGAGGAACCTAAACCTGCCACACGTGGGCTTCTATGCAACATCACCGGAAGTCTTCTGTGTGACATGGAGATTTTTATGCCTGCAGAGCAGCATTAGGGTCGCACCGTGGGCAAAAAAAAAGAGAAAATAAGCCCAGCGCCTAGCACAATTGCTTTTTGGCGACTGTGATGGGCTAGGCAATGTAATCACCTTAATGATAATTGTTTTCAGATAAATGCAGTGCCCAGACCCCTGACAGTGCTCCTGAAAGCAACAGAAAAGACTGCGTTTGCTGCCTGTCTGCAGTCTCCTCTGGCCACTCTGGCAGGCAGGTGCCATACACACGCTCTCCTGCCTGGGAACTTGCTGTGATGCACTATCAGGGGCTGGGCAGTGTAATTACTTAATGCAATTACGGTTTTCTAAGGTATTTCCATTGCTTGACACATGTGAGAGCTGGACACTGCACAAATATCCCCCAGTGCGTGTAAAGTGGAATACTTTTGCTGCAAGGCATCCGGCTTGCATTTCGCCTTTTTTCCCTCCTTAACCCGGGGTAGGTAGATGCAAAACGAGCCGAAATGGGCAGAATGGTTTAAAGTTTCAGATCTGCTTAAAGTGGATTAAAAATAATCATCTAGCCCGACTGATGTGGAACAGTGACAGTGGAAAGTTGAGTGGGACTCCACAAGACAGTTCAGAGATGGAAGAGGTAGAGGGTCCAAGAGTTAGCCCTTGAGTGTGCCCATCATGCACTGACAGTAACCTGTTCACCCTGACAGACCTCATGCAGCTGGCCACACAGCATGCAATAATCAACAGGGTCAAACGCCATTGAGAGACTGAGTCATATTAAGGCAGAGGCACTGCCAGAGCCACCACTAACCAGAGGTCAAGAGCTGCTACAATAACTGTTTCCATGCTGCGACCCAAGTGGAATCCGCAGGGTCATTGTTGTGGGTGTTAATGGTTACTATATAGGAAAACCTTGGGCAGCTCTATAACTTTCTAAATGCTTAGCTGTTTTTGGGGTAAAGTTATAGGACTGCAATTAGCTGGTGATCCCTTGCACTCTTGAGCAGGGCAATCCCAGTTAAGGTCACTCAGAGGTTGTATTTGGAAGACAATTTCACTAGGTGGCTGGGAGGATGGCCTGAGGTTATTTTCAGTAGTGGTACTATTGGGGGGCTGACTTGTGGTTGCCGTTACTAGGAGGACTGTGTGTCTACCATAGTACTAGGTAGTAAGTAGCACCAGTTCCAAAGAGACACCCAGGAGATGGAGTGCATTGGACAGAGCTGTCATAACAAGAGGCGTTCATCATTAAACAGGAATCACTCGGTGGCAGCACCTGGCTTACTGCAACACTGGGTTCAGCTTTCGGATTTCCAGTCTGTAAGGAATGACCTATGAATCCTAATCTCAAATACATACCAGGAGCAACATTCTAGCCAGGATGTGCATCAAGGAGTGCCTGCAACTATGCTGGGTAACCCTGGCCTATTATGGAATCTAAAGACGCAGAGGCTAAGGTTGCATGCTGTTCATCAAGAGAGAAGAGTTTGTTGAACTGAGGTTAAACTTTTTTTTCTGCAGACTTCTGCTTGACCTAAGCAGGACAATGCATCTGCCTGCAGGTAATCGCCTCTTAGGGCCTGTTTATCATCTGCATATAGCGGTTTCAGGTTAGCAGAAGACACACAGGAAGGAGCTAGCAGGAGAGGACAGAGAGGTTTAGTTGTAAAGTGGTCCTTCATGCAGATCAATGCAAGTCCTTGAGTGGATACAGAAGGATGGACCCAAATAGCTAATAGCATTAGGTGAGAGATTAATTTTCCACTGGGCTGAGCCAAGATGTTACTGATAAAGTCTCAAGTCAATGATCGAAGAAAGCCAAAGGTTGAAGGGGGCAGGCCACTGTCCACTATGTATATCAGCAAAAGGTCAGCTTGACAACTGAGCTGTCAAAACCCAGACCTACAAATAAAAGCACTTGGGACCTGGGAAATCAGTGGTGCTACAACAATTTTCAGAGTAGGGGTGCTGTCACCAACATTGTCACGGAAGTCATCGGGATAGTGAAAAATCCAAGCGGCCTATAAAGAACAAGTGTAGCAAATGAGACATACCTGTTCAACAGGAGACTGGTAGGGTTTTTTCGAAGTTTATTGTGATAGTGCGTTTCCCCAGTAGCAGGGTAGATCAAGAAGCCTCGTGGTGGTTCTGTCCAAATCAGGGCGAGGGTATCGGCCCAGCACAATTGCTTCAAGGGTGTCCGGCAAAGTGCAGCCCATCATAGTAGACAGTGATTCAAGGACCTTCCGCCAATATGTAGCCAGTAATGGGCAGGACCAAAGCATATGCAGTAAATCTGCATTAAGGAGGGCACAGCGAGGGCATTGTGCCGATGCACCCCGGAATATTTTATTTATTCGGCTGGGCATAAGATTAGCTCGGTTCAGAAGGTTGAAGTGAATATACCTAAACTGGTGTTATGTGCACTTTCTGGGAGTATTCCAATATTCTAACCCAGTCGACATCGTGAAGTGGTTTAGCTAGGTGTGCCTCCCAAGCATCTGCTGCAGAAAGGCCCTGTAGAACCATTGCAGTGGCCAGTCTCTATGCTACACAGTGTTTGGATCACTTCATGAGTTGCCAGAGCGAGGTGACGAGTATGAAAAAGGGTAGTCAGGGGCTGTCTTATGAGTTCATACGGAAGGAAATATCCCGGTGGGATGCCATACGTGGTTGTTAACGAATAAGTCACATGGTTAGGACAGGCCCATGGCGGTCCGCTGGTTGAGCTGCCCCTGTCAGAGTCTTACCATACCAGCAGGGAGCCCTAACAAAGGAATCGCTGGGGCATAGGGCGTCATATTGGATGTAAGCTTACATGCTCTATTGAGGCGCTTCAATGCTGTGACAAACATTCCCATAGGATCCGGGGAAGTCATCACACCAGGTAGTAATGCATAGTTCAGTATGCCCTCCTGTATATCCTGTTTCCTTCCAGAACGACAGTGGGACACCCGTTGGAGATATGAGCAGTTGTGGCTGGCATGCCTCGCGGGTGGAAAGGGGTGGGGGGTCGCGAGTGGGATAGGGGAGTCGTGGGGGGGCCATAATTTTTTTTTTTTTAAACTTACCTTTAGGCCAGGTCAAGTGTCTTCTCTGCTCTTGCTCTCCTGCGTCCGGCAGGAACAGGAAGCAGGCAGCTAGGATCCCTCCCCTAAGCCAATCACAATGCTGCAGTGCAGCACTGTGATTGGTCTGAGCGACGTGACACGGCGCTCAGCCAGGGGCTGGAGGGGTGGGCACGTTCTCCATGCAGGCTGCAATGCAGCCTGCATGGAGAAGGGGAAAGTGCCCATGACTGGTTTGGGCGGCCCGAGAGGTCTGACCAAACAGTCACTGCGCACTCAGGAGTGGGCAAACGACTCCTCCCCTGTCCTGCTCCATAAGCAGCGCAGAGCAGCCCTGCCCGCCCGCCCGCAAAAGAATCATAAAATGGTAATAACCAAAAGTTATTACCATTTTATGTTTTTGCTTCTCACACTGCGAGAAAGCAGTGGGGTGACGCTCCTCCGCCATAGCGGAGGAGCTGCCACTGGATATGAGGCTTCAACGTGGAGAGCACCACTTGGCATCTGGCTGACCCCCAAATGAAAGCCACAAGGTTCGAATCAAATTCTCGAAAGAAGGAGCGTGAGAGGAATAACAGAAGTTTCATAAAGTCATATAATAAACACAGTAACACCACCATTTTCACTGGGGATATCCAGGCCAACACCAACAGCGGTAGAGATTACCAAAAAGTGAACTGGGAGTGCAGGGCAAAACTGATCTACCCAAGTTGCCTTCACGGAGATCCGACGGAGAGTGGTATACGTTAATCCCCTGATATCTAAAGGTAGTCAGTTCTCTTGTTAGCAGTGGATCTAAGTAGTTACAGAGAGGAAACTCTCAGTTTGAGCAGAGGGGAAAATGAAGGACTTGGCCCAGAGCACTTGAAGTCCTGAGATCAAAGCCAAGTCCAGCTGTGGGATAGAAGACAAGGCAGATAGGAGGTAATATCCCTCACATATAACAGGGTGTCATTTGTGTAGAGCGACGTGGCATGGAGGGTCTCGCGAATTGGAAAACCCCAGTTCTCCCCTTGTTGTCGCAGGTGTGCCGCCAAAGGTTTCATTGTCATGGCAAATAATAAAGGAGACAGAGAACAGCCCTGTTGGGTGCCTTGTCTCACAGACCGGGCAGCAGAAATGGAGGCCTCGGTTTTTACCCAGGCCACACATAGGGTTAGACTATAAAAGTCACATCTATTTCTGCCAATGGGGACTGATCCCTGAAAGCCAGATCTCATTATGTATGTATTGCCAATGGAGGGAATCAAAAGTGTTCTCTAAATCAAAAGCTATACATGCAGCTGAAGGAAAGAGATCCGCCGATTCTTCTTTAACTCGCCATAATCTGCTGCCCTCTAATATAAAGCCTGCCTGGTCCTCGTGGATCAGTTCAGGAAGCTCTGATAATAGTCTGCTAGCCACGATGGCCGCTAATATCTTATCCATCCATCCATAATATGGCAATATTATGTCAGGTCAGGTCGAAGGATTTTGTGATTTTGTAGCATCGTGGAAATAATGGCTTCATTCATTGTGGGAGGAGGTGACCCCGAATGCCGATGCAGACTCCTATAAAGGGTGAAGGTGCGGCACCACCAGTGAAGGGACAAAGAGCGAGTAAAATTCGTCCGGTATGCTTGCTGAACCTGGGATTTTAATACGAGGAGATCCCGTATTATCGATAAAATCTCTTGTGTTGATATGGGGGAGTCCAGTGGAAGGTGGGCTGCAGGCGGAAGTCGGCGGCTTCAGACTGGTGCAGTAAACACGGTCAGTAGAGGATCCGACACCGGTAGAGGAGCTCGATACAAGGTGCTATAGTATGTGTCGATGGTGCTATTAATGTCGTACTGAGGTCTGCCCCTAAGGTAAAAGTATATTGAGAGGAACTGTGATTGGAGAGCGCGGGAAGGGGGGAGCTAATTGTGCCAGCAAGTGACTGGCCTGGCCCCTTCATTGTGTATTCTAGTGCAGTAGGCTGAGAAATCATGACAATGCAGCAGTGCCAACATATCGAAATGAGAGGCCCGGGCAGAAGGGAGAATGTCAAGGTGGTCAGACAGTGAGTGGGCCTGGCATTGAAGTTTGCGCATAGATGCTTGTAATCACATAAGATCTCTATTTAAAACTTTTCTGGTGTCTACAGTGGGCTTAAGGCACAAGCCCCTGGTGACCACTTTGAACGTTTCCCACTCAATAAAGGCAGAGGAGGATTCTCCGGGAATTCTTGCAAAAAAGACAGCTATGTGTTCTTGAAACATTTGTCAGAAGACCGAGTCATCCAGCGTGAGCGACTGCAACTTCTAGGTGGGAATCAGGGCTAATGTTCTGACCCAGGTCAACACCAAGGCTAACAGACAATGATTGAACACAGTACGAGGGTGATAGGAGATTGACATCACTCTGGTGTGGACAGAGGGAGAACAAACGAACCTATCAAGGCGTGAATAGAGTCTGTGTACCAGAGAATAGAACAAGTACTCATGGCTATCTGGGTGTCGTAAGCACCACATGTCAGCTAGGTCCCGGTGTGCTAACCAATGCTGGAACTGTGTCTCATTTAAAATTATGGGGGATTGCGGATGTTGTGAGGTGGCCCTATCCATATTGGTGTCTAAGACACAATTAAAGTCGCCACAGAGTAGCCAGGGGGCAGGTGGGCAATCCGCTATGAGAATTGATAAGCAGGCCCAGAAAGATATCTGCTCAATGTGAGGGATGTAAACAACTCCTACATTTAATGGATTACCATCTAGGTGGCCCTGCACTAGGGTGTTAAAAATGGGATCTCTGGTTGGCTAAGGCTTGCGCCAAAGCCAGGCAGAGACCACCACTCTAGTCAGGGCGAGGGAGTTACACGCCGAAGATAACCCCTGCTCACCCCCTTGGTAGCTTGGCACGAGCAGTCAGGCCTATCCCGGAGGCAATGTGTAAAGCGTTTGCGCAACACGCACACAGCAACAACATACTAGGCACACCACAAAAGGAACTCCACACAAGGTTATATCAAAAATAGCCTTTGTATTATCATAAACACATTAGAATAGTAATCACACAATATACACTGTGCCAACTGGCACTGGGCAATATCTACAGGGGATTATATACACATGACAGGGCCACGTGGACCACTGTCAGAACCATCACAAAGTGAATTTAGTAAATGTAGAACTTATAATAAATGTAGCACAAATTGTAGATGTAGAATACAACCAGTAATTACTGGCAAAACCTCGTACTCAGCATCGTCCTGCAATCATAAACCATATTATGCAGTCATCATCACATTAGGCGTGAAATCTATTCTGCGCCAACCTCATCAGCATAAACACATTATGCAATCCTCTCATAAGTCTAAACGCATTAGATAATAACCTCCTAAGCATAACTCACATTAGGGGCATAACTCACAGTATAAAAATAACCTCATACATAAACCACAGTTAGAGGCATAAAACAGGGTGCGTAAATCATAGTACATGAATCACATTTCCTAGCACCACATAAATCACATTAGGGCCTGGCGCCCTATAAACCTAACCGTCCCCCTGGCCAACTGGCCTTCTCAAAAGGGGCTCAAATGCCCTATGTCCAACAAAGTCAGGGCAGCTGCCAATGCAGTAATATCCAAAAAGCGCGCAATTGCGCTGGGGCAGAGGAGTGCATCTCACTCCTATCCTACTCAAACATGACCCCAAAGAACTGTGGCCTAAACTTGGCAGCTGGCACTAAGTGCTGCGCAGCTGTGAATGAAAGGAAGGCCTGGGCACTCAATGTGCCCTCTGAACAAATGTGCGCAAAACGTTGCAGCTGCCCTCTGTCAAGCGGGGCAGCTGGGGCAGGAGCACGAGCACCGACAATGTGCTCCGATTAGGGAGGCCCCCACTGGTCCCTATGTAATCAGGGGAAAGACTGCCCCCTAACGTTGGAGCGGCCCGCGACGGGGAAATGGGCACTACCTGCGTGCCTCCTGATGGAGCCCCTCTCCGGGACTCACTAAACGAAAATGCCCCAAAGCGTTGGAGCAGCCCCATATCAGTCGGGGGCCGCTCAGAACAGTGGCACCGACTCTGTGCCTCGACCGGCACATACAACGGAGAAGCCCCTACTCACCGGGCTCTCCAGGTGGCTGGGGACTCTGTCTCCTCTTCACGGCGGCCTGCGGGGCTCCCTCAGCTTCACGGGAGCCCCGCCTGGAGTATTGCGTGGTCGCTGCCTGCTCCGGCCGTACTCCTCGCTTCACCCGGGCCCCCCTCCTGGGACCCGGGACTTCTACATGGAGCCTGCGAGGCTCCGGACAGATCTCCGGCTCCTTCCTGCTACCACGAGGCCCCGCCCACGTCCCAGGCAAGGATGCCTGACTTCCTGTGTGGCGATCGGGCCCGCGGCGGTGATTTCGTCTCTCCTTCTCTTCTTGGCGGCAATGAGGGGTAGGCTCCCTCGTAATTTAAAATTATAAAGCGGGGTGGGCTCCCGCTAATTAATAAAAGCAAAAGGCGGGGTGGTCACCCTCCAACAGCATCACGGGGGGAATCCCTATGATGGGGATTCCCTCTCAAAGGGGGCTGCAGCAAAAGCGCTGCGCAGCCCACATGCTCTCCTGGGGAAAAATGGAAAGAAAGCGCACACGAGTCGCTAGAGGCATCAAAAAGTCCTGCATCAAAAGAATAAGTCCCAGCAAAAGGTCTTTAGAGATGAAGGGGCAATGCAGGGCCCAGGGAGGCAAGCCCTCATGGCAGCCCCCCCTGGGCCCCCAGCAGCAGGACGCCCCGTCAGGATTCAGGAACAAGAACTGACCATAACATTTTCATGGGGTCACAGCCCCTACAATTATACCCAGATTTCCTTTGTCTGCAGAGCAGGGCATGGGGGAACCAGATGCAACTGGTTCAGGGGGGATTTGGAGCACTTTGTTTTGCAAGCTCCTGTTCCCCTTTGTCATGTGGGGGCTAGGTGATCAGACACACCACAGGGGGTGGAGCCAGCATTGTACAGGGCAGGCACACTCCTATTCAGAGTCAGGGGATTACTCCTCCCACTAACCCCAGCCCAGAGGTCCTATTCTGCCCAGCGCTGACTCACCCTGCCCCTCCTGGAGCCACACACACCCCCCAGCCCCTGTCACTCACAAGCCAGACATGCAATTCACATCAGGCAGGCAGACACATAGCACACAGAAATCCCAACTTCTAAAAGTGGTATTTCTCCCATAGTCATAATAAATCTGCGCACACCATTGCGCAGCATTTATTCTCACCATTTCATACATACCAGACTTGACCACACTGCTCCTCTCATAACAGGAATTACCACTGACACACACTGATCAGGGAATCCCCAATGCATTCCTATGGGAGGGCAGGCCAAGCTCACCAATGTAACACAAGCGAGCGCACGCACTTTCCACTGGACCACAGTGCGAAAGTGCCCAGAGGCCTAAAACCTCCAACACCATGTCAGAACTTAAGGCAAAAAGTTTAGGGGTGAACCTGCCAAAAAGGGCCAAGTCCAACATAGGGTGAAGGGGCCATCAGCATCTGAGTGTGTGTCGTCTATTAAGAATGGTACCCCGGGCCGAATCCATCATGCCACTCCTCGGATATAGGCCGAGTAGGCAGGACCGTACACCTTGCCTCATCATTTGGTTAGCAATTTACTGAGATGTTAAATATGTTTCCTGTAGAAATGCTAACTGCTCTTTCCAACAGGCTAGAGTGGCATGTACTTAATAGCACTTTTGCGGGGAATTCATACCTCTCACATTCCAGGTAATTAAGGTATATGGAGCAGTGAATGGAGTTTGAAGTGCAGCAAGAGGCGGATCATCCAGTATGTGGCTCAAACTGGAAGTGTGTCCATGCTGGGTCCTGTCAACATGAACTACAGGGGCGGAGCAACAAGCTGGATATCCCCAGAATGAAAACCAATACACAAACACATAACAATACTAGGATAGACACCCAACTCATCCATCCACAGAAACAAATTGGAGAATTCTCTCATTAGGGAAAAAGGGAAACCGAGCAGAAAACTTTCAGTCCTTTTGGCTAAGGAGCTCTGATGAGTGAGATATGAGGGGTGGTTGCTGCAGAAGGGGTGCTCTGACCCCGCTAATAAATGAAAGGGATACCAGGATTCAGGAGGACCATCGATCAGAGGGTTCAAGGCAGGCGGCAACAACAATCCATGTTCAAGAACAAGCTGGGGAGACGGACCCTTTGCAGGATGCAGGTCCGTAACAGAAGGGCAGTCTCGCCAGGCCCCACGTCCAAGTGACTAGAGGGCAATGCAATAAGAGAATGTCATCCACTGACTGGAATGAACACTGGTGGTGTAATAGTGTTTGACCCATGATCGTCTGAAAGTTGGTCCTCTCAGGAAGTGTTAGACTTGGAGGAAAGCAGTCATAGGGGAGCTGAGAGGTCCTGGAAAGATGCAGCTACTGCCACTGCCTCCCCCTGTTCTTTCTGGCTCTGGACCTGAGAAAGGCCACTTCTCTGGTTACTATGGCGGTGGACCTTCCTGACTGTGTCAGAGATCTGCTCCTCATGCAGAGTGGAGTGAAGAAATGGGAACAATGACCATCAGAAATCAGCAATTTTGCCAGAAATAAGAGAGTGTATTTTAGGCCTTGATCTCTAAGCTTCTGCTTGACCTGAGCAAACTACACTCTCTGGTGCTGGACTGCCAAGGTGTAATCCGGGAAGAATCATGTTCACGTTGTCTTATATGAAAGAATGTCTGCTCCTGACTGCCACTAAAATGTCATCTCTGACTCGATAATTCAGGATGCAAGGTACCATGGGTCTGGGAGAAGAAGTCCAGTGGTAGGTAGTGTGCTGGGACACTGTGAGCACGCTTAATGACAACATAGGGTGAGGGTGAAACTGGGGCTATATCAGTCTTTAACCAGTTATCCACAAAGTACTAGGGTCATCCCCCTCTGGCCAACAATACAGTTATTATTCCGACGCGAGCGTCCTTTAGCATCTTCCAGCCTGGATTCTGCCACGAGCAGCCTTTCCAGAAGAGATTGCATTTGGGTGGACAAGATTTTGGTCACAGGTTATATTTCCTTGATAGCTTGTGAGTTAGTGTTGATCTGTTCCAATAACTTGTTTTCACATTCTCGCAAAAGAGCCGGATCATTGGTCGGGGAATCTAGTTTGGCTTCAAATGCCATGCGGGAGTCCGCTATGGAAGCCAGGATCATATCTCATTTGTCCGGTGGTGTCTCCGTCCCTGAGGTGGAGTGCTGTGGTGGTGAGCCACCTCCATGTCATGGTGTTCCATGGGGATTTCTGAAATGGAGGGCTGAGAGTCGATCCTGGGGGTTGGTGGATTTGTCTACACACTGCTTGTGGGAGGCTCTCTGCTTACCCATTCGGAAAACATCTCTGATGGAAGGCTTGTGAAAGCACCTGGAGCAAGTGGACGTTCGGCAATAGTCTAACACACTAAGGGGCATATTCACAAGGAGCTATCACCGAATTAACGGCACTTTATCGCAGCCAAAGTCGTGATAAATTTACCCCCCCATTCACAAGCCGGTGTTAACAGCCCACAGCACCAGTTTACCCGCGATAGCAGCCGCAAAAAACATCGCCACAGAGGACCCTCGTAAATATCGCTAATGAGATGCAGAGTAGGCGTTCCCGTGACAAAAGCAGAGACAACAGCACACCTCAACATTTACAACGACCAGCCACATCCGCGATAAAAACACAAAACAGGCGATAAGGCGCGTTAGCACCAGGAAATCTACACCTGCTCTGACCTGGTGTAAAGTCGGACGGCAGCCAGCACCACAAAAGGGAGCACAGCCCAGGGCCACATCCGAAGGGCAACAGATGCCATGGAGCCACCCAGCATGCGGCCCGGACACCCAAGAGAGCCACAACACCCACCCCCACCACCCCAGGACTCCATCCCACACCCAGAACACCCCCCCCCGGACCAACACAGACGCAGCGCAGACAAAGACAGCGGAACCCCAGGAAACGTACCAGCCGCACAGACCCAACATCTGACAATGTCACCTTCCACTACAGGCTGAAAGGGACAACCAACCTACGCATCCTGACCATCATCGCCTAACAGGCCTACGGCAACAACACAGCGGACAACCAACATCCCACCCCACACAAAGCTGATGGCGTGGCTGCACCTGTTGGCCCCTGAGACCCCCCAACCAACACCCGCCAGAGTCGGAGGAGTCCCACAGCCAGCCACATCCAAGTCCCCCACACCCGTCCTGGACATCACCATCACCCTGGTACCCCAGTCCCCACACGTACAACACAATGCGCAGGATCCGCTGGAGACCAAGCAAGGACCAGACGCCATAGCAGGATGCACGCACGTGTTGGGGGCAACGCAAAGCACACATGTACTACCTGTGCCCCCTGGTGACACAGCACACAATCACCGCAACAGGAAGAACACATCTCACACCAATGTGCAGGCAATAACAGAACACCGTGGAACACCCAACAATGTCGCCTTCAAATACACAGCCAGTGTGCATGATACCTTCATCCTCCGACAGTCCATCATCAACCAGCGTTCCCAGGATGGCAACAAGGGAAATGTACAGCCCCTTGGCAATATACAAATGAACACCCCACACACCTCAACACCACAACCATGCAACTCACAACTCTGGCAATGCACACATCACAAAATCACATACAACAGGCACAACAATATGCCCACCCACCAGACACGACAGAACAACTTACAATGTCCACATGGGCAAGCCCTGAAAATGAGCCAGCAACAGCATGGCACCTCAGCCACATACTAGCCGAATGTGGGGAGAGGTGGCAACCAGGCATGTGTGAAGGATGCAGTAGAACCATGATTGGGAAAGTACACAATGCCAAAATTGCCGGAGATGTGCTGGACACCTCGCAGTATGCAGAACACACCCATATCCATGGTGACATACACCGCTTGCGTATGGAGTGTAGTGGACAGTGGACGCCACCATGTCACCACAGCCAGTGGGGGACCTCGCGGAAATGTTGCCTGTTACGCCCCCCCCTAAGCGTCAGCAGAGTGGGATGGCCCGGCATACGCCACGCCAGCGTAGGGGTGTGAATAAAAACCACGTAGGCCTGGGCGTGGTCCACTTCCGGAAAGACTCACATCTCTGTCAGGGCGGCGCCTCCCACCTCGCCACGAGGCCGATGCCATCCCCGTGAGCAGAGTTGCCTGAGATGCCGTGTGCCTGCCGGACCCCGGCACGCTGGTCCACGAACCCGTCAGGCCAGACCACACTGATCACCTTCTGACACCGGCGTGTGTCAAGGAGGGCCCACCACGTGCCGGCGCAAGCCACAAGCCCGAGGCCCGAGACCTTGGCAGCCACCTCAGACCATCACGGCTGCCACGACACCGGCCCGCTTTATTCCTTTTTCGTTGACGTACTCTACTGCCGCCCCCGGCCAACTCTTCGGCCCAGTAGGTCCCACATGTGGAACTGTGTCTTAAGTCATGAATGGCAGTGACCCCAAATCCGGGCCAGCGGCCACAGCACCAAACCCCCGATCAGTGAGGCATAGTTCCATAGGGGCATCTTGCGACACGTGGTGCCACTAACCCTGTTCAACGCCAGCCGGCAACACGTGGTGCCACTAACCCTGTTCAATGCCAGCCGGCAACACGTGGTGCCACTAACCCTGTTCAACGCCAGCCGCCTACACGTGGTGCCACTGAACCTGAACTAAGCAGGCCGGTGGGGCCATCCAACCTATGCCGGCGACACTCGGTGAATGGGCCGTGCTGACCCCTGCCTCAGGCCTACACCACGGTCAGGTAGGTCACACATTTGGAACTGAGTCTTGATTACACCATGGCAGTGACCAGATGTCTACTGCAGGGGTGATATCACTAAACTCCCTGCTGTCAGTGAAGCAAACAAATGCATCACAAGCACATGACTCGTGTCTGTGGGCTCATGCTGCCCACGCAAAGCATCGATTCTTGACCGGCCCGGACGTCGCATCACCGCAGGAGGCACACGCCACCACCGCAAGGACCACCTCCAACCGCCATCTGCCAGAGTCGAAACGGTGGTCCTGACAGACCTACAGAGTTGCTCAGACCTGTCGTGGATGCCATCATCTGCCTGATACCCTGCTCAGCACTCCAGGTGCCAGTGACTCAGTGCACCGCAAGCCATTGTCCGTTACTGATTGAGTTTTGTGCTGTTGTGAGGTTGCGCAGCAATGTCACCTCATGCAGTGGGGAAGGCCTGGGACCATGATGAGGAGGATGTCTCAAGTGTGCGGACGGGAGAAGGCACAGACAATGGGAGGGCAGGTGGCAACAGCCCCAAGGCAGGAATGCAGACTGGTGGTGGTAGTCAAGCTACACACCCGGATCTAATACTGGGTATTGCGCTGTGGACTGCGGACACAACTGTCACCTCAGGCAGTGTGGGAGACCTGGTACGTTGATGAGGAAGTTGATGCAGGTGTAACACACCCCACTGCATCTGCATCAGGACTAACCCGAAGGGACACAATCCTAGCAATTTCTTCACATGAACGCGCTCTTCTCTAGTGCCCCTACCTCAGTGCACTGCAACTCACGGAACCTCCTGACTGAATATTGGGTGTCCTCTGCCCTTACTCCGGATCCCTCCATGTTGCTCTGCATTTGACTCTGTTATGCTGGTGTTTTCTGTTTCCATTACACTGGTGTCCACTGTTCAGGTTGTTGCCAGCACCAAGCACTCCATGCGGGCTGGCTTATACTCACCCCACACACATCCAGCACAGGCATCACTGTACATGTGGCCCTGCCAATAAAGGGGCCGGGCGCACGTGCCCGTAGCCAGTTCAACATGATATGTGCATGTGTCTCTGTGGGGGTGTGGGTCTCCTTTGTGGGGTGTAGGTGGTCCCTGAAGGGTATTGGACACCCACATATGTGTTCTAGTTCGCATTCCATGGTTTCGGCAACACCCTCACCTGTTGGGCCACCTCCTTTTGGCGTTCTGCCACCTGGCATTGGGATGCCATGTATGGGTGGGTGACGTGTTGTGAGGCAGCCGTGATTGCGGGTGCTTCATGCTGTGTGGTCTGTTGCAGAGTCTGGGTTCTCCTCTGAGTAGCTTGTCTGCCCTGGTCCTGGTGGTGGGTTGTGTGGGATGTCCATGGGCTGTTGTAGGGCGTCGGTGTCGGGGGTGTGGTGTTCGTCTCGGGCATCACTGATGGGTTGTCTGTTCAGACCAGCTGGAGGTGTTGTTTGTCCCTCTGCATTGTGAAGGGGAGGTGCATGTTGGTATTGTGTTGGCGCCTTGTTCTTGTCGACATGCAGACTGTGTGACAATATACATTGTGACTGTTTGGGGGGTGGTGGCTATTTGAGTTGGGGCAGTGTACATTTGGCCTACATGGCTGATGTGGGGTTGTAGGGGTAGATGTGCATCTCACAGTTCCCTGCTCTGTCCAATGTGATTGTTCTGTTTCTGCACCTGGGTGGACCCAGTTGTGTCCCCTGTTCTGCAGTGTGGGTGTTGCACTTTGTGCCACATTGTCATGGTATGTGCTGTGATTGCTATGTGTGTGTGCTGCAGTGTGCTACGGGGATGGGGGACATGTCCCTGGGTAATTGTGGATGTGCAGTGTGCTACACCTCATTGTGCATGTGTGGCATTGTGCCCATCACCCCCCGTCCCCCCAGTCCCTGTTGGATCCTCACCCTGTTGTTGTTGTGTCAGGTCCTGTCGAGCTGTGTCCATACTCCCTACTCCTTGCACCCTCTCCACACTGATGACTGTGGCCTGGCTTTCCTCCTGCTCCTCCTGTGTCGCTGGACTGCCACCTCCTGTCGCCGTTGCTGCTGATGGGGCAAGGTAAATAAGAAATATTTGAACCCCCTAATATTAATGCTAATAATTAATACTATTAATTATTTTGATGACTAATCAACACTTTACGTCTCTTATAGACATCTTTTATAAGTGGTAACCGCAATTTATGTGCAAAAGCTAACCTACTTACATTTGTCAACGTGAAATAATATTAACATAATGGTTTGCGTACTAATTAAAGTAATGTTGCATGATTTGTGCTATGTAGTAAACTGTATTGTGGCTAAAAGAATGCGGATGGTAAGTAAACAAAGCTTTATATGTCGCTTTTGCTAGGTAACACCTAACTGGGGTACGTAGAATGACGGGTGGGAAACGAAAAGGCTTATTTTCTTTGTTTTAATTATGATTGTGTTTGTTTTCATGATAGTTCGTTCGGGCCTGCTAGGCCGCTCTGTAAAAATGGCTGCCGAGGCAGATGGGCTTAATGCACAAGTGCAAAATTGCTTCCAAGTGGAAGAGAGCTGCGGAAATATGTCACGTGATTGCTTGTAGAGCCCAGAATGAAAAGGATCAAGGTCGGCGTGACCTGTCACCAAATGGGTGCCAAAAAGGACTCAGCGAGAATGTATGAGAACCAAAGATGCAGCTGTGAATTAACAATGAACTGTTTAAATAAGGATACAAAAGAAGATACATGTGAGGAACTGTCAATCGGATTGGTAATGTCCTAAACCCGTGTGAAAGGACAACATTATAAACATTTTCGGAACTGGTTTGAGCAAGGAGGGCAATGAGGAGATGCTTGCCACCCCTCCAATGGACCAATTAGCGTGAATCTCGCCCCCAAAGATTGAAACATTTCTGTTTAGTAAGCTAGTAATAGGGTATAAGAGGACCTACTCTTAAGTAGGAGGAGCGCTATTCATACATAATTTTTGAGCACTGAACTTTGACGCTGGAGAATTGCTGCTATTTTCTATAGGCCATTTTCTTTTTAATATAATTAATCTTTTTGCTTTTAAATCTGACTGGGAAGGAACGAGATTGTTGCGGGAAACCTGTATAGGTGGTCCGTCGAGGAGGTCTGTTTAGCGGGACAGACAGTTTTTGGGAGTTTTATGCTGTGATCTGCAATTTATCTGCTGTGACGAACTTTATTTTTCCATCTAAAGGGGTATGCATAAATTCTTTAAAGTTTATTTCTTATAATGATAATAAATGTATTAAAATGATTAATAAAATTGAAACTTATTGTTAGACTTGGCATCTTTTGGCGTGTTTCCCCTGACTTTTTGCTTTCTGACCTCCTGGTTTTGACTCTGTTTTTGCTGGTGTAATGGTTCTGCGCACTTTCCTCACTGCTGTCCAGTGGGAAAGTGCAAGTGCTCCTATATAAAATGTGTTATGGATTGGTGTTTCCATGATTGGCCTATTTGATTTATGTGTCCGTCCCTTGTAAAGTGCACTGAGAGTGCCAGGGCCTATAGATCAAATGCTGTTGGTGGGCTGCAGCACTGGATTGTGCCACCCACGCAAACAGCCCGTAAAGTGTAACTCTGGCCTGCCATTGCAGAGCCTGTGTGCAGCCTGGGGCTGCCATATCGACTTGGCAAGTACACACACTTGCAAGTCCCTAAACCTTCCCTTTTCTACATGTTAGTCATCCCTAAGGTAGGCCCAAGGTACCCCTGTGGGCAGGGTGCATTGTATGTGAAAGGTAGGACATGCCCTGGTGTGTGTGGCATGTCCTGATAGTGAATTACAGCCTATTTCGTTTTTCACTATTGCAAGGCTACCTGTTCCCCATAGGCCAGAATGGGCAGTTCTGATTATTACAGCTTAAAATCCTAACTGACCCAGGGAACATGGTAGAAATTCGAGTTTAGTATGCCTGGACTCAGAATGATAAAATGCATCTTTTAGTGAAGTTGGTTTTAACATTCTGTGTTTGAAAATACCACTTTTAGAAAGTGGGTATTTTCTTGTCTAACCATCCAAGCCTGCCTCTGCTAGGTTGTGTATTCCTTGTCAGGAGTGTGAGTGACAGGGGCTGGGGGATGCCAGGAGACAGGGTGAGTCAGCACAGGGATGAATAGCAAGATCTACATGTAGATGGGTGGGAGGAGATGCACCTGGGACCTGAATAGGGCTGGGCCTTCCCTCCACAATGCTGGCTCCACCTCCTGTGGTGCGTCTGATGTCCCTGGCCTGCACTGTGAAAGGAAAGAAGGAGACTTGTCAACAAAGTGCTCCAGGACTGACCAGAACTGGTTTGGACTAGGCAAAGGCCTCTCTGCCTTCAGAGGAGAAAGAGAAATTGAGGATAAAAAGGGGGACCCAAACCCCAGAACTTTGGAACTCTTTGGGATCAAGAAGACTGCCAAGAAGAAGAGCTGGAGAAGCTGAGAGGAGGAACTACCACTTTGCTGTGTGCTTTGCTGTGTTGGCCTGCAGTGGCTGCTTCTGTCTTGGGCAGTGAAAGGACTGGAACTGAACTTTCTGCAATCTACTTTGTGAGTGTCTCCAAGGGCTTGAGGTAGAGCTTGCCCCCTGTTCAAGAAGTCTCAGGAACAGCAAAGACTTCAAGCCCGACGCCATCTACGACGCCGCTGCCGACGCCGTGTCCTGAAGGCACCGCAGAGGGCACCGCCCCAACGCCGCACCGCGACCCTGGTCTCACGACGACACCTGCTGACGCCGCCATCGAGCCGCTGCTCGCACCGTGACCTGTGGGCACCGCACTTCGCACCGCCTCGCTTCACGACGACGCCGTGGTATCCCCGACGACGACGCTCCACGCCGGACTCGACGCCGCTGCTTGCACCGTGGTTCGGGGGCACCGCTCGTAAGTTACACGACGCACCGGTCTCATCCCGCACCGCAGCCTTGGCCCACCAACGCCGGTGCCATCGACTCCAAGTTCGTCAGCCGACGACAGCGCTGCAGCTACGACGGCGCCGCTGCTGCACCGTGACCTGCCAGCACCGTGACGAGCACCGCCTTCATCTCACACCGCGACCCTGGTCTCACCGACGATGCCATCCGACACCGACACCGCCACCGAGCCGCTGCTCGCACCGCGACCTGAGGGCACCGCACGCGCACCGCTGCACTTCGCACCGCAGCACCCGACGCCAGCGCTCCTGACTTCAACAGAGAGGAGATCGATCTGCAACGCGTGTGACTTTGAGGGCCCCGACGACGCCGCACTGACCTCCGGAACCGACGACTGCGGATGCCGTGTGTTCGGAAGCTCACCGCGAGGTCATCGACGCCCTGCATTTCTGAAAGGTACTGTTTGCGGGTCTTCCCGACACCGTAGCTGACCCGCGACACCGCGGTCAGCCAGAACTGTTTGGATTTGTTTGTTCACGACGCCGTGATAGCCCTGGCCGGAGCTATCGACATCAAGGAACTGTTTTTAAGGACATTTTGATAACAGAAGATTTTTAAAGTACTGTACTGTGGATTTTTATCATATTTGGTCTTGTTTTAAAGTATATAAAAATATTGGATATTTTTCTAAACTGGTGTGGTGTCAGTTTGTAGTGCTTACATTGTGTTACTGTTGGTTATGTGCAAATGCTTTACACACTGCCTCTAGAATAAGCCTGACTGCTCGTGCCAAGCTACCAAGGGGGTGAGCAGGGGTTATTTTAGGAGTGTAACTCCCTTACCCTGACTAGGAAGAAGGGTCCCTACTTGGACAAAGGTGCAAGCCCTTGCCAACTAGAGACCCCCATTTCTAACACTTATTCATGCATTTAAGAAAATAGATAAACCTTATTATAACTAAAACTACGAGTCTGTGGTTCTTTAGCTCAATAATAAATGCAATGTTTTAATAGAGTTTAATGTGATTGAGCTGGTCTTAATCACCATCAACTGATTCCTACTAGTTGGTCCATCGACCAAAGAGCGGAATACCTTGATGTTTTAGAAACTGACAGGATTAAAACTGATTATGTATGATATTTGAGAAATCATCTTGTCAAGCTTTAAAGGTATCCTGTTCTCTTCCAGCAATCATTTAACTTTTTCTCCTAGGTAAAGGTGGATGGGATCCAGGGAATATTTGAGTGAGTGAATGTATATGCGGTGTTATGGGCCCCACCGTCATATTGGTATAGTTGTGAAAAAGAGTGTTTTCAACCTGGATGTTATGTCCACAGGAGAAGAAATTATATTAGTAGCGCTGGATCAGATTTCTTGGTAGCAGAGTTATGGTTACTATAGATTAGTTTGGTGATTATTGATTTTTGATTATTTTCATGTCTAACACTTCATGTCGAGTTGTATTACGTTATATGTAAGTCGAAAATTTTGAAGCTTCCGGGAAGTAGGAAGTGGACACGTGTGGCAAGAGAAGTCACATGGAATAGTGCATTGTCTGGTTTTTCAAATTGGTGATAACACAGGTTGTGTTATGATAGGGACATTTTCTGTATAAAACATGTATGAGTGAAATAGCAACCGGTTTTCTTCTGAAACTCTGGCCTTAATTCTCAGGAGCAGTGTAGTCTCCACATGTTTTTTATCCCCAGAGAAACGGGTTTACCCCTTGCTTGAAAGAAGGGTAAGGTAGAGGGAAGTGCTACACTTATCGAACGAAACTGTATTCTTGTACGATAGAGTAAACTATCACTTTTGTTTAGCGAAAACAGACAATGGAAATGTGTTTTATGTTGTAACTAATAAGATTTAGTCAAGAAAAAGAACTGCCGATATATTTTGTAAAGGAGGGGTCAGGAGCAGAACTGACGTTGACAAAAGGCCACTCTGGGATTGGCCAGTGCAATAGAAACACGGAAAACGCCCTGATTGGTGCGTTGGTGTGAGACGCGCTGAGATAGGTCTGAAAAGCAGTGACGTAGAGGCTTCGGATTGGTGCGTTGGTGTGAGACGCGCTGGGATAGGTCCGAATAGCACATAGAGATCAGAGCAGAGTTACGAGCTTGCAGAAGGGAAAGAAATCGTGAAATATGGCTTACTATGAATATGGTAGAGAGAAACCGTCATGGATGGCGAAAATTAAGAACTTCTTTAAGAAAGACCAAAAGGTAGTGACTAGAGAGGGACAGGTAATTCCTCCGCCGAAAACACCAGCTTCGCATATGATGCTGAAATACGGTTATCATACTTGCATTTGGTTAGAAAATTGGACAAAATATACTCAGAATGATGGAGTATTGGCTTTTCCAGAGAATGGTTCGTTTAGCATAGCGGTACTTCGAAATTTGAGAGAAAAGATGACGAAGCTTGAGCCATGACCTAGACCGACACAGTTTGAAGCGTTAGGTGAGTGGGAAGACGAGATGTATGAACGAGAAAGGTACAGAGGTGCAAAGAATCATGGTTTTGTTCCTGGAAGGATATGTGGAGTGAATCATGAGGACAGAATGAAGCGTTGGAGATATGCTAATATGACAGAAGGGTTGTTTCCAGCTTTTACAGTTGAAGAGAGTACAGGAAAGAAGTGTGCAGAGAAAAAGAAACATACAGTTACAGAAAGGTACGGGTATGGAGGTAGCGAGACAGAGGATGAATTGCTGGAAGACATTTTAAACAGAAACCCACCTCCATATCAACAGAATTCTGCGGTGGTGACACCCAATGCACCGCCAATGGAAACTGGGAGGAATAAAAGTCCAGAACGTAGATATGAGATAAATAGGTCAAATGAACAGCTAAAAACCCCACAAAGTGAAAAATGTGACAGTGACAATGCAGCCGAGTTAGCAAAAACTACAAAAGAGTTGACTGAGAAAATAAGAGATTTAACAATGAACATGGAAGCTGTGACTGTGCGAGTGACAATAGGACCAGTAATACCAGTTTTTGAGAACCAGAAAATAGATGAGCATTCCTTAGTTATCCCCATGAACTCAAATTTGCAAAGAATGAGAGAAGGAATGGAACTAGAAACTGAAGGGGCAAGAAATTTGGTCAGTTCATATAGACCGAGCCCACCTACTAACCTGACAGTAAACGAGAGTGAGATAAGGAGGATTCCTATGGGAACTGAGTCTGCATCAGAAACACCAGGAGGAATAGAAATTGGATAGAAATAAATAGTACACCTGTAGGTCCAACTCCAGACGAATTAAGTGAATGGATGAGAAATTTGCAAAAGAAAGAGACTGAACCAAAACCATTAGATGTAATCAGGCTAAAGATAGATATGGAAGAATTAATTTTAGGGACTATTGGTACAGAAAAATTGAAAACGTACCAAGACGACGAGATAATGTTCTTGTGCAAGAGCATTACTTGGAGAGCTAGAAATCTACATGACAAATTGGAAGAGACAGCGAATGAACTAGGAGTGGAATTTGTGAAAATCAGGAGTTTACAGAAACAGTATAGGGTAGATTTTTGTGAGAAAGATATAGAAAATCTGAGCACATCAGGACGGTTAACCCAGATAAAAGAACTGATTGTTTTGCTGAGAAAGTGGGGTGATGTGGACAGATGGAGAAGCAGGTGGACTAAAAGGAATGAGACAACAACTGACAAAGCGTCTTTAGCTTTTGCGGTGACAGACAAGGAGTCGGTTGTAAGGGAGTATCCCATGAGAGAAACTCCAGGAGGTAGTTA
This sequence comes from Calotriton arnoldi, assembly GCA_963921515.1. Taxonomy (NCBI): domain Eukaryota; kingdom Metazoa; phylum Chordata; class Amphibia; order Caudata; family Salamandridae; genus Calotriton; species Calotriton arnoldi. The sequence continues at coordinate 451,112 of CAWUFW010002595.1, forward strand.
TGTACATGTCCCCTGGTCCAGACAAGATATACTGTCATTTACAAATGACTTTCCGAAATTGAGAGAAAAATCTGTAGAATGGTACAGACAAGTGGAAAGGTTTGTCAAAGTTTCGAAAGTGTTATGGGTAGATTTGGATGGGTTATTTGATATTGTAGTACCAGCCGATTTATGGACAGAATGTAAAATCACCATTGATTGGCCAACTGTAGAATACCCAAGAGACGCAAAGACAGGAGCGCCAGGACCAGAAGTGATGAGGAAATATGAACAGGTTATTACCTTTCTGAAAAACTAAATTCCACCCAAAGAAACTGATTGGGTAAAAATTGACAGAACCACACAGGAGAGTAAGGAATCTGTACATGCCTATTATGAGAGGCTACTTTTGGTCTTCAAACAGTATAGCGGTTATGAGACTCTGAATGAGAAGGACATGAGTCATTTTGTATATAGATTTGTTTATGGGTTGAAACCAGAGATAACCGAAATGATTAAATAGCATATGATATGCTGGCAGAATAGTACAGTGGATGAAGTGTTGAGGTATGGCAAGTATTGTAGTGATGACATTGAATGTAGACAGCGTAAATTAAAGGAGAAAGCAATGTGGGCGCAAGTGAAAGTTGCAGAAAAACAAGAAGCTCAACTGAATAATCAGGTTAATGAGGCAGGACAAACTAAATCCAAACCGAATATAGGTAAAGGCAAAGGCCAAATGAGTATAGAAGAAGCAAAGAAAAAGTGGCCATGCCACAACTGCGGAAAGTTAGGGCATTGGAGAAACGAGTGTAAATTTCCTCCAAAAGCTAATGCGGAAAATCAATCATTAAATCCACAGGTGCAGAGTGAGGTGAGTTACCAACAGCTGCAGCAACCACAGGTAGTTACTCAGCAGAGTCAGGTGCCACAACCACCACTTCCCAAGAGTGTAAATCCACAGAGATACAGTGCAGAGACAGGATTCTACGGAGGAGAGCAGGTAACACAATTGCCACGCGCAGCTGCGATATCGCAGTATTGGTTACGACAGGATGGGAATGAATCGGATGAAAGTTTATGACGGTGCCTAGGAGAGGAGGAAGAGTGCGTACTTGGCGCAACTCTAAAGGTAGATCAGACAGGTCCATTTGTGGATGGAGAAGTGAATGGTGCAAATGTAACATTCCTTGTGGACACTGGAGCTACCCATTCTACTGTCAGATCAGTGGAAATTCCAAACCTTCCTCTCTCAGGTGAATATATCCAAGTCGTTTGTGTCTCAAACCAGCAAATTAAGGCGCCACTTACTAAATTAGTAGAAGTAAAAATTGGACCATTCAGAGAAATGCACCGATTTGTGGTATGTGATTGCAGTCCTGTAAATTTACTTGGACGCGATCTACTTTGCAAAATGAATTGCACCATCTATTGTACTCCGGATGGGATTGCATTTCAGACACCAGATGAAGATGTATTGTATAAAATGACAATGGCAGAATTAGAATCAGGAGTGAATGACTTGTTTCCTGTGTTCGATGTAGAGAAAATCCCAATTGAGTTAAAAGAAACAGTAAAACAGGAGGTGTGGGATTTTACAGGTGAAGATATTGGATTAATGAGAGGAGTAGACCCCGTTAAAATCTCTGTTAAAGAAGGAACAAATTACCCAAATACTCCACAATATAAATTGACGCCAGAAATCATTGAAGGAATAACACCTGTAATAAATAAAATGATTGAACAAGGAATTTTGAAAGAAATAATGAGCAGTGCATGTAATTCGCCTATAATGGGACTGAAAAAGCCGAATGGAACATATAGAATAGTGCAGGATTTACGAAAGGTTAATAAAATTGTTGTTCCTTGTTGTCCAATTGTACCAAACCCTGCTGTAATACTGTATCAGATTCCACGTGAGGCAGAATGGTACACTGTCATTGATTTGTGCCATGCATTTTTTTCTATCCCGTTACATCCAGATAGCCAGCCATTATTTGCGTTCAGGTTCGGAGAGCATATTTTGGCATGGTGCCGAATTCCTCAGGGGTATACATAGAGTCCCTCGATCTTTAATCAGATCCTAAAGAAATCATTGGAAGATTTAAAAGTGCCTGAAAAATCTGTGATGGTTCAATATATTGATGACTTATTGGTGGCATCAAGAACTAGAGAAGCATGTGTTACTGACACAATTGCTTTACTGAACAATTTAGCAGGAGGAGGACATAAGGTGTCCCCATCAAAATTACAGTTTTGTCAACAAGAGGTTCAATACCTAGGTCATAAAATTGAAAAGGGAGTGCGAAAGGTAACGACAGAGAGAATAAAAATTATCCGAGGAATGAGAGCTCCAATGACACAAAGAGAGGTGAGAATGTTCCTGGGAATGGTTGGATATTGTCGACAGTGGATAAGTGGATTTTCGCTAATTGCAAAACCATTACAGCGATTGACAAAAAAGGATGTTAAAGATCCATTTGAATTAAATGATGAAGAAATGAAGGCATTCAGAGAACTAAAAGCGAGACTGTGTGAAGCACCGGCACTGGGAATGCCTGACTATGAAAAATATTTTGAACTGTATTGTAGTGAGAGAGATGGGTGTGCACTTTCAGTTTTAGTGCAAAGACATGGAAATATGAAAAGACCTATTGCATATTTTTCAGCTGTTTTAGACCCGGTAGCAAAGGCGTTGCCTGGATGTCTGAAAGCAGTAGCTGCTACTTGTGTGAGTCTGGAACAAAGTGAAGGCATTGTGATGGGATATCCACTGAGGGTATATGTTCCACATTCAGTCGAAATTCTCTTGACAAGAACCAAAACTCAATACATGACACATAGTCGGCTGACTAGGTACGAAAAAGTAATTTTAAGTGCAGACAATGTAACCATTGACAGATGCCTAAGCAAAAATTGGGGACCCCCTCTTATGGAATATTTTAAGGTCAGGGAGATGAGGGGAAAGAAAATTGTGCTATCTGAAAAAGATCCCTCGTGACCTATATTGCTTTCACGAATTGAACATCAATTCAACATGGGCTAACACACTATGACATAACAATTACGCAATTTGAAGAAAAAAAATTTGATTTCATCATTGTTTATTTCATTTCTTTTTTTATATATCAAGATCCTTATACTTTTTTCTTACTTTCTTAAATATAAAAATGTAAATATAAACATATAAATAATCACAATTATTACATACAATATAAAATGCAAAACGATTCACTTAATGTCCCCTGAGTGAACAAGGAAAAGAAAAAAATATATTGCTTCATTCATACAGGCATCCAAACTCATACATACTCATACTGTATTCACAAATACATAGATCAAGGGAATGGGAGATAAAGAATAACACAATCTCCACGACCATTTAAAGTAACTGCAACCAGCAGGATCTAAACAACTTAGGTCGACGCGCGTTTCGGTGGTTTAAAGAATGGTAGTACCACCTTCCTCAGGACCTTAGCCAAATAACGACAAAACACATAAGCACCCTGGGGATACTTGTTGCACAAGCGTGAATCCTTCGACATCATTGCCGGATGAAGAGAGTGTGAAAGACAAAGATGAGGTTGATCATGATTGCTTGAACGTACTTGAATACTGTACAAAACCAAGGCCAGATATCAGAGATGAGCCTTTAAAAGAATCAGATTATGTGATGTTTGTTGATGGCTCATGTTTGAGGACAAGTGAAGGAGTTTTGAGTGCAGTGTATGCTGTATGTAAGTAGCTACAGTAATGGAAGCATCTTGTTTGAGAGGGATACGTTCCGCCCAAGTGGCTGAGCTGATTGCTCTAATTCAGGCATGCAAACTGGGAAAGAATGTCCGAATCACAGTGATCACGGATAGCCAGTATGGCTTTGGAGTGGTCCATGATTTTGGGAAGATCTGGTCCCAAAGAGGTTTCTTGACGTCTGCAGGAACTCCAATTCGAAATGGTGAGTTTGTGAAGAAATTACTTGAGGCGATACAGCTGCCTAGACAAATTGCGGTGGTGAAGTGCAATGCACACAAAAATGGGGAAGACTACATAACCGTGGGCAACAACTATGCTGACGAAATAGCTCAGTATTGTGCTAAAAATGTAGTCTCGTTGAACAGGAGAAGAGAAAGAGAGCATGTTTCATGTCCTTTGCTGTTTACTAATATTGTCGAAACATGGGCTGAGGTGAGACAGTTACAGGAAGCAGCAGATGATGAGGAAAAGGATAACTGGATAAAAGCAGAATGCAGGAAAAGGGAGGAAGATGATGTTTGGGTTTATAGAGATGAAAGACCAGTTATGCCTGATAGCATGATTTCTGACATGGCACGGATGTACCATGGACAAGCTCATATCGGAAGAGATGCAATGATCTGACTTTTCAGACAAACCTGGTATAACCCAAAATTCAGAGCCATAGCTGAAAGTCTTTGTCAAAGATGTCTTATCTGCCAACAGATAAATCCAGGAAGGAAGACGGTAGTGAGTTTAGGAACAATAGGACGAGAGGGAGGTCCTTTTACGAGAATGCAACTGGATTTTATAGAAATGCCCCCAAGCAATAGACTGAGGTATGTTCTTGTGGTCGTCTGTTTGTTTTCTCATTGGGTGGAAGCCTATCCGACCAGAAGGAATGATGGGATTACAGTAGCTAAGCTCTTATTGAGAGAATTCATTCCAAGGTATGGTTTTCCAGTAACGATTGAAACAGATAGAGGAACACATTTTCAAAATGAACTAATTCAACTGATATGTGAAGCTCTTGGTATTCAACAAAAATTGCACTGTGCATACAGACCAGAGGCTTCTGGAGTGGTAGAACAAGTGAATGGAACAATAAAGAATAGGTTAGGAAAAATGTGTCAAGCCACAGGACTCAAATGGCCAGATGCCCTTCCACTGGTACTGATGACTATCAGAAGCATACCTGATAGAAAAACAGGTCTGAGTCCCCACGAGATAATCATGGGACGAGCAATGAGACAAGCACATGTACCTGTCAACAAACTGCTGACTATAACTGATGATCTCGTGATGGATTATTGCAAAGGATTAGCTGATGTGGTACATTCTGTGTTTCATCAGGTTGGACCGGATGCGACCACTCTTGAAAGAAAACCAGCTCATGATTTGAGTCCAGGAGTTTCGGTCCGCATAAAAGTCCACAGAAGAAGAAACTGTTTGGTTCCTCGCTGGGACCAACCACGACAAGTGATCCTGGTAACAACGACTGCAGTCAAATGTGCAGGAGTGAAAAACTGGGTACATGCCAGCCACACTATCAGAGTTCCAGATCCTGAAGCTCGACCTGTAAGTCGACATCTGGAGATATCTGATACCAGTTCAGCATCCGATGCAGAAGAAGAAACAAACAGGGTTCCAGAACTTGAAGATCGACCTGTAAGTCGACATCTGGAAGACCCAGGTACAAGTCTAACAACTGAAGAAGAATTTGAAATAGCAAAAGTTCCAGAACTTGAAGATCGACCTGCAAGTCGGCATCTGGAAATATCAGACACCAGTTCAGCATCTGATACAGATCAATCAAATTGTGATGAAAAGCTAAAGAATAAATGGAACAATGACATCATAAACGAAGAAACTGAACAAAGAGACAGTGACAGTGATCAGCCAAGCACGAGTTATGGTAAAGATCCTTCAGAAATTGTAAAATTAGACAAAGGAGGGATAGATTCAAATAGAGAGATAGAAAAATCGGAAGAACACCGAGGAGTAATAGGGACAGATCAACAAACAAATGAACAGGGAAATATAGAAACAGATAGAGAGATCAACGAGAATCCGGAAGAACTTCGAGGAGGGATAGAAACAAGTGATCAAACAGAAAAGACACAGGAAGAAAAAGAGCAAGACAAAGAAGGTGAAATCATAAAGTTCAAAATAAGAGGGAATGAAGTAAGGTCTGAAACAGAATCAGAAGCAAGTGAAAGAGAGAGAAAACGGAGACTAGGACCAAGAAAAAGAACTTGGAGAGCTGAACAAGAAGAAAAAGAAAGTGAACCGGAAAGGCAGAGAAAAGGAGATAATTGGCCTCACGAAGTCAAAAGATTAAGATATAAAATCATAAAGATAAACAGAGATAATGCAGAACAAGTAAATGAGATAACAAGTCAAAAAGAACAAGAAAAACAAAGTGGAAAACAATTGCAGAAAACAAAAAGAGTAAAGAAAGTTAATTTGAAATATAAGTCACCTGAATGGCTATACATTGCATTGACTGATATCAAAGAAGAAGAAATCACTCACAATAACCCCGAAGAAAGCTACAAACGAATGGGCGAAAGTGAAGTGCGACAAGTTTGAAGAGATTGAAAAGAAAAAGCCGGACTGGACATTAAAAACCTGAATAAGACAAGAAAGAGTTCTGAGAGGAACTAAAGAGAGTACCTAACGAGACAAAGTGAGAGAGTAGAGTGACTGAAACGTCATTCTGAGGTGTGGTGACACATTTTCTGTACAAAAATATATATAGGTAATAGAATAAGATGGTAGACACAGAGAATAGATGTGCGTTTTTACGTAGATGGTGTAGAATGTGTTTCTTTTGTACAGGTTTATTAATGTTTGTATGGCTTATCTTAGCAATCACCATTCCAATTAGATTAGCTGTAGAAGAAACGTCCATATTAGAGAACAACACAAAGAAGGATAACATACAGAATACAGCAACACTAATAGATAGTGCAGAGTTACATAAGGATAGATCCATAACAAATTTTTCAAAAAACGTTTTCACAAAATTATTATATGAATATGTAGAAACCATGGATGTAAGAGATTGTTATGTTTGTATGCAATTACCTGCGTCTGTTTCCGAAGGTGTGACCTATCATCACCTTCCTTTGACGTATGGAATAACATGTAGTGTTTTAGCCAGTTTATTTTATAAAACAGGTAGATTAGAATATTACTACACTGACATAAATAAGATTTTTTGCAAAAATTCCTATAATTCCTGAATTGAACAAGGTGAAAGTAGCAAAGATGTTTGGTGAATTTTTATTAGAAAATAAAGAATTGACATTAGATGATGTAGTTAAACACAACCTTACCTGTGAGTTAAAGAAAGAGGAAAAGGTATTTTTAGAGATGGTAGAAAGCAGAAGAGTAAAATTGCAAAGAAAAGTAGTAGAGGCAGAGATGAAAACACCCCTTTGGACATTTGAAGGAGAAAGTAATGATAAGAAAAAGACAAATGCAGCTATGACTTTAGATTGGCCCCAACAGGGAAAGTTGTGCATTAGTAGAAATAGAACTAGGTATGACAACTATTTTGTGGGTTCCAGTGACTGCCGAGACAATTATAAAATTTTAGGAGGATGGGGATTCAAAGGAGGAAAAGATCAAATATTTCCAGGGATCTATTATATTTGTGGAAACAGAGCTTATTACAGGTTGCCGGACCATTGGTATGGGTCGTGCTACTTAGGCCTGGTCTTTCCAAAAATCTTTCATGTAGATAGAGAAGAAAAAGGAACACACGAAATGGATGCAACATTCACACGTAGAAAAAGGGAAAGTTTTTCAGAAATAGTGGGTGACATTTTTGGAGCAATGATACCAGCAGTGGGAATATCTTTGAATGCATTTAAAATTCGGAAATTGTCCACAGTAGTAGATCGTTTATCAACGAATACTGCTGGAGGGTTCTTGATGGTAAATACCGAGATGGTTGCCATGAGAGCTATGGTGATGCAAAATCGACTTGCCCTTGACATTCTTTTGGCAAAAGAAGGAGGAGTCTGTGGAATGCTGAAAGTCCAACATTGTTGCACTTACATTCCAGATAAAAGTGAAAATATACAAAAGTATATAAAGAATATTACAAATTTGCACAAAGAACTTGTTCCACTCTAGGTTGAAAGTGCCTGGGAGAAGCTTGGTAAGAGTTTTTCCTCAATACCAAAATGGTTCACTGAAATAGGTAGTTCCATTGTAGGGAAAGCTTTCATATCAGCAACAGTAGTAATTTTAGTGGTGTTATTTTTAAAATTTGTTATTATATGTATTAAAAGAAGAAAAAGACAAAACAAAATGAAAAGAGAAAATAAGGTAAATAAGGTAAATAAAGAAAGAGAACGAGAATTAGGTGAAATAGAACTGGAAGAACTAAAAGAAAGCATGTATGAGAGAACAAAAAGACAAGATGAAAGGGATACAGATGTGTAAAACTAACAAGAAGCAAATAAACAAGAAACAATGCTATCTGTAAAATTGTGTAACATGGGTTTTGTGGTGATATTAAAAATCACCAAAGGGGGGAGTTGATGGACCAAGGTAAATAAGAAATTTTTGAACCCCCTAATATTAATGCTAATAATTAATACTATTAATTATTTTGATGACTAATCAACACTTTACGTCTCTTAATAGACATCTTTTATAAGTGGTAACTGCAATTTATGTGCAAAAGCTAACCTACTTACATTTGTCAACGTGAAATAATATTAACATAATGGTTTGCGTACTAATTAAAGTAATGTTGCATGATTTGTGCTATGTAGTAAACTGTATTGTGGCTAAAAGAATGCGGATGGCAAGTAAACATAGCTTTATATGTCGCTTTTGCTAGGTAACACCTAACTGGGGTACGTAGAATGACGGGTGGGAAACGAAAAGGCTTATTTTCTTTGTTTTAATTATGATTGTGTTTGTTTTCATGATAGTTCGTTCGGGCCTGCTAGGCCGCGCTGTAAAAATGGCTGCCGAGGCAGATGGGCTTAATGCGCAAGTGCAAAATGGCTTCCAAGTGGAAGAGAGCTGCGGAAATATGTCACGTGATTGCTTGTAGAGCCCAGAATGAAAAGGATCAAGGTCGGCGTGACCTGTCACCAAATGGGTGCCAAAAAGGACTCAGCGAGAATGTATGAGAACCAAAGATGCAGCTGTGAATTAACAATGAACTGTTTAAATAAGGATACAAAAGAAGATACATGTGAGGAACTGTCAATCGGATTGGTAATGTCCTAAACCCGTGTGAAAGGACAAAATTATAAACATTTTCGGAACTGGTTTGAGCAAGGAGGGCAATGAGGAGATGCTTGCCACCCCTCCAATGGACCAATTAGCGTGAATCTCGCCCCCAAAGATTGAAACATTTCTGTTTAGTAAGCTAGTAATAGGGTATAAGAGGACCTACTCTTAAGTAGGAGGAGCGCTATTCATACATAATTTTTGACAACGGAACTTTGACGCTGGAGAATTGCTGCTATTTTCTATAGGCCATTTTCTTTTTAATATAATTAATCTTTTTGCTTTTAAATCTGACTGGGAAGGAACGAGATCGTTGCAGGAAACCTGTATAGGTGGTCCGTCGAGGAGGCCTGTTTAGCGGGACAGACAGTCAGTTTTTGGGAGTTCTATGCTGTGATCTGGAATTTATCTGCTGTGACGAACTTTATTTTTCCATCTAAAGGGGTATGCATAAATTCTTTAAAGTTTATTTCTTATAATGATAATAAATGTATTAAAATGATTAATAAAATTGAAACTTATTCATGCATTTAAGAAAATAGATAAACCTTATTATAACTAAAACTACGAGTCTGTGGTTCTTTAGCTCAATAATAAATGCAATGTTTTAATAGAGTTTAATGTGATTGAGCTGGTCTTAATTACCATCAACTGATTCCTACTAGTTGGTCCATCGACCAAAGAGCGGAATACCTTGATGTTTTAGAAACAGACAGGATTAAAACTGATTATGTATGATATTTGAGAAATCATCTTGTCAAGCTTTAAAAGGTATCCCGTTCTCTTCCAGCAATCATTTAACTTTTTCTCCTAGGTAAAGGTGGATGGGATCCAGGGAATATTTGAGTGAGTGAATGTATATGCGGTGTTATGGGCCCCACCGTCATATTGGTATAGTTGTGAAAAAGAGTGTTTTCAACCTGGATGTTATGTCCACAGGAGAAGAAATTATATTAGTAGCGTGGATCACTGCCTTCCTGTTGGCAGCGGGTTTGTGCCTGGTTTAGGTTGTCAGGTCCTGGCGGAGCCTCTTGGCCTCCTGGATTGGCCTCCTGGGCTCTGCGACTGCATTCCAGGCGGTCTGCTTGTGGGTCATTTGCTGGTAGTGTTCTGTCGCCTCCGTGGCCTTGGTCTTGTTTTCCTGCGGTCTGCACCCCGTCTTCCTCTCCATTTTCTCCTTGGCCTTCCCCGACCCACTTGTTCCTTGCTGGTGGTCTGTGGGGGTTGTGGGGTTCGCGTTGCCCTCTGCGCTGGGTCAGGGTGCATGGATGTTGCTACGTGCTTTGGCTTGTTTCTGGTGTGTTGTGCCTGTGGTTTTTATGGTGCAATTGCCCGCCAGACGCGTGGGAGTTGCAGGCCTGAGGCTGCTTTTCGCAGCTTTTTGTACCGCGATTGGCCTCATCGCATGATTTCTCGCGTTTGCGTTTCGCATTTTTTGGGCGTGGTGTTGATTTACATGCTGGCATTTGACGCGTTATCTGGTGACTATCGCATGGTACCGCCTTGTTGTGAATTCCACGTTGACACGGGGTTATTTTCCCGTGATAGGCTGCGTTATTGAAAGTTGCGTTACGCTACTCTTGCAGTAGTTATCACACGTTCTTGTGAAAATACCCCGAAGGGCCTGCATCAACAAGCCAAGACGGTAGACATACTGGTCAAGGTGGAGGCACGAGCAGCCCTGGACCCTAGAATTCCAGTGCCTGGAGTGGAGGAAAGAAGCCAGAGTAGAAATATTCGTGGTTGCGGCCCCGGAGTGTGGAGGGATTAACCACTTAATGCGGGATGTCCGGTAGTAAGGCGGTGCTCCCAATAGTGCTAGTTATTAGTTGCAGTCATGGGGGGGTCCCAAATGTCCTTTGCAGCAGGAGGGCTCCCCTACCCTGGAGAAAAGGCAGCTTAGCTCGTTGGGATCGATGCTGGTAGTATGGGGATATTGATGGTGTTGGGGGAGGACAGCCACCTCCAGGGCCAGAGCCCCACTCTATTCAGAATCAACTTGGGCATGCCGACTGGTGGAGATGCCCAGATACAATCATGGTCCCAACAGCTTGGGTGCTTCCCACGTCCCCCGCAGTGCAGCACAGCACCAGGCCCAGCCCGGCGCCTGCTCTGGCAGTTAAGGGGAGAGGACAAGGTTGTGGGCCACACCCCGGGTGGCCACGCAGTGTCAGCCAGACCAGGCCAGCAAAGCTTTGGAGCAGCGTCTAGCAGGCCCCGCTGAGTTGGAACCGCGGCATAGGACCTACAGTATGTGGCACATGCTGCGCTTCTGGACCTTCGATCCTGCAAAAATATTATGCAGGGCTGAGTGGGGTCCCAGAGCTTGGCTACAGTGCGGCTGCCATGTGCGGCGGTCAGGCCACCCACGCATATTTATTAATTTGTGCATCACACAAGTAAGGGGCCGATTCCGATCTCAGCCGGAAGGGCTCCGAATCGGATTTGGCTTAACCGGATCCGATTCGGAGCCCTATTTCCCGACCGATTCGTACGCGCGTCCGGGCGAGCGAGTACGGTGCGAATTCGCCGACCGACTCGTCCGGGCGTCCCGACCGACTCGTTCCCGGGTCGAACCGCACCGACCGACTCGCTCTGACTCGACTCGCACCGCGCAATGGAGACGTTCCCCGGCCGGGTGAGTACGATGCGCGCCACGAGCAGTCCGACCGAGCCGCGCACTCCGGCTCGAAAGAGCAGTCGGAGGCGTACTTTGGGGGTCCGTGTCGGACCCCCTGTATGCGTAGCCGCGCGAGTCGCACACAGGGGGACCCATGGGTCCCCCACCTGTGCATGTACGGCGCGAGTCGCTTCAACGCGTACCCGCTGTAGGGGGCGCCCTTGACCGCCTCGCACCCATTGAGTCAATGGGAGCCCGCGTACGCGTTGTACAACCAGCTCCCATTGACTTCAATGGGAGTCCGACCGACTCGAGTCCGATGGCATACGTGCGCATCGTACTCTTTCGGTCGGGCTGCCAGAGTCCGATTCGGTCGGAAATCTCTCCGAGTCCAGCTTGGTCGGAGAGATTTCTGGCCCGAATCGGAATCGGCCCCTAAGTGTTCTGATTTTTTGCTCCTATTAAAATCTTTATTTCCATCGCACTTAAGAATTACAAAAAAAATGAACTTGTTCTCATTTGTACTTTCCTTACAGCTGATATATATTGAAATATTTGTATAGCTCGTTTGCAATTATTTAAATTTTGTTGTGTGTGAGAGAACATTTGACATCCTGCAACTTTTTCATTCACTAAAGGCCTCTTTACGGCTCATTCTCCGGAATTGATGGACAATGATTTTGGGGTTGCTCCTGCACCTGTAGCACCCCTCAAGGGAGTAGCCAGAAAATTAAAATACCCCCACTTTGAACCCCAACTCTGATAGCACCAAGCAAGCGAGACATGTGAATCTGAACCTCTCTAGCAGAGCTCCGTTGTCTCTTCATTCAAGAATCAAGCTATCCATCCTTTCACCTTTCCATTCACCTGTTGATATCAACAATTTCACTTTTACATTCTCTCATCAATTGATTCTTTTATCCATCATTTAATCTTTCACCATTCCATCCATCGGTCATTCCATTCATCAAACAGACATCCATTGACTATGCTTGCATCCATCTGTACATACATCCATCATTTGTCTTACCCGTCCAAGAATAAGCATTTCATCCATTAATTGATCCTTATGCCCATCCATCATCCATTCGCTCCGATTGGTTTCAGAAAATAGAAAACCACTTACCTTGCGCTCGCCGAGTCGGCGATGTGGCAAGCGCAAAATAAGTGGTTTTCTTTTTTCTTTTTTATTTTACATCGTCGTCGTCTGTCTACTCCCCAACCCCCCATCCTGCCCCCCCTCCCCACCGCTGTTTCCTGCACAGGCCGCTCCTGCCTTTCACCCAATCAACCCATCCTTTCACTTACTCATGCATCCACTCGCCCATCCTCCTTTCCCTATCAGCCTATCTTTCTTTCTTTTAACGATAATTATAAGCATTCATCTGTCAGGCTGCAGATAAGAGGCCCATAAAGAACCCCACCCCCACTGCAGCTGGTAATGCAAGGGTACACGACGCCCCTGGCACTCCTACTTCCAGCGCTCCTGCAGGAAATAGAATAAAAAGAGATGAAACATGGTTAGACTGAACCATTAAACTAGTGGAATGAATACAGAGATAAGGATAATGAAGAGGTCACAGGGTGGGACTCTCCGCAGGAGATTCATGCTTTAAGAATTCTCAGCTCTAGACCTTAAACACAGAGGCCACTGTCATGTTCCCAGGGGTCGCAAATGCCTCAGTAAGAGCTTGTAAATTAAAATGGCCTGGTAGTGCAGAAGTGTTTAGTTACCGCGTTTCCAGGCTGTCTTCATTTCCCCGCAAGCGCATCCATGCTTGCCTTAAGCAGGCATATGCCTTAAGCAGGCATATGCATGGTTAAGGCATATGTGTGGTCTAGATGCTGGAACGGGCGGGCCCAGGAACAGGAAGGATCAGGAGAGGACGCAGTGAGGAAAGTGGGGCTGGGTTTTTGGGGGGTGTGGGGTAGTTTTTAAGGGTTGGGGTAGTCTTTAGGACTGGGGGGTTGGGGTGTTTTCAGGGCTTGGGGGGTCGGGAAGTTTTGAGGGCTCAGGGGGGGTTGGGACAGTTTTTAGGGTTAAGGGGGGTTGGGGTAGTTTTCAGGGCTTAGGGGGGTCGGGGTACTTTTTAGGGCTCAGAGGGGGCAGGGTAGTATTTAGGGCTCAGTAGGGGTTGGGGAAGTTGTCAGGGCTTCGGGTGGTCCGGTTACTTTTTAGGTCTCAGGAGGGTCGGGTAGTTTTTAGTGCTGGGGGTGGGTTAGTTTTTAGGTCTCGGGGTGGGGTCGTTTTTAGGGCTCGTGGGGGGAGTCAGGGACGTTTTTAGGGCTCAGGGGTGGCCCGGGTAGTTTTTAGGGCTCGGGGGGGAGGGGAGGGGGGAGCAAGTTAGTTTTCAGGGCTTCGGGTGGTCCGGTTACTTTTTAGGTCTCAGGAGGGTCGGGTAGATTTTAGGGCTGGGGGTGGGTTCGGTTTTAGGTCTCGGGGTGGGGTCGTTTTTAGGGCTCGTGGGGGATTCGGGTCGGTTTTAGGGCTCAGGGGTGGCCCGGGTAGTTTTTAGGGCTCGGGGGGGAGGGGAAGGGGGAGCAAGTTAGTTTTTAGGGCTTGGGGGGATCGGGGTACTTTTTAGGGCTCGGGGGTTGGGGTACTCTTTAGGCTCGGGGGTCGGTTTAGTTTTAGGTCTCAGGCAGGTGGTTTTTAGGGCTCATGGGAGTCGTGGTACCTTTTAGGGCTCGGGGTGGGTTCGGGTGTGAGCGTTACCACACATATTCCTTTACCAGTCATGCCTTTACCACGAAATTGCGTGGCAAAGGATTGCTTTGTTCAGACGCATTCGTGATTAGGGCACTATTGTAGAGGCACATGTGGTTTAGCCATGCGTGCCTCTATCAAACAACTGGGCCCAGGTCACCCTTGTTGCACACGAAACAGGGCCCCAGCACCAGGGAAAGGGGGGACGAGAAGTGGGGCTTTGTTTACTTTTTTTATTACACAAAGCGGCAGACAGCCTACTCTGAGCCTCGGGCCTTGGAGTAATACCACTGTGTAGTGGGCAGAGGTCGAAGCCTGTTTCAAAGGGCTGTAAGTCTCATTGGTGCTGCAAGTGCAGTGGCACTGAGGCCCAGTGGAGCGAGGGGCCAACTAAACTCCAATTATGGCTGTTTTACTATCCTTTTTTGTTTGCATTAGACCCCAGTGCACCCTTGCTGTGCCAGTATTTTTAGTCTTATACCAATGGCACAAGGGAGGTGAATATTGAAGCAGAGGACACAGCTTAGCTTCGGGCCTCAGAGAAATAACAGATGGGGTATGGCGCAAGATCAGGGCCTTTGTTTTTAACAAAGAGCAGAGGAGACTGACTGTTTTGCAAGGCCGTAGCTATTATTAGTGAAGCAGGTAAAGTGGCAACGGATCCCAGGGGGTTGAGAGGCCCACTGCATCATTTGTTTTTGTGTGACGTATTTGCTCTTTTATACTGCTTACATTTAGTGCAGAATTTGAGCCACGGAAAAGTACCCCTGAAATTATCTCATACTCCCCAGTCCCCTGCGCTCCGCCTTACCACTCCCACTCCCCCAACTCTTGCCATAAATTTTTAAGGGGGGGGCCCTCCTTCAAAATATTTTTCTTAGGGAGGCTCAGAGCAAAAAAGTTTGAAGACCTCTGCCTTAAAGTATTTAACAGAGCTAAGTGGAAGTTAAAAACGGTGGGTGTTGCTGATTATATAACCGCTTCATATTACTTTTAAAAAAAGCCATTCATTTTGCAGCAAGAATTAAGCAAATGTTGCACATGAAATAAACATTAAATGGTAAACACAGTTATACACAGGCTACTCCTGACGGCGGAAGTCTGTAAAAGCCAGTGCTAAGCAGGATTTTGACAGAGAGCTCAGTTAAAATGTTAGGAATGTGTTTGAGGCAAGGTACCTTTCACTGAACCAATGGGCTCATTATCCTGGAACCCTGACTAGAACTGTGCTCAACCATTACTAATGTAATAATCTCCTTCAAGCCCAGACACTCTACAGCCGCCATGCTTTTCGTTACACTCTGAATGTCATTAATTTCAGTCATGAAGCAGTGAGAATGTTATTCATGCTGTGTAATGATAATTGCTATGTATTGACACATCCCTATTACCCACCCTGCTTGACCATATATTTGGTATACTGTGGTCTAGATCCAGTGAATTGCATTGTATTGTAATTGTATTTATATAGCGCTTACTACCCCTGACGAGGCGTCAAAGCGCTTTTTGGCAAGTAGCACGCTACTCCAGAACCCAAAAAGGATTAGTGGTGGATTAGTAAAGTGAAAATTTAGTTCATTTGAGCGGTGGACATGTGAGTTTTAGTCGGACTGAAAAGGATAATGGGGGGATAGAAGAGGGAGGAGTCTAAAAACAGTTTAGTGGGTGATCATAGTAGTAAGATGAGGTTTGGGATGAGTCAAAGGAGGGATAGAGGAGGGAAGAGTCTTGAAAGCGTTGTTTTGGAGATCATAGTAGTAGAATGAGGTTTGAGATGAGTCAGAGTGGAGGTGGAGGATATATTGAGAGAGGTATAGGGTGAAATACAGTGTAGTGCATTGGAGCGAGTCAACCTTTTTTTACAGTAGGAGTCAAGTAATAAATATATAGATACATAAGTACATATTATACATATTTATATCAAGAAATACACATCTAGATACATACATATAATCAAATTGAATGTTTATATACATAGAGATATGCTGTACATTTGTGTTTGAGTATGGTGGTTAGGTAGAAAAGGGCAAAGTCTTGAGTAGTATTCTGAAGATAAGATAGTTCTCTATGGATCTTATGTTTCAGGTTAGTGCTACACTGGGAATTAATTATGTAATGGCAGAGAGTCTAATACAACACACAAAAGAACCATCAAATTACACAAGCACAATTCACAAGAACTGCCACCACTTCTGTGTCCCCCATGAAAGAGATTACCCACACCTCGGCACCTCTCAGGTTCAGGGCATGAAAAAAAAGACTATCTGCTAGATGACACAGGTAGACTAAAACCAATTCATAATACACTGGCTTAAAATGGAACCCTATGCAATGTGTCTATGTGTATCCATAAGATATATGCAAACAAATCCTTGGTGAAACATCATAACTCAACCTAGCTCTCTCAAACCAGTGTTTTTGAATAAGGTTTTGCGAACTAAACATAGTAATTCGTTCATGCTTGCCTAAAGAATGGATGCTGTTGGAAGCCTAAAAATAACTTGTTAACAAATTATTGTTGACTTTTTTCTTACAATTCAGTTTCCATAAATGCATCAAGGTGCCGAAAATGAGCTACATGATAATATTGTTGTAGTTGTGGCATTTTCATAACACTCAACTTGTCTGCTGATTAAGTCATTCTAATATTTATATTTTTGCTTATGTTTTGAATTTAGGTGGCATGCCACAAAATTCAATTAGAAAATCAAGTTCACAAAAACCCCCTGACAAAATAAGCTGTCCTGCAAACAAACCAAAAGTTTAACAAGTATAAAGGGAGGATCAACCTAGAATGAAAAAGACGACGTTGGGGGTGGACAGGGAGACATAGCTGCCAAGGTTTCAAATTGCTATGTGTGACATTTTCATAATTTCAGTGTAATTATGAGTAACATTACAACAACTATGGGCCCGATTCCGATCTTGTTCGCAAAGCATGCCGACTGAATCGGTTCCGGAATGCTTTCCGTACGACTCGCATCGGGGCAGTCCGACAGAACGAGTACGATGCATCCGTATGCATCCGGATACGATTCGGTCGGACTCACATTGACTTCAATGGGAGCCTGTGTTCCGAACGTGAACACAGGCTACCATTGAATGGGTCCCCTCTTCCCAACCATGCACAGTGTGGCAGGCACCATGGGGTGCCCGCCACAGCGTGCAAGGTTTTCCCCACCCATCCCTTTCTTCAATGGGAGCCTGTGTTCATGTTCGGAACACAGGCTCCCATTGAAGTCAATGGGAGTCCGACCAAATTCAATACAGATGCATACCGATGCTTCGTACTCGTTCGGTCAGACTACCAGATAATATAACTTTTATTACGAAGGCATACATTCCTATGCATGGTGTATACTAACTTGCATTGCGGCCTAGTATTGTTACTCAAATGCTACAAAGTTCAACTGAACTTAACAGTGCAGAGCCTGTAGCCTAAGAATGATGAATGACTCACCTGACTTCTGCCAGGAAAGTGCATGGGGAGTGTATCTACCAGGTTGGGCGCTTCACTGCTTGGTTTCTCCTGAGGTGCATCTTGGGGCTAAAGCTCTTTGGTTCGGGGGCACGCCGTGGGTTGGGACAGCAGGCAGCCGTTAAAGGGTGTTCCTGAGCAGACGTCCGAGACTCTCAAACAGCATCTGTCTTCGCTCAGAAGTATTTTATTCTGGCTGAGTGGCCGGCAGCAGTGGCACTTTATTTATTGAGTTTTCTTCGCCCAGCTGCCACACGTGCTGACCAGCCCACCCACCTACTAACTTCAACTTACTGAAACTAGTTACTGCAGACAATGAGTTAACAGGCTGGCGAAATCCAGCTTCTGCAGGCCAGCCATGAGAGACACAGCAGAGTAATAACAGGGCCAGCAGAGTAATAACAGGGCTCTACTAGCACCATTAAACAACACCCACTGTGTGGGAGGACGACACAGTGGGTGTTGCAGTAATTACTCCGACCACCTGCCATCACCAGTCAACGAAATCACGAGGGATCCCCCTGCTGCACTATCGTCGGTGCTGCCATGCACTGTGTGTGGTTGGCCACAGGGAGCGCTTTACAGAAGTAGGCGAATTATGTGGGTGAAATAACTAGTGGTCCTGCACAAGAGCAGCTATCTATAGGGAGGGCGAAGCAGTCTGAAAGGGAGCTTCGGCGTCCTGCCTACTGACTGGGTGTTTCAGAGCCTAAGACAGCGCTCTTGTATGGTGGGGTATTTAAGGCCAACATATGGCTTTAATATGCACTTCACATCATTTAATCCATAGCAAGCATCTGTGGCGTTCCCTTCCCAGACCTGCAGACAAGCTAAATTGCTTTGCCGGCAATGCGCAGATTAAGCACTGTGCGCGAGGCTGCTTTTAGGAGTGCACTGATGATTGTGGTTAACAGAGGTGTCAGAGATGTCTGCATGCGTGACTAAGCATTTTAGTGCGGTGATGCGGACAACAGTGCTAGAATGTGTTAGTCTAACGCCTTATGCATGGTACTTGGCAGGGCTGGGGAGATGTTCTCTTGATCAAATGTTTTGTCTATGATAGGGATTTTAAAAATATATATATATATATATCTCAGAAAACGCTGATACTGTGTGAGGGGGAGCAGCCAAGTCTCCCATCCCTCTGCTCCCCAACGGAAATATAATTTAGCTCAGTGTAGCTTTTACTGATTTTTACAGTTTTTTAATGCGGTCATGCAACCAAAATAAACATCACACAGGGGAGAACAGAGATTTGGGGGGCAGCCGAACCCCGTGAGATCTGCCCCCGGGCAGATTGGGAGGGGGAGGGGCTGGCCGGTACCGGCCATTTTGTGCATTGGGCTACGTTGGGAATAGCTCAATTGTAGCCCAATTAATTTGGTAGCCCAACACATATAACTTGGGATTTGCTGCGCTCCCAGCCACCATTTTAGGTTTGGTGACCTGGTGGCTGGGAGCGTTGCTGGTAGCTTAGTGTTTTTTGGAGCTTAGGGTGTTGCTTTGAGGTTAATTCCTTAAGTGGCAGGTGTAGTATTGATGATGGCAAGCGAAGATTATCGCTTGTTGGAGGCGGTGCAGCTCTTGAGTGAAGCCGGCCGGCTTGACCTCCTGTTGCCGGAGGCCTCAGGGAGCGTGCGCGCGCCCGGCGAGGCGCGCGTCCGCATGGGTAGCGGCCGCCGTTGCGGCATGCTCGTCCCCCAAGTGGGCGAAAAAGACTCAAGTGAGTGACCGGGGCCGCGTCTTGGGTGAAGGTGCGGCCCCTTTGGTTGTTTCTGCGCCGCAGCCTGGTGTGAGCGAGGAGGCTGCGGCAGTGATGCAGGGGGGCGGGGCCTGCCGGAGTAGCGCGTTGAGCGTCTCCCCGGCTGGGTCTCCCAAGGTCCGGGGCCCCTCCTATGTAAGGAGAGCGGCCCCGCTTGTGCACCATGAACCGGAGCCTCCCGCTGTGGGAGAGGCTCCGGCAGGAAGGAATGGGGGCGGTGCCCGCCGGATGAGCATGTCCCCACGTGGCTCCCCGGTCGGGTCCACGGGCGCTAGTATGCCACGGGGGAAGGGCGGGAAGGGGGCCCCGGGGTCCACGAGGGTTGTGAAGGCCAAAGAGGGGGGGAAAGGAGTAAGAAGGGGGTTGTGGCCTTTGCAGCCCCCTTGGAGGGAGGCGCGCTGACTGGGGAAGATACAGGTTTGGGTGGGCCTGCAGGCCCTAGGGGGCTTCAGACAGGTGGTACAAGGGGGGGCGTGGAGCTGGGATTCCGGCCCTCCCCTGCTGGGTGGGGGGGAGGCAGTAGGCGGGGGAGGTGATTGGGGGGACGTAGAGGTTTATCACAGGGGCGGCAGGGGTTGAGGGGGGGCAGGGGGCGAGGATACCTGGGTATTGGAGGAGGAGGGCGAGGGTTTGCCTGTTGAGCGGGAGGCAGCCGGGGGTAGCCGGGATTGGGAGGGCCTGGACATTTTTACCTCCATGAACGAGGAGGTGAGGGGTTTGGATAGGGTGGGCCAGTTGGATGCTTACATGGCGCAAGGGGGGTCTCTGAGTTTGGGTCAGGGGGCTGCGGGGGCCAGCAGGGGGGAGGGGTCCGGGTAAGGGGACCTTGGGGGCCGGGGCCGGGCCCAGTTGGGCCAGGGCTGCGGGCCCGGCGGGGTGGGAGTGGAGCGATGAGGAGGAAGAAGGGGGGATGGGGGGAGGCTTTAGACCTTAGTAAAGTGGGGCGTGCGTGGGCGGCTTGTACTATAGGAGTTGGAAGAAAGAGGAATTGGGAAGGGAGGGATAGGGAAGGTAGGCCCAGCACACCAGACCAGTCCTTTTTTTTTCAGGCGGTGGAGCACCAGCGGGAGCCAGACTTGGCAGAGCTGGGAGCGGCTCAGAGGCGCCGAGGAGAAGGGAGGGTAGAGCCTCGCGCGGTGTGCCCAGTACCGGCGTGGGATCTCGACGCGGCTGGCACAAGTAGGCCCCAAGCGGCCTCGCTGGCCCCAACACCCGACGGTCCTCCGTGGTCCACGGGGCAGCGAGGACACAGGAGCGCAGGCAGAAAATGTATTAGTGGGCCGAGGAGGGTGCAGTCTCCTACCTTGATTCTTTGGCTTTCCGCCTGACTCAATCTACATCCCTCCCTCCTGTTTCCCATCCCCCCTCTACCCTCCTTTACCCTTAAGATGTGTTCTCCTGGCTATCGTACACGCTAATAACTCATATTATTGTATAACCTCATGTTTTCTCTTCTATGTCTATACTTGGAACAATGTGTAACTTGTAACTGATGTAACTTTGTAATAATGTATCCTCATGTAAAGCACTCTGATACCTTAGGGTCTAGCCAGCACTATATAAAACTCATCAAACAAACAAAAAACAAACAAACAAACACCTCCGGTTGAGAGGAAAGGGGGACTCGGGGAGCCCGAGGAGTTAGATTATGAGGAGGACGGCCTGGAAGAGGGCGAGTTACGTGACAGCGAGGAAGGGGATACGGGGAGCCGAGTAATGGTTTTTCTAGTATGTTGCAGGTGTCACGACGCCCGGCAGAGCCTACGGGGCGGACATCGAGGTTGGCGGAATCTACGGACCCCTTGGCTAGGCGGACTGCAGTACGACGGGCACCCTCCTTGGAGCCAGGTAAAATGCGGGATGGAGGGGTGAAACCAACAATGGTATCGGTGGGGATCGGAGGGGGGGAAGGTGAGGGGGAGGAGGGGGGGAGGTTACGAAGAGGCAAGTATGTGTTGGATGTGGGAGTGGGCACAGATGACGCTGGTAAGGCGTCAGGAAGCGCCGTTGAAGATACTAAGACGAAAGGCGACGCAGGTATCACAAAGACAGTCGAGTCGGACGACAAGTTAGAGAGCAAAGAGTTAAAAATAAAAAGACTGCCTTATATGGGGGTAACCAAACCGCTGGGCACACACCTAATGTTGGCCACTAAAGAGCGGATATGGAAAGGGGAGTACGTAGAGATGCTCAAACTGCTGCACAGGGAAGTGCGCGCGAAGGAGGGATTAAAGGAGGAGGAGTACGAATTGGCCAAGTGGCCGAGGGTGCCTCTCACCATTGAGAACTGGACAGCGGCCTTTTTAATATACGCAAGCGTGTACTGTGAAAAATACCCAGAGAGGTGTGTGGCGCTGTTTAAGTATATGGATGTGATCCAGAAGGCACAGATCACTGGGGGTGGATACGCATGGGCTCAATACGACGAGGAATTTAGGGCACTCATGGCATGGGACACTGAGGCAAAATGGGGGGAGTTAGATACAGACTTGTGGCAACATACAATGGGGGTGTCCCGGGCGGGGAAGACGATCTTCACAGCCAGCGGGCTACCGCTCTCGTATCGGCCCTTTCAGGGGCGACCCACCCGGGGAGGGGTGGGTGGCACAGGCAGAGGGCAGACAGGATCAGGAGGGGCCTGCTGGGATTTCAATAAGTGCATGTGCACCCGGGAGTTCTGTAGATTTAGGCATGACTGCTCGAAGTGTGGAGGCAGACACACCTTGGTTAATTGCTTCGGGGGAGGGCCAGGGCAACAACAAGGGGGTCAGCAGTGGCAGCAAGGGGGGTTCAATGCGGGTGGACAGCAGCTGCAGCCCTTCGCAGGAGGACGGGGGGCTAAGGGGACTGGGCCAAAGGGCTCATACACCGGTTAGGGTGGACAGGTTAGTTGCGGCCTTACAGGGTTATGGCAACCAGAAGGCTGCAAAAACGCTACAGGCAGGTTTTCAAGAAGGTTTTAGGTTAGGGTATGGGGGCCCCAGGACTAGACGGTGGGCTGACAATTTACAATCGGCAAAGGAACACCCTGAAATTGTGCAAGAGAAATTGGACAAAGAAGTGCGTGAGGGTCGCATGGCGGGCCCATTTGAGGATTGGCCTTTGGAGAATCTGATTGTTTCTCCAGTGGGTGTTGTGCCAAAGAAGGAACAGGGGCAGTTCTGATTAATCCAGCATTTATCCTGGCCAGAAGGGAACTCGGTGAAAGATTTCATTGATGAAAGGGAGGCTACTGTGTCCTATTCGTCAGTTGAGGTGGGCATGTCACTAGTAGTGACCGCGGGCGCAACGGCAGAAATGGCAAAATGCGACATAAAATCAGCTTTCCGATTGCTTCCAGTTCACCCGGAGGATTGGGATCTCCTGGGTATCCATTTCAATGGTAAATGGTATGTGGACAAAGCATTACCGATGGGCTGTTCTATGTCTTGCGCATTATTTGAATGTTTTAGCACGTTCCTCCAGTGGTTGTTTTCAAAGCGCACGGGTCACCACTTGGTAACGCATTACCTGGATGACTTTTTCTTTGTCGGCACCTCAGACTCCACGGAGTGCCGGGCAGCTCTGGATAGCTTCAAAGAGATCATGATGGAGCTCGGGGTGCCTTTGGCGCCGGAAAAGACGGTGAGTCCCAGTACGGCTCTTTCCTTTTTGGGTATTGACCTGGACTCTCAATCGATGGAGGCACGACTGCCGGAGGACAAAAAGCAGCAAATGCTGGGGCTGCTAGAGGCAATGCTGGCCAGAGCCAAGGTCACAGTGAGGGAGATTCAGGTGTTATTGGGACACCTCAATTTTGCCTGCAGGGTGGTGAGAGTAGGAAGGACATTTTGTAGATGACTAGGTAGAGCACTTATGGGACAGAGACCACCACATCATCACGTCCGCTTGTCGGCTGGGGTGAGGGAAGACTTGAGGATGTGGAAGTTTTTCTTACAGGATGTCAATGGCATTCCTTTGGCAAGGGAGGAGGACATGGTTTGGGATGTTCAAATTTTTTCAGATGCCGCAGGCAGCAAAAACTTTGGCCTCTATTGGCAAGGAAAGTGGTGCGCGGAGCAGTGGCCAGCAGAGTGGGGGGGGGGTAGGAGTATCGCATTCTTGGAGTTTTTTCCCCTAGTAGTGAAAGTGACTTTGTGGGGGGGCCAACTGGCGCATAAGAAAGTGATTTTCAGGATTGACAACATGGCAGTGGTGGAGATTGTCAACCGACAGTCCGCCAGGGACCAGCAGGTATTGAAGTTGTTGAGAGTGTTCGTCTTGGGTTGTTTGCACTTTGATATAGCTTTTAAAGCGGTGCATGTGCCAGGTGTGGACAATGACATAGCGGATGCCTTGTCTCGTTCACAGTGGGGGAGATTCGTGGGCTAGCCAAGGATGCAGACAGGACCCCGACCCCCATGCCGAGGCAGTTGTGGTACGTAGGCGACTCAGGATGCTACAACTGGTGGTAGGGTCCCTGGCACACTCCACAAGGACTGCATAAAGTTTAGCTTGGGAGGAATTTCTGCTCTCGGGAGCCCAGCGGCGGTCCACAACAGGGCATAGGAGGGAAGATGTGATACAGTTTATTCTTGATCTGATTGACAAAGGGCTATCCAGGGCGACTATCGCGGGCAAGTTGGCGGGAATCGCATTTGTAGGAAAACAGTTATGGGGTTATGCTCCATCCGCTGGAGAACATGGCTCGCAGATGTTAGAGGGGTGGGCTAGGGAGCAGGGTCAGGTAGGCCGGGTGAGACAGCCTTTGTCATGGAATTTGCTGGACAGGGTGATTCGGGTATTGCCCTCGGTATGTTCCGACGGTTTTGAGGCGTGCCTTTTTTCCACGGTGATGGCATGGATGTTCTTTGGGGCTTTTCGAGTGTCGGGAATTGTTGGGACAGAAATTTAAGGGAGGTATTGAATGGGGGGATGTGATACCGCGGCGGGACAGAGTCTGTATATGGTTACGTAAATCAAAGACAGATCAGCGGGGCGCGGGGAAATGGGTGTCCCTCCAGGCTGCAGACCCCCCTTTGACTTGCCCTTGCAGGTGGGAAGCAAGGTGGAGGGAGCTTTCGGGCGGTCAGGTAGGGTTGGTATTTTTGCACAAGAATGGTTGTAGGGTTACGGCATTTCAGCTATTGACAGTGTTGCATAAAGCGCTGACGGAGTTAGGTATTGATGGCAAGGGTTTGGGGACTCATTCTTTTAGGATTGGGGCGGCATCAGAAGCAAGTAACAGGGGGGGGGGGGGGGGGCACATCATGAGGTTGGGGAGATGGTCTTCAGATTGCTACCAGCGATACGTTCACGGCGCTGCAGGGGGGTGTAGCGCGGTTCTGTTTTTTCTCCTGTTCATTCAGTTTTTCTTGTTACAGGTTCGGTGGCTGGCCCCCTCGCCAGAGAGATGTCCATTTGGATAGTGGGGCATTCATTTGTGAAGTGGGCACAAATCCAGGCACGCGCCAGTTATTTTGGAGAAAATTTAGGGTTCAATAAAGATTTGTTTAAAGTATTCTGGAGGGGGCAGGGTGGCATGCGCTGGAAGGAGCTTTTGCGTACATTGAACGGTTTGTTGGAGGCTGGTAGGTGCCCCGACATTTTGTTGATTCATCTGGGCGAGAATGACATGGACAGGGAAAAGGGGATAGTACTTATGAGAAGCATGAAGGGGGACCTGGCCCTGTTAAAGCGGCAATGGTCCGGGTGCTCGGTCATTTGGACTGAGTTTGTTCCGCGCAGGGTTTGGAGAGGCGCAGTTAACCCAGGGGCAGTGGACAGGGCCAGGAGGAAGCTTAATACGGAAATGGTCCGTTTTTGTAGGGAGCTTGGCTTTCAGAGGATCGCGCATAAGGAGATCAGGTTTGACACGGTGGAATTTTTCAGGGGTGATGGTGTTCACTTGTCCCGTTTGGGCATGGACTTATATTTGTTGTAAATCAGGGAGGTGCTGGCTAGAGTGTTGAATGTGCATGGGCACTAGGCCTGCATTCCTATTAGGTCAGGGGGGGGGGCAGTCAAAAGGGAAGGCGGCGTTTCCGCCTATGCTCCCGCTTTTTCCTGGGTGGCGGGGTTGTTAATAGTTGGCCAAGATTGGCAGAAGTTTTTAGTTAAGTGTTGGAAGTTCGTAAGCAGGGGCAGGGGCAGGGAAAGGGTAGGCAGGTAGGCTAAGTTTAGACTAGATGTTTGGTAGTTACAGTTGCAGAAAGACAGGTAGGGGTTTGGGTTTCATTGGAGGGCAGGATATGTAAATGCAATACTGTGTAATGTGGTTGTTATCAATTGTTATTATGTTATCGGTAGGGTGGGGGATTTGATGTGGGGATCGTAGGGGCGGGGGGGAACGGGGGATCAGTTATTTTATGTATAGTGAGGTTTTAGTTTGTAAGGCAGTTGCCTAGGTTGGACATTGTGATATGCACCTGTTTCAATAAAGCGGCCTTTTACACACACAAATCGGTCTCGGTTTGGCTTGTTCCCCTCCCTCCCAATAAATAAAAACAACTCTCACCGGCCACGCAATAAAGTTGTTTCTTAGTGCGCACGCTGTTAAAGTCCTCAGCGATGCACAGGTCAGGTCACAGGACCTGCCCGTGACAGGCCCCGGCAAAGGAGGAGGCGAAGCATAGAAATCTGCCGATAATAGTGCCACACGGAACCGAGCGACACAGCTACTCGAGGCCGGGGATGTTGTGGACACACTAGGCCGAGTGCCGGTGGACCTACCTTGAAGGTCCCGGCGCTCGCCCTGCTTGGCCTTGTGCTCCTTCAAGAGGTGGGAGAGCATGGCTGGCCGTGCAGGAGCCGGCAGGGGATCCTACTGTTCTCGAATTGCAGGAGTGATTATGCAATGTTCAGGTTACACAGCGCATCCAGGAATATCTGGTACGTTCAAGAAGCAATGCCGCTGAGTTATGTACATGACAGAAATTATTAGCGTATAGGGGCTGGGGAGGGGGAGTTGAGTGCATTGTTACAGCTCACATAGTAATGTACATAGCTTCTGGGTACTTGTTTGGACTTCTACCAACAGCTGAATACATTTCTTTTCTCTTGGATGTATTCTGGTTATATGATAGATGATCTTGTGTACCAGGATGGCACCCTACCCATTTAAGGCACCAGCAGCTATCCCTGTTAAAATGCATGAAGATATCGCCCAAAACACACTCCTTAAGGCCCAGTGAGGGAAAGGAAAGATGTACAGCTTGCTGAAACAATCAGGTACAGGGTGCGGTAAGGATGTCCTAAAACCCAGTTTGATTGGGAAGCCCTAGGATTAGAAAGCCTTAAGAGGGCAACAATGATGAATGTTTAGGACAAGGTTTTAATATTGAGGAACTATCATTGCAAGAATTGATCCTTTTTTGTTACTCCCCGTAGAAATTACAATTAGGCACAGAGAAAATTTAACTTTTATTAGTTCATAAGAAAATGAAGACCCAAATAATAGTTGTTACTGAGGCTCCTGTTATATATGGCGGTGGAAAAGTAGTGGGGATTACAAGTTTTTGGGAAATATGTATTTCAATGCCATGTTTTTCCCTGGTTCTTTTACACAGAGATTTTGCCTACTTCCAAATATTGTTATTGTAATGGCCCAGTAACTCCTATTATGAGGCCCATTTGAATTTACGGGTCATTTGTAGCCGAGGCCTTGGAGGATAGAATTAGCCTCTGACAGATATGGTGAACATTTTTGATTCAGTAACATCAGCTGGCGTTTCATAAAAAAGATGTGATCGTTTTCCAGTAAACAGTGTAGGCACTGGCTCTACGTGCTTTATTTTCTTGAAGAATCTTGAAAGTTTGGGGGAACTGGTTCATGGGCCACAGGGCAATCCGGGCAACATGGCCTCCTGTTGGACAGTAAGGGCTTTATTAACTCTTGAAATGAAATGAATGAAATGAAATGAATTTGTACTTGTAAAGCGCACTGCTACCCTGAGGCTTCCTGGCGCTGAACGCATACCGCTGTGGAACCCTTCCTGGCTTTTCCCTGTGAAATGTCCACTCCTGGGCACCCCCAAAGTGAAGCCAGGCATCCCAGCGCTGGTGGGACCGTTGTGGAGATTAAGCAAGCTATTGCCCAGAGTTGCAGAGTGGGACCCATGATTAGAATAGGCACCGAGGCGATAATTATATGGTCCGAGGAAGTTGAGCCCAAGACCCGCCGAGGCGGGAATTGAACCCTGGTCCCAGGCCAGATCTCTGCATCAGGGTCTGCCGCTCTAACCATTGAGCCACACTTCTCCACTCTTACGCCGTAGAGTCACCCTACTGTTAGACAGAAGCCTGAACACCCAGTTAGCACTTGACCCTCAGGCTAGCAAGGCAGAGCAGTCAAAGGTTTACTCAGGGAGGCAGGCTAGAGACTCCAATCTCAGCACTGACTTTCAATAAACCACTGTTGAACCACTACATAGTTTTGTTAAGAAAATTACATTATTGTGCATACAGCTGGATCACTACACCTGAAAAGTGATAGTACATCTGGAAATTGGTGAAGCAGAAGGTACAGTCACTGCTTTGCTATAGTTGGAAAGCAGTACGATTTCTGATAAAAAATTAGGGGGATCCAATCCTTCTCATTCTTTCACTCCAGGGCTCTGTGAGAGTCTATCTCTACCGCAAGGATCTACCTCCTAAACTGTTAGTGTCTGGTAAGTAATGTTTACTAGTCGGTGGTAACCAACACAGTCTTTCTCTCTCTTTGCACCATTCTTGCAGTCCCTGCTAAGTCCAAGTATGCACATGAGCTTCAGCAGCTGCTGTGGTCATACTGACAGGCAAAGACTCTGCTCAACACAAAGCTGTCTGCACAGTGTTGCTCAAGTATTTGGGAAGCTCTGGTGCTTCTTCCTGATCCTAAGTAAACTTCACCCAAATGAATGGAGAACCCACTCCAGCACAGGTAAGATGGTCTTGGGAAGGGTAAGCATAATTCCTCTTTGGAGAACTACCAAGGTACACTTATGTCTGTGCACAAGAATCCCCAGGCCTGATGGTGAGGGGTCAGTGAACACTCAAGTTCTTAGAGGACAAGGTTGAGGTTTCAAGTCAGTTGTGCACTGTGATGCAGCCCTGCATGATCACTGTCGTGCTTTGCAGTCAGTTCCAGGAGACCGGCGACTGCAGTCAATTTGTTCCATATCCCGAGCACACAACGGGGTTTGTCAATGTGGGTCTTGCAGGGAGCACAAATACTGGGTGTTAGAAATGGGGTCTCTAGTTGGCAGAGGTATGCACCCTGTCCAAGCAGGGACCACCACTCTAGTCAGGGTAAGTCAGATACACACCCTAAAGTAACCTGTGCTTACCCTCTGGTAGCTTGGCACAGAGCAGACAGGCTTAACTTAAGAGGCAATATGTAAAGTATTTGTGCAACAGTTATTACAGTAAAACAGTGAAAACACCACACAAAAATAATGCACACCAGGTTAGGTAAATAGAGTTTAATTTAATGAACAAAACAAGACCAAAACGACAAAAATCCAATAAGTAGAACCCGAGTTATGAATTTTAAATATTATCTTGAACTATAGTGCTTAGAGTCATAAGGCGCCAACAGGGGCTATCTGGTCGCACTGTACTTGGTCAAATCTGAAAAGTCAAGCCGACTGCGATAGAGAGTGGGTTGGATACAGAAGCCACGCAGGCCCGCTGAAATAGTACCTTCATGGAGAGAAAGTGTCGACTGCGAGGAGCGGAGGAGGTGATGCATCAGTTTCGAGTCGCGCAGTTAGGTCTCACGTCATTGAGCTCCAGGCGATGAAGGTACTGTATCGTCGTCAAGCTGTACTGTCTACGCTGTTGAGTCCTCGAAGCGGCGATGCATCGGCGTCGAAGGAGAATGCGTCGGCTCTGACTGGCACAAAGCAGGCGGTGTGTGAATTGTTTTCAGAAAACCAAATTTTAAGGGTCCAGGAATGGATTGGCACCACTTGGCAAGGCAGGACTCACAGTTGGCACAGTCCAGAGGCTGTAGCCAGGTTGAAGGAAGTCTATGATGTCCCTGTAACTTCAGAACAGGAGGCAAGCCAGCAAGCCTTTGGAGTAACTTGGTTCTGGGGATGTAGAGATTCAGATCCAGTCCTTCTCACCGCCAAACAAGGAGGGCAGCAGATGAGGAGTCCAGCAGAGTGCAGCAGAGTGACAGTCCTTTTAGCAGCACAGCACTCCTTCTTGGCAGAGTGTTCTCAGGTCCAGAAGTGTACTGAGTTGGTGGTGTCAGTGGTCCAGTATGTATACCCAGATGTACCTTTGAAGTTAAAGAGACTTCAAAGAGAGGCCTTTGAAGTACACAAGCTCCCTGGCCTGGCAACAGGCTCCAGACTCGCTACAGGGGGGTATGCCGCCCTTGTGTGGAGACAGGCACAGCTCTATTCAGATTCAAGTGTCAGCTCCTCCTTTACATCAGCCTGGTAATGGGCCATCAGGATGTGAATGACACACCTTGGCTCCCTTTGTGTGTGTGACTGTCTAGAGGGAATGCACAAAGCCCAGCTATCACCCACCCCAGACGTATATTTAGAGACAGGCAGAGGCACAGAATGGTTAAAGTAAGAAAAAGCCAACTTTCTGAAAGTGGCGTGTTCAGACATACAATTTAAAGTCCGACTTCACCATAAATTGTGATTTTAAATTGTGAGTCCAGAGACACCAAACACAACATTTCTATCTTGTCCCAATTGGAAATTACTTATAAGATGTAATAAAGTAATTCCAATGTTATCCTATAGGCAAGATAGGCCTTGCAGTAGTAAAAAACGATTTAAGAGTTTTTCACTACCTGGACATGTAAAATTTAAACATGCATGTCCAACTTTTTGAATACACTGCACCCTGCGCTTGGGCTGTCTAGGGCCTACCTTAGGGGTGACTTATGCGTATTAAAAAGGAGGGTTTTGGCCGGGCAAGTGGGTTACCTTGCCAGGTCGACATGGCAGTTTAAACTGCTCACACAGACTCTGCAATGGCAGCCCTGAGACATGTTTAACGGGCTAATGAAGTGGGTGGCACAATCAGTGCTTCAGGCCCACTAGTAGCATTTAATTTACAGGCCCTGGGCACATGTAGTGCACTTTACTAGGGACTTATAAGTAAATTAAATATGCCAATTGTGGATATGCCAATGTTACCATATTTTAAGTACAGAGCACATGCACTTTAGCACTGATTAGCAGAGGTAAAGTGCCCAGAGTCCTAAAGCCAACAAAAGCAAATTCAGCAAAAGGGGGAGGACTAAGGTAAAAAGATTGGGAGTGACCCTGCAGAAAGGGCCAGGTCCAACACTGGGCAACATTTAGACACAATTGGTAGAGAGTTCAAGCATAGGGTGCTGTGGTGTCTTCATCCAAGAATCAAAGCTGAAAAGAGGTAAGTCTTTATTTAGGCACCTCAGCCACCCTTCAACTGACAGCTCCATTAACTGTCTCTCCTCAACATTCTCATCCCCTTACCTCATCACATTCTTATTACCTCATTCCATTCTAAAGGAAGAATCCTGAATTCCTCTCCGACACAATATGCCTCACTTCTCCCTCCCATAACAAACCCCAACAAGAAGCATATCAAAAATACTAACATTTGAGTACATTGGAATGTATGCACCAAGAACTCTACAATTAAAGAAAAATGAACAATTAAGTGATCTAAAAAAGAAACTCCATATTGAAAATGTACAAAGGATATTAATCATGAGCATAAAAAGTAAGAAAGAAGTTCATGTGGACTACTGTGCCACAAAATGCTGTAAATACAAAGGTTTCTTACTGATTCTCCCACTTCTCTTCCTGTCACAGATTGCTGCAGGCAGTTTATGGATGCCCACTACCTCTGGAACATCCTTCCCCCTATCCTTGTTACTGGTAAGAATCATATTTTTTATTTACCATTCTCAAGTGATTCATATAGAACAGCCACTCTAGTTTTGTTCCACATTCTGCCATCATCAGTCTTTACCACATTTTTGAACAACTTGACCACTTACAATTTTTTAGTATCAAATCTCTTTTATTGGCAAGGCAAATAAAAATACAAATACACAGCATGCCACCTACAACCCTGGTGGGCCGGCTGTGAAGTCATGTACAATGCGAGAGGTACAGGTAACCTTATAATGAACCACTACTGTATGGGACAGATAACACAGCATGTCGCCTACAACCCAACATGGGCCGGCCGCGTCTCAGGAGGGAGTGTCGACATAAGGTAAGTATCCTAAATCAAATCTATTCGTGGAGAGGGCCACGCCCTATCTCGGGATAGCACTCATGTAGGGTGAATGTAAGTGCCATGCTGCATTGGCAATTGCCTTTCAGTTTTAAACAGAACAGATAACACAAAAGAAACCTATTCCAAATAAGGGAACTCTAAAAAAGGTTTTTTAAAACCCCACCCTCCCCCCTTCCGTACGAGCCAACTGCAAACCTAGCAATAAACCGGCGAGATACCGTGAGGCTGGTTATAACCTATGTCCTCCCGGGGGGTCTGTCGTCAGCCCGGGAATCTGGGAGCAACCGCAGGATGCGAAGATAGTTAGGACAAGTCAGCTCCCGGAACTCTGATGAAAGAATAGAGATGAAGGGGGCCCAGATTTTATTATATGGCGATTTATCCCATTCGACCGCCTTGCCAGCCGCTCCATGCCCAATAGTGACCAGAGCTGGTGGAGCCACTGCCGATGGTCTTTAACAACATCGGTACCCCAGCCAGCCAGCAATAACCTGTGCGCCGCATTGAGTGCTAGGGTCATCTGCCTTCCCTTAATGGAGCGGAGCGGGAACTTGAGTGTGTTGGGGAGGCCAAGGAGCGTATAAGTGGGAAATCTGGGGATTGCAGTGTTAAAAGCTCGATCAATATCATCTAGAATCTGATCCCAGAATCTAGTCAGTTTCGGGCAGTGCCAGAGCAGGTGGATCAGCGTGCCTGGATTGCCACAGCCCCGCCAGCACGGGCCTTCGCACAGGGGATTCCATTTCTGTATCAGGGAGGGGGTGAAGTACCAATAGGATATAATCTTGTAAGCCGTTTCAGTGTGCCCCGAGTTGTGGGTCTTTGATTGCGCCCTATAAAAAATGTCCTCCCACTCTTCATCTGACACTGATCGGCCTAATTCATCCTCCCACCGCCTCTGCCCAGGGGTTTTGCGTTTTTGCATCGCTTTCGCTAAATGGGAATAGATTTCTGATATGATCTTCTTGTCATCTTTCTTTAGAAGCAACCACTTCTCAAATGGTGTCATCGGTCTACCAGCTTTAGAACAGGTGTGTGAGCCTAGTGTCCAGTGTGTCAATTGCTTGTGCGTGAACCGGTCTGCATCTAATAAGTCATAGTCCATTTTGAGTTGTTCGAAGGAGATGGGGCCGTTATGGTCAAAGAGACAACCCATGCGCTTGCATCCGCCCTCCACCCATCTCTTTACGGCGCTTGGATTTTTGCCAGGGGGGAATTCCGGGTTAGAAAAAAGAGGCGTCATGGGCGACGGGAATGTGGTCAGGCCTGCCGTAATCGCCACCCTGTCCCAAATCTGTAGTGTCTAACGGGTTACAGGAGAGGAGTAGAGCCCCCAAGCTCTGTAAGGATGAGCTAACCATACCTCCCTTCAAATATGTGATCCTGCGACAGTCTGGTCCATAAAGACCCAGTGCTTCTCTGTTAATGGGCAATTCCACTCCACCAAACATCGGAGCTGCGCGGCCTGGTAATAACGGGCTATATTGGGTACCGAAAGCCCACCCTCTTGTTTTGAGCGCTGTAGAAGCTGTTTCTGGAGCCTCCGCTTCGTTTTCCCCCAGATAAATCGGTCTACCTCCCTCTGGAGCGTATTAATTACACCCGCAGGAAGAGCTATAGGAAGGGTCTGGAAGATATACATGACCCTAGGTAGAACATTCATTTTTACAGCGGCAATTCTGCCGAGCCACGAGAGCGGAAACCGCGACCACTGAGCCAAATCTTTGCGAACTAGAGTGAGAAGCTTCGAGTAATTGGTCTCTATTGTCTGCAGAAGATTTTTGCTTAGTACCAGACCCAAATATGGTAGATCATTGGTGACCCATTGGAAGTCAAATTGAGATCGCAGGACGCTTTCTGTGAGTGGTTCTGTGTGAAGAATCAAGATTTGAGACTTTTGCAAATTTATACGGAAGCCAGACACCTCCCCAAACCCCTCAAGTTCGGCCACAATAGCCGGGAGAGACGTTAGCTGGTTAGTGAAAGAGAAAATGACGTCATCAGCGTAGAGGCTGATCAGGTGTTGGTCCACCCCAAATGAGATGCCCCGTGCATTGGGGTTATCTCTTAGTCTCTGCGCCAAGGGCTCCATGTAGAGAGCAAAGAGATGCGGCGAGAGGGGCAGCCCTGCCTCGTCCCCCGTTCAATAGAGAAGCCACTGGACCATACACCATTCACTCACACTGCTGCCATTGGGGCACTATAGATGCTCAAAATCCAGTTCCTGAAGCGCTCGCCCAATCCAAAATGTTTGAGAGTCGCAAGGAGATAGGGCCAGTGTACTCTGTCAAACGCTTTTTCCGCATCCACCGCCAGTAACAGGGCTTCTTCTCGAGAGCGCTGAACCTTATCTATCAAATGACAGAGGCGTTTAGTGTTGTCCCCGCACTGGCGACAAGGAATAAACCCTGCCTGGTCTGGGTCTATAAGGCCAGGCATTAAAGGATT
This sequence comes from Calotriton arnoldi, assembly GCA_963921515.1. Classification (NCBI taxonomy): domain Eukaryota; kingdom Metazoa; phylum Chordata; class Amphibia; order Caudata; family Salamandridae; genus Calotriton; species Calotriton arnoldi. The sequence goes on from CAWUFW010002595.1 coordinate 485,322, forward strand.
GAGGCGGTGGGCTAAGATGCTAGTGAATAGTTTTGCATCGATATTCAGGAGCGAGATTGGACGGTATGAGCCGCAGTGGGATTGGTCTTTCCCGGGTTTAGGGATGACTGAAATCGAGGCTTGAAGCATTGACTCCGTAAGGGTGCCCGATTCAGCAAAGGAATTGAACAGGCGAGTGAGTATAGGGGCGAGTTCCGAACAAACAGTAGTATAGAATGACGTACTGAATCCGTCCAGTCCCGGGGACTTCAGAGGTTTCAGATGAGCAATCGCTGAAATCACCTCTTCAATGCGGATGGGCCTGTCTAATGCTTCCGCTTCCATCTGGGGAAAAGGAGTTATCGCCGCCGATTCGAGGTATTCCGGTGAATCTGGGGGGCTCGGCAAGTCTCTGGAGTACAAATCGGTATAGTAGGCCTGAAATGCCTCTGCAATATTGTTTGAATCAGACGCCACTGTCCCAGCGACTGTCCAGACCGATTTAACCGCATGATCATGTTGTTTTCTGCGGAGAAGATGCTCGAGCATCCGACCACTTTTTTTGGTCCCTATGTAATATTTATGTTTTAGACGTAGTATAGCATACTCTGCTCTGTCTAGATCAAGGCGTTTAAGTTGCAACCGCTCTCTCTCGAGTTGTCGCCAGATCCATGGGGCCCCAGTACGTTTGTGGTTAGATTCCCTTTCTCGAACCGAGGACTCCAATTCCTTCCTCTTAGCTTTCCTCAGCTTGTTTTCATGCGCTGCTTTTGCAATAAGCACCAATCGGACCACCAGTTTTAGGGCTTCCCAGGTCGAGGACAACGCGGTAGATTCGTTGTCATTGAGAGCCAAGTAGTCTAATATTGTGTGTTTAATTGCTGGCACTGTCGCCGGTAGCATGGTGTCCCGGAGGCGCCATGGAGGAGGTTGCATGGGGGTGGGGGTGGTGCGTAGGGAAAGCGTGATATGTGCGTGATCCGACAACAACCGAGCCTCAATGGTGGTGGCGAGTGCACGGTCCCAAGCAGCCGGGGAGGCCAGGAAGTGGTCTAATCGAGCATATGTTTTGTGGGCCGCGGAGTAAAACGTGTAGTCCCACTCATCGGGGAGCAGGGCACGCCACACATCGCGAATCCCACACTCTTCCAACCACTCTCGCCCTCCCGCAGAGAGAGCCCCAGCAGTACCGGATCTATGGCCTGAGCGGTCTAGCTCTGCATCCATTACTATGTTTAGGTCCCCACCCACCACCACCGCTGCATCTGGGGTGTGGAGTACCTTGGCCAAGGCCTTTGTTAGGAAAGACTCCTGGTGCTCGTTTGGGACGTATATCGACGCCACTGGGAGATGAAACAAGCCCAGTTGCACCCGCAAGGCCAGCAGGCGCCCTTTTATGTCTGCAATTACACCTATGGTTGTACCCGTGAAGCGTTTCAATAAGAGGATGGCCACCCCTCCTTTCTTCCCCCTCCCAGAGGACCAGAATTGCTGTGGAAACCTCTTGGTATGCATTCTGTGAGTATCTTTAGGAAGTAGGTGTGTCTCCTGTAGCAAACAAATATCTCCTTGTGCCTTCTCTAGGAGAGAGAGCACTACTGATCTCTTAACAGGATTGTTGAGGCCTCGGACATTGAGGCTAATTATCTTAGTCTCCAGGGTCAAAGAGGAAAAAACTAGCTTTGGGAGACCAGTTGAGAGCCACCGTGGTCGACAGTGTAGTGCCTGTGATACATAGTAGGAAGAGAAATCTACAATCAAGGTGTGGGTGTGGTAGGAGTGGTGAAAATGGATCGCCGGAAGGGGGACGCCAAAAGAACATCAAAAACCCCAACAATGCAACAAAACATAAGGAAATTTACTCATGGTTGAAACCGGTGTAGTCCATCATTGTAAGAAGGCCAAGGCATAAGGGGACAGCCAAAGTGGGAAGAGACGAGGAACCGCAAATAGTCCCAGTGCCCCCCGCCCCCACCATGCAATGCCAATGACCAATCCACCCAACAGGTTACAAAATACCTCAGGCCGGAGGTTCAGTCTCTACTCCCCCTTCGCCGGAGAGGGTACGCAGCACCGCAGATCGTTCCTTGAAGAGGTGTCCAATTCTGGATCCATTTCGTGGGCCCGACGGTTTCTATCTATGGCCTTGTCCTCCGCAGGGGGCCGTCGGGGAGCCTGGTCACCATTCTCTATATCAAGCAACTTACACGCTTCAGACAAGGATCGTAGTTGATGGAGTGTGCCCTCAAGGCGGAATACAAGGCGAAATGGGTGGCCCCAAGAATAGGCGATGCCTGCCGAACGCAAGTGATTTGTCACTGGCCGAAAGTCTCTTCTCTTCTGTAGAGTGCTGGCGGCCAGGTACTGGAAGAGTTGCGGCGTGTGATCCCTGAATTGCAGATTTTGAGCATCTCTGGCTGCCTTGAGTATAGCTTCTTTTACCTTGAAGTTGTGCACACAGACCAGGATATCTGCGGGAGGGAGAGTGGGCTGACGAGGGGGACCCACCCGCTGGCACCGGTCAATTTTCACATTGGTCTCAGCAGATGTTCCTAAGACAGCGCTAAACAGGGCTTGGATGTAGCTCTCGAGATCTGAGCCCTCCGTGTTGGTAGGGACTCCCCGTATGCGGATATTGTTCCACCTGGACCTGTTCTCCAGGTCCTCTGCGTGAGCCTGCAGATTGATCTGTTGATCTTGAAGTCGAATTACTTCCTGTTGGAGCGCCGCAATTTCTTTGTCCCTGGCTACGGTTCCTTCCTCAAGGGCCATCACTCGCTCCCCGATGGAATCGACAACCCGGCGCACCTCTCGAAGCTCCATCTGCTGGTCCGTTTTCACCGCTTGGAGGTCTTCTCATGGGAGGCAAACAGGGCCTCCAAGAATTCTCGGGTCACTGCCCCATCCGCACCATCGCCTCCGCCGGGCGGTTTTGGCTCGCCCAGAGATGACTTCTCTCCTTGGAATTCCCCAGTGCTTTTCAAGAGCAGATCGCGGACCGAACGGTCCTTCTTTGCTTTGGTTGATGCCATTATTGCCCCTCCGTCGCCCTCCGAGTGCCGCTATGGCAGAGCGCCTAGTCGATGTGCTTCCAGGGGGTGGGGGGAGCCGGCCCACGACACAACCAAAGGAGAGTTCTCTGCCGGCCCAGGAATCACTTCACCTTCGGGCTCGGTTCGGACACCCAATGCATAGCAGGTCCCGGAGGGGCAACCCAGGTCACTCCATCCTTCATCCGGTGTGCCCTGTCCGCAGGCCGCGTGGCTCAGGCAACCCCCCTCCGTTCGCACTTATGAGGGGAGCTGGAGGTCTTGCAGGCAGCGCCCCAGCCGTGCCCCAAACGCCCACCACAAGGGGCCAGTCCAATATGGGAAGCCTCTCCTGGCTGCAGTCAAGTGGAGGGGAGCGATCCGTCCGGCCCACTTGGTTCAGCCATCCCCAGGCCACAAGTGAGTGCCTTACGGGCCTGCGTAGTGCCGCTCATGAGCCACCCAACTTCACACGCCGTTGCTCACGTTCTGTTTCCGGTAGAGGCCCCCCCTAGTCGTTCCCCACTTCTTCTTTTGCTGGAGCAGTGCCAAGGGGGGGCGCCAATTCTATCCCAGGACGAAATCAAAGCCGAGCGGCCTCAAGGCCCGGAGCTCTGCACTTCTAAACTGCAGTGAGGAACGGGCGCTGCTCTCACCCCGGGCCCGCTCCCGCTCCACCCGCTCCACTCAGGGGGGTCCTCACTCCCTCGGATTCAGCCCAGACTCAGTCTCTGCAATTACTCACGTGGGGGAGGGGGGCCGCCACCGTAGGGCAGTGCAGTTTCTTTCATGCATCTTCCTGGGCAGCCAGGCCACTCACGGCCGCCTCATCCAACTCCCCGAGGCCCAGCCTCACTTACTCCACATGCTGCCAAGGTTCAAGAGCGCATAATTATTGCAAATAAACAATGGTATCAAGGAAACAATACTGAATAATTTTTGAGAAGAGCACATTTAATTACCCTCTCTTAAATGATTATTCACAATAAATGCATCAATACTTTTTATAATATCACAAACAAAGACGCCTAGTCAAAGTAGGAAAAAACAACAAATGGCATGAATCACAATACATTATACATCAAAAAATAATAACATATAACAAAACCCCACAAACAAATATACATATAGGGGCCGATTCCGATCTCGGCCGGTAGGGCTCCGAATCGGATTCGGCTTAACCGGATCCGATTCGAAGCCCTATTTCCCGACTGATTCGTACGTGCGTCCGGGCGAGCGAGTACGATGCGAATTCGCCGACCGACTCATCCCGACCGCTCCGACCGACTCGTTCCCGGGTCTAACCGCACCGGCCAACTCGCTCGGACTCCGACTCGCACCGCGCAATGGAGACGTTCCCGGCCGGGTAAGTACGATGCGCGCCGCGAGCAGTCCGACCGAGCCGCGCACTCCGGCTCGAAAGAGCAGTCGGAGCCGTACTTTGGGGGTCCGTGTCGGACCCCCCTGTACGCGTAGCCGTGCGAGTCGCACACAGGGGGGACCCATGGGTCCCCGCTACCCGTGCGTGTACGGCGCGAATCGCTTCGCCGCGTACACGCTGTAGGGGGCGCCCTTGTCCGCATTGCACCCATTGAGGCAATGGGAGCCCGCGTACGCGTTGTATGACAGGCTCCCATTGACTTCAATGGGAGTCCGACCGACTCGAGTCCGATGGCATACGTGCGCATCGTACTCGTTCGGTCGGGCTGCACGGGTCCGATTCGGTCGGAAATCTTTCCGGGTCCGGCTCGGTCGGAGAGATTTCCGGCCCGAATCGGAATCGGCCCCTTAGTGTCCCCCTACACTTTTGGGTGAACCACTAGGAGATAGTCTAAGTGAAACACTGTTAGGTTTATAAACTGATTGGCCTAGCTCTAGTGTAACACCACATAGTTCCAAAAAATCATTATAAATCCAGGGACTTCTCCTTAAAAAGTGTCGACGTGACCACGTTTCAGCCTTTTCTTCTTAGGCCTCCTCAGGACAGGGGTTATAAAATAATGGTCCTATGGGTCAGGGTGGGACGATCTCTTATGCTTGATAATCCAATCCCCCGATATTGTGATACATGTGTTATCATCGTTCCTTTAGTGCACTAACATGGGTTTTAAGATGTTGTAGGTTTGAGTGTCAGACAACAAGATAGGCTTGATGCTTGTCTTTGACTGTACGCCTTTTTCCTCTCCATCTATAGAGCGGGCCTCTATTCCTGAGCTGTCGCCAGGTGAGGTGAGGTCCGGTCCTCGCGAATCACGGGTGAGCACAATATGATATGATTATCCAACCAGGAAGTAGTTGAACGCAAAAGGAACGATGATAACACATGTATCACGTTCATAATGTCTCTCTTTTTATATTTGATCTGAGTGGTATTTTTTCTCATCGACATTCTCTTTTCAGGTGCCACCAGCATCCGGGTATTTAGGGAGGATTTCTACGCCTGTAATTCAGGTTACTCGGTTGTATTTGTTCCAACCTTGTTTTCTTTCTTTTTTGACACTATTTGGTTTTCCACCACGCAGTAGCAATGTTATATATAGCGGTCCTGAGGAAGGCCTTGGATTATTTAGCATCCAGTTGGCTGAAACATGTAGACCTAATTTTCTAGCAGTTATTCTGTTAAAACTGCTTTTGCACTGTTTTTCGTTTGGATATCAGAAGATACTCATTAAAACATTTTTCTTGTGGTATCCAATTTTAAATTGCACTTATCACCCCCCTTCTCCTCCTTTTTTTGCACTGCGCCCTTCACTCCAAGAACTCTTGCTCTTCACCTCTGATGGGTCCTGCAGAGCTCCATTTCTTAGATTACATTTGAAAACATCCGTGAGCTCCCTTCTGATAGACAGAAGGTCGCAGCCCTTGGTTACTTTAATGCGTAACCAGGAGGAGATCCCAGATGATGAAGCATGTCACCTCTGTGAGTGATGGGAATCCGTCCTTCTTTTAGGATTTTCCTTTTTTCTCTTTTTTCTTGTTTGAAGAAAAAAAGATTACCTCTTTTCCCTTCATTTTCCCGGCCCTCTGGCTATGAAATCACTGCGACTCAGATTAAGTTTTTCTAGGGTTACCTGGACCCACTAGACCTGTGGATTTTGCTAGTGTTATATGTATTATTGATGGGAAAATGTCCACGCTTGGTCTTTAAACATTCCCTCAGACCCTCCACTCCCGTTTGTTTGTTTTTGTTTCAAAATACCCCACAATTTAATAATTGAACCTCCTTATCCCCCAGGCTTGGCATCCATTTGCAACCGTTTGTTTCCTTCTGGGAAATTTATCAGCAAAGTATCCTTTGAAATTATAGTAATCTGCGAATAAGAGTCAAATTTCATGGATACTCTTGCTCCATCAATCACCACCACCTCTGTCGGATACCCCTTAGCCAAGCAATTTACTTGTAACACTACTTCCTGACACACTTTTGAACCTTTACTTTTAGGGAACTTCTTCCCTTTACTTCTACAACATTTGCTAAAATGGCACTTTTCCCCACACGCATTGCATGTCTGATACCAGGCTGGGCATGCCGTGTCATTTGCTCTATATCCTTCCAGCCCACATCTAAAACACGTTCCCTTAAACTCTGCATCATTTTTCTTTTGCCCCACTTTTGTTTTTACTACTCACACACCAAGTGCACTGTCCTTTGAGACATCACAAGAGTTATACAGTACACCCTCTTTTACAACACTGAGCTCTTCCACACATTTTAATGTGTTCAACATGTTTTGCCACTATGAGCACTTCCTCTTGCAGCAGTCTGTCCTAGTTCCACAATTCTTCTCAGATTTTGCCAGTATTGCACTGCAGTACACACCGATCTTGGATTCTTTCTTCCAAAGCTCCTCCAAATTTACAGCTGGAAGCTAATTTCCTGAGGCTAATGACAAATTCCTCCACCGATTTACCCTTCCCTTGAATCCTTAAACCAAAATGATTTCTTTCAAGTATTGGGCTTACTCTCGGTAAATAATGTAAGTCAAGTTTTGCAATAGTAATTTCATACTCATTTAAATCCCTTAAGTCTAGTTTAAGCAAAACATTATTTGCAAGTAGCAAGTAGGCTACTCTCTCACTGAGTGTAACGGGTAAAAAGGTATGTTCTTTCTATTATAATCTTGTGCTGCCACCACTGCTAGTGCCTAGCAGGCCAGTGAGATGACAGTCATTTTAAGAATAGGAGAGATTCATGCTGCTTTGCTCCTCTGGACCACAGAGCCTAGCTCCAGGTGGCTATCCATTTTGCAACAAGCACCTTGCCAGGGATGAGGTGAAAAATCAAAAACAAATGGAGGACGTGCTGCAAAGTGAACTGAGGGCAGTGGTGCATGCTCTATTACACCATGCAGTGGACATTCCTATCCCAAAATTTTGGAAACGTTTGCCACAGAGTATGGACATCCTTAGAACTTTCTTTAACCTTAAAAATAAATGGATGCCTACAGACCACCAAATCCAAATTCTTGTTATGCAGGCATCAATTATAGTTACAGGGAGGGTGTTGTGAGATGAAAACCTTGATCTAAAGCAGAGGTCTTCAAACATTTTTGCTCTGAGCCCCACTAAGCAAAATGCTTTGAAGTCGAGCCCCCCTCCAAAAAAATAATGCAAGAATAGTACGAGCTGGAGGGGCAGGGTTGACACCCGGACGGCGCTTAGGAGAACATTTATGGGGTATTTTTTTGTAGCTCATAATCCACACAATGTGAGACTTATAAAAGTGCAAATATATCAAACTAAAACAGAAATTGACCAAAAGCACCAGTCCCCATAATTGGGGTGTTGTGAGCCTGGGTCCCAATGCAACTGCTGCACTAACGGCCCTTAAAAAAACCAACTCCCCACCTTCCTCATGGCATCTCTGAAGAAGCTGTCTGATTTTTAAACTAAAAATGCTCCCCGCACCCCCAAATAGCACCCCTTTCTCTGGACCATCTCTGATGCTTTCAATGAATCTCACTACTTTCCCCTTTCCTGGACCATTACCTTGAGGCCTAGGGTCCGGACGATCAGAGCGCTCCATCTGCACGTGACCCTGCTGGCCTCATCCCCATCACCCCTGGACTCACCTTGAAGGACATATGCATGTAAACAGAGGTCGAAGTGGACGGGATCCATGGGGACCCCCACATTCCACATGCTTTTTTAATTTTTAGAAAAGCAGTTCCCATACTTTTTTATTAAAAAGCAACGACCCCTGAATAGTTATTGTGGCCCTTGAAGGGCCTCCGTGTAAAAGTGAAGGTAGGGTGGGATTAGGGTGGGGAGGAGTTTCCTGTGCTGCGAAAGCACTTGTTTTATCTTAAAACACCAAATCATTTTGCAGCAGCCTCCCTTATACTGTGTATAATACAATTTTTAAATAATGACTTACATACAGCGCTTTCTGCTCCAGGCTGGGACCTTGTAGCACTATAGTCACTAATCCCCACATCTGCAGTGGTCACATTACCCAAATGAAATTTCGTAACGTAAAAGAATGTATTTTCAACCGATTACCTAAATTTGCATTTATTTTTCGTTTAAGGTTTCTGCATTATTATATATGCAATTAACTGAAAGTAAAAACCAAAACACTTGAAGAATATTTTGTTCTTTTCAGCTATGATTTTGACCGTACCACCGCCCGAGTGCGGTGGTGGCAGTGTCAACAAGCATTGGCCGCGCGGCCGTGAAACTGACACGGCCGCGCGGCCGTGAAAGTGAAAGTAATGGTGAGTAAGCGGGTTTTGGAAGTGCAAACAGTGGCTTTTGCTGGCGACCAGCTTGCGTTCACGCGAGCGTCCAGATGGCGAGGGAAGCCATATGGCGCCTGATCGCGCGTGCACGGTCGCGTGAACGCAGGCTAGTCGCCAGCAAAAGCCACTGTTTGCACTTCCAAAACCCGCTTACTAAAACTCTCGCCAGAGCAGCGCATGCGCTCGCTCAGGCAAGACTTAAAACGTGGCTAAAAAGAACAAAATATTTTGTAAGTGTTTTTTTCCACTTACAGTTAAATGAACATAAAATAATGCAGAAGCCTTTAACGAGAAATAAATACATATTAAGCTAATTTCTTTTATTTTATGAGTTTCCCCATATACCTTTTTTATCACCTCAGGGACTGCATGTAAATGAAGACAGCCTGGAAACGCTCCACATCGCGCTTCCAGGTCATCTTCATTTACAAGTCCTTGTTGAGCCATTTGCGCCCCCCTGGGAATGCAGCCACGGACCCCCAGGGGGGCGCGCCCCACAGTTTGAAGACCTCTGCTGTAGAACATATGTTTTGAGTTGGTTCATAACTTTGTCTTCTGTAACGTGTTCTTTCCATTCTTCACTAGAGATTGACCTGAAGGATACCTAAAGAATAGGATACTCTTGTGTGTCATAATCCTGATCTATTTTCAGAGATACTCTAGATAGCAAATCAGCTGCTAGGTTTTGGTTACTTGGAACATATTTAACCTTGTAGCAAAACTCTTCGAGGCCTAACACCCAGTTCGCTATATGTGGAGTGCTATTGGTATTCCCTTTGGTTGTGAACATCTAAATAAGGGGCTTATGATCTGTACGAATTATGAATTGCATTCCCTGTAAGAAAAATATCAAATGTTTTACTGGCCAAAAGCATCCCAGTGCCTCTTTTCCCACCACAGAATAATTATGTTCAGATTTTGTTAGAGCGTGTGATGCAAATGCAATGATTTTCTCTTTTCCAACAACAATTTGCGATAATGTGGCACCTAATCCTTCACTGCTAGCATTCATGATTACAATAGCTTTTCTGTTGGGATCAAAATTACACAGTGAGTGAGCCATAAAGATAGCTTCTTTTACATGATCAAATGATTCTTGATGCTCATTATCCCATTTGAATTGGTTACCATTCGTTAACAAGTCCCTGAGGTAGTCTGCCTTTCCTTCAAAGTTCTTGATCTATTTGGACATGTATTCCACAAGTCCTAGGAAGGATTTCACATCCTCTTTAGTTTTTGGTATTGGAGGCTCTGTGTATGGCATCTAAAGGGTCTATTTTATGTTTAAAACCATCTTTTGAGATGGTGTACCCCAAATAATCCACGGCGCTGACTCCGATCAGGCATTTTTCCCTTTTTAAGGTAAAACTTGCATCTTTTAGTTTTGTTAAAATTTCTAGCAGAATTAGGTTGTGCTCTTCAACTGTAGCTCCATAGACAAGGATGTAATTTTGGAAGCACAGAGTTTTAGGTACATCATTCAAAATACACTGCATGATTTCTAGAAATACTGCAGTAGCAGGCGCTAGACTGAATGGTATTTTTGGGAACAAAAATGTAGCCATAGGTGTAGTAAAAACAATTAACACTCTGGATGTAATTTCACCTGATGGTATGCCGTCCATAAATCAATAACACTGAAACATACCACTTCAACCTTTGTACTTAACAATTCATTTATTCTAGGCAGTGTGTTTCTTTCAATTCAGATGTTATTTTCGAAATTATGCAAGTCTACACATAATCTTATGCCTTCTCCGTGGGTCTTCTTGGCTATTACTATGGAAGCTACCCATTCTGCACAATCTGTTGGTTGTATAATACCCAGATCAGTTAACTGCTTGAGTTTCTTTTCTAAAGATTCTCTCATCAGTTGGGGTATAGGACAAGTTTTGTGCATGATGGGTTGGGCACCAGATTTCAGTTTTATTTTATGTTGGTAGTCACATAATAAACCTAAATTCTCAATAAATACTTCTGGAAAATCATCCCAGTTTTGGTCTCCAGTAATACATTTACTAATAACCAGGACTTGTTGAGGGTTATTGGGGTCCAAGGTGATGCCTACTTCTTTTTGATGCTGCCATCCTAGGAGGTTGAAACCTTCTTCAACAATGTATATTTTGCCAACTGTAGAACGGTCTTTGAATGTTAAGCGTGCATTAAGCATGCCCTCAAGTAGAATGAGGACTCTTTTGTACACACTAGGTGATATGTCAGGAGGTAGAATGCTGGTATCTCCCTTACAGGTGGACATGTTAAAATCTTTGCTGTTTGCACGAGTGTACAGTGAACAAGAGTCAGCAAACATAGTGACAGGGTTACCATCTAGATAAATCTTGTCTTTATAATAAGAAGGGGCATATTTACGAGAGGCTTGCATCACATATGCACCATACAAAGTGGTACAAGTGTGACGCAAACCTCTAAGTCAGATTTATAAAGCCATGCAAAACCACATTGCGTGGCTTTGAATGCTTCATAAATCTGGAGTAAGGCAACACTGTGCAAATCGCTGCGTTGCCTTACTCTATGCAAGGGAGGCGTTCCATGGGCGTTGCGGTGGGTGTTCCCATGCAAATCCCATGGTTTTGACTCATTCCCAGATTTACCAAACCCGGTACAATTGGGAATGCGCCAAAAAGATATATCTCCCGAGGTGAGGTGTAATGAGGAAAAATATGTTTATTTCTCCTCATTTTTTCCTCTTTTTATGTGTGCTGCATTCTGCAGCACACATAGAAAGAGGAAGACGCCGCAATGGATTGTTTTTGTGCAGGAAGGGGTCCCTTTCTGCACAAAAACAATACTGCCTGCAACACAGGCACCCTGGCACCATGGTGCAAGGGTGCCTGCGTTGGCGTTAGGCTGCTGAAACATCGCCAGTGCGGGGAAAGGACAGGAATGCACTCTATTGCTTAAATATGGCACATTCCTCCCCTTTCTTAGTGATGCAGGGCAGCAAGGTGACTTGCTGCGCTGCCCTGCACCACTATCTTCATAAATATGCCTCTTAGTGTGATTGTCTACACTTTTACTGTTTACCTAAAAAATTATTTTTTTGCTTGTAGCTAATTTTCTTCTACACCCTTAGTATCATTCTCCCTGCAAACTCTGGTGAAGTGGGCCTTTTTGCTGCACTTCCTACAAGTTGCATTTCTGGCTTGACAATTTATGTTGTTCGCTAACTGATTGCTACTACTGCAACGATAACATTTTAATTTATTAGGGTCAGGCATATTTCTCGAATGGTTATAGGTGACATTTTTAACTTGTAGACTTCCTTGTCTTTCTTCTCTTCTTTTATTTCAGCTATAGATTCTGTGGGGGATTTAATTTCTCTTAAGCAAATGGGCGTATGTTCTATGGATCCAGCAATTGCTATGGCTCGTAGGTCAGGGTTTCTCGCTAATATTTTTTCTTCAATGCTTAACTCTGCTAAAGAATTTATGGCATTCTAAAACTATGGGGCATATTAGCAAGGCGATTATCGCCACTTTAGCGGGACTTTTTCCCGCTAAAGCGGCGATAATATTATCGCCTTATCAACAAGCTGTCACTAACTGCTGTTAGCGACAGCTTGTAGGCGATAGCGACCGGGTTGGGTGCCGCTTTGCATGCCAGCGATATTTATCGCTAATGGCATGCAAAGTAGGCGTTCCTCACCTAACAGCGACTGGAAACAGTCGCTGAGGTCGCTAACGCCTATCAGCGAGGCAGGGGCGGTGATTAGCGAACCAGCGCTAAACACGTTTAGCGCTGGTTTGCTAACACCTGGTCCCACCCTGACTTAGCCATGTAATCCAATGAGAGGTGGATTACATGGCTAAGTCCCCCTCGCACTATCAGCAAGCAGAACTGGGGAACAGTGTGAATATCGCCTGTTTTCCGGCGATATTCACACTGTTCTCCAAGGTTTCTATCGCTTTGGGGATTAGCATTGCTGATTGCACGCTAACTCCGCGATAGAAACCGGCGATGCCTGGCTATAATTATCCAAGCGCTAATTGCGCTTTGTGATAATTATCGCCAGGCATTGCTAATATGCCCCTATATTTACTTTGTCTCCAAATTGGTTCTTCAATTTAAAAAAATATTACTTTTGTATGTATCCATTTCTTCCTCATCAACACTCTCAGGAAAGACACTAGGTTCAGGTTGTGTTTCATATATTTTCCTGCTCTCTATGCCTAAATTATATAGTAGGATGTGCTGTTTTCTGGTGGGACTAAATTTCTCCCATTCTTTGGCTATTAGATACGATTGAAATATTTTTACCTATTCCTTCCATGGTTTATTTGGTTCACCCTTTGTTATTCAAAAATGAAAATGGCTGTGTCATGCTTATAGCTGCCAAAGTAGAAATAAATGTGAACAGGTGACACTTGGAATTGTGATCAATCGCAGATACTGAAGATACTTAGAACAGTGTGAGTGGAACAGCAGTATATACTTGGAGATAGACAATCCTAAGAAGGCTAGGCAGGCAGAGGATTGTAAAAGGATACACACACACATTGACTTAAGTCTTTATGTTCCTGAAGGAGGGGACAATATGCGGTAACACAGGTGTTACTCTTCAGGATATATCATTTCCTACAAAGTACAAGAAAGCCAAATAAGGGGGTTGGTTTAAATTGGGGTTCAATAGTTCCACACAAATTTTGTAACACCTTGGTGGTGGAGGCTTCTAATGAGATCACTAGTTGTCGCTCCACAGAGGAGGATGCGCTCAAAATCTGGGGTTGTTTTAGAAGATCTGTGAAATTATATCTTGCAGACTCGTATCGAATAAACCTCTTAAAGAGCGAGCTGAGCATTCATGGTTTAGTCCTGAATGTACCAGAGCGCTAAAAGCCCTAAAACAGGCCACTGACAAAATGCCATGTGACATTACTGACATAAGTGAGGCAAGAAATAAATAGAAGCTAGCCCTGCAACAAAGGAAACAAGATATCAGAGCCAAAGATTGGGAGGATCTAAACAAAGCGGCCGATTTGAAAGACACCAGACTCTTCTGAGACGTAGTTAACTGACCCTTTTTTTCAGATAGCCAAGCTTCTAGCATTGAGTGCCATGTCCCCAAGGCTGACTGGATTGACCACTTTTCTTCTGTTTTCAATCCAGACAAAAAAGATGGTGGGGGCTCTAATGAAAATATGCCTGACCACTATCCAATTAATGCGGAATGGCTAATTGATCTCGTAGATTTAGCTGCAGTCAAAAAAGTCATTATGAGTACTGCAAGTGGAAAAGCCCCTAGTCTAACCCGGGTTCCAATTGACCTTTGTAAAAATAATGTGGAATTCTGGGCTCTCTTTGTCACAAACGTATTGAGGGCTGCAATGAAAGGCAACCTTAAAGATTCATGGAGTAAAGCCATCATTGTACCCATCGATTAGAAAGGGGATTGCCCCGCATGTTATTGCTCAATCTTGTTGATCGATTCCATGGTAAAGATCCTCAGGAGGGAAATCCTAGGTAAACTGGAGGACTGGGCAGAGGCTAATTCTTTTTACTGCCATGCCCAGTATGGCTTCCGACAAGGTTTAGGGACTGTAGAGCAAACGCTCAATCTAACTCTCAACGTGGGTAAATATGTCAAAGCCAGGAGAGGGGGCATACATATGGCATTCATAGATCTCTCCTGTGCTTTTGACCTTCTAGATTGGAGTATATTATGGGACCTAATGGAGCAGTGGGAAGTGATCCCCCTCTTGTGGATCTTGTAAAATGCCTGTATTGGAATTCTACAACAAGCTTGCGTTTTACACCGAATGGGGACTTTGCGTTTTACACCGAATGGGGACTGTACAGCCCCAATAAAGATAGCCAGAGGGATGAGACAGGGATGCATATTAGGGCCTTTTCTTTTTTATTATATATTAATTACTTAGACACTGCCTTAAGGGCTTGCAGTGATGATGTCCCTAGGATTGGTACGCAGGCAGTCCCCGTGCTGTTTTACGCGGATGATGCGGTTCTCTTAGCTTTGACTGCAAATGCCCTCCAAAAACCTCCTGAATGGCTTTAATGAGTTTATGCTTGGATTAAAACTTAAGGTGAATCAGTTAAACTCTTTTATTATGACCAGTGGCCCAAAACATTCCAAGTCAAAAATATTTTATATTGGGGGGGAGGGGGAACAAATTGAAAAAGTTTCTTTTTGAAACTACCTTGGCATCTTCTTGGAGGCAAATAGGTCGTGGGACAGGCAACTTACTCAAAGGGCCCAAAAGGTGTGTGCAGCAGAAGATGCAATATTCAGATTTGCAAAAAGGCTAGGCCATAAGCCAGTCCAGGAAACGGTTCAACTTTATAAAAGCAAGTGCCTGTCAGTAGACACTTATGGAGCCCGAGTCTGGGGCTGCGTTGCCTGCATGAAACATCAAGTAGTCGAGAATAGGTTCTTGTGCAGGTTCTTGGGCATTCCTAAAACTTCAAGTCCCATTGCACATCTGGAATTGGGTATAGGTTTCATGGAGGATCGAATTTCCATGGCATCTCTTTTATGATGGATAAAGTTATGGAGCTCCCCGAAGGCAGACTTTTTGAGGAAGGTATGGTCAGATTGTGTAAAATTAGATAACATGACTGCTATCCTGTGGCTGGCTTATGTGCGAAACATCTTTTTGAGTCACCGCAAAGTACAAGCCTGACCTCAAAATGAAAGTCAGAGGGAGCTATGAAACGTAGAAGGAGGGAACAAGACTAGAAAAGTATCTTGATATGCCTACAGTTACAAGATATATGCAGATTCCTACATACTCTGATATGGAGCCTTACTTGAATTGAATAGCAAATCCAGAGCATAGATTTTATCTCACTAGGTTGAGATTAAACACAGTGCACTTCCTTGTGGCTTTCTCACTAGTGGGTTCCTGGTTTGCCTCCTTCCCTTGTTGCCCTTGTGACTATGTTGCTGCCCAATCCACTGCTCATTTTATGTTCTTTTGTATTTTATATGACTCCTTTAGATTGCACTTTTTATGCCCCATCCTTCTGCATAAGCACTGTAACTCTTATAAAGAGGGTTTGATCTATTTGCAAAGTGTACAATCACTTGATGTTTGCACTGCTGCTCTTAGTTATATCATTGCTGCTATCAAATTGAAAAGAACCTATGCACTTTAATGACAAATTGTTTTCACAATGCTTCTAAAGTGTTGTTTATATTTTTAAAGATGTAAATGTGTTATGTTGTTTTATGGTCAAACTATGACCGAATAAAGATGATTTTGACTTTGAAGTTGAATAATCTTACTAAAAAAGGCCATGCAAAAATATCACAGTAGGAATATTGTTTTAAGGTGTGCATATCACAGGAGAAAATACAATAGATATGGTGTGCGTCTCACCGCAACACGCTCTACCTTGCGGAGAGAAGGCGCTGAACAGTGTTCAGAGTTCTCACAGAAGGCGTGGAAGCAAAAGAAATAAACCCAGTTTCAAGTGTATGTGTTCTCCTCACAGCAGGTATGGCAATAACTAGGAAGCAATTTGATTAAAGTGTACTTGTCACTGGATCAAGGTTCTATAGATATATGGTGTGCGTATCACTGGCATGCCTTGTTTTTCTGTGAGTAAAAATGGCTCAGGATCACGCTCAGAGTTCTCGTTACAGAAAGTGTAGAAAGGACTCCCCAAACTGAAGGTGTGCATGTCACTGTAGAAATTAATAAAGATGTATGGTGTGCGTATCACCATGACACGCTGTACCTTAATGTGAGGGGAGGTGGCACAGACTCAGTAAGCTGCTGCTCTGAATGGAGAAAAGGTGTGTCTGGTCTGATGGTCGTTTCAAGTCCATGGATCTTGATTCTGCCTAAAATTGCTGACCGGATCCTCCCATACGGATCTGGAAGCACAGGCAGCAAGCGGTGCGGCAATGTGAGGAGCCTCATTCAGGCACGGGAGCATAGTCTGATACCCGCAAGGGTCAGGACTGCGCTATATAAAACTTTCTAAATAAATAAATAGAGGAGCCTCTAAGGTTACACCCACATTAGGATCTGCCTGTAGAAGCTGATGTAGAAATATACAGAAAAAGACACAGGGGCATATTCTCAAGAACGTGTGATAACCACCGCAAGTGTAGCTTAACGCAACCCTTCACATCGCAGTCTATTGCGGGAAAACAACTCTGTGTTAACGTGGTATTCACAACACGGCGGTACCATGCGATAGTCACACGATAACGCGTCAAATGAATGTGTTAAAAACAAACGACGCCGCAAAAACGCGAAACCCCAACGCGAAAATAGTAGCGATGACGCAAATCGCGATACAAAAATCTACGAAAACCAGCCACAAGCCTGCAATTCCCACGCGTCATGCGGGATAATGCACTATAAAAGTAGAAAAAAAACATACCAACAAAAGCCAAACAACAGCGAAGCACAATGGAGGCATCCGGAGCAAGTACAGAGGACAACAAGAACCCCACACAAGCCCCCCGGAGGAACAGCCAGTGACCTCGGGGTCAGGGAAGGGCAAGGACAAGAAGAGTAGGAAGAAGCAGTTCAGTCCGCAGGAAAACAGGATCCTGATAACGGAGGTGATAGAACACCATCAATCACTGTTCGTCACCTCCACTGTGTCACTGCCACTGGCAACTAAAAATGGAATATGGCAGACCATCGTGGACAAGGTGAATGCAGTCGGAGTGCTGAAGAGGACAATGGACGAGGTCAAGAGGCGCTGGAATGATGTGAAGCGCAAAACCAAGCTGAAACTCGCAAACAACCGGAAGGCAGCAATGCAGACTGGAGGTGGGAGTGCAGCGCCACAGGAGGAGCTGGACGAGATGGAGGAAATGGTGTCCACAGTCATCAGTGGGGAGACAGTGGCAGGAGTTGGGGGACCGGACACTGCTCAACATGACCGGACACAACAGCAATAGGGTGAGTAACCACCAGGGACTGGGGGGACGGGGGAGATGGGCACAATGGCACACATGCACAATTAAGCATAGCACATCTGCGGACAAAACATGCCCCAGACCCACAACTCCCACCAAGAGACCAATGCACACAGGTATGCAACATCTCAGCACTGCATAAGCACAGAACCCAGAGGCACACCGCATGTAAGGGACAAGGGCAGCTAAATCAGAGCTGCAGGGGCGACTCCCCCAAAATGCGGCACACACACATTACATTCAGAGCACAGCAACATTGACAACGATGTGGTACAAACCGCAACATGTCCACAACAGAACAGAGGACACAACTGGTGCCGCATGTGCGTAGAAACTGGCCAATCACATTTGGCATAGCAGGGAAATGTGAGTTGACAATGTACAAGTACAAACACACATCCGTGATGTAGTCAGAATGTCCACTGTCCCGCATCAAATAGGCAGCTCCCCCCAAACAGTCACAATGTACACTGTCATGCAGTCTGAATGTAAACATGTACAATGCGTCAACATACACGTGAACACAATGTTAAACTGCATCTCCCCTCCACATTGCAGGGGGAAATCCAACACCTCCTGCAGAGCAGTCCGAACCTCTCTTCTCTGATGACGAAGAGGACCACCACACCTTAGACTCCGACGCCCTCCAACAGCTCATGGACAGCCTCCGCAGCCCACTTCCAGGATCAGGGCAGCCCAGCTGCCATGAGGAGAACCCACCCCCTGCACAGTACACACAGCAGGCAGCACCCACCACCACGGCTGCCACCCAGGAGCCCCACGACGAACACATGGCCTTCCAACGCCGTGTGTTGGGGTGCCAGGAGAAGCTGGCTGAACAGGTGCAGGTGGGGTTCGACCGCATGGCAGCCAAACTAGACACCATACGTGGGTGTCTAAGTCCCATCAGGGACCACTCACAGTCCCTAATGGACACCCACAGTCCGCTCCATGCTCTCCAAAGGACCATGGCTGACATCACTAGAGTCCTGACTCTGTGACAAGAACGACTGTCTAGTCAGAGTGCCTCCAGCGATCTCGCCCGGGAGTTGGGACACATGCGGAGGATCATGGAGAACATGGAGCGGACGAAGGCGGAAAGAGTGGCTGCCACGGCTGCACACCGGCGAGAGGTAGCTGTGTCCCTCAATGCCCTAAAGACCCTCCTCATGGCATTGCTGCCACAAGGCCTGGCGCTGTTGCATGCTGCTGCTACCACCCCATCCACATCTCCGGCCCCTGATGTGTCAGTGCCACACAGTGCTGGAGAAAGAACACCACCACCCACATGTGAGGCAGATGCAACAGCAGAGGACGAAGATGCGGATGAATCTGCCATCGTGGTCAGGAGGATGCAGTAGCATTCATCTCCGCCATGTGGCCTGTTTCTGCTTGGTTCTGCCCTCTGCATCATCACCTTCCACTGTCCCCCGATGCACTCTGCGACACTCACCTTGGACCTCGACATGGACTGCCATATTCTGTTTGGTCACCAATGACACAGCTATCAGACTGCGGACTGAAGTCATCCTCTCCTGATGTACCTGTCATTCCCTGAAGGACTCTGGCTGGCCCTCCACGGGCCGACAATGTGAAGTGGGGTTGGCATGGCCCTGTACTGCTCCAACTGCAACACTCCCTTGAATGTGTAATAAACATTCATATTCACACAGATGTGTCATGTCTATGATCTTTCAAGTGTGGAAGTATGGATGAATGTAGGGTCAGTGATTCCCCCTTACGTCCATGTTGCCCATGTTGTGGGACTTTTGTCACAGGGTGACACATTGCCGATTGCGGTCCGGGTGGCGCCGACACTACCATTAGTCACATCCATTAGTCACTTCCTTGTCCAGCTCAGGACGGAACGACGCCCAGAGCCCCAGGGTCATTGTTCACACCCTTACGCTGGACTGGCATACGCCGGGACAGCCCACTCCAATTACGCACACAGGGGGGGATGACAACGCTACATGTCCCAGGTCTTCACTGTTGGGATCTGCAGCTCACAGGTCTAGTTGTCAGCATGCCACAGCCACTCCCTCACGGCTGGTGTACACCCACACCACACCCATCCAGCACAGGCGTCACAGGACATGTGACCCTGCCAATAAAAAGGGCCTGGCGCACGTGCTGGACGCCATTTCCACTCTCTCTGACTTGGTGTTTCCGTGTAGTTCTCATGTATGCATGAGGGCCTAGGGCCCTGCCACCTCACATTGCCCAGTGCCGGGGGTGACAGGATGGCGTCCGCACCACGGGACCCAATCATTAAGGGTCCATGGCTAGCGGTGCACAGACTTGGTGGCACCGGATACACTGCGGCAGGCACAGGCACACCGCCACGGGACGGTGTCTTGAGGTGCAGTGAGATAGGGGCACCGAAAGTGCTGAGCGGGTGTGCAGCCTGCAATGATGCAGCGTCCTGGTGGTCCGGACTGGCAAGGATTAGTGTGAGCCCTGCTGGACCGCAGTGTAGGCCTGAGCCAGCGGGCAGGGCGGGCCTCCCGCCATGTGGCGTTGCGTCGCGGTTCACAGAGTTAGTGGCACCTCAAGCGCTGAGCGGATGTGCAGCCTGCGATGATGCCGTGTGCACTGATGTGGCCTCTGCCATTGTGAAATCAAGACCCAGAATCATGTGTGTGACCTGGTGGCCCGCGGTGCGGGGCTGCATGATGTGGAGGGTGCCATGGTCGCGGGCACCAGGCTTGGAGATCCCTCCGGAACGTGGTGGGCCCTCTTGGAGACACGCCGGTGGCGGAAGGTGAGCAGTGAGGCCTGGTTGCGCAGGGGCGGGAAATCACCGCTGGGCGGCGGGAGGGGCTGGGGTGCAGCAGCCTGTGTGCGCAGGGGCGGGCAAGCGATGATGGCGTGTGCAACTGTATGGACTCTGCCATTCATGTCTCTGGGAACTGTTTCAGATGAGGGACCTGGGGGACTGCTGTGAATACCGGCACGTGGTTGGAGACACACCGGTGGCCGCAGGTGAGCAGTGAGGCCTAGGTCCGCAGTGTCGGCACTCTCTCACCCTCTCTTTCTCTCTCCCTCTCTCTCCCTCTCTTTCTCTCTCCCTCTCTCTCCCTCTCTTTCTCTCTCCCTCTCTCCCTCTCTCTCCCTCTCTCCCTCTCTCTCCCTCTTTTCCTCTTTCTTTCTCTCTCCCTCTCTTTCTCTCTCTCCTCTCTCCCTCTCTCTCCTCTCTCTCCCTCTCCCTCTCTCCCTCTCTCTTTCTCTCTCCCTCTCTCCCTCTCTCTTTCTCTCTTTCGCTCTCTCTCTCTGTACTTTGATGGGCGCATGGCACACCTTCTGATCCAGATTTCTTTTTTGCAGGCTGTGACTTACAGAATGTCCTGAGACGACCCGCCATGCCTCTTCAGATTTGGTTTTTTTGGTTTATTCTGTAATAAACGTATTGTTTGGATATTATGATATGGATGTATGATTTCCTTTTTCTGACCACACATGTATGTTGGGTGTTGTGATTGTGCGACTTCAGGCGATTTGTTTGGTTCATGATTTCGTGGAGTTGATGTGCAATATCTTTGTCCAAAGGGGGGGGGGGGGTGGGAGTTGCCCGGGGTAGGGCCCGGGGGGGGTCCTGGGGGTGGTGGCGGTGGGTGTTGTTGACCTATTGGGGCTCCGGGCTGCATGATCGGTTGCTCCAGGGCTTCTGTTGTTCTTCATGTGTGGCTATGGGCTGTGCTCAGGGCCGGACTGGGAAACGAAACCAGCCCTGGCAAACAGCTCGGCCGGCCCCCCTGGGGGTGAGAAGGAGTGTGCGGTCGAGCTGTTTGATATGGCCGATTTCGGCCGTTTTTTTGTTACAGGGGGCCGATATTGCCAGCCGCCGGTAACAAAAACGGCCCCCCAGGGCCTAAAACCGGCCCCCTCCCTGGCGGCCTACCGGGGAAACGCCCGGTGCCCGCAACGGCCAGTCCGGCCCTGGCTGTGCTCCCTTGTCTGGTGCCGGTTGTCGTCCGACTTTACACCAGGTAGGAGCAGGTGTTAGTTTCCTGCTGCTAACGCGCCTTATCGCATGTTTTGTGATCTTATCGCCGATCTGGCTGGTCATTGAGAATGTTGTGGAGTGGTGTTGTCGCGGCTTTTTGCACGGGAACGCCTACTCTGCATATCATTAGCGTTAGTTGCCGGGGTCATCTGTGGCGATGTTTTTTGCGACTGCTATCGCAGGTAAACTGGTGTTATGGGCTGTTAGCACCAGCTTGGGAATGGGGAGATAAATTTATCGTGGATTTGGCTGCGATAGAGTGCCGCTAACTCGGCGATAGCTCCTTGAGAATATGGCCCACAGTGTGGAAAAGCCAAGCCTCTTTGTGAGAGCACGTCGTGAAGAAATGGGAATACAGGATTACAGTCCCACATCGAAGAAGACCGCTTCACAGGGCGGAATAAGTCACCGCCAATAGGTGAGTAAGTATGCCTTGAAGTGAAAAATACTGCAAGGGGAGGAGACGGACGCTGTCCTCTTTACAGATCCTCGTCACCAGTGTTAGATCTACTGGATTTTCTTCATTTCTGTGCAAGTGACTAGTTTTTTTTAACCATCTCCTATGTCTTCACAATCTGACTAGAAGAGACACTTACATCACATTATTAAACAGATGGAATGTACAATTGGAGGGAGGGTGAGGGAAGAGAAGGGGAAGAACCAACAGGGAGAGTAAAGACAATAATTGGCAATGCATGTCTAAGTTGAAATGGGAAAAGATAAGTTACCACACGCAGCTTAGAACATCCTAGGTATAGGTGATTTTGTCATGCAGTCCTGCCCCGACCACACATGGAAAGAAGTTTCAAGCTTTGTTTTAGGCATCTTGTGTTACCTCTACGATAGCCCCCTCACTTCCTCCTCCTGAGCCCTCCATACACCATGCCCATACCCAATCTCACACCTACAGAACTGTAAGTTATTTAGTATTTTTTACTCCACGTTTCCCAGAACCTCGTCCCTTTTCTTCTTTGCCTAGCATGCCCCTCTACAGGTTCTTCACTGGCCTAAACAAAGGCTGTGAGAAGAACTCTGCAATAAGGCAGAGGAAACTAAGTGAATGAAATGTGATATCTCTGGATACAGAAGCTTGTTTCAGTCAATTTTTTTCTAGCAAAGCTTAGCATTATCTTAGACTGTGGAGCGCTGGTCGACCTAAAGCCGTTTGTGCATTACTCTGTGTACCATTCAGCTGCTGCTGATTCGACTTTGGGGGGCAGCGCGGGGAAAAAATAAAAAAAAATACACACTTACTTTTCGCTGCCGGCCACCGTGATCTTCTGCTAAAATAGTTTTATTGTCATTTTATTTTTCTTCTGTCTGTGGCATTTCACCAGTGTGGCGACTCTCCTCTGCCATCGCGGAGGAGCCGCCCCTGTTGACCGTTATCAAAAGAGAATGTATACTATGCAGTCTTAAACACTGTAGGGGGCCTGGCTCCTGCTTTAATCAATCCCCCAATATGTCTTATAAACCGTTGGGGCCTGGCTGGCTCCTGCTTTATTCAATCCCCCAAAATATAAATAAAGGTACAGGTCCTCTCAGAAAGACCCAAACTACTTCCAGTTTTGTGGCTATTATGCATAATAAACTTATTTTCTAGCTTTGCTAATTGAATGCATCAAAATCTGAGGAACCATTTAAACTAATAATGCACCTGAAAAAAATTGCAACCCTATTTTATGCATTTTCTCATCTAACCACCAGATGGCAGCAGAGTATTAATGTGGCTAGTGTTACCTTTGCATGTAAATTCCGGAAGAGGGAAACCATCCATACGGTCAAAGTATAGTTCAACAAGGTTCTTTTAGTTTTGAGATCCTCGTGCAATGTGCCCCTCCCTCTTACAGCTATCAAGGGTTCTGAACGTTGCAGTAAAAATATGTGTTACATCTATAAGATATCCTCAGCGCAAGAGTGCTTGCAGGGTTTGTTTCAAATGTATTCCCGCCTAGTGAACAGGTTACCTAATGGGAATACGTGCAGAAATTCCAGTCTTAGTGCATCTGGGTGAAGTTAAGTGGGGAACATTTTGGATAAAAATCTATACAAAACGGTGCGTTTATGTAACTTCTTCAGCCAGTAAGGTGCTTCTAAATTGCATTAAAAAGATAAAGCAAAGTGTTTTAGGAAAATGCACGATGAACCTAGAGCAGAGGTCTTCAAACTGTGGGGCGCGCCCCCCTGGGGGTCCGTGGCTGCATTCCCAGGGGGGCGCAAATGGCTCAACAAGGACTTGTAAATGAAGATGACCTGGAAGCGCGATGTGGAGCGTTTCCAGGCTGTCTTCATTTACATGCAGTCCCTGAAGTGATAAAAAAGGTATATGGGGAAACTCATAAAATAAAAGAAATTAGCTTAATATGTATTTATTTCTCGTTAAAGGCTTCTGCATTATTTTATGTTCATTTAACTGTAAGTGGAAAAAAACACTTACAAAATATTTTGTTCTTTTTAGCCACGTTTTTAGGTCTCGCCTGAGCCAGCGCATGCGCTGCTCTGGCGAGAGTTTTAGTAAGCGGGTTTTGGAAGTGCAAACAGTGGCTTTTGCTGGCGACTAGCCTGCGTTCACGCGACCGTGCACGCGCGATCAGGCGCCATATGGCTTCCCTCGCCATCTGGACGCTCGCGTGAACGCAAGCTGGTCGCCAGCAAAAGCCACTGTTTGCACTTCCAAAACCCGCTTACTCACCATTACTTTCACGGCTGCGCGGCCGTGTCAGTTTCACGGCCGCGCGGCCAATGCTTGTTGACACTGCCACCACCGCACTCGGGCGGTGGTACGGTCAAAATCATAGCTGAAAAGAACAAAATATTCTTCAAGTGTTTTGGTTTTTACTTTCAGTTAATTGCATATATAATAATTCAGAAACCTTAAACGAAAAATAAATGCAAATTTAGGTAATCGGTTGGAAATACATTCTTTTACGTTACGAAATTTCATTTGGGTAATGTGACCACTGCAGATGTGGGGATTAGTGACTATAGTGCTACAAGGTCCCAGCCTGGAGCAGAAAGCGCTGCATGTAAGTCATTATTTAAAAATTGTATTATACACAGTATAAGGGAGGCTGCTGCAAAATGATTTGGTGTTTTAAGATAAAACAAGTGCTTTCGCAGCACAGGGAAACTCATCCCCACCCTAATCCCACCCTTCCTTCACTTTTACACGGAGGCCCTTCAAGAGCCACAATAACTATTCAGGGGTCGTTGCTTTTTAATAAAAAAGTATGGGAACTGCTTTTCTAAAAATTAAAAAAGCATGTGTCATGTGGGGGTCCCCATGGATCCCGTCCACTTCGACCTCTGTTTACATGCATATGTCCTTCAAGGTGAGTCCAGGGGTGATGGGGATGAGGCCAGCAGGGTCACGTGCAGATGGAGCGCTCTGATCGTCCGGACCCTAGGCCTCAAGGTAATGGTTCAGGAAAGGGGAAAGTAGTGAGATTCATTGAAAGCATCAGAGATGGTCCAGAGAAAGGGGTGCTATTTGGGGGTGCGGGGAGCATTTTTAGTTTAAAAATCAGACAGCTTCTTCAGAGATGCCATGAGGAAGGTGGGGAGTTGGGTTTTTTAAGGGCCTTTAGTGCAGCAGTTGCAGTTGCATTGGGACCCAGGCTCACAACACCCCAATTATGGGGACTGGTGCTTTTGGTCAATTTCTGTTTTAGTTTGATATATTTGCACTTTTATAAGTCTCACATTGTGTGGATTATGAGCTACAAAAAAATACCCCATAAATGTTCTCCTAAGCGCCGCCCGGGTGTCAACCCTGCCCCTCCAGCTCGTACTATTCTTGCATTATTTTTTTGGGGGGGGCTCGACTTCAAAGCATTTTGCTTAGGGGGGCTCAGAGCAAAAAAGTTTGAAGATCTCTGACCTAGAGGCATAGAGAGTGTCATGCAATTTTTGGGGTAATATGGAGATGGACGAGCACTATGCCACACCTCATTCTACAACGATCGACCCATTTCGTTGTATTTAATTATGTATAAATTACGTCACTAGCAGTTATGCAAGAATTCTTCAAAGATACCAAACTGCTTATTTTTTAAAGACCATCTTATACTGTTCAAGATTTCTTGAATGAATGAGGATGAAACACTGCTAACATACTTTGTCGTATTTAGTACTTAAGTAATTCAAGCAGGTGACTGAATTTATGGATGCAATGCTGTTGATTGGTGCATGTAGGTAGTTGCGCTTGTAAAGCACAAACCTAGTTGCGGAGCACTTAGTGCTGAAAAGTCCGAGGCCCGCGAGATACTTTTTAGGATGAGTTATAATGGAGAAGAGGAGTGTTGGCTCCTACTGTGTAAAGAAGTGTTCTCTGAAAAGGTGAGTCGGTCAGTGGCTCCTTTCTGAATTGGAAGGGGTTGGGAGCAGTTCTGATATTGAAAGGAATGTTGTTCCAGATACTAAATGTGTAGAGAAAAAGCAGTTTCCTTTTTTTCCTTTCTTACATTTCTTCTTCTCCCTCTGATGGTGGCTTTTCTGCAGGTGTGCTGTGATCTACTATAGACGGGTGAGTTGGTCAGCCAGATGATTGGGTGAAGTTCTTGATTGCTCTGCAAGTTATGCAGCTGCTCTTGAAGATGCTGTTGGTTTGCATGTGCCATTACATCAAGGCAGGAGTGTTAAGTCCGAATCTTTTACAGACCTTTGATGAGGCAAGCTATGGCATGTAGAATCTATTCAGAGGGATCAGTGTTGAATCCAGGAGGCCGCGCTGCCAACGGGGAGAGGAGTTTGCCTAACTGCTAGGGCTGTCGACCTAGAATCTGGGGAACGGGGTTCGAGTCTTGGCAACGACGCTGAACATCCTGTGATTCTGGGCAAATCACTTAATCTCCCTGTGCCTAACAAAAATGAATGTGTCCTCATGTAATGCAACTCGTGCTATGTAAAGCGCTCTGATACCCGATTCGGGTCAAGTTCGCGCTATATAAAACTCTGTAAAAAAAAAAAATGGCGTGGGAACCGTTTTAAGAGTTGGGGTGCTTGCATAAACTTACTAAATACATAGGGTTGTTAAAAAGCTACTTAAGTGGCACGTGTTTTATTCAGATACTCCTGTTTAGTGCAATGGTGGAACAGCGTGAGTGCCAATAGTGCAATGTTCACTTACTGTGAGTCACATAATGAGCCCCTCTGGTTCAACGTTGCTGTAAATTTAAGAAATACTGGAAATGTTTAGTTTGCAAGCTAAGCATGTTTCTATTTATTTGTGTTATAACACATTTACATACTGCCGCCTTCTCCTTTCACAATCTGTATTCCAGCAAGTGTCACTCGGGTCAAGTTACAAAATGGCTTAATATTTGAGTCAGGGAAGGGGAAAGTAAAAACTGTGCTTAATGGCAGCTGGTCAGAAGGAGCTATCTGACATTTGATGTTCTGACTTTAAAAGAACACCACATATTGCAAGACAATATCAAAGGTCTTTGTCGTTTCATATTCAAAGTGAACTCCTTAAAGGTTAATGGGGGGGAGGGGTGCTGTAGCACCCCCAGCTCCCTCTAGGTCCAAAGCTACAGCATGTTGTCTCTAAAAAGGTGCAAAGTACAGAGGCTTGGGCAACAGTTCTTACATCGTTTCAGGGACAAATGGTACACTTTTTTCAAAGCTCGTGCCATGATGTCTTGTTATTACTGATATGAACCTTGAAAGAGAGGTCAGTGTCAAGGGTGGTCCTTAATGATTTGGTAGTGATTGGTGCTTGCAGGTTGACGCTATCCAGGGTTCATGTCAGTGAGCCAGATTTGGGGTAGTTGTTGTATCTTATTGTTGGTAACGAGGAGGAATTCATTTGGGTTTTTCTAATTCTGAAATATTTGTACATTTCATTTACTGGCATTTTACATTTTGTTGCAGCTAGAAAAAAATAACATCCTACAGCCTTTCCCTTTCACACCCACAGAACTCAGCAAGTTTGTCACACAAATCCTCTCACTTTGCAGTCAGAGAAAAAAAAGTAAACACCAACCTCGCTCAATAGACAGAGGTGAACATTTGACATCTGTCTTTGAATGCACAGCAAATGTGAGAAGATAGAAACAAAAATGAAAGGCCTCTTTATTGCTCATTCAGTTCTGAACTCTGGCATGGTTATTTTGGTATAGAGCACTGACCAAAATAAAAAATTGTAGACAGAGCATTATTCCACACAGGCATGAGAGAAACTGGTGGTGGCAGAGATAAGTAGAATCAGTCAAGCAGAACGATAGGAGGTAAGAAATCTTTTCCACGAAATACAACGCATTTGCTGCTTCCTGAACTAGCATACAAGGGAGACAACTGAAAACACATGCACTCTTGTGGAGTGCCTCATGAAAAAGAAAAGAGTTCCCAGAAAGTGAGGACTCGTGGAAGAATACAAGGAGCCAGTCAGAGAAGTGGCAAACAGGCTGTGCTCCACGGGAGGGACAAAGACATCCTGGACAGCCTAAAACAAATAAAGCTAGCAAATGGAAAGTAAGCAAATGTAAGTTACAAAAAAACAAAGCCAATGGTAAGCAATAGATGGAATGCATTCCTAGGGAAGCCTTCAGGATGTTCACAATAAGTATTTGCTCCCAGACAACTGCGCTGTCTGGTAGGATTCAACCTAAAAAGGATATTCAGCACAAGAGAAACTATGATTTAAAGCTGTTTTAAAAAAAAAAACTTTGTTCAACTCTTGTATATAAGCAATATGGTTATACTGTGAGAATCTCATGTATCTGTATGAGTATTTATTCAAATAGCGACTTCAATAGTGCTAACTTATTTAATTTCCCCTAGAGTGCTACTCACTCCAATGTGGAATGTCAGAGTGCTTTACATCACACACACATTTTGTATAGAGACAATGAATCATTCAGGTGCACAAATCAATGTACAGCAAATAGCAATTAGAGTTACAACGTGTAGAAGTCACATATTATCCATGCTGGTAGGCATTCTATGTTAAGAGTGCATGGTTTGCAGAAACACTAAGTCAGGATTTATAATGTGACACAGTTGTTGACATTGTCTTTACTAATAAGACTCTATTACGGGAAACAGCCACTACAACGTGGCTATTCCCATGAATACCCTTAACCATGCATGTGTTACAACGCATGCGTGGTTACAACGCATAGCCTTTACCACGCATACCTTTACAACAAATTAAGTTGTATAGGTATGTATGGTAAAGGTATACGTGTGACGGGTAAACACCGTTACCATGCATAGCCTTTATCACGCATACCTTTACAACGAGATACGTAGTAAATGCATGTGTGTTAAAGGTATGTGTGTTGTAAGGGTGGTGAAGGCTATCGGCGTTGTTACAGGAAACAGAGAGACCCTTCCGCTTCCTCTTTACGATGTGCACCGCGCCTCAGAAGAGCTTGGAGAGGAGATGTCGTAGAGAGGTAAGGGGGATTTTACTTTATAAATAAAATTAATATTTGTAAATAAAGGGCTGGGGGGGTTGGGTCGCGCAGGGGAGTTGTTATACGGGTTTGGGGCGGGAGGAATCACGCAGTGGTCCATTTTTAGGGTTCAGGGGAGGGGTATTTGTAAGAAGGGTTTAGGGGTGGGGGTATCACGCAGGGTCCATTTTTAGGTTTAGGGGAGGGGTATTTCTTAGATAAATTGGTGGCCGAAGACGGGGGGTCGCGCAGGGGTACAGGAGAAGGGAATTTTTTTTTTAAAAAGGTCTGGGGGCTGTAGGGGGGAGAGCGCAAGGGACCAGTTATGGGACTTGGGGCAGGGGTCTGAGATAACATTTACTATGAATATGCCCTTACCATGCATGGTTTTACAACAAAAGTTGTAAAGGTATGCGTGGTAAAGACATATTTGTGGTAAAGGTTATGCATGGTAATGGCATTCACGTTGTCACGCATGCGTTGCAATGCAATGCGTTGTAACATCACACAACCCTCTATTACTATCCAATGGACCCCTTTAGATAACTTAGAATAATTTAAGACTGGACAAAAAAATAAATAAGGTTCTAAACGTATGCTTGTGGTTTCTAAGCAGCACCTTGATGCTGGTTTATGGTTCAATGTGTTATATTAGAAGTATCATGACTTATGAACTGCAATTTACAAAAAAAGTATCTATGTGACAAAAGCTGTAACCGACCGAGCTATCTACATGGAATACAAATCTAATCTATGTTACACATTGTGCTTTTGCAGCAGGCACATTAGCCCTCAATGCTACTTTATGATGACTTATAGCTGCGACTAGACAACACACAGATCTCTCCAGCAAATGCCTTAACCACCAGAGTTATTATAATCTTATTATTATCCCCTGAAAATTGCTTGGCACACAAAGATCTCTGCAGCAGGTGCATTGACTTTTTAAGATATTTTAAACCGCAGCCTATTTGTGACCAATTAAGTAAGCCAGAACAGATTTACTCTCACATTTGTCTTTGTTGACAATTTCTTTTCTACAGAGTTAAAAATAAATAAATAAACAAACACGTTGACTGTCAGACTTTTCAGAACTCTGTCTCTTGCGACTCCACTCCTTTTCTGCTACTTAAGCTTGACCCCCAATTTGTGGGATTCCCGGAGAACATTTCTAACACTGGACAAGGCCAATTCCTCGTGGGGCTGTAATTTCCATATGTTACATCGTGGCATGCAAAACTGGGAAGGCCTTTTAGGCTGGCGTTATGTGCTTTTTCATGATGGTTTGTGCTCACAATTGGGCTTTTTTTATGTGTGTTCGGGCTGTCAAAAGCGGGCAACCCCAGGGTCGGACTGGGGCAGAAAACAGACATGGGCACCAAAATAAAAGTGGCTGCCATTAGTGAATTATAAAGCTTAAAAAGGGATGCACGTTTGCAAACTGGGACAGTTTTGAACTTGTAAAGACACACAGTATAGGTGCTTTGCAAGGTATGCAAGACTGCATGGGGTTGAGCTTGCTGAGGGCAATGTTTGTTTTATTTTCACGTAAATCAACAATAGAAACCGTCACAGAGGATCATAAAACAGGCCAATAAACAGTGAGAAAAACAGCCCACACACTGACCTGTCAAACCAGTCTTTCGGGCACTGCCTGGTTGCCCTATGCGGCAGTCTGACTCTGAGCTACCCCAACTTCGGAGACACAACTTTAAAATATACAATAACTTTCTTCTCCCACTGGTGTTCACTCAGATCTATTCTAAAAACTTGAGTTTATCAAAGAGGTCTCTATTTGTAGTTTGGCTTGACAGCACAGCTTTCACCGGACAATTATATGAGCATCACTAGAGAGTGGCTTTGCCTTCGCCCACATGTTGGGAGTCGTGAGTACATGTTTTAATTGGGCAGAAGTTTTGTGCTTCCACAAAAAAAGTGCTGCCCTCTGTGAAAATTTTCTTTAGTTATCCAGCTGTCTTAGTTTAAAATTTATGGGGCACTCATCTGACATTGGAATGTTATCAAAGTATCTTAGATAACTAGATCATTTATGTATTGTATTGTATTGTAATTGCATTTATATAGCACTTACTACCCCTGACGAGGCGTTGAAGTGCTTTTTCGGTGTAGTGGGAGGGGTGTAGGGACTCACGTCCTGTCTCCGCGGAGAAGGAGTGAGAATGGGATGCGTCCCAAGGTGCCCGAAACCCAGTCTGAGGGCCTGGAGGGTTCCCTAAGGGAACACCAGGTGGGGAGCCTAGGCTGTACTGGTGGGCCATCCATTGAGGGGGATCTCCTAGTGTCAGGAGCGCTTGGAGCATCTGTAAGCAGAGCTCCACCAGTTCTGGTGTCTGGCGGTGCCACTCCTGAGTGGAGGGTGAAGAAGTTCAGATGGAGGGGTGAGAGGGGGATGCGGTCCCCAGTGGGAGAACCAGTGGGTCAGGGGCCAGCCCTAATGGCTGACCCTTCTAGGAGCGACCATGGTGACACCACTTCTGTCCTGGGGGTCTT
Source organism: Calotriton arnoldi (assembly GCA_963921515.1). Taxonomy (NCBI): domain Eukaryota; kingdom Metazoa; phylum Chordata; class Amphibia; order Caudata; family Salamandridae; genus Calotriton; species Calotriton arnoldi. The sequence continues at coordinate 516,908 of CAWUFW010002595.1, forward strand.
CGCACACTGTCAGATGCGCAGGGGTCGGGAGATCAGCGCCAGGCAGACTGTCACGCAACACATGCAGTATGTGTTACCCTTGGGGGGGGCATGGGTGCTCCCCAGGAAGTCCTGGTGTGCCAGGCAAGTGCTCAGCCGTAGGGTGTAGTCCCTGGGTTAGGAGGCCAGGTTCAGGAGGTTATGCCTGACCTGGAGGGAAGGACATCTGTAAGCAGTGTCCCTACCGTTTTGTCTTCTGGGGGTACCACTCCAGGTGGGAGGGTGCAGAACTCTGGAAGGGGGTGCAGAGGGAGGGAGTCCTCGCCTCTGACCCCAGTTCAACCTGAGGGGTTGGTCCCTAGGTTGGGAGACTAGTTGCAGGGTCAAGGTCCTGAACTGGTGGGAGAATTGTGTGGAAGGGCTTATTCCAGTGTCCTGACAGTTTTGTGTTCTGAGGATGCCTCTCCTAGGAGGAGAGTGCGGAAGCCCAGAAGGAGAGGTAGGGGGAGGAGAGCCTCCCCTGTGACTCCTGGTCAGCCTGAGGGTACAGACCCTGGGTTGAGGGATCAGTGGCAGTATAGGACTGCACTAATGAGAGGTAGAGTGGAGAATGGATACTGTGTACCTGGAGCTACTGTCCCCCACTCTGTGAGATGGCAAGGACCAGAGACATCTGGATGGCCTAGGGCCTGGTCCTGGCCGCGGACAGCTAGGGAGTCCCAGTGAGGTAGCTTAGTTGGTCCTAGGAGCTTAGACAGAGGGAACCACATGGGTTTAGATTGGCGTAGAACTGGAGTGTGCCCCTGGCTTTAGGTTGGAAGGGGGTTGTGTTGGACTTGGACCTTTTTGCAGGGTCATCCCAGAACGTTTCGCCTTCCTCCGGTATTTTTCTGACCTGTTGTTGGTGGTTTTAGGACACTGGGCACTTTATCACTTCTGTTCAGCGTTAAAGTGTATGTGCTCTCTATGGTAAACTTGGTAAGATTGGTCTATACCTGTTTGGCGTATTTAATTTACCTATCAGTCCCTTGTAAAGTGGTATCTCATATACCCAGGGCCAGTAAATTAAATGCTACTGGTAGGCTTGCAACGCTGCTTGCGCCACCCACCAAAGTAGCATTTCAAACCTGTCTCAGGCCTCTGCCATTGCAGGGCCTGCACGCACAGTTTACGAGGCACATAAAGTGGTTGCCACGTCTGTGACTCCCATTTTACTACATATCAGTCACCCCTAAGGTAGGCCCTAGCTTTCCTTATGGGCAGGGTGCGGTGTAGGTAAAAGGTAGGACATGTGCCTTAACTGTGTGGCATGTCCTGGTAATGACAAACAGCCTATTTGGTTTCTCACTGCTGTAAGGCTGCCCTCTCATAGGAATGCATTGGGGATTCCCTGATATGTACTTCAGTGGTAATTACTGACATGAGAGGAGTAGCGTGATCAAGTTTGGTATGTTTGGAATAGTGGCGATAAATGCTGTGTAATGGTTCCGCAGATTTATTATCACTATTTTAGAAATACCACTTTTAGAAGTGGGCATTTCTGTGTGCTATGTGTCTTTGTGCCGGCCTGTATGTCGTTTTTCTTTGGCAGTAGCACAGATGGGAGGAGGGCAGTCATTAACCTACTTTGAATGTTAAGTCTGGCTTGACAGTGGAACTGTCACCTGCCCTTTTAACCTACATAAATATCATTCTACAGTTCTTTGCTTCCACACAAATACATATCTATTCGCATGCCATTTACTTGTGATGCTTCACATTACCATACAACATTCTATTAAAGTCAGACCTATTGGCATTGCCAAAGCTTGTTAATCTTCCGCCTCCGGGCATAGTCACTTTTATCAACAAAATGAAAGGTCCCCTAAAGAATATCTCAAATGTATTAGTTATGTGCAGGCGCATATAACAATAAAACCTATAAACCAATGAATAGGAAATTAAAAATAAACAATTCTAATCTCAAATAGTTATTCCGAGGCGCGTTCTTTTTCGGTCTGCTGCCCGATCTCTGGCTCAGATTTCGAGAATACCATCGGTATTTCCGGATGTTGCACATCTCATGTTCCACACGGTCACTCCTCTGCTCGTGATGTTTAGCCCGTCTTGCATCACTCGCAGTGTTACACGATGGTTGCAGCGAGCCATCAAGGCTTCACAGCGGGACGAACATGTGCCTGTGGCAGTCTCTGCTCTACACAGCTTGTTTCAGAGGCCCAAAAAAGGATTCTTGCGAGCAGGAGTTTTTAATAATAATATAGCGCGCTTTAAAATACACTTCAAACATTGTCTGCTTGTTTAAACTCTCCGTTGGGCGAGGGTTATTAAAATTGTCTTTTTCCCTCTCTGTCTCATTCTCTCAGCCCCCTCTTTTCTCTCTCGACGGCCTTCTATGTCTCACTACTCCTGCTATCATATTTTTCGACTACTGGCAATCTTTGCTGCTTTATCACTCCGCCTCAATTATTCCCCCTCTCTCTCTCTCACGTGCTTCCTCCTTTCACTGCAGTAAACACCAACACAAACAAGCTTTGGCACGCCAAATAGGACTGGCCATAGCAAGTGTGCATTTTATATTTATTTTTTGCAAGTATGCAATATGCAAAACAAACTGGCAAAAGTGTGAAAATAAAGGCACACCAACCCTGGCACTGAAGGGCTCTCCTTTCTGACTGGTGTGTACATGTGATTAGAAAAATGTCCCCAATACCCTTGCAAGAGAGCTAATGGATGAAGTGGGGTTGAGCCTCTGCTCCGTGCTGTATGCTGTGGTGGATGGAAGTAAAATTACCCTTGAATAGACCAACTGATGAAAAGGACTGGCTAAAACCTTCTGTACGTATGTGTGGCACCCAGGGGCCCTAGTTCCCTGTGCCTGCTGCACTCTTGATAGCTATGCCCTGCTAACAACATCCTTTGGCCGGCCTCTCTGTTGCCTAAATTGAAAAGGACAGCCTCAACTGGAATTCAAATGACTCCTCACAACCCTAGGCCCTGGTGTCACTGATCCTGCTGCACTACTGATAGCTAGACCCCCGTGTTACATACGTCGGCATATTAAACCACACTTGTTGAAGAACTTAGGAAAGAAGTGGGGTTACAACATTGGAATTTTTTTTAATGTTTATATCAGCAAGTGAGGTCCTTGAATAACCTTATTTCTCCATATTTTATCTGCATGGAAATGTATAAATACTGTTACTCGAAAAGATAAATGCTAGCTAAGTAAATTTGATGCTGGGAGTTTAGCACAAGTGACAGAAAGCACTTTCAAAATAAATGTATTCAGAATCCAAGCCACTATATTTCTAAATCGTTTGATTTGTCCAAAACAGATCATACTGACTTGATTGGGGTTGCAATAAGTTTAGATAACCCCTATTTACCAATACTGCAAGAGAGACAACCTTACTTGGCTAATACATCACAGATAAACTAATAGGCAAGAAAACACAATGTTCTAGAATAGGGTCTCCAACCTTTACAATAGTAAGAGCTACTTATGTTCAATAAAAATCATACCGAGCTACTAGTATTGTTAAGAGTTGTAATAGTGACCACATCAGACAAGTTTACATTAGTGGCCACCATTTGCAAGATTACCAGTACTGATCAACTCAAAGCATCAGGCATGGTTGCCAGCTGTAATGCAAAAAATGCTATCAGTGTGGAATGCCTCTACATATAAAATATAACAGCCATAGTTGCTATGCTCCTGGCACAAAGTTAATAATATTAGTAATAAGTCTCCCCAGTGCCAAATGTCGCTTAAATATCGGCTTTGAATATATTTTGGAAATTCAGTCATTCTTCTCCAAAGTTCAGCTTATGAATTCTGAAAATACACACATTTTAATCTTGAATACACAATTTTCAATGTTGATATACATATATTAATTCAGCAAAGAAAAGCTTCTAATTTAGTAGGCTGGGCTGCACGCAGGAGAGCTACTTACAAGTAGCTGGGGAGCTACCAGTAGCTCACGAGCAACTCGATGGAGAAGCCTGGCTAGATTAAGTTATTAGGTATCAATAACATTAAGAAAGTCATAAACTCTTTCATAATATATTTGAATTTTTGTAAAAAAATAATATGGAATTTAGTGATATGTACATGAAGCTTATTAGAATACCTGTTAGAAGTATTCTATAGTAGAAGCTGTCCACTTAATAAAGTGTAGAACAAAAATAGAGCACCTTAGGGTGTCAAGATGACCAAGGTCCTATGTTTCATCTGGGAAGACATTAACAATCTGAAAGAAACAATGCCTGCCACTGTACCCAGGAACAATATTTCTCTGCAGCAGCAAATCAATGTACTTGCAGTCAGGCAGTGTTACCCATCTGTATCTGAGCTGATTCGGTTCTTGGCTACGGATGTTGGGGATGTGTTCCTGATGGTCCTGCGGGTGAAGTGACTGGTCGTAAAGGCATGCTGCATCATGTAGAATGCCTTTGGGGGTTTCTGAATGGTGCCCAGTTGACTGTTGAGCAGAGCATTGTATTTGCCCAGGTTGGAGAGAACTAGAGCTTGCACAGTTATTTTGAAATCAGTTTTTGAAGGAAAGGTTTAACTTTTTTCTTGAGAAAGAGCTGGTACCATGTAGTCTTTGTTTTCCTGGTGCCGTCTTTTTTCAGGGTGAGGGCTGGGCCAAAGGTGACTGTAAATGACTTCAGATTGTCTGTCCGATGAAGTCTTCTAGGTTCATGTCTGAGAGCCAAGCCTATGGTTATTCGGAGATGTTTGCTTAAAGGAGGTACTTTGCCTTTGTGCAGATGAGCTTTAGTTCTGGATTAATTTGAGGTGGGTTTTGGGTAGCTGACTACTATAGAAAGTGACCTGAGTGCACAACAGGCATGTGTGCCCATATTTTGCACCCCAACACTTTGGTATTACAGAAGGGCTGCAACCGCTGGCATGACCCTTTCTGAAGTACAGATCATGTCAGAGATTAATGTGCACCAGCGCAATTTCAAAAGTGTGTGTCCTCTTTTGCTTCAGAGGGGATGGCTCAATACAAATTACAGAACCCTTTGCCACTGCACCTGCACCATATTATCGATATAGCCGCAGAGGCAAAGAGGCCATAGGGAGGTGCTCTGTCTTTTCCCCTAAGAGGCTGTGAATTCATCCAGAGCCATTTCTGGTTCCACTGAGACAGTCAATCAAAATAGCATGGTCAAAAATGCAAAATGCAGAGATTGGTGGATGGAGCCTGACTTGAACCCACTAATTTTGACATGGTAGTGCATACCCAGTCCTAGAGATCTTTTCATTTTGCTAGGGACCTGGACTGTACAGAGTAATATAATGGGGAAAAAATTCTAAAGCGCAGTGTTGCCGAAAAAGATGTCCTGGCGCGGATACTAAGAACTACAAAGGTAACACTAAAATAACTAGTTGGAAATCAACCAAGTTTTCAAGGCCTTTCAAAAAGGCAAGATTGTTAATATAACACAGGTGAAGTCGGATAGAATTCCAAGTCCTAGTCACCATAACCGAGAAGGCTCTGCCTCCCATATGAGAGTGACGTATTGCTGGCACAGCCAGGAGACACACATATGAGGATCTTAAGTTCCAGGCAAGTTATTAATGGTAGAATTTCTACTGCAAATATGTTGGGCCAAAGCAATGGCAGACCCTGAAATCAACACACTTGGCCTTAATAATACTTTATAATAAACCGTCCGGAATGTTGCTCATTTTGCTGGAGAGAGGTTGTTCAAGTTCCAGGTACCATTCCTTTTACCACCGAGAATGCCCAGTGCTTTTACCCTCTCAACTCCCCATCACTTTTAGGATTCAACTTCAAACATGTATGGGCTCGAGCATAATGGAAATGGAAGAAACATGGTGGTGGAGAGGGACGGTCTCTATTTGGATGGATGAAGAGACAACGTTTGTAGATCTATGCTTCTTCTTGGCACTTGAGTCCTACCACCACTTCACAGAAGCAACAGAGAAGTATACAAGTATCCCTCAAGAATGGTCCCTGGAGGGGATGAAAACAATACTAAGAACTACTAATTGGGATTCCTTCACCCCAGTACATTTTGCAATGGAGTGTGCCAGGATGGCACTCACCGAATATTTTAAAAATATAATGACAAACTGTACAATCAAATCCAGGGTACCTCCATGGGAAGTACTTGCACCCCGAGCCTGGCCTGCCTGTGTGTCCACCAGTTTGAATGCAACCACAAACATTAGGAAGGTTTCCCATATAAAGAACAGACCATATTGTGGTGCAGGTATTTAGACGACATCTTGCTTGTCTGGACGGGTGAGGGTGACACTGCCCTCGTATTTGTACAGTGGGCTAATGCATGTGACCCCGTTTTTCCGATTTTACCCACACTTGGAGCAAGAAGTGAATTACTGAACTTTTTTTTTTTTTAGAGTTTTATATAGCGCGAACTAGACCCGAAGATATCGGGTATCAGAGTGCACATAGCACCAGTTTCGTTACATGAGGACACATTCATTTTTGTTAGGCACGGAGAGATTACGTGATTTACCCAGAATCACAGGATGTTGAGCGTCGTTGCCGAGACTCGAACCTGGTTCCCCTGCTTCAACGTCGACCGCTCTAGCCGTAAGGCTACATCCTCTCCCCATCCTCTACTTGATATAGAGATGAAAGCTGGGAGGTGTAACAGCAAGGTTTTTGAAAAACCAACAGACACAAATGGTCTCCTCCGGTATGATATTTTTCACCTGCGTCCCTCTGAGAGAATTTGCCCATTGGAAAATACGTGTGCGTACACAGCAATTGTTCAGACATTAACATCTTTGCTGAAAAGGCCACAGCTCTTACAAACAAGCAGTTCACCTACATCCAAGGTAAATCACAAGAAAGGCATGTTAAAGAACACTTAATATTAATAGAGTCCCTCCTTTAGAACCATCCTAGACCACTCTCAGATACTTGCATCACTTTTTACTCCACAGTGTCTTAATACAGTAAAGAAAATTGTTTCAAAGACACTGCCGCATCCTACAAAATAAAGACAGTACTTGGTTGCCACCTCTGTTCTCTTCTCAGCAAGGTAGAAGCATCAGAGACAGATTGGTACATATCAAAATTGATTTATCATGCACCAACAGTCCCAAATACATGTGTATTTACCACTAGTCACAGGGCACCACCCATGTGGGAAATGCTCATTATGCCAGTTCGCCACCGCTACCAGAGAGATTGATATGGGAACAAACCATCCATGGATTATTAAATGCCACACTAATTGCAACAGCAATAATGTGATCTATATGGTCACCTGCCGAGCAGATATATAGGAATGACATAAATGAAGGTGCGCAATACGATCAATGAGCAACGCAGTACAATACGATGCAAGAGGAATGCAACCAAAATGACAAATCACTGCCTTAAAATGAACCACTCAGAAAACCAGCTTAAATGGGTAGTACTTGAAAAGGTCATTTCCAGTCCACACATCAGAATTTTACCATCTACGTATCCATATTGATGAACTCAATGACAGCATACCTTGGCAACAAATAACCAGATGAGTCTTCTCTCTGCACATTTCAGAGACTTCCTTTTTGTGTGAAAATATAACACTACTATCAGAGTCTCAAGACAACTCACCTCATCCCCAAATACCTAGCTGATGTCAAACTTATGCTTTAATCAATCAATCAATAACTTTATTTCGCATTTAAAGATAAAATGCATACAAGTACATAGAGTAAAATTCACTTCATACGTATAAACGATACAATTATTACAGTATAATCCATGATCATTTACACTATGTAAAATAATTGGATTATTTAAAAACATGATCATTTGGCTTAAGTAAAATGATAAGATTCTTTAAAAACAAGGTATCACCAATTTTCTATTATCACTAAATTATCTATGGTACTTAATATCAACCACCTTAAGTAAAAAATAAAAAAAAATTAGGATAAATCTAAAAAACAGATTTTGCCAAAATTACATTGCAAGGTACAGCAGTAGCGTCACAATCTATATAAGTCAAAATTCTGACAACACGGGATTTAAGAGAATAAAATGCCCTATCTTGTTTAGATTTAATTAAGAATCTTACAAGATACTACATATTCAGAGCAAAACTATTCATGGTTAGTCCTTGTACTAGAGTCATCAAAATACCCCCCACTCTAAATTGTTAATATGTTTACGGCCCCACGAGTTTTTACAGCTGCCAGTAAATAAGAGGCAGTAACAAAGCATACAAATGGGGTTTCAAGTTGTTGAAGAACAAATAATGCCTCCTTAGAATAACGCAGATTTCATTTTTGCAGCAATGGGATAATAAACTTCTTTTGTTCTGTGGCATAAATGAACAAAAAAATATTATGTCAAAGTAGATTGTTTTGACTTTCTATCACAGGGACACAGGGAGAGGTGACTCCGCGAAAATACATTTGAAGGGTGTCCCAGAATTAATGGTATGTAGTTCAAACGAAATCTCATCAAAATGAAACGATGCCGGGAGTTCTCTACAAAGGAGAGGTATGAGAGGGAGCCATGTTGTGCTACCGGTAAATCCTGATATAACAATACTGTACTTTTCCCTTTATATCTTTCCCATCTGTCCCTAGTGCTTTATGCCATGAAAATGTCTTTCAGCTTGTTTTTAGAAAACCTTTTGCACAGTGTTGGTGTAGCATACAAGTCCTCCAAACCCAATGAAATAAAGGATTCTCTGATGTAAGACAACCACTGAATTTTAAGGGCATAGTCTAACTTCATAGTATCTCTTAAAATCAATTGATTTAGTGGTACCGTATTTCGTTTCCAGATTGATAGCCACAGTAAAAGCGGAGCCATTTTAATCGTATCACAGATAAAAGGGAAATCTAATTCTTTATGAAATATAAAATTTGAGCAGGTTCCTGGGACAGACAATAATCTTTTCACGAATTTGTCTTCCATCACTTGGAGACCCGCCACATCTGCTGACCCCCAAATTTGTGACCCATATGTTGCTATTGATCTTGCTTTCGCGAGATAGATTTTGGCCATTTCTTGAATAGGTTTGCCTCTCAGTTTTTATGAGAATCTAAAAGTTGCCGCTATACTCTTGCCTAGGTGATTTATTCTATTTTGGATCATCCCTTTCCATTTCAGTTTGGAATCAAACACTACACAGAGATAGGTAAATTGTTCTACTTGTTCGATTTTTTTCCATCTAGGTGAAATCTTAACACCTTCTTTGTGTTTCCACCTATAGTCATAACAAAGGATTTCTTTTTATTAACCTGAAGGTCCAGGTCGGCCATAAAGGCTGCATATCGTTCTATAAGCTTTTGAAGAGCCCGGGGAGTTCGAGCCAATAGAACCGCGTTGTCCGCATATAACAGGATCGGAAGGGGAATTTACACTGCCCTTGGGGAATCTGTAGTCTTTACAATCAGGGCCTCGTTCAATTTGTTTGTGTAAAGAGCAAATAGAAAGGGGGCAAGTATGCAGCCCTGTCTGACTCCTTTCTCTATTTTGAATGGTCTGGTACACTCCCCATCGATCCCGTAGCGGATTAAGGCTGTTGCGCCTGTATAAAGTTGTCTTATAAAATCAGTTATTGGATGCCCTACTCCCTTGGCCTCCATGATGATCCACAGTTTGCTATGTGATACACAATCAAATGCTGCAGACAGGTCCATAAATGCCATGTATAAATGGCCTGTCTTTGCGATTGTATATTTTGCCGCTATTAAAGTCAGGTTCAGGCATTGATCGAGGGTTCCCCTCCCCTTCCTAAAACCATACTGAACTTTGGCCAGAATCTTCTTTTCCTCAACCCAGTTCTCGAGCCTGTTCAGTAGAACCCGGCGCATGAATTTTGCCGTACTGTCTATCAATGATATGGGGTGGTAATTAGCTGGGTTAGACGCTTCCTCTTTTTTATAGACTGGTATTATTAATGATTGCTTCCATGAGGGTAGTGGCCCTTTTTTGGCTACCGAATTAAAAACAATCGTCAGTAGGGGGGGGCCATAATAATAAATTAGCAAGGAAAACATCCACCGGAATCCCATCTGGGCCTGCAGCTTTCAAGGAGGAGGACTGAGAAAGAGCAAGCTCTATTTCTTCTAGATTAAATTGCATAAATGTTTTATGCTTAAGAGGGCAGATTACCTCCTTTGGTAGGGGATTTTCAACCTTCTGAAATATAGCTTGGAAATGGGCAACCAATTTTCCTCACTTATATGTACATCAGGGGATGGTCCCTCCTTATCCTTCGATAACGGAGAATTAATCACCGTCCAAAATGCTTTGCTTTCATTCTGAAGGGAAGCTTGCTTTAAATTATTCCATGCCTCGGCCTTTAATTGCTTCAGCTTATTTATTCTGGCCAGTTTATAATTTAACCTTAAGGTTCGAATCCTTTCTTTTTCCCTAGGTTGAGTTTTTAAGGCTTTACGTAGGTTTGCTGATGCTTCCGAGCAGGTTTTGTCGAACCAGCGAGGTTGGACAACCGTGTGGGCAAGCCTTGGGCAGGTTAGGTGTAATTTTAAGTCTGCTAGGATCCCTCCAAACTCTTCAACTACCACTATATCTTTGGCCATGGGACCTAAGCAGAGCAGGACATCATTATATTTAGAGGCTATGATCTTGGTGATTAGGGTAGCCTCATCAACTTTATCCCACTTTAATGTATAACCATTTTTCCTTGCAAGGATGGGTTTAGGAGCAAATTTTCTATCCTTTTTATCACCATCCCTCCAGGCCACAGAGCATGCGAGCATAGCATGGTCACTAAGCTCTGTCATTTTAACCTTAACCTTAATGATGCTGTTTCTGAACTTGTCACATGTAATTACATAATCAATTGTGGACATGTGATCTGATCTTTGATAGGTAGGAGCAAATTGTAGGGTGGGAACCATTAAGGTAGTCTCTAAAATGAACTCATTCCTAGGCTCTAACTGATAGGTCATCAATAGAGAGTTTAGGGTGTTTCCATATAGTGAGTGCATAAAATGGGTTATATGGTCTCCTTTGTGGTTCACTATCCCACAAAATCTCGGTTCGTCCCTTGGACACTTTCTTATGTTAAAATTGCCAACCCAGATAAGTTGCAAAGGATTCGGGTAACATGAATTAAATTCTCTATAGTCCTATCTAAGGACTATATCACTAATAGTGGGATTTCCAAAGTTGTTGTTATAATAATGTATTAACATTAAATCCCAATTATTATACCCTTTTATTAATAAAATATGGAAATAAGGAGAATTATTCCAAAATGTCAAAACTTTAAACGTGATAGTGTTTGCTAGCATGGTAAGGATGCCCCCCCCTTAGCTCTACCCCTTTAGATGGCAGAGCTGGGGTATGAAATGACCGGAAGCCGTTTAAATAAATAGGTTCCACTTCTCATGTTCACTGGACACATACGATCTGGAAATTTGATAGTTCTTGGAGCCACTCTTTATTGCTCTTTTTATTATTATATCCTGTGATATTCCAAGAAAGAAAGGTATAGTACTGATTATTTCCCTCTGTTACAGCTATTTCTGTCCCATTACTAGGTGCAGTTATCTCCGTCTCATTGCTGGGTGCATCCGTTGGTGCAGTTCTAAAGCTCATAACCACTGAATCCATAGTAATGTCACTGGTTTGACACTTACTAAGTCTCTCCTGCAACACTCCGAGGGGCTAGATGGGGTGACTAATGAGGTGGGGCTCACAAGTCAATCACAGGCATCCTAATGGAAGAAATCTATTTGAGATGGGGATAGCTGGATTTTCTCTCAAAATATGCTAATTCCTAGCCATAAGGGGGCCATATCTGTCCTGTTTAGTTGTGGTCTTGGGTTACGACTTGGTCTATAAAAAAAATCCAAGGGGCAAAGGGTATATCTGAGACTCTGCAGTAGGGGCTGGGGGAAGTTGTGCTAATAAATCTCCCACTATCTTAGGGTTATCGAAGTTAGGAACAATACAGTCGCCATTGCAGGTCTTAGGTGAACGGCCTATCTAAGGTGTTCTCCTAGCCATAATCAGATGGTGTTGGATGTAGTGCCCTATCCTCACGTGCTTGGTTAGCCAGTGTTGCGCTTTATTCACGAGTTGGTCAGTGGATTCTTGGTGTGTCGTCTTTAAGACTGGAGAAAACAAAAAAGTCCCTAACCTATACACAAGAAAATGTGTGGATCATGTGTTGAAAAACAGGCTATAAAATACCATAGACAACAAATTCAGAATGCAGTGGATATCAATTAAAAACAAAAGATAAAAAGATACATAAAAACAATATACAAACTTATATGTCAGCAAAAAATGTAATAAAATTTAGACAATACTATTGCATATAGATTTATGCTCTGATTCAGAAGGTTAATAATCTGTTACTACTAGCCATGGAGGACGATATCATTTGTACAGAAGAATACAACTTTCTTAAAAATACAGATCCTATGATTCCGGCTCTCTATGGTCTGCCCAAAGTTCATAAGGACATGAATAACCCCCCTATGAGACCCATAGTTTCGTGCATTAACTCCCTTACCGAACCACTAAGCAAATATGTTGATGTTTTCCTCCAACCTTTGGTCACTCAACAAAAAAGCTTATATTAAGGATAACACATCCATGATCAAGAAGATTGAGAATCTCCAATATGACACAGAGACCAAATGGCTTGTCACCTTAGACATTGAAGCTCGCTACACAAACATACCACAGGATGATACAATACAAATGGTAAAGGACCTCTTGAGCAATGATGAGGGTGACTTATCATCACATGCGACCTTCATCACTGAATGTGTAGAGATTATACTAAAAAATAACATCTTTCTGTTCACCACTGACTTTTTTAAACAAGTCAAGGGGACCAGCATGGGAGCAACCTGTGCTCCGAGCCTGGCTTGTTTATACGTTGCTATGTTTGAGGATAGACACATTTTCAATATATCGGCTCCTTTTCATGAAAACATTTCCAATTGGTCCAGATATATTGACGATGTCTTTTTCCTTTGGAAGGGGACTGAGTTCATTGAATGGCTTAATTTAGGTGATGCCAATCTGCAATTTACATCGTCTATCAATAAGAACTGTTGCGATTTTTTAGATATAAAGATAAAAAATGAGAATGGTCGATTACAAGTTGAACTTTTCACCAAGCCCAAAGATAGTAACACCATGTTACATTACAATAGTAATCATCCAGCATGCCAGAAGGATAATATCCCATTCGGCCAGTTCCTTAGAGTGAGACGGAATTGTACTAATATTAAGGATTTTAATCTACACGCTGACATACTTACCAAAAAATTCTTAGATAGAGGTTACCCAAAGAATCTGGTAAAACGAGCATACAAAAGGGCAAAATATTACAACAGAGAGTCACTTTTTGAAAATAAAACAGACAACTTAGACTCGCAGAAATTGCCTTTAATCTTTGTAACCAACTTTAGTAACATCAGTAATAAAATCAAGAACATCATAAATAGGAATTGGCATTTAGTTAATGCACAAAGTAAAGTAAGATTGGATAAACCGATGTTTTAATTTAGGTGGAATCGGACAATTAGGAACTGTCTTGTCCATACCTATAGGAGTGTTAATGACAGTCAACAACTGAGTATCACTAATACCCCTTTGCCTACTGGCACTTTTCCTTGCAGTTCTTGTAACAACTGTAACAATATCATCAAAGGACCTGTGATTGTTCACAATGGCGTGACTCATACCTTTAAAAATTTCACTACCTGTCGAACAAAGAATCTTATCTATTTACTTTTATGTCCCTGTAACCAGGGTTACATTGGAGAGCCATCAAGAGAAATTAGAATAAGAATAACTGAACACAAATCCGCTATACGTACCAATAAAATAACTGCTCCATTGTTGGAGCACTGGATTGAAAAGTGCCAAAAAATTGAAGACTTAAGATGGTGTGTTATGGAAATTATCCTAATGAATGCCTGAGGAGGCGATCATACGATGAAAAGAAAAAAACTTGAACAATTTTATATGTCCAAATTTAACACATTCAGGAAGGGACTCAATAGTAAAGAAGACTGGGCAAAAACTAATCTAATCACTATTTCAAATGTGATTGGTGAGACTGTACTAAATAACTTTAGTTTGGTCAGTATAACAAATATAGTCTCTGAAAACTGTGATAAACGATGTGGTCCCAATACATTGTCCCAAAATTTGATTTATTACCAATCTGGAATCATTCCCATTAACAACGTTAATAGCCTAGGGAGGTTCTGTCCTCCTCCTGGTTGACCATTTCAAGATGGTCGCCGTGATCCTTATACAACACATGAGACAATAAGCAAGGTCTCTTTTTCCTGCCTGTTATATCATGAAGTATGTTTCTTTAATAAAAGCTTATTGTAAGACTAATTGATTTTAAATTTAAAAAATAACTACTGCGGAGATATTTTACTATTACGTTGCCAGGTAATACTCCAAGATGGCCACCGTATTCGTAATGGACACGCATAACAATATTAGATTTTTCTTCGTCTAAAATCGGCGGTTTTTAATTAGTGTTGTTCATAGGACTTAAGTACAAATTTAATTTTGTTTCCTTTTTATATGTCTTAATTTTGTTGACGATAGCTTATCACGTGACCTTGGCATAGCGTATTTAAACGTCATCCGGGACAGTTCTATTAAGTATCCTGACCCGGAAGACGTTCGTTTGGAGCAGGGAGGCCATAGATCTCACATCGGGTAAGAGTTGCGAGTTGTAAACTTATGTTGAGTGTTGATTAGTAAACGGAGCAGTGGGGACGTAATAAAATCTGCTCAAGCATGAGTTATAGTGCAAACGTCCGACCCCCTTTATGTATTCTCTCTTTTTTTAATTTATCGCTCTAATAAGGGTGGTTAAATGCCACGAGTACCTGGAGATGTTGTGTTTTATATGCGGCACTCAAATATAGTGATCTCATAACAAAAAATTATGACAATTAAATACGGATCGTAATGCAGGCTTGGACATGTTTAGTATTTTCAAGCAGTAAGACTTTCGCATTTTTGGGGGTTACAATGTTACAAGAACTATAGTTAGTTACTTGTAGATACATCACAGTAACCCGGTGGTACGCAACCCCGTTTGCTTATAATCTGGTAGATTAAGCTGGTATCAATCGTTTATACGATAATGCCCATATTGAAGGCATCTCATGGTAATGTTTAAATAATACTAAACTGGCGAAATAGTGTCCGTAAATTCATGGACCTAAAGGTTATCAGTCATTACAGCCTCCATATTACTCTTGAGGTATCACTTACTGGGGGCCCAAATTTAACATTTATATCAAGGCGAATCTTATTACGCATCTAAAGACCCCTCAGGAATTTATTTTATATGGTAGGAACACGTGAATAATCCTTAAGAGAAGATAATTATTCCTAAAAAGTTGACTATTAGTACGATGTGGATATATGACCTTAACGAGTGAAACTATGTTCTTCTTTTTTAATATTACAGATTTTACCCTCAATGTCTTATTATTGCCAAGCAACCTAACCAGGTAATTAATTAGCTTAGACAAACATTGATGAACACCAACTGTTGCCAAAATTTTAATTTAGTTATGTTGATATTAAAAACCCATCTGTTTTTCTATCCAGCATCGTCAATTAATGAAAACGACGATTCTTAAATTAAAAAAGCCAAAATCACGGCGCACTGGTTATGCTAAGTACTGACCAGTTTGTACATGGTAAGTCCTTTTCTTTTGAAAATGAACCCTTGGGGATAAAAAGGTTAATATTAATAATAAACTGACCCTGTATCTCCTTTGTAATTTCCTACGGTCTCAATTTTAATACGATTCACGTCTCTTTCATCGGTGGCTCCAACGAACACAAACAAAATAATTATTTACCAATATAAAGGTATGCCACAAGAGTTTTTGACTTAAAATATAGAAATAAGTCACCCCAAATAACTCTTTTTAAATGCAATTTTTTGCTTTACTTTAGGTTATTCCTTTTTCTAAACCATACGGAAGAGAGTCCTCCTTCTGTTTCTATCGAGTAACATAAAACCCTCGATATATTGAAATTTTATTTAGGTAGGTTGTAGCAATATCCTTTTTCTCTTTCTACAACCTTTGGATCTGGTGTTGTTTAACCTGCACTGTAGCTTATTGACTTTATTCAACTGGCTTATCTCAATAAGTGTAAAGTGTACCATTAGACAAGATAAATGCTTTAAGCAATTGTTTATTGGTAATAGATATCTATTTTTAATAAATTGTTATTGTTTTTAGAAAACTCTGTCCTGAAGAAGGTGAAGGAGTTACATCTCACCGAAACGCCGCATCGACCTTTTTGTAGTTTTCTTGTGATGTATAAATTGTATCCATAAGAATTAACAATAATGTACTTCAAGTATGAGATGTTTTTAAATCTATTGCAATTGTATTGTCTAACTTTTATTACATTTTTTGCTGACATATAAGTTTGTATATTGTTTTTATGTATCTTTTTGTCTTTTGTTTTTAATTGATATCCACTGCATTCTGAATTTGTTGTCTATGGTATTTTATAGCCTGTTTTTCAACACATGATCCACACATTTTCTTGTGTATAGATTAGGGACTTTTTTTGTTTCCTTTGGTACTACCCCGTCCCTTTTCTGAGCATTAGGGTACCTCCCTCTTCTTTTATTGTCTTTAGGACTGGGGCATTAACCAATATTAGAACAAGAGGGCAGGCAGCCGGAGGAAGTTGTATTGCCTGATGAATAGCTCCCCCCCCCCATGTGCTGAAAAATAAGGCTCAGGGACTGATCACTAATCGGGGGGTTCCTTTCACTCTGGACAGGTCTGGCATCTATACCCTCAGAGATTCTTTGACTGATAGGGAAATTTACCTCGGGCGTGGCTAGAGCCCCTGAACCACTGTTACTTTTTTATACATCCCCACCCATTACCTCTGTGCTCTGTACAATTGGCAATGCCACCATGGTAGAGTGACTCTTAGTGGTGCCTGGCCCTTGTTTCCCCTGGTTACTCATATTGGGTTCAGATGCAATCATTGGTACATTTGAGATGGAATTATGTTGAGGATGGCTTAGTTTGCATTTGCCTCTAGATTTCTCAAAACAAGTGAGCCATTTTCCATTATCTCTTGAATCTTTAACTCGATAGAGCTAAACGTTGCCTTATGGGTGGTAAAATTAAACTCAGTTTATCCAATAAAATGTCTGTGTGTGAGGAGGACTGTGAAAATTCCTGAGTTTCAGTCTGAGGTTTTGAAATGGTCTGAATGGGCGAGATCTTTCTTAGTCTCTTTGATTTCTTAAGTGGGAATTCTTTTGGAGGACCTATTTTCCTTTTACCAAGTGTATCTTGTTATGGTGGGTTAAAACCCCACCTGAAGGGTAGATGGAAGGAACTACATCTCCATGAGGTACACTAGGAACATCGCTGATGCCTTGGTTCCCTTGTGGGCTGCTATCAATAGTGTTACTCGATGTATTAGCACTGGTCAAAGTTCCTCCACCACCAAGAGATAGCCTCCTTTCGGTCAATGCGACCTCCTTGGAGACAGCAGTGGTAGCTTTCGCCAATAAAAGAGTCAAGTGTAGTCATAGTTACTGTTAGAAATGGGATTTCTGGTTGGCTAAGGCTTGCGCCAAAGCCAAGCAGAAACCACCACTCTAGTCAGGGCAAGAGAGTTACAC
Source organism: Calotriton arnoldi (assembly GCA_963921515.1). Classification (NCBI taxonomy): domain Eukaryota; kingdom Metazoa; phylum Chordata; class Amphibia; order Caudata; family Salamandridae; genus Calotriton; species Calotriton arnoldi. The sequence continues at coordinate 534,551 of CAWUFW010002595.1, forward strand.
ACCCAAGATAACCCCTGCTCACCCCCTTGGTAGCTTGGCACGAGCAGTCAGGCTTATCCCGGAGGCAATGTGTAAAGCGTTTGCGCAACACACACCCAGCACAACACCCAAGGCACACTACAAAAGGAACTCCACACAAGGGTATATCAAAAATAGCCTTTGTATTCTCATAATACATTAGAATAGTAAACACATATATACATGCGCCATCTGGCAATAGGTACTATCTACAAGGGATTATTTACACATGACAGGGCCACGTGGGCCGCTGTCAGAACCATCACTGAGTGAACATATCACAAATGTAGGACATATCACGTACAACCAGTAATCACTGGCAACCACTGCACTCAGCATCCGTCTGTAACATAAACCATATTATGTACAGCATCACATTAGGCGCAAAACCTTGTGCGCCAACCTCACCAGCATAAACCATAATATGCAACACAACCTCATAATCATAAAACACATTTAGAGGTATCAAACAGGGTGCGTAAATCATGCTACATACATTACATTTCCTAGCACCCTATAAAGCACATTTAGGAAATACTCTCAGGGGAAATAGCTCACAACCTAAACGCATTAGGTAATAATAAAATCACAAGCATAATATACTATGCAAAACCTCATGATCATGAACCACACTTAGAGGTATAACACCGGGTGCGTAAACCATAATATAGGACTCACATTTCCTAGCACCCAAAATCACCTTAGCACCTCACTGAGATCAGGGCCTGGCGCCCTATAAACCTAACTGTCCCCCTGGCCAACTGGCCATCTCTAAAGGGGCTCAAATGCCCTATGTCCCAAAGTCAGGGCGCGCTGCAAGGGCAGCGAAAGTCAAGGGTGCGCCATCTGCGCAGGCCTAAACGGTGCAGCTGGCACTAAGTGCTGCGCAGCTGTGAAAGGCAGGGGCGCAGGAGTGCATCTCACTCCTAACTTCAACAGGTCCCCTAAAGCAAAGAGAAAGACCTAAACGGTGCAGCTGCCCCCTACTTGCTGGGCAGCTGGGAATGTTAAAATGAGGCCTGGGCCCTCAATGGTCCTAGAAACAAATGTGCAAAACGTGGGAGCCACACAGGGCTCAGTAAATAGGTCATACCCCCAAAGAACAGCGGCCTAAACGATGCAGCTGGCACTAAGTGCTGCGCAGCTGTGAAGCTCACTGGCACTCACTGTGCCTCTGGTCCCTCTCAGGGACTCTCTCTCATTTGTGCCCAGTTCGTGGCACTTTGTATAAAGGAGGGGTGCCTGGCACCTCTGTGCCCTCTGGACCCCAGGTAGCACTACAACATATGCCACCATCTTTGGGGCGGCCCGCTCTCTGGCGGGACCGCCCAGGCGCCGACAATGCGCCTCGATCTGCCCCCTAGACCCGGGGCCCTCTGGGGCTCTTTGAGGCCCTAAAAGAACTTGCCCCCAAGCGTTGGAGCCATACTAGGCTCTGAAACAATTTCTCATCGTTGCAGTTGCCCACTGTCAAGCGGGGCAACTGTGATCATGGCAAGAGAGGCCCGGCACTACTGTGCTCTCGGGCCCCCCACGGGCTTTTAAATAACTTTGCCCCCCTCGTTGGAGCGGCCCGCAACGGCGGGACCGCTCCAGAAATAAGGCAGGGATAGCACTGTGCCTCGAATAGGCACGCACAGAGAACCACCACGGAGCCCTACTCACCGGCTCCCATGGTGGGCTGCTCCGGTCTCCTCGCTGGTGGAAGGAAGGCCCCGGGGAGGCATGCATCGAGAGGGCCCCCACTGGGGCCCTTAAAATAAATTTGCCCCATCGTTGGAGCGGCCCGCAACGGCGGGTCCGCTCAGGACATAGGCCGGGGCACGGTGTCTGCATCTGGCCTTCCCCCCAGCCGTCTCACTCACCGGACTGCGGGCAGGACTCTGCTGGCTCTGTCCATCGCCACTCGGGGCTCTGCTTCAGTGCGGGGCCGGCGTGCTCCTGGACGGCGGGCGGGGCTCTCTCAGCTTACGAGAGCCCCGCAAAGACTTGCCGGCTGCTACTCTTCACCCGGGCCCCTCCTGGGACCCGGGACTCACTGCACCGCCCGCAACTCTGCACGGCTTCACCCGGGCCCTCCCAGGGGACCCGGGACTTCTCTGTGGAGCCCTCGAGGCTCCGGTCCGGTCTCTGGCGGCGGGGCGGGACTTCCTCTCCCCACTCCGCCCATGTCCCAGGCAGACGTGCCTGACTTCCTGGTCGCGCTGCAGCGGCCGGGAACTGATTTCTTCGGCGGTAATGAGGGGTAGGCTCCCTCCAGAGTTAAGATATAAAGCAGGGTGGGCTCCTGCTCAGTAAATAAACCTACCACGGACAATGAGGGGTAGGCTCCCTCTCCATTTAGACTGCAAAGCGGGGTGGGCTCCCGCCATTTTAAATACTCGGGAAGCGGGGGAATCCCCTCGCTGGGATTCCCTCGATCAGCAGCTCCGCGCTGCGAAACCCACGCTCCAGCGCTCCTCTCTCAAGGGGAAAATTTAAGATAAAGCGCTCCCAAGCGCTTAGAAGCAGGCAAAGGTCCTGCAGGCAAAATAATAAAATACAAGGGTCCCACAAAGGTTTTCCAGGTCCAGGGGCAAGGCAGGGCCCAGGGAGGCTAGCCCTCCTGGCAGCCCCCCTGGGCCCCAGCAGCAGCACGCCCCTGGCAGATTCGAGTACAGGAACAAGAGAGTTTTCATGGGGTCACAGCCCCCTCTTTTATACACCCTTTTCCTTTGTCTAAAGGTGTAGGGTGTAGGGAAAACCAGATGCAACTGGTTTGGGGGGAGCTTTGGAGCACTTTGTTTTGCTCAGCTCCTCTCTCCTTTCACAGGACAGGCTAGGGACATCAGACGCACCACAGGAGGTGGAGCCAGCATTGTAGAGGGAAGGCACAGTCCTATTCAGGTCCTTGGTGCAACTCCTCCCACCACTCTCAGCTCAGGTGTCCCATTCAGCCTAGCGCTGACTCACCCTGCCCCTCCTGCAGCCACACACACCTCCCAGCTCCTGTCACTCACAGAGCCAGACATGTAATCCACATCAGGCAGGCAGACACAGAGCACACATAAATGCCAACTTCTAGAAGTGGCATTTCTACACCAGTCACAAGAAATCTGCGCACACCATTGCGCAGCATTTATTCTCACGAATTCAGGCATACTAGACTTGACCATGCTGCACCTCTCATAACAGGAATTACCACTGACACACTCATCCTCAATGCATTCCTATGGGCGGCAGGTCAATCTCACTAAATGGGCACAGTGCGCGCACGCACTTGGCACTGGACCACAGTGTCCAAGTGCCCAGAGGTCTAAAACTACTAACACCAAGTTCCATATAAGGCAAAAGTTCAGGGGTGAACCTGCCAAAAAGGGCCAGGTCCAACACAACCCCCTTCCAGCCAAAACGCAGGGTAGACCAATCACCACCGTGATGGGCTTCCCTGCTTGGGGCGATAGAACACGGACACAGGCCCGCACGGCAGGGACACCCTCCGGTTCTACGCCACCCTGAAACTCTGGAGAAAAGAAAAAAAACAAAGGAAAAAAAAAATTCAGGATCAACTATGCTATCCTACGGGTACTCTTCTAGTTGTTCATGGCCAGTACCAGGACCTAGGCCACCCAGATGCCACTGGTCCTTGTCAATCCACAGAGTGGGGGGCAGTAACCCCTGGCATACAATAGCCATTCTCCACTCTCCCTCTCAGTGTAGTTCCAAACTACCACTGATCCTCCAGCCTAGGGTCCGCACCCTCAGGCTGACCAGAGATTACGGGCAATCTCAATAAAAATAGAAGAAAACTTCTCAACAAAATGTATGCGGGTAACAATCACCGGCAATATCAAATATATTAAAAAAAAATAGGCTTGCCCGTTGTAACAATCACGGGGAATATCAATCAATAATAGAATCAAAGAACTCTCAAAAATATATGCGGGTAGTAACAATCACCGGCAATATCAATCAACAATCGAATCAAGAGAACTCTCAAAAAAATATATGCGGGTAGTAACAATCACCGGCAATATCAATAAGCTAATAGGCTTGCCCATGGTAACAATCATGGGCAATATCAATCAACAATAGAATCAACAGAACTCTCAAAAATATATGCGGGTAGTAACAATCACCGGCCATATCAATCAACAATAGAATCAAGAGAACTCTCAAAAAAATATATGCGGGTAGTAACAATCACCGGCAATATCAATAAGCAATAGGCTTGCCCATGGTAACAATCATGGGCAATATCAATCAACAATAGAATCAACAGAACTCTCAAAAATATATGCGGGTAGTAACAATCACCGGCAATATCAATAAGCAATAGGCTTGCCCATTGTAACAATCATGGGCAATATCAATCAGCAATAGGATCAAAAAAACTCTCAAAAATGTATGCTATCATAAATGCAAGTCCAGATCCGGAAACACCGGCTACTGGCTCCCCAACCCGGGGACGTACCTCTTGGGTCAGACGCCTGGAAAACCAGGACTTCACAAGGGTGACACATCCCTAGCGTGTCGTGTGACAGTCTGCCTGGCGCAGAGCTCACGACCTCCTGTCCCTCTGACAGGGCGTGAAGATGTGCCAGGACAGAAGTGGCGCACACCATGGTCAATCATTGGCGACTCAGCCCTTCTGGCTGGTCCCTGACCCACTGGTTCCCACTGGGAACTCTTTCCCCCTCTCACCCCTCAAAACTGGACCTCTGCACCCTCCCAACTGGAGCGGTACTGCCAGACACTAGAACTGCTGGAGGTCTGATTACAGGCACTCCCAGCTCACCTAAAACGGGAAAAACCACCTTGAAGAACGGTCCAACAGGACAGACTAGACCCCCTACCTGGTGCTCCCTCATGGAACCAACCAGTACTGGAAACTGAGGTGCGGGCACTTTGGGACACAGCCCAATCTCACTCCTCCTCCTGCGAGACAGGATGTGAGTCCCTACAACCGCCTCACAATAAGGGTACCCAACTGGGCTACTCTGAACCATCTTAAACCGCGAGGGTTATCGAGACACCTGCACCATTCTTCTAGGGTCACTCCCCAATGCTAGTTCCTTACAATCAAAGAACTCACACACTAACACCATTTACTCAAACGTCCAGTGCATCACAACATTCATCCACACTCCCCCCATAAGACTGGTGAGACAGCATCTTACTGCCCCTGAAACACAACCTGTACCCCTCTCAACCGGGAACTAGGTACCATACTATGGGAACCGGGAATGGGACTTCCTACACTGGACTACATATTGCTGCCACCACTGGATCCCACCCATCTGGGGATTCCAGAAAACTTACACTGCAACAAGAACACATATTTCAAAAATGAAATAACACTTAAAAAAAAATCTTAGACCAATAATCCCCAACATGTGACTATCTAAAATGCAGAGTTTTGTAGTGCAGCCAGTTGTCGCTGCGGTACTGCGCAAACGCAAGTCCTATCCCACCGCTGATCCACCAATGTTAGAAATGGGATTTCTGGTTGGCTAAGGCTTGCGCCAAAGCCAAGCAGAAACCACCACTCTAGTCAGGGCAAGAGAGTTACACACCCAAGATAACCCCTGCTCACCCCCTTGGTAGCTTGGCACGAGCAGTCAGGCTTATCCCGGAGGCAATGTGTAAAGCGTTTGCGCAACACACACCCAGCACAACACCCAAGGCACACTACAAAAGGAACTCCACACAAGGGTATATCAAAAATAGCCTTTGTATTCTCATAATACATTAGAATAGTAAACACATATATACATGCGCCATCTGGCAATAGGTACTATCTACAAGGGATTATTTACACATGACAGGGCCACGTGGGCCGCTGTCAGAACCATCACTGAGTGAACATATCACAAATGTAGGACATATCACGTACAACCAGTAATCACTGGCAACCACTGCACTCAGCATCCGTCTGTAACATAAACCATATTATGTACAGCATCACATTAGGCGCAAAACCTTGTGCGCCAACCTCACCAGCATAAACCATAATATGCAACACAACCTCATAATCATAAAACACATTTAGAGGTATCAAACAGGGTGCGTAAATCATGCTACATACATTACATTTCCTAGCACCCTATAAAGCACATTTAGGAAATACTCTCAGGGGGAAATAGCTCACAACCTAAACGCATTAGGTAATAATAAAATCACAAGCATAATATACTATGCAAAACCTCATGATCATGAACCACACTTAGAGGTATAACACAGGGTGCGTAAACCATAATATAGGACTCACATTTCCTAGCACCCAAAATCACCTTAGCACCTCACTGAGATCAGGGCCTGGCGCCCTATAAACCTAACTGTCCCCCTGGCCAACTGGCCATCTCTAAAGGGGCTCAAATGCCCTATGTCCCAAAGTCAGGGCGCGCTGCAAGGGCAGCGAAAGTCAAGGGTGCGCCATCTGCGCAGGCCTAAACGGTGCAGCTGGCACTAAGTGCTGCGCAGCTGTGAAAGTCAGGGGCGCAGGAGTGCATCTCACTCCTAACTTCAACAGGTCCCCTAAAGCAAAGAGAAAGACCTAAACGGTGCAGCTGCCCCCTACTTGCTGGGCAGCTGGGAATGTTAAAATGAGGCATGGGCCCTCAATGGTCCTAGAAACAAATGTGCAAAACGTGGGAGCCACACGGGGCTCAGTAAATAGGTCATACCCCCAAAGAACAGCGGCCTAAACGATGCAGCTGGCACTAAGTGCTGCGCAGCTGTGAAGCTCACTGGCACTCACTGTGCCTCTGGTCCCTCTCAGGGACTCTCTCTCATTTGTGCCCAGTTCGTGGCACTTTGTATAAAGGAGGGGTGCCTGGCACCTCTGTGCCCTCTGGACCCCAGGTAGCACTACAACATATGCCACCATCTTTGGGGCGGCCCGCTCTCTGGCGGGACCGCCCAGGCGCCGACAATGCGCCTCGATCTGCCCCCCTAGACCCGGGGCCCTCTGGGGCTCTTTGAGGCCCTAAAAGAACTTGCCCCCAAGCGTTGGAGCCATACTAGGCTCTGAAACAATTTCTCATCGTTGCAGTTGCCCACTGTCAAGCGGGGCAACTGTGATCATGGCAAGAGAGGCCCGGCACTACTGTGCTCTCGGGCCCCCCCCACGGGCTTTTAAATAACTTTGCCCCACCTCGTTGGAGCGGCCCGCAACGGCGGGACCGCTCCAGAAATAAGGCAGTGATAGCACTGTGCCTCGAATAGGCACGCACAGAGAACCACCACGGAGCCCTACTCACCGGCTCCCATGGTGGGCTGCTCCGGTCTCCTTGCTGGTGGAAGGAAGGCCCCGGGGAGGCATGCATCGAGAGGGCCCCCACTGGGGCCCTTAAAATAAATTTGCCCCATCGTTGGAGCGGCCCGCAACGGCGGGTCCGCTCAGGACATAGGCCGGGGCACGGTGTCTGCATCTGGCCTTCCCCCAGCCGTCTCACTCACCGGACTGCGGGCAGGACTCTGCTGGCTCTGTCCATCGCCACTCGGGGCTCTGCTTCAGTGCGGGGCCGGCGTGCTCCTGGACGGCGGGCGGGGCTCTCTCAGCTTACGAGAGCCCCGCAAAGACTTGCCGGCTGCTACTCTTCACCCGGGCCCCTCCTGGGACCCGGGACTCACTGCACCGCCCGCAACTCTGCACGGCTTCACCCGGGCCCTCCCAGGGGACCCGGGACTTCTCTGTGGAGCCCTCGAGGCTCCGGTCCGGTCTCTGGCGGCGGGGCGGGACTTCCTCTCCCCACTCCGCCCATGTCCCAGGCAGACGTGCCTGACTTCCTGGTCGCGCTGCAGCGGCCGGGAACTGATTTCTTCGGCGGTAATGAGGGGTAGGCTCCCTCCAGAGTTAAGATATAAAGCAGGGTGGGCTCCTGCTCAGTAAATAAACCTACCACGGACAATGAGGGGTAGGCTCCCTCTCCATTTAGACTGCAAAGCGGGGTGGGCTCCCGCCATTTTAAATACTCGGGAAGCGGGGGAATCCCCTCGCTGGGATTCCCTCGATCAGCAGCTCCGCGCTGCGAAACCCACGCTCCAGCGCTCCTCTCTCAAGGGGAAAATTTAAGATAAAGCGCTCCCAAGCGCTTAGAAGCAGGCAAAGGTCCTGCAGGCAAAATAATATAATACAAGGGTCCCACAAAGGTTTTCCAGGTCCAGGGGCAAGGCAGGGCCCAGGGAGGCTAGCCCTCCTGGCAGCCCCCCCCTGGGCCCCAGCAGCAGCACGCCCCTGGCAGATTCGAGTACAGGAACAAGAGAGTTTTCATGGGGTCACAGCCCCTCTTTTATACACCCTTTTCCTTTGTCTAAAGGTGTAGGGTGTAGGGAAAACCAGATGCAACTGGTTTGGGGGAGCTTTGGAGCACTTTGTTTTGCTCAGCTCCTCTCTCCTTTCACAGGACAGGCTAGGGACATCAGACGCACCACAGGAGGTGGAGCCAGCATTGTAGAGGGAAGGCACAGTCCTATTCAGGTCCTTGGTGCAACTCCTCCCACCACTCTCAGCTCAGGTGTCCCATTCAGCCTAGCGCTGACTCACCCTGCCCCTCCTGCAGCCACACACACCTCCCAGCTCCTGTCACTCACAGAGCCAGACATGTAATCCACATCAGGCAGGCAGACACAGAGCACACATAAATGCCAACTTCTAGAAGTGGCATTTCTACACCAGTCACAAGAAATCTGCGCACACCATTGCGCAGCATTTATTCTCACGAATTCAGGCATACTAGACTTGACCATGCTGCACCTCTCATAACAGGAATTACCACTGACACACTCATCCTCAATGCATTCCTATGGGCGGCAGGTCAATCTCACTAAATGGGCACAGTGCGCGCACGCACTTGGCACTGGACCACAGTGTCCAAGTGCCCAGAGGTCTAAAACTACTAACACCAAGTTCCATATAAGGCAAAAAGTTCAGGGGTGAACCTGCCAAAAAGGGCCAGGTCCAACAGTTACCCCTTCAGAGTCCATCCCGTTAGCCTTCTTTTTTCCCCCCATTCAGGAGCGTTTCAGGCAGCTAAGAGCCCTCGAGATCCAGACGTTAGAAGAGGGCCCAGCCGAGCCTCCCTCGGGCTCCGACGGGCATCTATGGGCCCGCCCTTGGCCTGGGCTCGGGCCACGCGAGTGCGGCATTGTTAATAAGCGCCTCTGGGTGCACAGGTAACGTGAAGGGAGCCCAGGGAGTCTGGGATTGCGAGTCCTTCCCCTGGCCCGGTCTCCATAATGCAGCATGGCAATTATGCTTATTATGACATCACATCATGATACTGACCATATTCATGGGAATTAGAGGAGACCCTGATTATTAAGCACAATAGGGCTCCGACAGTACCAACCAAGCAAATAGCCCATTATTGAAATATTCGTAGTATTCTATGCACCACTAAAACTATGATTTCATAAAAATTAGAGATTCAGACAAACTTTTACAGTAAAGTTTCATAAACTACAACAGTGTGTGGGGCTAAAAAATATCAAATCCTAACAGCCATGAAGGGAAAACATTGCACCTAGGCCTAGATATGGCCAGTAGCAGTTGACATGTTGCCTCCAATAGAAAAGGCGGTGAAGAAGTACATTTCCTGACTAGTACTACGTGACACATGGAACGCGTGATGTACACGTGCACATATATTGTCAGCCCATTTGACCACGGGCTCCCGAACAAACCGCCAAAGGAGTAGCCAGAAAATTAAAATAGCCCCCATTTTGAACTAAAGCGCTGAGGCCACCAAGCAAGTTAGGCTAGTATGCTGAACCCTCGGTAGGACAGTTTCCTTGTCTCTTCCATCCATGCATCTTTTCATTCATTATTTCATCCACCTGCTGATATCCACTATTTCACCTGTGCATTGTCATCTGCTTATGCTTTCATCCATCATTCGATCTTTTCCCATCCATCCGTCCAATCTGCCATCCATCCATCCACTCATCCACAGAATCTGCCACCAATCCACTCTGCCATCTATCCATCAACTCTGCCATTCATCCACTCTGCCATCCATCCATACATCCACTCTGCCATTGATCCATTCATCCACTCTGTGATCCAGCCATCCACTTGGATCCATCTATCCCATACACTCTGCCATCCATCCACTCTGCCATCCATGTACCCATCCACTGTCATATGCCGATATATTTTGCAATTCATCCATCAATCCCTCAACTCTGCCATGCATTATCCATCCATTCATCTGCTCTGCCATCCATCCATCCATTCATTCTGCCATGCACTTGTCCATCCATCCTTCATTAATCCACTCTGCCATCCATTCATTCATCAGCTCTTCCATCCATCCACTCTGCCACCCATCCACACTGCCAATGATCCACTCTGCCATCCATCCACTCTACCATCCATCCACTATGCCATTCATCAAACCACTCTGTCATCCATTTGTCCACTCTGCCACTGATTCATCCACTGCCATCCATCCATTTGCTCTGCCATCCATCCATTCATCCAACCATTTGCTATCGACTCGTCCATCCATCTACTCTGCCATCCATGCATCCATCCACTCTGCCATTCATCCATAAATCCATTCACTCTGCCATCCATCCATTTGTCAATTCTGCACTCTGCCACCCATCCACACATCAACTATGCCATTGATCGTCTCTGCCATCAATCCATCCACTCTGCCATCCATCCACTACGCCATCCATCAAACCACTCTGCCATCCTTTCGTCCACTGTGCCACTGATTCATCCACTGCCATCTATCAATCCACTCTGCCATCCATCCATCCATTCATCCAACCATTTGCTTTCCAGTCATCATCCTGCCATCCATCTATTCTGCCATCCATCTACTCTGCCATCCATCCACTCTGCTATCCATCCACCCTGCCATACATCAACCACCCATTTACTGTGCCATCCATTCACTCTCCCATCCGTTAACTCATCTTTTCACCCACTCATCCAACCCGTTACTCTGCTATCCTTTCACCTGTCCATCCACTTATCCATTCATCGCTTTACTTTGCCATCCTTTTGCCTATCCACTCACCTATTAATCTACTCTGCCTTCCTTTCACCTGTCCATTTACCTATACATTTACTTCCATCCATCCCTTTACTCTGCCATCCTTTCACCTGTCCATCCTCTGTTCATCCATCCTCTTACTCTGCCATTCTTTCACCTGTCCATCCACCTATCATTCACATTCGGATTCATTCATCCCTGCTTCCTTCTTTTCAATCCTTCTTTCTTTCCCATTTACCCATTTACCCAGCTGTTGTTTTTCCTTGCTCTTCTATTGACGCTGTATTGTGGAGTTCATAATAAGCTTTACTCTGCTGAGTTGCCGACAGAAGAGGCCTGGAAAGAACCCCACCCCCTCTGTAGCTGCTAAAGCTGAGGGGGGGTGGGTGGTGAGAGGAGGGGGGTATCATGACTCCCTTGCATTATATTCAGGGAGTATGCAAATTCATATAAGTTCTCAATGAGGGGAGGGCCTTTGACGAAGTAAGTGCAGGGGGCAGTGAGCCTGTGCTGAGCCAATGCACATTTTCCCTTTGAATAGGCACTGTAGAATTTCTCTAACAATTGCACCTCTTTCCTCAGTGTGTGACTACAAGATTCTCTCCCGTATGCTCATCCCATGGGGCCCTTTTCAATTCAGTGTTGGTTAAGAGGAGAATTTCGGGTGCAGCATGCGTATGTTGTATACGTATGAATCACTTTCACATTGTGATTTGCATTGGTTTGCAGCGTTTCCCTGCATGTGAGTCGTGTGGAGTATCACAATTCAGTACATGCATGTTTGTATGCGTCCTGTTATATTTGTGCAACAATACATATTTATTTTAAGCTAACTTTGTTTATGTATCCCAGGACCATCACCAAATAACACTGAGATCAGCGTATGTTTCCCGGCTGGCAAGACTAGTGGGTATTGGGAGTTTGCATGCTGGATGTATGGGAGTAGAAACAAAGGAAGGGCAAGAAGTGTCCTGGTCCTGAAGAAAGGCAGGGACCCCTTACTGAGGTCCAGATAGGGCAGAAACATGTCAAATTAGCAGATGCCTGGATTACTAGTACCAAAGCATCAGCAAGATTCTTTTAACCATCTCTTGAGCCCTCCGAAAAATAAAGGAAATCAACTGGGAAGGCACCATAAATTTTTATGCATTTACATATCGGATCTCACATTCAAACATTGCAACAAAATGCTACCTGGTACCCGTAAGGAGCCCACTCACCACTAGTACATTCTCTGGCTAGTGTGGCTGCCTGAAGATGAAGCATGACACTACTCAGTACGACTACATCTAATGTCTGCCGTCGTACTTTTTGCCTTATGTTTTTAATCCTGGCACAGGGTAGCAAGAATAAAACTCATCAGGCTAACCCTGTAGCTAGTTTTACTCACCCACTTACTTGCACTGCACATTTCCCATCACTCCACCTGTTCACATTGGGTTTTAGGAATACCCCTTACATCTGAAAACAATCCTAAGCTCCTCCCTCGCAGCGAGGGGGTTGTAGCCCGCATCATGATTAGGCTGCATGATGCGAGCAGGATTCCCCATGATGAAGCATGACACCTTTGGTGTGTGAGGGAAACGGTCCTTAAAAGGGAACCCCCTCCCCCCCCCCTTTAAGTCAGTTTGTTTCCCATCTTTGATGTTACTTAGTCTCTTCAGACCCGAGGGCTCTGTGTGTATTGTGAGGAAGCATGACACCCAGGTAGATGTGTGAAGCCATGCCGTACAATTGTGTATGAATCCCTGGTCCACGCATATAGAGATACATACAGGACTGTAGCTCTCCCCTGAAGAGCCAGGATAAAAGTCCTGGAGTTCTGGCCTTGTCTTTTCTTGTGTAAGTACAGATTGTGTTTAGAGAGGACGCAGACAAGGCCAGCCCAACCCCGCATCTCAGTCTCTTGATCGTCACCTGGGGGAGTCCTAGGCTTTATGAAGCATCAGAGAAGGTCTTTGAAATCCACCACATTTCCCTCTTCATGCTAAAGATAAGTCCCAAGGAGGCTGTACTGATGTTTATTGTCACACTCAGGCTGACTCACCACAAAGCCAAGGGTAAAGTAGGGGTGGGCGGAATTTGCGTAGTCGCGTTACGCAAAGTTCCGCAAAACGGTAAAAAATCTCCGCGAGCTCCGCAGAATTCCGCGAGCACGCGAAATTGCTTGTTCCGCCCGTTCGCGATGCGTTTTTACTGTTCGGGGACGCTGTTTAGGTGCTCGGGGGGAAATATCTCGCGAACTTGCCCATGCGGTCGACAATTGGCGTGGCCATCTTGTTTCACTTGTCCCGCCCGCTCGCGATGCGTGCTCCTGTTCGCGAACGCGGATGTCCGATGGCGCGTCCGAATGACGTGTTAGTGATCACACACTCTTGCGGGATCGCGCGGCCGGCTACCAAAATCTCGTGGCGCACGCGAACGGATAGGAAAACTCGTCGGTGAACGCAGGGATCCCGGTAAGTCGCTCCCGCGTGCGCGAACACGCATTTTGAAAGCGCGAACAAGGAAAAAATTCCGCTACGCCGCGGATCGCGGAATTTTCGGCATCTCCGCATTCTCCACAGAACACGAAATTGCCAAAATTCCGCAAATTCCGCGAGCGGAGCGGAATTTACCGCCCAGGCCTAGGGTAAAGCTCTTCATGCACACACACCTTGAAGCACTGAATGCTTCTGCATATGGGTCAATGATGGATAGGCTAGGTTAAAGTTAATCAGGTTTACAAGGCTCACCAGGCCCCTAGAAATCCAATCTTGTTCGCCTGATATGTTTCTCTGGAGTTAAATGACTGACTTGTCTTTTAGATTATATTGTTGTTCTGTATGTTTCCTCTTTAACTGGGTGAAAACACTGGGATAAAAGGCTGCACTGGGCTCGGTGGTGTGTAGATGTTTAAACTAATATGCCTTTGAGCTAGAGGAGTATTACTTTTTTTCATCTCCGACCGGTATGCAAAACATTGACATGTGCTTCATACTTATTACTCACTCAAAAAGGTACAACTGGAAAACAAATGAAAGGAGAAGAGGAATAACATAAAACGTACAAGTTCTCTGTACGCTGTAATACCAGAATGTCAGTTTAAAAAATCCATGTTTTAAATGTAGATACTGAGTTCTAATTTGTTTCAAATTTACGCATAAAATTATAATTTCCATAGCAGTCTATTTCTATAGATAGTCTTGCATTTGGTTTACACAGCCAGTGAAACATACTAAATAACATCTTCCATGTATCCTTTCAGTAAACGTAGTCACTCTTGTATGTGCCAATTTCTCTGCATATATCAACATTCTGTGTATGGACTGCCTTGGAACCCAGTTTCCTAAAGCGCTCCAGTGAGATCTACAACTGAAGGGCAAAAAATGGTGTACATTTCCTGTTACAAAATAGGTATCTGGAAAGGGCGTTCTGCTTTCCAAAGACTTACCACATTTATATTTCAGAAGAGGAACCCTTGTAAAGAATACTGAGTAAACCAAAGTCCTGCCTTAATGCCAGTACCATGAACACTTCCAAAAACAAAAAAAGTTATGACAGATCCACATCAACTCAATCCAAGCTAGAAAGTATAGAAGAGAAATAACACTTTGACCCATACAAAAATAGGAGGAATTGTAGCCTCATTTACTTTTTCACACCCACAACACTATTCATGCACGTACCTTTGACAAACTCTGTAGCCCAGGTTCTCTTAATTGGGTGCTATAGTTTAGAAACGTATCCAAAGTTTTGAATTTTTAGTTCCTTAAATTCCAAGCCAATATAACAAGAATGAGGGGTGGTAAGGTCTGGAGAATTTGAGGGTTCACCGAATTGCACTGCATGGTCATAGGTTGCTTGGTTTATTGTATGCGCTTGCATTGCTTCTGTAAACTCCATCATCCTAAAGATCAACGCCTGAAAACTTGTTACATCCTAACCATCTTAGACTTCCATTGAAGACGTGTTACATCCTAACCATCTTAGACTTGCATTGAAGACTCTTGGTCGATCTGTTTTCTCTTTCTCTATTCAGGCATGGCCTATTGTTATGGGGGGAGGGGCTCTGCCCCACCCCCCAATCTGTTTTTAATCCATGAAGTGCCCGTCAGGCTTAGCAAAGGCAATCTTCAGGCATTAAGAAACTGCATTGTGGGATACCACAAGGTTCGGCCCTGAGCCTCACACTATTTAACATCTATCTAGAACCATTGGGCAAGTTAGTGGAGAACTGCGGCTTTAATCGTGTCTCCTATGCTTATGACACCTAGCTGGTGCTTTCCATTCAAGAAAGTGATAGAACTGCTGTGGAAAATGTTCAAAGCTGGCTGACTGCCGGAGTGAATTGGATGAGACATAGTTACCTAAAGCTGAATTCAGACAATTCTGAAATCTTGTTTTTTGGAACTTCGGGCTCTCCTATGGCCACATTGAGGTTGCCAGATGACTTGAGTCCTTCCCTTATTCTTAAGGTGAGGAAACAAATCTGAGTGTTAAATTTGATAACCAATTATCTTTTAAACCCCAGGCGAGAACTATCACAGCAGCCTGCTTTACCCTTCTGAAATCTCTAAGGAAGACCTTGCTATTCCTACCTGACTACACTCATAAAATTCTGATTCAAGCAATGATCATGGCAAAGCTAGAATATGCAAATTCATTGTATTTTGGAATACTGGCTGGACTGCTTAATAAATTACAACCGGTTCAAAATGCCACCGTGCGACTGATTTTGAACTATCTTAGAAGACAATCCACTAGGCAACATCTGAAGACACTTCAGTGGCTCCCGATCAAACAGAGGGTAATGTTTAAAGCCTTGACTATCACTTATAGGACCTTGCATCAATCTGGTCCTCTCTACTCAGAAAGGAGATTTAAGCAATATGACCCTATTAGGACTCCAACCAGGGATTGGTGTGTATACCTAAGATCCATAAGGAGAGATTGGGTGGACGTTCCTTTGTCTATTTGGCTGCAGAAAGCTGGAACCTGCTCCTAAAGCTCTCAGAGATTTAGATACAGAAAATGCTTTCAAGAAATCATTAAAAGCTCACCTTTTCAGGGAATTCTATATTACTGTCGCACGCTACAGGTTTTTAGCACTGGGACACTTCTTGGGAAGCAGCTGTGTGCTTTACCAATGACATTCATTCATTCATGTTAGAGTAAGGCAACCAGGTCCTGTACATGTGCTAAATGCATATGTGCGTGGCTGCCTGAACCGAACTTTGCTGGGCTGAAGATTTCACAGCCCTGAGGGCATGACTACCTCAATTTGGCATAGTACTGTGGGATTTGGGTCAGCAAGTCTCACTGACCCCATTCCTCCTCTCAGTGACAAATAAGGGAAGGTCCTCCTCTCATTAGCTGACCCATGACATCGTCATCAAATGAAAAGAGGTGTTGTATTCTTCCGACAGTCACTTCCCCAAAGCCTTCCGGAACCAAAACCCTCCTGCAACGCTATGTCACTGCTGAGGGCCAGTAAGTTTATTTTTTTGTGTGTGTGTGTTGGGTGCGTGAGTGTGATGTATTAATCATATGTGTATTTGTACGTGCATGCTGTGAATGGGTCTGTGCGTTTGTATATGCTTGTGAATGGTGGGTGTATGTGTGCACACATGCAAATGGATGGGTGTGAGTGTGCAAGTGCTTCGGTGAGTGTATTTGCAAGCAACCAGCCCCACCGCTCAGGCATATTACCGGCCATCACTGCCTCTATTCTGTGGCAAGGACTTCATTTTAGAATGGAATTAATTTGCACATGGACCCTGTCTAAAAACGCCACTCACTAGAGAGCCCTCACATCACAAAATGTAACTGTGCCCAGTGGCGTAGCTAGGCACTCTGCCGCCCGTGGCGGTCCCTGCCTTTTGCCGCCGTGCTGAGGGGGGGGGTGCTGGTGATCATTTTTGCGGCCGCCGCCGCCCCCGAAACTTGTGCCGCCCGGGGTGCACCGCCCCCTCCGCCCCCCCCTTGCTACGCCAGTGACTGTGCCCCAAAACATTATTTGAGGCAATGTTATTAAAACACTAAACATTCCCTCTGCAAAAAACAGGTGGGGCTAACTTGCTAACAGATACAAATCAATATGGTCATGGGTACTAATATGGTGTCAGAACCCCTTTCAGAGGGCCACAGGGCACGCAGGATTTACTAGGCCCAGCCATGTTGGTTGAGGCCTTTTACTCTGAATGTGCATGGGCCCAACCTACTATGGATCCTGAGCAACTGGACCAAGTACCCCTTCTGCACTTGACTGTCAGTGGTAGCTGTGGTCAAGCAGTCCAAGGCTCCTTCACAGGGGAGGGGAGTGACTCATAACTCAAAGAGCGTGCAGCAATGCCCATAAATCAATGTCCAGTCAAATACCTATTTTTATATTAACATTTTTATTTCTAACTCTATGCATTCAAAGACAAATTATGGCATTCATAAGCAATAGCACAATCCCCTTGAGGTCGGGGCTCTAGTGTTTCATTGGCAAATCCCTATCCCATCCGCTTCTCATAATGTGGTCAGGGATATTCCTCATTCACTGGTGGCCGCATCCAGGGAATGCTCAGTCGGATTTGCAGGATAAAAGAGGAACAGATTTCTTCTAGAATTGTTTACTTGTAGGCTTGTTTACTTCCGATTGCAGCAGCAGTTTTACGAAAAACCCAACATGTGCACACTTCCGGTAACACATGTATTTTATTCTTTAAGTAGGGGCAGTATTAGTAAATAGGTCACTGGGGGTCCATGCAACACAAAATCATCATTTATTAGTAGAGAACATTTTCAATAAGTTGTGATGAACGTGTTTACTTTTCTTTCATGATAATACAGCCACTGAACATGACACATAATATAGCATAATTTGCCTTTTTTATGCTTAATTAGTCAACAATGCCAAATCATTTGGCCCGCCGTGGCAGTATAAGTCCAGTGGCCCTGCCATTGAGCACTAGCGAAATAATAGATTTCTGGATCTTTTGAAACATGTAGCTGTAGCAATGTTTGAATAAAGGGACTATGACCTAGAGAAGCACAGACACAGGCACATGAGCATTGTCAGCGATGCACAACACAAAATGTAAATGTCCGTAAGTGCACCGATTATGGTCTGGATTCTATAAATAAAGTCAATGAGAGGAAGATGAAATGAACAGACTACCTTTGGCTTGTTGACCGTCTAGTCTTACCTACATGCTCTTACTTCAGACGATTGCATGGGTCCTTGCAGTGGTGATCTCCAGAATTGATTATTGCAACAGTATACAATGATGGATTACCTCCCAAAAACTTGACCTCTACTCCAGAGTCCTGAATTATTTTGCTTAAGACAACCCCGACTTAAGTACACTGACCACATCACCGTTGCGCTGCAGGTGGGCTTTTGGTCGCTGTGAAATAAAGGGTTGAGACCCAGTTCCTATGTCCCTTTGGACATAGGAACTGCTTGGCTGAAATGCTTCTCACCTACTTGATGCTGTCTTAGTGACTGACCAGATGCCTATGGTTGGATGCCCAAAATTGCCTTGTTCCCCAGACAAGATACAAAAGATTTGGTGGCAGGTCATTCCCTGCTAAAATATCGTCCCTCTGGAACTCGTGTCCTTCTAGCCTCCATACCTGAGACAACCTTTACAAATTCAGTAAATCATTGCAGACTCGCCCCTTCTCACAAGCATCTGGTTGGTTCTCCTCCCCATATGCTGACTATTAAGACCTGTCTATGTTTGTACTTGTCTGACAAAGATGAGCTCCTTTACATCCACTGTTGTTATTCCCACTCTTCAGGTGCTCCTAAGGAACCTTTAGGCTGCTCCACCAGTATAAAAAAAATCATTAAGTGAAAAATGAAAAATAATTATTTCCATCGCAGTTTTTGCTTGTAGGTTTACAACATTTGAATCAGCACCACCCAACTGGCATTCCTAGTTTTTAATAGGCCGCCTTCTAATCCAATGAGTTGAAATGGTCAAATGCATAAGTGTTCAAGTGCAGAGGAAGATCTTCACGCCTCTGGCTCTAATCTTGGCCACAACATCCTACACTGTGCATCACTCCTTCACCTGTACCCCAATCTCCATAAATTACCCCGCCTTTCAGAAGAGGCAACTTGCTGTGCTCATCGTGACAAGAAACATAGCAACAAAAGTGACTTCCAGCACCTTAGAAGTCACCTTACGGGTTTCACAAAATAGATAGAATAAAGTTTTTTTAAAAAGCTGGTCTTGGATTCGTTAGTCATTTGCTGTTCTTGTGTACGTTGGTCATTTGCACTGGTTTAAGTTGATTTTCATAAGAAATATATGTCGATTTGTACGAAGGTTTTCTATGACAAGTCCCTAACTGCATAAAAGGGGGGGGGTGGGGTACTGGGGGCTATATACCTCCATAGCAGCACATCCTTTTTTCACAAACATAGCTCTTGTACATCTTCATAGAAAGATTTCACTGGTGCTAATTTCTAACACCCTTTAATGTCTGGCATATTTGAGCAAGTATTTATAAATCAAGCTATCAGTGTGTATGCATTTTTAAATCAATTTAAGAAGTTACAACATTCTCTCAACTTTGGTTGACTGTAATTACTTGACCCTTATAAGTACCGAACAGAATATTGCTTTGTATCCACTTGCGAGCCATCCCTTCCTTTTTCTGCCAATGGAAGGTATATTGTTTTGTAGTCAAATATAGTCATTTACCTGCAAAGAGACATATCAGGTGAGTAAGATTGGATGTTCAGTCAGATTCCCAGTGCTCTGGGGAGCCTTGCTAACTTAATTTAACTTTGTATATCCATTAATGACTGATACTTCAGTTCTTCACAGAGTGTGTGCACATATCCCTGGGCTTTGTGAGTCAGCCTCGTCTCTTACCATCAATCTAAGGAGTTACAAGGACCTCCTCAACTTGAGTTGACTGGAAGTTCTTGAACCGCCACATGTCGGGATGGATAAGTCCTCTGCATGGTAATGGATGTGCATCCTTGCCCGGAGGGCCCAACTGTACTGTCAGGATCCCTAATGCTGATTTGATTTTTGTTGTCATAGGTAAACATGGATCATGCTTGTGTGTGCCATGACATAGACCTGTCTCATGGATTACGGTCTTGGACCAGGAGGGTCGCCCAAAGCAGTATCCTCAAAATGGCGTTAAGCAGCACGAGAGCGGTGGTGGTAGCATACTGTGTAGTGATCAGTAAGAGAGAACAGGTCCTTTTTACCTTGTGCCAGCCACTGGAGTGAGGCTTACAGGCTCACTCATATTTTTAAAGTTCCACTGCAGTGTGCTTAACTCACCCTTGGCCTACATCAATTAGAGGTAAAGTGCTGCGCAACGCAGGAGTAGTGACTGTGCTGGATGTATATGTGCTTGGAAAGGGTAAAGTATAGGGATGGAGAAATGCTGTGCAGTGCATGCATGGTGAGTGTGTGTACTGGGTGTCTATTTACCAGAGAGGAATGCATTACGTGAGAGCAGTCGCTGCTCCTGGAGGGACTGCTGCCGGGCGGTGGGGCGGGGCGGGGGAGGGGCAGGGTGGGGGGTAGTAAACACCGGCATACGGCCGAACGGAGGTAAGTACATAAATAAATAAATAAAACGAATTACATTGCGCGTGCTGCAACGCCAAATGGCGATGCGGCGCGCGCAATGTAATTCGTTTTATTTATTTATTTATTCACTTAACTCCATTCGGCCATATGCCGGAGTTTACTACCCCCCACCCTTCCCCTCCCCCGCCCCACCACCCCGCAGCACTCCCTCCAGGAGCCGCGACTGCGTGAGAGATGTAGTGCTATGCAGCGTGCAGTTAAAGCATGTGCTGGGTGTGTGTGCTTGCAAGAAATACAATACATTAAGGGTGAAGTGTTGTGCAGTGCGCACATGGGGAATATGTGTACTAGCAGTGGGTGTGTTTGCATGTAGCACACCATGGCACAATACAGAAAGGATACAGTTTTGAGCAGTGCGCACAGAGTGATTGTGTGTGCTGAATGTATGGGCACCTGGGATGGCATAAAACATGGAGTCAACAGAACTGGACAGTATGTGTGCTATGTATGTACACTGAGTGTGCGTGTGCATGTAATGGTACTTTATATGGACAACCCTGGATTCCATTTTGGGAGACCCAGGCCTGCATGGTGATCATGAGTAGTAGAGCAATCCCTCCCAGACAGATTTCTGTATTCTGCATTCCTGTGAGCTGGGTGAGACATACTGGAGAGAGTAGAGAGAGAGGCTCCATCTGTACACTTCAAAAGGTGCTCTTTGATTCAGTGAGAGATCGCAAGGAAGGAGCCGGACACATTTCAGAAAGGTGATGAGACTGAAAAGGGAATCATAAAGAGTAGGGCTGGAAGCCTGGGATTAATGTTTTGGTGTGCATATCAAAGTGGCTGATATCCAGGTGTGAAATCTAAACACTCCCATGGCCTGTGTTGTGGAACTATCAGCTTTGAGGTCTCTTCTACTGTGACAGCCTTTCAGGATGAAAAGGGAGAGGAAAAGTGTACACTTCAAATGAAGCAGAACCCAAACATAAAACTTCAGATACCCATGCCCTAAATCACATTTGGTATCTGGAAATGGAATATAAGAAGGGGAGGTTGAAACACCAAACATTTGTCATGTGCCAAGCAGCCAGATGGGTTGAGTGAGGAGGGGATGCTCTGCAAAGCTTCTGGGATTTATTGTTGCCGACAAGTGCCAAGACCTGTTTGGGCTTTAGCGGCTACCCCGAATGCCAGGAGGGGCTGCCGTGGTATAGGCTGCTGTGCATTTTAGGCCTAGTCTTCCCTTTAGAATTTAACTCTGTTGCCTCACTATGACTTTAAAAGCGCATCTGTTAGGAAACAGCCCTGTAGAACAGTAATGTACATTACATATGTATAATGCAGCGTGGGTCTCTGTCTTGGAGGCACTGTACGATTCAAGGCATCAGACATACAAAGAGAAGAAAAATGCTTGATTCTTTTTCTGTATTTTTGTGAGTGCGCTTTTCAAATTACTGCTCCTTTGGTGACTGGGTCTGTGGAATAACATCAATTTGCTCAAATAATGAAGCAAAACACTTGTGTTGACAAAAGCCCTTCCTAGCATAAAATGGGAACATTAATAGTGCTTGGGCGTCAGTTTCACTTCAATAGTACCTCAAGTGTCTGACAGTTCGTTGCATCACGATTGCTGTGTCTTTTAGTAACTCTTGATTCATTTTTTAAATCTGCAAGTTATGCAGTTGATGGTGAAATATGTGGCAACACCCATTTCAGAATGACAATGAAAAATGACCGGTGGAAATACTAGTTGCATGGCAAACCTTGATACAATTACACTGGCTAGAGTGCCATGCTAATTAAAAGTAATTTGTACACAAAGCTGACTTTTAATTGGAATGTGCTTGAGGCGATGTCAGGGGGTCATATGACCAAATTTAAGATTAAGTTATTTATACTCCACGATACACTTTCTGCTATTGTAAAGATAGCTGTATATTCCCATGAATCTGCCTGGCATTCACAAAGGCGTGCTTTTAATGTTCTGTGTTTAGCTTCAGTATGCACCTATCTGGTTGCATGCACCTAATCACTATGGGCCGGTTTCAGAAAGCAAATTTCAGACTGCATGGGATGCACGGATAATCCCAGCAATGGCACTAGTAATGAAACAGCAATTGTAGATTTTTTTGAGTTCTGGTATATGTTAATTCCTATGTGGAATTTCTATGCTTAAGAAATCTTGCATGTGTGTAAATGCATCACTAATATTTCATTTGTGTCTTTTCTTCCACACTGGAAACACATTTCTGACTTTCAAGGGAGTACATTTGTTTGCCTTAGATGGGTGGCAAACTATTTACAAGGGTATGTGAAACCTAAGACTTTGTGGATGCTCGCCTACCGCAGCAGGGTGCCTCTCTTAGAACTACCCAAATTCCAGGCCTGTTTTCTGATTTTACTAATCTAGAAAATCCACCGTACTGACAGATTTTCTTTCTTCATTGTGGTGTCAATCACTAGTAATGTAACTGAAACTGCACACTGCTTTAGTAGCTGTATGGGAGCAGTGGTTGAGTGGATGAACAAGAACAGTCTTAAGCTCATTTCAGATAAAACTGAGGTCCTTCTGTTTGGCAGGGACACCACCTTCTGGGACCAATCATGGTGGCCTCGGAATTTGGGCCTCCCTCTTACTCCGATACCCTCAGTGAGGAATCTGGGGGTGGTTTTCGATTCCAGCCTCTTTTAATGCCCTAATAAACAAACTTACCTCATCTTCTTTTTTCTTACTGTGCACCTTAAGAAAGGTTCTCCCTTGTTTACCTTATGCATTACAGACGTCAGTAGTTACAGCACTGGTCTTGTCCAGGCTGGACTATTGTAATGCTGTATATTTAGGCATTCATAAACGAGCATTAAAGAAACTTCAAACTCTGCAGAATACAGCAGCCTGTACGAGGGTCCCAAAGTTGAGTCGGTTTCAAAGGTTCGGTGGAGCTTCATTGGCTCCCTGTTAAGACCAGAATCGCTTTCAAGGCACTCTGACACATAAGGCTCTGCCCGGCAGAGGTAGTGATTACCTAAAGAGGAAGTTCTCCTGGTAAATTACCAGAAAAACCATGTACTCGGCCACCTCCAGAACAGTCAATGTTCCTAAAATTAACAAAATGACATGGGGTGGCAGAAGCGTTGCCCACATTACGTGCCATCTTTGGAACAATCTACTGACGCATCTGGGAGGCCAAGCTTTAGGAAACATCTCAAGACTTGGCTGCTTTCTCGCCCCCAGTGATATGCTCCTATACATGCTCCTGCCTCAGTGCTAATGTTTCTCTAACAGACGTCAACGCCAAGACGCCCTTGGGCATTTGCGCGCTATATAAAACATTTCAATATCAATGAAGTAACTTTGCAAATTTAAAATTCCACCAATCCTGATTCCGTGAATCAAAATTGGGAACTCACAGTGGCAAAGTGAAGTTTGTAGGTACCTAAATTTAACTTAAGGGCAAAACGTTTTTTTCCTTAGCATGTGCTGCACTGACATGGAAACGTGCATAACAATTATGAAGAAACATTGCGTTTTGCCTCTGAAACAAGTCTAGCACCATGCTAGAGAGATATCGGACCATGGAGAAAAACAAAAAGATTGCACTGTGACTCTTCGAGAAGTTACCCTGAAATTGCAAATTCAGCTATTTTAGGTCAAATGAAACTATAGTTAACAATGGCTATTGAACCTAAGATTAGAAGAATTATATTTCTCCCAAGATTTGACAGACTACCGGTAGTTGCATTCACAGAGGCATGGAGAAGTACTCCTAGCCCTTTGTGTTATTGTGCGTAACAGGATTTGGGTCATATTTTCGTCAAACGTCAGACATTTGTGCAGTATCTATCCAAATATTTAGATTCTTGTTTTAGTAACTTGAAAGTGTATACTGAAAAATAAATGTTGGCACTATTGTTAGCTCTAATAAATGAAAGGCCATGTTATTGTATTTTTACATTTTTTAAATGTTTTTTAATATTTATCAGGATTGGGACTATACTGTTTTTGCACTGAGTTAAGCAATTGTATATAGGAAGGAGATTGTATTTGTTTAGATTGTAAATGTTTCACTGTCAATGTATTGTTGTCTTCATTCAGGTATAACCCAAGGTTCCATTCGTATTCCACTCACGTTTAACTATGTCATTCTCCCTTTTAGCCAATTTGCACTTCTTTTGTGCAGGTTCGGGCTAGGACCAAGATTAGGTCTGGCCACCAAAATAAAAGTGGGTCCCATTAGCAATTAAAATAGTTAAAGTGGCCAAATTTGGAAATCAGATGAGGTTTGAACTTGTAAAGATATGCTGTAAAGATGCTTTTCAAGGTATGGGAGATTGCATGCATTTGTGCTTGTACTAAGCAATGTTTATGGCTATGCCAGGAAAAATCAACAGTAAAAAACTTCCCTCCGGAATATAAAAAGGCCCACACACCCAATAAACCATCCAATACAAAGACCTGTCAGACCAGCCCTCTGGCACCCTCTCCGACCCTGCTTTGGCGTGCATCTCCCTGTCCCTTGATTGGACTGTAGTTTGGAACACCAAAGAGGGTTCCTGCCCGACTGATTCGGACGGTTCACTGACAGAATATCGATGTAAAAAATATAGAAGTAAAAAATATCGCTGAAAAAATATAGAATGCAAAAATATCGACTCCCTATACTTAAACAGGTGAGTACAAAAATATCGGAAAATAAATATCGATGTTAAAAATATAGCTGTACAAAATATTGATTTTTTTATATATATAAAATAAAATAATAGATATTAAATATATTAAATAATAAAATGTATTTAAAAAAATAAGGTAGATTTAATATACATTTTAACAAATAAACTTAATTTAAAAACAATTAAAGACACATACATATTAATATATATATACATATTTACTTTAAAATAATTAATAAACTATTAATTTTAAATTATTTTATAATTTTAAAATTATATAAAAATATACACACATATATATATATATATATATATATATATATATATATGTACCAATAACATAAAATCTATTTTTTAAAAATCCCATTCTATTATAAATTAAAACAAGAAAATATTAAAAAATCTTTAAACTTAAATTAACCACTCCAGTCACTGCAAAAGTAGGGTAAGTGTTGGATAGCGAAGGGGTAAAAGTTACTATTCCCACTCCAGTGAGTGCAACAGTAGGGAAAGTGTTGAATAGCGGAGAGGTAAAAATTACTATTCCCACTCCAGTGAGTACAACAGTAGGTAAAGTGTTGGAGAGCAGAGGGGTAAAACTTACTATTCCCACTCCAGTGAGTGTAACAGTAGGGAAAGTGTTGGCTAGCAGAGGGGTAAAAATTACTATTCCCACTCCAGTGAGTGCAAAGGTAGGGAAAGTGTTGGATAGCGGAGCAGTGAAACTTACTATTCCCACTCCAGTGAGTGTAAGAGTAGGGAAAGTGTTGGATACCAGAGGGGTAAAAATTACTATTCCCACTCCAATGAGTGTAACAGTAGGGAAAGTGTTGGATAGCGGAGAGGTAAAACTTACTATTCCCACTCCAGTCAGTGCAACAGTAGGGAAAGTGTTGGATTGCGTATGGGTAAAAATTTCTAGTCCCACTCCAATGAGTGCAACAGTAGGGATAGTGTTGGATAGCGGAGGGGTATAACTTACTATTCCCACTCCAGTGAGTGCAACAGTAGGGAAAGTGTTGGATTGTGTAGGGGTAAAAATTACTATCCCCACTCCAATGAGTGCAACAGTATAGAAAGTGTTGGATAGCGGAGGGGTAAAACTTACTATTCCCACTCCAGTGAGTGCAACGGTAGGGAAAGTGTTGGATAGTGGCAAGATAAAATTTACTATTCCCACTCCAATCAGAGCAACAGTGGGGAAAATGTTGGATTGCAGAGGGGTAACAATTAATATTCTCACTCCAGTCAGTTCAAAAGTAAAAACAAACAAAATATTAACAACAAAAATATTTAAAAAACAAAATAAATAAAAACATATATGAAATATATTAAAAATTAAAATACAAATATATTTAATATTACACATTTAAAACAAACATATTTTAATGTTAAATGCATATGACAAATTGCTACAAATATTATATTAAATAAAATACAAAATAATTTTCAAACAAATACATATTTTTAATTAGAAATTATTCAGAATCAAAAACATTAATTATTACATAAATTTACCTTTTATTTCCTACCCTATAACACCACACAATTCACAACCCACATCTAAATTTTATTTAAAAAAATGTACTTACATAATTAATTACCAATTAAATAAATATATATATATGTACCAATAACATAAAATCTATTTTTAAAAAAAACCATTCTATTATAAATTAAAACAAGAAAATATTAAAAAATCTTTAAACTTAAATTAACCACTCCAGTCACTGCAAAAGTAGGGTAAGTGTTGGATAGCGGAGGGGTAAAAGTTACTATTCCCACTCCAGTGAGTACAACAGTAGGTAAAGTGTTGGAGAGCAGAGGGGTAAAACTTACTATTCCCACTCCAGTGAGTGTAACAGTAGGGAAAGTGTTGGCTAGCAGAGGGGTAAAAATTACTATTCCCACTCCAGTGAGTGCAAAGGTAGGGAAAGTGTTGGACAGCGGAGCGGTGAAACTTACTATTCCCACTCCAGTGAGTGTAAGAGTAGGGAAAGTGTTGGATACCAGAGGGGTAAAAATTACTATTCCCACTCCAATGAGTGCAACAGTAGGGAAAGTGTTGGATAGCGGAGAGGTAAAACTTACTATTCCCACTCCAGTCAGTGCCACAGCAGGGAAAGTGTTGGATTGCGTATGGGTAAAAATTTCTAGTCCCACTCCAATGAGTGCAACAGTAGGGATAGTGTTGGATAGCGGAGGGGTATAACTTACTATTCCCACTCCAGTGAGTGCAACAGTAGGGAAAGTGTTGGATTGTGTAGGGGTAAAAATTACTATCCCCACTCCAATGAGTGCAACAGTATAGAAAGTGTTGGATAGCGGAGGGGTAAAACTTACTATTCCCACTCCAGTGAGTGCAACGGTAGGGAAAGTGTTGGATAGTGGCAAGATAAAATTTACTATTCCCACTCCAATCAGAGCAACAGAAGGGAAAATGTTGGATTGCAGAGGGGTAACAATTAATATTCTCACTCCAGTCAGTTCAAAAGTAAAAACAAACAAAATATTAACAACAAAAATATTTAAAAAACAAAATAAATAAAAACATATATGAAATATATTAAAAATTAAAATACAAATATATTTAATATTACACATTTAAAACAAACATATTTTAATGTTAAATGCATATGACAAATTGCTACAAATATTATATTAAATAAAATACAAAATAATTTTCAAACAAATACATATTTTTAATTAGAAATTATTCAGAATCAAAAACATTAATTATTACATAAATTTACCTTTTTATTTCCTACCCTATAACACCACACAATTCACAACCCACATCTAAATTTTATTTTAAAAAATGTACTTACATAATTAATTACCAATTAAATAAATATTATTAATCAAAAAACAAATTAAAACTCATAAAAATTAATAAACTTCCCACACTTTACCCCTATAATCCCCACAAACCACTAGTAAAATTAAACACTAACAAAATTCATTCCACAATTAAAACGTATTTTCAATTAAAAAACTAATAATATATAAAAACTAATTATAAAGTAAGTAATATTAATTTACTCCCCACCGTTTACCCCCTAAAAAAGTAAAACCCACACACAAAAAAATATAAACAACTAATTAACATTAATGATCAACCAATTATTAATTAAACATAAATTACTTCCCGCACTTTACCCCATAAACACCATAGCCCACACCTAAAATTAATTATGCAAATTCCATATTTAATTTTCAATTAATTAATAATTAAAATCTAGTTATTAATTAATTACAAATAAATTACTTCCCACCCTTTACCCCATAAACCCCACAACCCACACCTAAAAAAATCACTCAATTACCATAATTCATTATCAATTAATTAGATAATATCAATTAACAACTAATTATTAATTCGTTGTTAAAAAAACAGTGGTCAGGAACCTAGGAATCAGGATCGACCAGAATCTCACACTTGATGCACATGCCACCACCACTGCGGGTTCCTGCTATCACACATTCAGCCTTCTCAGAAGAGTGTTTCCCATGCTACCTCCCTCTACGAGAAAAACACTGATACAAGCTCTAGTGTTAAGCCATCTGGACTACTGCAATGCACTGCTAGCCTTGGCCAGCGAGGCTTCATTAAACAAGCTGCAGGTAGTCCAGACTACGGCAGCCCGACTAGTAGAAAACGCCCCCCGAAGAACGGCCTCCACACCACTTCCCAACAAACAACATTGGCTCCCCGTGAGAAAGCGGGTGAAATTTAAGATATACTGCACAGTCTTTAAAGGCCTTAATGGACTGGGGCCAACCTACGTATCGGACAAACTGCTAAAATACACCCCCTCCTGGTCCCTTCGATCAGGCTCCAAGCTACTTCTTTGTACTCCAAGAATCAAAAAGGCTTGGTCGGGCGGCAAAGCATTTACTTACCTTGCCCCAACCTTCTGGAATGAACTCCCCCGCCAATTACGTGATTGCCAGAGCCTTCCCCTCTTCAGAAAATTGCTAAAAACCTATCTCTACTGAGGTCCACTTGTCTGACTATACCTGCTGTCCTAGCGCAGAGATACCCCTGACGGGGTGATTCGGGCGCTATACAAACTAATAAATATCAAATATCAAATATCAAATTAATTACTTCCCACACTTTACCCCTATAAACCCCACAATCCGACACAATTTCCATAATTAATTTTCAATCAATTAATTAATATATATTAGCAACTAATTATTAATTAATCAAAAATAAATTACTTCCCACCCTTTACCCCTATAAACCCCACAACCCGCACCTAAAATAATTACACAATTACCATAATTAATTATCAATTAATTAATTAATATTAATTAACAACCAATTAATAATTAATTACAAATAAATTACTTCCCACAATTAAAAATAATCATTAAGGGGCCCATTACGATACCCGGCGTAAATAAATCCGCCAGGCATGGAAGCGGCAAAATTCCGCCCGCATACACCGTCTGAACACCGACCACGCCATTACGATAACACAAACCGAAAACCGCCATCGGCGGAAAAATCACACAAAATACCGCCCGCCATCGTCCGAGTCGGAGTCAAACTGCCCGCCACGGACGGAAACACGCACGACAACACAAAACCGCCCGCCCACACGGCCGACACACCGCACGTGAAATTACGATCGCACCGCCATGAGCGCGGGAAAACCACAAATATACCGCCCGCCAGCGCAAACAACGCCGGCAGAAACCATGGCGCCCACGTCCCTGCACAGAAACCATCCGCTCACAAAACCAATAGCACACAACATGGCCAATAAGTCCACACAGCAAGGCACGCACAAATACACAAGCACAGTACACATCCCGAAAACACCCCCCCTGGACAAACAAAAAATACAAAGGCCAGAACACCAGACACAACACACCTGAAAACAACAGACCATGAGGACACACCCACATAGGTAAGTACAAAAGCAGCACTCCCACAGACCACAACCCCTTGCAACATTGCAAACTAGAGAGGAGAGGAGAGGACACAGTGACACAGCAAGGACAGCAGCACACCACAGAAACGCACACATCACAACCACCACCACCACCACCACCAAACACCGGCACCACAAACCCCCTGCACATTATACAACACACACCGCACCAGCACCACAAACACCATGGCACCACAAAGAATGCCCAAGTTCACGCCCATGGAGCTGACGGTCATGGTCGACGAGATCATCAAGGTGCACCCACAAATCTATGGGAACATGGTCCAACACACACCACTAGCCACCAGAAACAGAATGTGGAACCGGATCGTAGACCAGGTCAATGCAGTCGGGACCCTGCCCAGGAACAGAGTCGAAATTAACAAACGGTGGAATGACGTCAAGAGCCTGGTCAAGAAGAAGGAGGGCAAAAACAGAGAGCTGGCTGCCGTCACTGGCGGAGGGAATCCCGCGCTCTTCAAGACCTTCAAAGCGTGGGAGGAGAAGGTGCGAGTCATCATACATCCCGAGATCCTCGCCGGATTAGCAGGGGGAGTGGAGGCTGGTAAGTACAAACTAATGTATACCAGCACACCGCTATGTACTCACATGCACTACCACCATGCCACAGCTCCCAGGGACAAACACCCCCATGTCCAGCACACAATACACGACACACACATGCAACAGACACCACCACACACAGCCCAAACAGAACAACTGTAAGATGCGTGGGGACATGTGTACATTCAGCCAGCCACGTAACCACCAACAGGTCCCCAAATATGCCAGAAGCGCCACAACGAGCACCCACCACACCCATGTGTCCGCCATAGCTGCACTAACCGACAAGTAACAGTTAAGTGGCAGGAACACAAAGTGCAGTGGGTGGGAGGGTGGACAGCCCAAGTACAACACACACCAGGCCCCTAGTCCCACAGTACAGCAAGGAGGAGCATCCCCCACACCCCACAGCCACGTGTCAGCCACCGCAGTGCACAACGACAGCCGAAAGGTAGACATCACGGTCCACAGCAATCGGTGTCAGTGGGTGTCCAGCCACCACTACGACCCACAACACCCCCCACCCCCACAGACCTGCAACATGGAGCACCCCCGCTTAGAACCATGTGGCATCCAGTACAGTGCACGCCCGAACAACCTGCAGGTGGGAAACTGGACAGGGCTGGATTACTGGAGGCATGAGGGCCGTAACACGACCAACACATGGGACATGTCACGTAGCAGACGAACACGCAGCACCGCCCACCGTCACGAACAAGTGAACAATGTGCACACGGACATGAACAACAGACTCACACCCCACATGACCCATCACAAACACAGCAACACCCAAGGAGCCACGTCTGCATGCACAAGCCACACTGAACATAGTACCACACGGCAGCCACTGTGCAACCCATCACACACAACCGAAACACCATTGAAGTCCAGTCCATGTAGCCCCTACTGCCTGTCAACCACACACCCCACAACTACGCCTATGTAAGACAAACAACACTAGACGCAACAGAGCGGAACTACATAAATGCACACGAACACCACTGAACCCATCAAACACACAGACACACCATGCACATACAACATACCATCCATCCCATCCGTCAGCCCCAGTCTCATGAAAGGCATGTCATCCGCACAGCTGCCACATATACAGCAGTCACGCTAAGACACATGCCCATGACCAACCATGTGCCAGAAGTCAATGAAGCGCACGACACACTGTGAGCAACAACACACAACATGGGCCCCCCGAGCACTGCAGTGATGCACATGGCACAGGGCAGCACGCACACCAAGGAGATGGGACAACTGCAATACGTTGGCTGGCACACAACCAACACTCACTCATAACGATGCGTCCAATGCCATGTCCAGTAATCACAACAGACAGCAAATATACAGGCCATGTCAAGCATGCACACACCTCAAACCATGCACTGTCATGCTGCCACAACACATGTCACGTTCGGCACCCATGGCTTACAGCATGTACCCCAAAAGCATATCCCCTCCCAAATGTGAATCTGGGGCATGGCCCCCATGTTGCCATATGGGTGCCTAAGCGTTCCATTTGAACCCCAAAAGCATATTCCCTCCCAAATGCGAATCTGGGGCATGGCCCCCATGTTGCCATATGGGTGCCTAAGCGTTCCATATGAACCCCAAAAGCAAAGTACAAACCAGACCCAGGATGGGCCAGGAGCCCGCATACACCAGAGTCACAATGAGTAGGGGCACAGCAACACACCCATCGGCATGGCCAATCCGTCCCATGCCACATGTGCACAGCACACAGTCCCATTGCCTAGCACACACAACTACAGATGCCACAGCCACACACTCGCCTCCGGGAAACCCATGTACGAGATTGCACGAACTGCCAATGTCAGACGACAAATACATACTTCGCCAGGTGCAACACAATAACAAATCTCATTCTCTCCACAGGTGACGAACTGCCGGATGCTGGGGATGGAGACAGCAGCCAGCACAGCCAGCCCACAAGCCCCCAACGAGGACACACGGATCTGGAGGATCTGTCCTCCTCTTCGGACACGGACCACCAAGCAGGCCCATCTGGTGTGGCAGGGCCCAGCCGCTCCCCAGGACCCCTCCTACCCACCAACCCATCATCCAGGGATGCTGAACAGTCCCAGCCCCCTGCTGCCACTGTCGTTGCGGCCACACCCACGGTCATTGCGGCCACTACCACTGCCGCAACCGCCACCATCGCCGCACCGACCACCACCGCCACCACCACCACCACGTCTTCGCTGGCACCAGCCCCAGCGCAGGTGGTGGCCCGGCCGACTGGATCCACCCTGGGAGCCACAGCGAGGACCGTGGTGTGCAATGTGGCTAGTGGGCAGGCCGGTGGCAGCAGGACTGGTAGGAGGAGCAGGGTCAGGGAAACGCCAGCCTCCCCTGGGAGCCATGCCCTGCCTCAAATGGCCAGAGTCCTTGGGGCCTATGAGGAGGCCCAAGAACAATGGGTCAGGTCTGCTACAGACACGCGGGAGGTGCTGGGGGTGCTGAGGTCCATGGACGCCCATATGGGCCAATTCGTGTCCCGTATGGACCAACTCGTGGACCTCATGGGCCAGCTGGTGGTGGCGGTGGGGTCACAGGCAAGGCCAGCAACACCACCTCCGCCACCACCTGCTAGGGCGCAGGGTCGGGCAGCAGTGTCCACTTCCCCTGCGTCCACAGCCAGTGAGCACACCTCACCCACCACCAGCAGGTCGCCACCACACCCCCCTCCCAAACGTGGAAGGGGCCGTCCGAAGAGGAAACAGATCTCCCGGGAGGACTTCGCACGCTCCAGTCGCAAGTGAGGCAGCCAGCCAGCCTTCCGCCAGCCTTCCTTGACCAGCCACTGCATTGGCTTGCTCTACGATCCCACTCCACACAGCCAGCTGGATGGCATGTGTGTGTTGGACTATGGACATAGAACCAGTGGGTACACCCTGAGCTTCACGCAGCCATGACCGACAGCTCATTGTCACTGCACGCACCACTTTTGTCATCACCTTACACACAATCACATGTCACAGTTTGGAATAAATGCACCTTTTTCACTAACTGCTGTTTGTGCCCTGTGTTTTATTTCTACGGAATACAACGGCCACCTTGGGCAGAAAGGCACCTGATGCGTGGCATGGCAATGGAATCCGGAGGGCCTGTAGGGACCTAGGGGTGGGAGACAGAACAGGAGCACATTCAATGAGTGTGTCACACACCCATCACACAGTACATGTCAACAACTACAAGCAATGTACACACATCGCACAGAGCAATAGGGCACAATGCCACAGTCACCAACAGTGGCATACTACCCTGGCCATGGAGCGTTGACACACTGCACGCAGTGAACATACGGCCACCCTGACACAGCACACACACACCTGCACAGATACAGACACATCATCCGTCGTACATGGACACTCACCGTCAAGTGAAGTAGCGGGCGATGAGCTGCTGGCGCACATTCCCAGCTTCCTCCTCTCCGCTGTCCACCTCACTCGAGCTGTCCTGGTCTGCGGGCTGGGGCCCTGGTTGATCTCCGTCATCCACAATGAGGGGGATCTGCTTCCGAATGGCCAGATTGTGCAGCATGCAGCACGCCACCACTATCTGGCACACCTTCTGTGGGGAGTACGCCAGTGCACCCCGGTGCGGTCCAGGCACCTGAACCTGGACTTGAGGAGGCCAAAGGTACGCTCGACCACACGTCTGGTCCTCCCATGTGCCTCATTGTATCGATTGTCTGCTGGGGTGCGAGGATTCCTCAATGGACTGAGCAGCCATGCCCCATTCGGATACGCAGAGTCACCTGGGTGTGAGGGACACAGAGAACCGTTGCTATTCCAACTGGACAGGGGACAGCATCGCACAACCAGCACGCTACACCACTCCACATACTCACCGACAATACAGCCACAATCCTGTTGCAGATTGGCCATCAGTCGTGGCAAGATGCTGTTGCGCATTATGTGTGCGTCATGTGCCGAGCCTGGAAACTTGGCACACACGTGGGTGATCACCATGTCCGCAAGGCACACCACTTGCACATTCAGGGAGTGCGTGTGCTTCCTGTTGCGGTACAGGTGCTCAGTGGCCTGTGGTGGAACAAGGCCAACATGTGTGCAGTCAATGGCTCCCACGACGTGTGGGATTCTGCCAAGGGCATAGAATGCACCCTTCACTGCCGCCAATTCACGAGCCCTGGGGAATCTGATGTACCTGTTTCGGTACAGCATCATGGCTGCCAGTACATCCCTCAGCACCTTGCTGAACATGGGCTGGGACATCCCTCCTCCACTGCCCACTGTGTGCTGGAATGACCCAGTGGCGAAGAAATGCATGGCGGCCATCACCTTAGCCGTGGGGGTGACAGCAGTCGGATACACCCTGCGGGGACGGAGATGGGGCTCTAACATGGCACACAGTCGATGCAGGGTTGGCCTGTCCAGCCGAAACTTCCTGATAACCTCTGTATCGTCCATGTCCGCCAGCAATTGGTATGGGCGGTCAATGTTCGGTCTCCGCCTGGGGAAAATGGCAGAGGACACATGTCAAAGCAACACGGCACATAGCAATTTCGCATACACATCACTGACATGACTGAGCAAGCACATGAGCCACAGCCCAGCTGTCAAGCTGGGACGGCACGGCCACAATACACTTACACAGGTCTCCCAACAATGGCAATGGCAAGTGAGACATACCACTGCCATGTGCATGCACATGGGGATCTAGGCCCCAATGACTTGCGGGGCGTGCTGATGGGGACTGACTGCATATTCGTCAAGCGGCAACGCCACGGCAACATGAGTGTCTGCTGAGCATGGAACTGCTTCCGAGGCTGGATGAGTATGGCACACGACGACGACGATGTGGGCACGGGCTGAGCGGCCAATACAAGTGGGACCTGTGGCACGAGGGGATATGAGACAGTAGTAGGTGTCAGCACTGCACCCTATGTACAGCACTGTACGGATCACAGCTCCCGAAACATTGACTGGTGTCCACATTGACAGCCCCATGCCAAGACGGCTGTGTGCTTGCAGTCACACGTCACAGGTGAGAGGTTACATTGCACGTGCCAGGTGGCAGACGTACATAGTGGGAGCTGGCATGTGTGTGCATGTGTCTCCTGTTCAGGATCCACCAGATGGGCGCTGACTCTGTACTGACCATTGGACACAGCATGTTCCGTGGAAGGCTTGTGTGTGTGGGATGGTGGCACTGGATGTGCCTCCGTTGGGTGGGGGGCCATGCACAGGGCGGGTACGTCGATGATTGCGCATTGTTGGTCACGGTGGGTGCACCAACTAAGATGTGTTGCCCTGTGTTCAATTCCTATGTCCGCATGATGATGGACTGTGGATGTGGGCAGACTACACATTGGTCGATGTGCTGTCTATATGCATGTGCCTTCACACCAGGCACAGCTGCCCCTGCACATGTGACCCCTGCTGGACTCGCTGCTGGGTCTGTGGAGCTGATGCACCTTCTGTGCGTGGGGCGGACAGCTCTCCTCACTTCCCTCATTGCGCATGTCATGTCTTTGCCGCAGGTGACATGGATCATGGAGGGCCCACATGTACGCGTGGGTAGGCTACACATGATTGTTCACTGGTCGCCACCCCCAGTCAGTGTTTCGAATGGGAAGGTTGTCGTGCTGGTGGTATGTTCGATGTGGCGGATGGGCGGGCCTAGGTGCGGGCTTACATTCCGGACATGGGGGGTAGTTGGATTGGCGACTAGTTGCAGTACACACGGGACACGTCTCTTCCTTTCCACATCTGGGTCATCCCTTGTACTAACTGACAGTGATACAGTCATCTTCGCCCCAGCCCTCATGTCCTCCCCTCGCCCCCCAATATGCATGCTCACCTGCGAGGCTAGCGCTTGCACAGGCAGCCCCAAGCTCGCACCAGAGAGGGCAAGGAGTGTATGTGTGGGTCCAGTTGCACGAGTGGGCTGTCTCAGGGTATGATGTGTGGTGGGACGCCGTCCACCTGCGTGGTGCCCCAAATGGAGACCCGGCCTGCATGGACTATGCATCACAGTCTTCGCCTTCCGGATCCGCCACCTGCGACACCCAGTGGCTGTGGCTGCCCTTGCGGCCAGGCCGCGTCCGTCTGTGGCTGATGGCCCACACATTCACTCTTTGGCCTCTCTGGGGAGGGCTCAGGGGTGGTGGCGCACGCGCTTGCACTTAGTCGCAATGGCATGTGGCGTGGTTGGTATGATGGGCAATGGATGGGATGGTGCGAGCCACCTCCCGTGACGTCAGTGCTGCTCGTGCTGTGGTGCGTCCCCCTACACTTCCATTTGACTTTTTGCCATGCTGGACGTTGAGGTTCTATTGCCTGCGTGATATGACCAGGAGGAGCGCGAGGAGACCTCTCACACACCATGCTCCACTGCCATCCCGTGCCCTGTATCGCCTGTGCGGATTGACTATGTTGGGGTTACACCTGGTCGACTGGGGCTGTGTGTGCCTTGTCAAGGGGCATGGCGGGCGCACAACAGGATCCAGCTTGTCCACAGAGGGTGGGCTGAGGTGCGCCTGGTACCGCTTTGTACGTGTGCCCGGCTGCTGTGCACACACGTGTTCACTCCCCCCGACAGGTGTCCTCTCACAATGCCCAGGGTAGCGGTGGTGTACTGTTCATGACCCCTCCCAACACGGCGTGCTCCAACTTGGCATGTGCGCATCTACCCGTCGCACCCACCCACCTGAGCACTGCGTCCATACGACTTCACACGACACATGTGTGTCTTCCACAGTAGTGCTACTCATTTGCGTTGACATCCAATACCAGTGGACTACATGGTCATGTCACGACTGCCGTGTACTTCACATACTCTCATCCTCTCTCATTCGTACTTGTGAAATGAGTCAGCGGAGACAGTTTTGGTTTCAAACATTATATTGAGTCTTCTGTCCTCTGTGATGCAGTATAGTGGACACTACTGGCAGCGGAATACATGTTGAGGATATACTGAGCATGATTACAAATTGGATAGGGTGTGGGGTTACATGTGATTGGCTGTTGCATGTGGGATGTGGGCTTCAGAGTTACATCTGCTTGGCCAAGGCTGTGCTAATGTACATTTACGTATAGCTGCGGAGCTGCGGACTTTGACACAGACGGTATACATGTAGCCTACCAGACCGCTCGGCATCATGGGCACAGTCCATCTCAGTTCCATGTGACAGGTTTGCTGCGGTTGTTCCTCATGCACGCGTGCATGTGAGATGACATCAGGGCATGTGCTTGCGTGCATGCAGCGGCGTGCCACTTGTTGTTGCACTGTGGTGGTTACTGGACATGTCACAGTCACTGGGGTCGTGTTGTTGTTGTATGCACTTGTCGTCCATGCAAAGGTCCTGGTATGGGATTCCCGGGGCGGGGGTGGGAGGGGTGCAGCACCCACAGACTCCAGGCGACCTATTCATGTCCACTGAGCGGTGTGTGTGTCCATGTGCGCTGGATCCATGTCGTGTCCTGGTTGTTCGTGCAGTTCCGTCCATGTGGGTGCGATACACAGAGCCCATGCCACTGCCTCCCACGATGCATGCGGTGTTCCTGGATGTGATGGGGAACAGTGTGCATGTCCCGGTCATATCCGATGTCATGGCGATGTCGTTGATGGTGTGGTTACAGTTGCCGGTCGTTTGGTATGGCTGTTGTGGTGGTGACTGGCCAGTCCGTGCGGAAGCTGAGCATGGGTGCGGGGTTGGACTTCATAGGTCACTCGGGGAACCTGCGTTGTGGTCCGACGTATTTACAGGTTGTCAGGTATGCGATGCCGTCCAGCAGGGCTTCCATGTCATTGGTGGTGTACATGTTTGCCAGCCAATGAAGCGGATGGTGGCTGTCAAGGTGTTGTTCGTAAGTTGTCCCTTGGAGGACCATGATGGGGCATGCTGGGTGACATTCGATGTAGCTGTTCTCGATGATCCGTCGTGTGGAGGCACAGTGGTCCCATTTCAGTGCGGGTGCGATGTTGGCCACATACGCCATGCCCCCATAGGCAGAGCAGGCCCTGTCGTGTGCGTCCAGAGGGAGGAGTAGTGGTAGCAGGTCCGCCTTCAGACATGCCGGGTTGGAGAGGCATATCTCGACGGGATGCTGGTAGGGACACCTCCGACAGTAGAAGACGGGCATGACGCAGCTGAACAATGTGATGCGGTAAGTCAGTCGGTAACTTACGTTCAGCAGGGACAGGAGATCGCATCCCAATGTATGTATCGTGTTGGTTTTGTACAGCTTGAGCTGTTCGGCGTAGTTGGGTAGGTGTGTTGCGGTTGCCATTTCGCAGCGGTTCGTTGAGATGGCGTGCTCCGGCTGTGTGTGCAGTCTGCAATGTGCACGCTCCGGGGTTGCTGTGAGCTCTGTGTAGTCGTAGGGAGACAGGACTTGTGTTCTGTTGGCTTGTTTGGAGGACACGGGCCCTCTTCCCACATGCTTCTCAGACAGTTCAAGGTCAGTGCTGTGTGACTCCTTCCAATTAACTTGCATGTGGCCGACATGGGGGAGTGTTTTCTTCTTTCTTCCCCGTCCGTTGTGTGCTTCTGTGATATGCGCTATCTGCCCTGTGGTCGGTCTCCTCGGCATGCCTGTGTTGGTCTATTCTTGGACAATGGCTGTATTCACCGGCTTCTGTCGTAGGGCTGTGGTTTCGGAGTTGGAATGGAAGGTCATTCAGTGCTGTCTGCTCTCCCTTGTGTGGGCGGCAGGCTGCCTTTCCGCTCTGCGTTGGGCCTTGTGTGTGGATGTTATTCTTGGGCCACCTGTTGTCGGTCCCCGGGCTCTTTGGTGTTCCGTTTCATATGTCTTGTTCATATGTGCAGGGTGGTATGGGTTTTTCAGTGTGGTACTGGCGTTCCTCTTCCCGAAGGGGCCCTGCTTCTCCTAGTTGGTGTTGCCGCCGCTGTGTGCTACGCCATGTTTGTTACACTGGGGTGTGTCCTGCTGTTGCGTGACTTCACTGACATGTGTGCGTCGGTTGTGTGGCGTTGGGTGTTGTCCGTGAATTGGGCGTTGGGGACATGTCTGTGGCAGGCCTGTCACGTGTCATGTGCGTTCGGGGTGGGGCTGATGTGTGTGCTGCTTGGTTGTGTCCCTGTGTCTGTGTGCGACGCATGCATGGCGCTGCGGTTGGCCTCTGCGTTGTGCGCATGTGTGGCGGCGTCATCGGCGCTTTGGGGCCGTGACGGGGTGGTTGGTTCCTAGTCCCAGGTGGTGTGTACACATGTGTTCCGCGATGTTAGGATTTGGCCTGTGTGTCATATGTGGATGCAATGGTGGATGTGTAGTGTACACGCGCTGGTGGGGGGTTGTCCGCTTTTTCCGCCCTTGCACTGTGTGCGCTGTTTGCGTGCACTTGTTGTGTGTGTGCCTACCTGCGTCTCCGCGGTACGTTGCGTCCTTGGTGGTGCATCAGCAGAAGCATGGGAAGGGCCTGCAGTGCTGGATTCATGCCCGGGGTGCCGCTTCTTCGTTGTCCGTGCTCTGCGTCCGTGTTACCGCCTCTCTTTCACGTGCGGTGTCTCTTAGCCGTGGGAGCCGTTTGTTTGCGGCATCGTAATTTATACGCCGGGCGGGACGTGTTTCGTCGGACGGTGTGTGTCAGTTGAGCTGCGCCGCTACGTGTACGGGCGCACTTTGATGGCGGACGGTGTTGCTGGCTTGCCGGCGGTGTTTGGCCTGCTTTTCGCATCGTAATTGGGCGGGCGTGTGGACTGCTGCGTGCCGGCGGTAACTGGTGGTTTTGCATCCGCCAGCACGGCGGTTGTGCTTCCGCCCGCCATCGTAATGGGCCCCTAAGTTATTATAATTAAATTACTTCCCACCATATTCCCCTATAAACCCACAACCCGCTACAAAACAAAAAAACGCAAAATTTAATTAAAATAAAATTGATAACTGCTAAAAATGTAACACATATATTAAAAAACAAACACAATACTTATACAAAAAAACATACATCACATACATTTAATATATAAACTAAAATACATAACACTAATTAAAAAAAATCAATATTTTAAAGAACTATGGGGGTCATTACGATGGCGGACGGACTTCAGTCCATCCGCCATCGTCCCGGGGATGGGGACCGCCCGCCTATAAGGCGGTGGTCCCTCAAATGAACTTAGGATGCGACCGCCACCACAGCGGCCGCAAACGGCATGTTTAACATTGCGGCGGGTGCTGCTGGCTGCAGCACCCGCTGCAATGTTAAAAAAGCACTGTTTTTACGTGGCAGGCACCATGCGGTGCCTGCCAATTGGAGCAGGGAAATGTAGGGGAGCACCATAGGTGCCCCCCAAGTACACACACCAACTGTCCCTGTACATGGGGGTCCCTCAACGGGCCCCCAAAGTACATCCCCACCAGCCTTTCCATGGCGGTTGAACCGCCATGGAAAGGCTGGCGGGGATCTAGCATCCTGATCTGGTGGACGGTGCCTGCTAGGCACCGCCACCATTCTGTGGATGTGGCGCGGTCTGACAGGCAATCGTAACAATT
The DNA here is from genome assembly GCA_963921515.1 of Calotriton arnoldi. NCBI lineage: Eukaryota > Metazoa > Chordata > Amphibia > Caudata > Salamandridae > Calotriton > Calotriton arnoldi. The sequence goes on from CAWUFW010002595.1 coordinate 575,788, forward strand.
GCCTCTGTCGGACCGATGGCAGACCGGCTTACCGCCCGCCATCCTAATCTGGTGGGCGGTATTTGGCCTTATGATGGCGGTGAACCCGCCACCGGCAGCCTGCCGGAGGCAGGTTCACCACCATCGTAATCAGCCCCTATATTTTTGCAAACAATATTAATGACTTCTATATTTTTAAAAACGAGGTTTCCTACCTTAAATTCAATATTCTTGACCACGATATTCTTGCTGTCGATATTTCTGAATCACGATATTTCCAACTCGATATTTGTGTAAGTCGACATTTCCAACTCGATATTCTGTCTCAACACCAATTCGGACGAAGACACTTCATCCCCAGCAGATTCACCTCAGTCTCTACACTTCAGTAGACAGGAACGTGGCTTGTTATTGAAGAGGATAAGTACCTAATGTCTGTCCTTAATGTCTATGGTTCCCAAGGCTGCATATAAATTTATGACTCCATGAGATTCACACTCAACCAATGATGCAAAGGGGTCCGGGCCCTACACCCTCTTCCCATTATGGCTGTGTCCTTCATTTCTCCTTCTCCCACCTAATAAAAGCATTCCCCGCTCCAGGTTTAAACAATAATATAATATATATGATATATAACCATATGACAAAAGAGAAAGGGAAACAGTAGAAAATACGTAAAATAAAACAAAAATTATAAGAACATATATATGGCTACTAATGTAATATTGGGTAACAATACTAAATAGAAAACGTATTTGTAGTTCAGATATGTAATGCAATCCTGTACGATACAAAATATTTTCAAACATGCCTTGTCTTCTTTATTTAGTTTATTTATTCAGAATTTTTAAGTTGTCTTTCAATTCGTAGACAAATTGCATAAGGCATGTTCTGTGCTCCAAACTAGAGCCCAGAAACTAGAAAAAATGGAAAAGGAGACATAAAACTTCGACAACAAAAAAGCCATCAGACCTATCTAGTTTGATTTTAACCCATCAGCTCTGGTCACACAGACTACGCTCGTTTTCCAGCGTTGTACGTGTTTGTTTTGTACTCTTCTTCCCCTTTATTACCGGCAGTTGGTGTTCCCAAACACATGATGATATTTCTCCATGAACTGCGTCTGTTCCGCTCTCGTGTTGATCAGAATTATCAAAGCAGAGCGCATGGGAAACCTTCGGTTGTTTAATTTCAGGCAGTGAGTGGGGCAATAACTACGGCTCCACTTCCCAAAACAGATTTTCTGTGAACTGATCATCAGAACCGGCTGTGCTCGCTGCAGGAATGATGGCCCCCACCTCTGACGTAAGGAAAACCACTTCCCTAAAAGTTGCAAATACATACAGTAGGAGTCAGATGGAAAATGTCTTTATTTAATGGTGTATTTGGAGATTTACACCTCATTTTAAGGGGGCTCAGATCACTTGATGGTGTCTTTTGACAAGATAGGTGTGAAAATGGGGGTGGGGGGTAGAGTTAAGGAGTTAAATGGCATCATCTCTGCACCGTCGGAGATCAGCAGACAGTGAGTTTGAATAGTTCGGGTTTCCAGAGCTTCCTGAAGTACATGAAGTTAGGCTCTGCTCCTTCCTGAGGCTGAAGGCTTACCATCCAATCAGGGGCCACATTTGAACAATTTTTGTACACATGGGATCAGGGCCGGGCTGGGGACGGGGAGGATTTAAACACCACTCCCAGGAATGCGCTTTGCCTGGCATTAGCAGTTGGTGGGTTCTCTTCTCTGATCGGCTAGTTTGCATTGTATGCCTTCCCTGTACCTTTTTCGTTCATAGTCCATCAGACAGCTCAGCTGTCCGAATGTAAAGACATATAGAGGACATGCCGAAAGCTTACCTAGGAATGCATTCAACCCATTGCTTGCAATTGTGTTTTGTCACTCATATTTGCTTCCTTTCTGTTTGTTGGTCTTTAATTGTTTGAGGGGCATATTCACAAGGAGCTATCGCCGAATTAACGGCACTTTATCGCAGCCAAAGTCGTGATAAATTTACCCCCCCATTCACAAGCCGGTGTTAACAGCCCACAGCACCAGTTTACCCGTGATAGCAGCTGCAAAAAACATCGCCACAGAGGACCCTCGCAAATATCGCTAATGAGATGCAGAGTAGGCGTTCCCGTGACAAAAGCCGAGACAACAGCACACCTCAACATTCACAACGACCAGCCACATCCGCGATAACAACACAAAACAGGCGATAAGGTGCATTAGCACCAGGAAATCTACACCTGCTCTGACCTGGTGTAAAGTCGGACGGCAGCCAGCACCACAAAAGGGAGCACAGCCCAGGGCCACATCCCAAGGGCAACAGATGCCATGGAGCCACCCATCATGCGGCCCGGACACCCAAGAGGGCCACAACACCCACTGCCACCACCCCCAGGACCACCCCTCCCTGGCACCCCCCCGACCAAAGACATGCCACATCAGCCACACCTAAACATGTACAGAATATTCTGCATGATGCCGCACAATCACAACTGGTGAAATGCATGTGTCGTCACAGAAATGACCAGCACACATCCACTTTCGAAGCAATAAATGAAACCTTATTAAAATGAACAACGAAATAAAATGAAGACACATGGCCGCTCCCCTCGGGACAATATGTAGGTCACAGCCTGTAAGACAAAAATCATGATGAGAAGGTGTGTCCTGCGCACATCAGAGGACAGAGAGAGAGCGAAGGAGAGAGAGAGGAAGAGAGGGAGGGAGAGAGGGAGGGAGAGAGAGAGGAAGAGAGGGAGAGAGAGAGAGAGAGAGAGAAGAGGAGAGAGAGAGGAAGAGAGGGAGAGAGAGAGAGAGGAAGAGAGGGAGAGAGAGAGAGAGGGAGAGAGAGAGAGAGAGGAAGAGAGGGAGAGAGAGAAAGAGAAGAGGAGAGAGAGAGGAAGAGAGGGAGAGAGAGAGAGAACGTGCCGCCCCTGCGCACCCAGGCCACACTGCTCACCTGCTGCCACCGGTGTGTCCCCAACCACGTGCCGGTATGCATATCAGGACACCAGGTCACACATCTGAGTCAGAGCCGTCAGCTGAAACAGAGCCCAGATACATGACTGGCACAGTACACACACTTTCACAAGACAACATCGCCTGCCCGCACATGCACACCCAGGCAGAGGCACCCCAACCCCTCCCGCCGCCCATCGGAGCATGCCCGCCCATGCACACCCAGGCCTCAATGCTCACCTTCCGCCACCGGCGTGTAGACAGGAGGTCCCACCATGTGCCGCTGCAAGCCACAAGCCCAGGGCCCGCGGACATGGCACCCTCCACATCATGCAGCCCCGCTCCGCAGGCCACCAGGTCTCATGTTTGGTGCTGGGTCTTGATTACTCCATGGCAGAGGATATACCAGTGCACCCGGCACCATCGCAGGCTGCACACACGCTCAGCCCAATGGGTGCCACCAACTCTGGGATCCCGGAAGCGACGCCACGTGGCGGTAGGCCCGCGCTGCCCGCTGGCTCTGGCCTACACTGCGGTCCAGCAGGGCACACAAAACCTGAGCCGTCCGGACCGCCAGGACGGGGCATCATCGCAGGCTGCACACCCGCTCAGCAGCTCAAGGTGCCACTGACACAGTGCACCCAAAGTCACCGTCCCGTGGCGGTGTGCCTGTGCCGTCCGCAAGGCCTCTGGTGCCACTAACCCTGTGCAACCCCAGTCTGCGCCACGTGGAGGTAGGCCCGTGCCGTGCTCAAGGCCTCGGGTGCAACTAACCCTGTGCGCAACAACTCATGGGCCCTATATGAGTGCGAACCGTGGGGCGTCCGTTATCCAGTCACCACCGGAAGAGGGGAATGTGACGTCGTAGGACACTTATGTTGGCGGAGTCACATGGCCTGTGACGGGTGTGGTGTGTGTGAAAACCTGCCCTCAGGGAGTGGCTGTGACATGCTGAGGACTAGACCAGTGACCTGCACACCACCAGCGAGTACGGCTGCGACGGGTAGCAATGAGGGCCCCCCTCGGGGCGTAAGCGGAGTGGACTGGCCTGCCGTACGCCGGACCAGCGCAGAGCTTGCAACAATGACTCATGGGCTCTGGGCGTGGTCCAGTCCATGTCCGGACAAGGAAGTGACTGATGCGTGTGTCCCTGCTGCAGTGTTCACGGAACCCGCTACACAAGATGCAATGTCGCACCCCCTTACTGGCATCCCACAGGATGAACATCATTGACGCAAGGGAAGGCACTGTCCCCACATTCATCCATACATCCACACAGGAATGACGTAAGACATTACACAGCAGTGCGTCACTGGATGTTTATTTGCACATCCAGTGCAGTAATGCAGCTGGAGAGGTACAGGGCAATGCCGAGCACACCACACAATATGGGCCGTGGAGGGCCAACCAGTGTCCATCCCGGGATGACCTGTACTGCGGAAGAGGAAGGGTACAGTCCGCAGTCTGTCCGCCATGTCATTGGTCGTCAAACAGGATGTGGCAGTCCATGTTGCTGTCCAAGGTGAGTGCCTCAGAGTGTATCGGGGGTCAGTGGTAGGTCTTAAGGCCATGTGTGGCACCAAGCAGAAACAGGCAAGGTGGCGGTAATGGATGCTATTGCCTGGCCCTCCTGACCACAGTCCCATCCACGTCCTCGTCCCCGGGTGTGTGCCCTGCCCCACCTGTGGGTGTTGCAGTGCCGGCTGCAGCACTGTGTGCCACTGACTCATCAGGGGCCGGAGGAGGATTGTCGGCCGCACTGTGTGGCAGTGACACATCAGGTGCCCGAGTGGATAGGCCTGCCGCACTGGGAGGCACTGACACACCAGGGCCCGGAGATGTGGATGGCGTGGGGGCAGCAGCATTCATCATCGCCACGCCTTGTGGCAGCAATGCCATGACGAGGACATGCAGGGCACGGTAGATCCCAGCTACATTTCTCTGATGTGCAGCGGAGGCTGCCAACCTTTCCGCCTCCATCCGCACCATGTCCTCCATGAGCCTCCACATGTGTGCCAGCTCACGGCTGGCATCGCTGGGGCCACTCTGAGCGGACAGGTATTCTTCCCTCCGCGTCATGACTCCAGAGATGTCAGTCAGGGCTCGCTGGAGTCCATGGGGCGGACATAGACACCCAAGGATGGCGTCCAGTTTGTTAGCCATGAGCTCGAACCCCACCCGCACCTGCTCGGCCGTCTCCCTCTGGCCCTCCAGCACACGGCGTTGGAAGGCCGTTTGTTGTTCCTGGGGGACTTGGGAGGGTGCCGGGGCTGTGGGTGCCTCCTGCTGGGTGGTTTGGCTGGTGGGCTGCGCTTATCCTGGAGGTGAGTTGCGGAGGTGGTCAATGAGGTCTTGGATGGTTTGGGTGTCAATGCTGGTGTTGTCCTCCTCCTCATCATCAGTGAAGAGTGGTTGTGACTGCTCTGCAGGAGGTGTTGACGATGCCCCTGCGATGTGAAGGGGAGATGGTGTATTACAATGTGTCCACATGTATGTAGCCGCATGGTACAGGTTGACATTCAGACAGCATGGCATTGTACATTGTGACAGTGTGTGGGTCTGGGCGAGGACCCAGAGTGATTGTGGGTGTGCACTGTGACCTGCTTGCTTGTGCATGTGTGCCATTGTGGCCATCTCCCCCCGTCCCCCCAGTACCTTGTGGTCACTAACCCTGTTGCAGTTGTGTTGTGTCCTGTCGAGCAGTGTCCGGTCCCCCGACTTCGGCCACAGTATCCATACTGATGACTGTCGACACCAGCTCCTCCATGTCATCCAGCTCCAGCTGTGGCGCTGGGCCCCCAACTCCAGTCTGCGTTGCTGCCTTCAGGTTGGCGGAGATTTTCTCCTTGGTCTTCCGCTTGATGTCATTCCATCGCCTCTTGACCTCGTCCATTGTCCGCTTGTGCTCTCCAACGGCATTCACCTTGTCGACGATGTCCCGCCATATTCCATTTTTGGTGCCCAATGACACGTTGGAGGTGACGAAGAGTTGTTGATGGTGTTCCATCACCTCCGTGACTATGATCCTGTTCGCCTGCGGACTGAACTTGGTCTTCCTGGTCTTCTTGTCCTTGCCCTTCCCTGTCCCCGAGGTCCCAGGCTGGTCGTCCGGGGTGCTTGTGGTGTTGCGCTGGTCCTCTGCGCCTGCTCCGGCTGCCTCCATGGTGCTTGTGTGTTGGTCAGTTTGTGTGTGGGTTTTTTTTTCGGCTTTTATGGAGGTTTCTGACGCCTGCCAGGTGTGTGTTGCAGGCCTGGCGCTGCTTGTCGCTGGTTTCCTCATCGCGCTTTGGCCCATCGCGTGTTTTTTGGTGTTGTAGTTTGTGTTTTTATCTCCATCGTGGTGGTTGTATCGCAGACTTTGTCCGCGGTTTCGGCAGGCTATCGCATGCTACAGCCTTGTTGTGAATTCCACGTTGACACTGGGTTATTTTCCCGTGATAGGCTGCGTTATTGAAAGTTGCGTTACGCTACTCTTGCGGTAGTTATCACACGTTCTTGTGAATATACCCCTTAGTCTTTCCTCTTGTCTTTGTTACTCCCAAGGAGCATAGCGTGTATATTGGCTCTTTCGATTCCTCCACAAGTGCTCACTCTTCGGGAAACCTTTTTTGTAAAGCACTCCCTGAGAGTGCCTATGTTTTCCAGGTATCTTTCTGGTGTGTTTTCTGCCCACCCTCAGCTCGCTACATTGTTCTATTTTACGTGTGCAACCTACCCCACCCAACAGTCCTCCTTATTCACTCATGTGACTTTCTCTCTCCCCAGCTGGTGCTCTACATTGTTATCTGAGTCCTTCTCTCGCCCAACCTGTGCTCTACATTTTCCTTTTGCTCGTGTCCTTCTCTACTGTCACCTAACGCTCTACTTTGCCCTCTCGTGCCTGTGCCCTTCACCCCCTACCAGCCTTCTGGGCTCCTTGGTCCCCCACCCTCTCCCTGCCCCCAAATCACTCTCCTGAGCTTTTTTTTTCTAAAACACTTTTGCACAATTTTTTTTTACATTGCTTTTACTTTTTACTTACAAATCCATCTGGGGGCAACCTTCATATTCGCTTCATGGACAGTACTGTCCTCCTCTGGGGGGCCAAATATAGTATCTCCGCTTCCACACACTTATAAGCTAGCTCTGTTGGCAATCCCTCATAATTCATTATCACTTTACGCAAATACATTGAGACTGATAGTAGCTTATTTTGTGGGATTATAGACATCACCTGAACTCTGCAGACCAAGGGTTCATGTGCATATGCCTTCTACCATCACATGCTGCAGAGGTTCACTGTTCGGTATGAGGACAGAGGGGCCGATTCCGATCTCGGCCGGTAGGGCACCGAATCGGATTCGGCTTAACCGGATCCGATTCGGAGCCCTCTTTCCCGACCGATTCGTACGTGCGTCCGGCCGAGCGAGTACGATGCGAGCGCACGCGAAATCGCCGACCGACTCGTTCCCGGGTCCGAACCGCTCCGACCGACTCGCACGGACACGACTCGCACCGCGCAATGGAGACGTTCCCCGGCCGGGCAAGTATGATGCGCGCCTCGAGCAGTCCGACCGACTCGCGCCGTCCGGCTCGAAAGAGCAGTCGGAGCCGGACTTTGGGGGTCCGTGTCGGACCCCCCTGTACGCGTAGCCGCGCGAGTCGCACACAGGGGGACCCATGGGTCCCCCCTACCTGTGCATGTACGCCGCGAGTCGCATCGATGCGTACCCGCTGTAGGGGGCGCCCTTGTTCGCCTCGCACCCATTGAGTCAATGGGAGCCCGCGTACGCGTTGTACGTCCGGCTCCCATTGACTTCAATGGAAGTCCGACCGACTCGAGTCCGATTGCATGCGTGCGCATCGTACTCGTTCGGTCGGACTGCCAGAGTCCGATTCGGTCGGAAATCTCTCCGGGTCCGGCTCGGTCGGAGTGATCTCCGGCCTGAATCGGAATCGGCCCCAGAATGTTTCTTCACTCCCTACAGCCCTTTCCTTTTCCCCTACATAGTCACTTCAGAGTCTGGTGTTCGGTACAGTTTTCAATTGACTGGAAGGGGAAAGAAGGGGTTAGCATCAAAGTACCCGGCCTAAATATCACTGAAATCCTGACAAATCAGCTCTGATAGGGCTGTTCTTCATTTTGTGATTGGTTAAGCCTACAAAAAAAGACCTTTCCTGTAGTCAAGACGTGGTATGAAGAGCAATGGGGTGAGGGTACATAAGAGCAGGCAGCTAGGATACTACTCGCCTTGTGCTGGTGTCCAAATTGTAAGTTTCTATATTTAAGAGAGTGAACCACACAGCTGCTAAGGCTGAAACTCTATGATCTGGAATCAAATATGTAAGATGAAAGGGCCCCTCAATTGCTTTCAGTTGCTGTGTGTTAATTGTCAATTAGGTTTGCTGTGTTTCTTGGGTTCTGGGTAAGGAAGTGTTAGATCACCCAGTTTTCTGTGTCTTTGGGATGTTCATTGCCTCCTATCCTTTCCAGATTTAAGACCTTGAAGCTCTACCCAGCTGATTTGATCATTTGGTGTCAATTTAATAAATTATGAAGATGACACCCAGATTTCAATTAATATTCAAGGGTTGGACTCCTGTGCAGTTTTTTTTATGATCGTATGAAAGTTGTTGCTTCATGGTTGACAGACAACTCCTTAAATTTTATTGTAGACATAATGAAGGATCTGTTTTATCTTGGCTGCAGTTTTCAGTTTGTCATTCTCAACAGCTTTTCGCCAGCTTCATTAGGTACTTCACCCACTCCATCAGGAGCTATGCATGATTAATGGTTTTACTTTGATAACCAGCTGCCATTAACTAGTCAGGTCAGCCAGTTATCTAGCACTTGCTTCTTCTTTTCATGCTTGATGCATACAATTCTTCCTTTTCTACCAGCCTTGGCATGACCAGTGGTGGCCCAGGCGACAGTTTTCAGCTTGGACTGCTGTATTCGCTTTTCTTTGGCTCGCCGCCTGAGCTAAGGAAATGGCTCTAGAATATTCAGAATGCTGCTGCAGATTGCCTTACGCTGGCCATGGTTAGCATCCGCAGCTCTGAGTATCTCACATTAGCTTCCAGTTTCTAGAATAATTCGTTTTAAATTGTGTTTGCTTCACCGAGCCTATTATGGTAATGGGCCATGCCATATCCAACACTAATTCTCCCACTATTCTCCAGTTCGCAAGATTTGCTCCTCTGATTCCCAATTGATTATTGTATCCAAATGCCATTGGGTGGGATTAGGTGGCAGTCCCTTCTCTGTCAAAGCTGCCCTTCTTTGGAATTCACTTGCTACTCAGGGTATGCTGCAACAATTATTGCCTTTTTGAAAAAGCAGTTAAGACCCGACCTTACACACAATAAGTGATTTATTGAATTTCTGGTCACAGCGTGCTCTAATAGTTGTATTAACATAACACAACACACCAAAATGACCGGCTATACCCATAGCAGCTACAGCTGTGCAATTTGCTGAGAAACTGCAGAATTCCATATCCCTGCATTTAATAACTGAAGCAGACAATCACCGCCTTCTCTGTGCACATGCATGTCTCCTGGATACCAGTTAATTCACTTATTGTCAGTTCCCCACTCCATGTAACAAACTTACTGTGATAATCCTCAAAATCTGATCTGTGGACATCAAGACTCGCTTCCCTGAGCCCCCCTGCACCCTACCATGTTAGTAATGGATCTCATTCTTTATCTTGGAATACTCGCTTAATATTGTGACTAATTGCTGATGTACAAAGCACTCTCTCACCAGAGGGGAAATGTCTAGCCTGATGAATGTAGATCCTTAAGGCAGGCCCATTACTCTTAATAAGGGACAGTGCTCATTCATTTTGATTGGATCTTAATCTAAATGTTAATACTGTTTTGTGCTGATTTATATTGCCACCCTCCTTGTGTTTGGGGCAGTATATTTATTAGATTTACTTTACAAATCACTACTTCTGGGATCTTACCAGCATGTCATTAATCTTAATACATTTCTTGATATAATTTATTTAAAGGACAAGCTTGGTTTCAGTGGAGTGTTAAACCACAGCATGCTAACCTGTTCATAGAAGGACAAATTTAAAGTGAAATGTGGATGTCCCCTAGAGACAAACATGCTTCACAAAAGAGCTGAATGTTACCCTCATCAATGTACGACCTTCTGATCACTAAGCCTCTCAAATGACAACCTCCGGCCCACCCTCCAACTCCCCTCATCTTCAGTATCCCCCAATAAGTCCATATTAATACCCACCCACCCAGCTCCTCCCAGTACACTGGTATCTAATGCCCTCCCATCCTACCACCATTTCCTTCTGCATCATTTATATTGTGCTACATTGCTTTGTAGCCAGACTCACACTATAAATCCACATACATCTATGTATAAACTAGAAAACACATGTTGGAATCTGATTCTCCAAAGCTCATCTTATTTTTTTTATTACATCTTTTTTATTGAAGATTTCCATCAAACGGAACACAAGGCCCGTCCTTGTAATGCAGCAAACCAGTAACCCATGTGGAGCATTTTGTACATCGTAATTGACCCATATCATACAGTTGTGTACACAGTCCCTTTCATCACCCTCCCCCTTCCCAAGTATCTCGTGGCTCCCGGGCCTTTTGAGTTAACGGCACCTCCCAGATTGATGCCCATGGTTGCCAAATGTTTCCCATTTTTTTGGGCACCCTCTGCTTTTATAAACTTATTTTTCAGCCAGTGAGCACCAGTACATTTTCATTTTCCATTGATCCACATGTGGTGCAACCAGGGAGCCCCCATATCTGGTCACATTTCTCCTGGCTACCACGAGACCCAACCTGTTTACAATTTTTGTTTAACGCTGTACTGTTACATCTCTGGAACATGTAAAGTGCCACCAGCCTGGTTGAAAGGGGCCCCTGTATACCAGTTATTCCAAGTAGGCATTCCTCCACCTCGTACCAAGACTCTATCAGCATTAGGAATTCCCACACTGTATGTAGGAGTTCTTTTTTGACCACAGCTGTGGAGGCAGGAATCTCTTGAAGCACAACCAATTCTGGCCTGTAGTGGCCTAGTGAGATATGCCCTGTGCAGGATCTTCAGTTGTACAAGACAGAAGCCCGATTGTATGGCTATCTCTCTCAGGCCAGCAATTGCTTCTTCCAACTCTTCATCAATGAAGTCACCTAAATCTTCCTACCATTTTGCCTTTAGGTCCACTAGGGGGGTCAGGTTATTGTTTATAATTTCCGGTATATTAAAGAGCTAGCTTTTTGCTTGATTGCCTTTGACAGAAGCCTGTCTTCCAGTGGTAATGCAGCATTGGGATTAGTATGCCTCAGACATGGGTCGCCAGAGTATGGGGTAATTGTAGGTATTTGAATGAGTCAGACTCCACCAGGCCAAACTCACTTTGAAATACCTCTAGTGACTTAGCTCCCCAATGACCCCAGACGTCCCACATTTTGCTGATGCCAATGAAGTCTAATTTTTAAAATATCCGTAGAGTTCCCACCTCCCATAGCAGATCACTGTCCGTAAGAGGGGTTTCACTCATCTGTATCCTATCCAATGTAGCAATAACCCGCGCCAGATCCGGACAACTGTCTAGGCATGCTGTGAAAGTGAGTTCCACGGGGGCCCCTTGCATTAATTAAAATTAAAGCCTCAGGGAAGTGGCGGCCCCCCGGGCTGCGGGGGAGTCCAAGCATAAAGCCCCGGCGAGGTGGCATTGCCGGGGCTGGGGGGGGGGTTCCAAGAGGCTCCCCTCATTTATAAATAAGTAAGCCCCGGGGAGGTGGTGGTCCTCAGGGCATCAATAAGCCCCAGGAGGGGGGGTCCGTGTGCCCCCTCCTTTATTAAAATCCGCTCTGGACCTGGCCCACCTGGGGGCTGATAATTAACGAAGCACAGTAACCCGGGCTTTGTTTTTAAAAAAATTATATATATTTTTTTTTTTAAAGCTTTTTTAGTCCAGCGGGGTCCCTGTGGAACCCCCAAGAGGCCTAGTGGATCAGAGTGTTTCTACCCTACCCTCTTTTCTTTTTTTTTATTTAACATTTTTTCTGTGACTTGATCAAGCTAAGTCACAAGATGGCTGCCAACACTTCCTGGTTGAAGTGTTGACAGCAAATCAGAGCTCTGCATTTCCCTGCACAAGCTTGTCTTTTTTTCGCGATTAATCGCGATGTCACCGCGAAATATCCCCTGCCACAGATATCACTAATTTATTTTTTTAATTTCTCATCAACTACTGAACGTATTCACACCAAATAACAAAAAGCACAATCTGCATAACCAAATCTACCTTTCTACCAAAATTTGGTGTAACTCCGTTCAGCGGTTCGGGCTGTAGGTTCAACTACCCGTCCTATGGGAATTAACATGGGAAAACACACTTTTTGTGAGCCCCCTTTTTCTCGGCCCCTGCTTGACGGATCACCCCAAAACCTGCCATGCACAACAAGACATACTATGACTCCTTTTTAGGAAACCTTTGTGAAGATTCATCAACCGGTGCCAAAGATATAGGCAAATCAAAATGATGGAATCATGGTCCTTACTATAACTACCTACTGGTGACTGCCGGTAGGAGATAAATATATAAAATATATAGCAAATTTTAAGTCAGGGTGTTTCTTCTGAGCAGATTTTGAGGATAAGTAATGTGTGGTTTGCATACTGATGGGTCCTGAAGTAGGTGTTGGTGGGTAAAGTATCATGCGGCTCCCTGTAAAGGATCATTGCAGAGAGTATAGATCTTTGGGGCACTCTGCAGAGATAGGGGAGGTAATGAGGCTGGACAGTGAGGTACGAAGTGAGCTATTGTAGGGCTGTGTTAGCAAAGCTCATACAAGCTTCTAGGGTGTTGATCAGCGCTTGATGATCAACAGTGTCAAATGCAGGGCAGAGGTCAAGTAGAATCATAAAGCATAGCTTTTTTTCTTTGAAAAGAAGGATGTAATTGACTACTTGAGTGGTAGCTGTCTCAGTGTTGACGCATGGTCTGAACATTTGTTTTTGGATCTGTAGGAGATTTTTCTTGAGGACCTATTTCTGTAATTTGATGGTGATTGTTTTCTCAATTATTTTTCTGATAAAATGGAGGTGAGTGATGGATTAGTAGTGGCGAGGTCGTCTAGGATCAGGTTTTTTTCATTAATGGAAGGATGCTTTCTATTTTTTATGTTATCTGGAATGTTCCTTTGCTGAGAGAGGCATTGATGATGTTGAAGGCTTGTAAAGGCAACTCCATAAATAGATGTCATGATGGTAGGCAGTGGCCCTTAGTGCACTGAGGATGTCTGTTAGTTCAGCATGTGGGAAGAGGTTGAAGGTAGTCCACTTGCACCTACGGAAATGCAGGATTGAGAGTTATTTAGGATACTGCTGCAAAATGTCAATGTAGGATCTGATTTTGCTTATTTTCTCCAAGAAGAAGCCTTGAGGAAAACTCTACTTTTATTTGTTTCTTCGTTTATGGACCAGTATGCTAAGTTCTTTCTGAGTTAATGATAGATCTGCACACTAAGCTGTGTGCTCTGAGTTGGGTGAGGTCATCAGGAGCCTAAGTTCATCTCTATTTCTTATCTTGTCTTAGTTTGGCATTCTTGCTTTCTTCCAGTTCTTGATTACAGAAAGGCGGATGACATTCAATGTTGGCTGCGCTATATAGATGACGTCTTTGTAGTGTGGAGAGGCACCTAGGCGAGTGCTCAAGCCCTCATAGCTGAGATCAACTGTAATGAGTCCAATCTAGAATTCAATGCCAACATGAGTACTGATTCTGTTGAGTTTCTTGATGTGAAATTGTATGTCGCTAATGGTAAACTGAATTCCACCCTGCACAGAAAAACCACAGCTGGTAATTCCACACTTCACGCCTCCAGCTTCCACCCTAGACACCTGATAGCGAGTATTCCATATGGCGAAATGCTACGCTTGCACAGAATCTGCAGCACAAGCAGTGAGTTAAATCTTTGCCACAGGGAAGCACACTCTAGATTTTCAACCAGGGGATATGCGGAAAAGGATATCATTTCTGCAACCAGGAAAGCCAATACACTACCTAGGGATGTGCTGTTGCAAGGGAAGTCCAACTCCACAATAGAGAGCACTGACTCACAGAGTGAAGCGTCCACCCAAGGCACTGTCAACACCCGCCTAATCATTACTCACAACACTGAAGAACGAGCCATAAGGTCATTTGTCAACAAGCAATGGGGCATCATCAAATCGGACCCCACACTTGGACCTATGGTAGCACAACGACCTGACATCACATACAGGAGAGTTTTTTCTATGCATGATGCAGTAGTCAGAAACAGTCCTGAAATTACCACCAAAACTAACTGGTTATCGGACATCAAAGGGTTTTTTAAGTGCAACAGTTGCAGGGCGTGTAAATTTGGGACCAACACCAGTCAGGTCTCAGCTAGATTCAGGAGTGACCCCATAGTTATCCAACACAGATTGACCTGTAGGACAGAATACGTAGTCTATGACTTGGAATGTAAATGTGGTCTGAGGTGCGTGGGAAGCACCAAGTTGCAGGTACATCTTCGCATCTTACAACATCTAAGGGCAATAGTGAACAACGATCCCACGTACCCTGTCGCCAGACATTTTAAGGAAGTCCACGACAACAACCTGGACCACCTCAGGTATTTTGCAATAGACTGCGTACCACCACTTAGGAGAGGTGGAAACAGAGAGAGAATGCCCCGACAGCTAGAGTCTAAATACATTCTAGAATTGAATTCTAAGACCCCTGCGGGTCTTAATATGAGTGAGGACCTGCACAACTTCCTCTAGACCCTGTCCATACTTTTCATCTACATGACACAAACACTGCTACACGCATCCAATTCTGCTCGGTTCTGGGTGTCAACCAATTAGTGTTATTGTGCCTTGTTTTGCTCATCAGCATTGAGAATCAGCACTTAGCCTGTACTGTGACACATAGTCAACTCGCCTTTGTATATATTTGCCAGGGCTATTCTGTGGCCAATCTATGTGTATTTACATGTACTTGGCAGCTCTAGTCTGAGCTTGTTTTCTCCCGCACTTGCGCCTATATTTCTAACATCTTCATTAACGAGCTGCGTCTGTCATACTTCCATTAGGTTGTCTTTGTTTAGTATTTTTAAAGCACTCACATGCACAACACAAACATTAGCTTTTAATTCATACATTTGAATTCATCAGCACTGAGTTCATCCCACCCATGAGTGTCAAACACACTAGCACATCACCCGTCTTCCCGAACCCCTTGCCCCTCTCTTTCCCTCATGTTTTAATACACATTGCATATAGTCAGTGACCCTCGCCCAGTAATACACCATGCTCTCAGCACATAGCAGTATGAGGTTTCCCTTTTGAATAAATTTTTAACATCCAACTTTCACCGGCACAGCTTTTTGACTCCCAGCACTATGCAGATAGTATGTTGAGCATGCTTGAGACGACTCACCTGAGCATGTGGCTTCAGATCCATTTACCCCGATTTCCTTTGCATGTCGGAACTGACTGCATTCGGTGCCACTTTGGCCCGATTCCCTTCTCCCTGTGTCTCTTCATTTTCAGTGAGTTCCTTAGATGCAACACATTTTTCCCAGTTCGAGTCTTGCCTTTATCTACGCAATCTCAACGTTTCTTTTCTGGCTTTGACTAACACGCATCTTTGGTCTCCTCACACTTGCTTCTTTAAGGGGGAAGAGACTGTCTCACGGTCTGATGTCATCATTTCTGCATAGGCATATTTATTTCAGCGGAATGACTTATTTCACTTTCTAATGAATTGTAAAATTGGAAGCCACATCGCCTTTTATCCTCCATGTCTCATGCTGTAATGTTCACATTTTATCTTATCTTTGAAGTCATCAGCTGTAGATTTCCAGGCTTTCGTTTATTTCTGTTGTAATGTTGCCTCACGTTATGTGCTCAGTCATCGGCCGATGACTCTGAGAATTTACAGCAGGTCGTAAAGGTTGCACTAATGGGTATACCATTATGGAAAGAGTAAAGTCACTACCTTCTCTATATATTTCATGAGCTTCACTGCAGCGCGTTATGTGATCAAGACCGCAGGCTTGCGGTCGAAACGCATCATCTTGACATGGATATGCAATAAATGTTCTTGTTTTCACCTATTACGGAGTCTGTGCCCGTGTTTCACCCGGCCTGGTCTTTCTTTGGGATCCTGGTCTCATATATATATATATATATATACATATATATATATAGTCAGCCATTACGTGTTTCGGCCCGCACGGGCCTTGGTCACATGACAAAAGCTGCAGCGATTTTTTACCATTTTTAAAGTGACGAGTGCAGATTGAAAAAACAGTCATAGATAGTGACAACATACTATGCATTTCATGTTGGTGAGGTTCAATCAACATTCAACATTGATAATAGTAATTACAAATGTTGTTAAATAAATACATTCATAAAAATATATTCATAAAAAAATCCATTTGAATTTCAGCTTAAATGCATGTTTGTTCAATCCTCATTGGTACATGTTTATAGTCTCCACCGTGTAATTTGCCCATTTTGGCAAATACTCTCCATTAATCTAATACAGGACTATTCTCTCTGGTATTGAACCAATCTTAACAAGTCGGCATTGCATATCACTGACTGTAAAAAGTGCCAGTGCGAGAAAAAATATGTGCAAACAGTGTCGTTGTGTACCTCTTCACCCGTTCCTTATAGACTAAAGTGCTCAAGTGCAAACGATAAAAAACAATTATGTATTTGGTTCATGAAGTATAGCAGCAAATATAAGCATATGTAAACCAAATCTCTGTTGTTAATACTTGTCTAAATACATAGTTTCTGAAATGTTCAAGTTTTCTAAAAATACTGATAGGAGATACATTTTTATCTCAAATTTTGGCCCCTCCCCCTTCCGTATATTGCTAAGTAGTACCTTTGTTCCTATCTCAATTAGCAATAGATGTTTGAGCCATAATAAGAATGTGAATCTAAAGACAAGTGAACAGGTCTTCTGTCGTGTTTAGACCTCCCTGGTGTTTGGAGTATAACTCCAAGATGTAACGTGTTTCTAATTTTCTCAGAGCCCCTTCTCTGTGACTGCCTCTTCTATTTGGTGGCACCGAGTGGATCAAATAGTATTTAAAGTGTTCAAGGTTTTTATTATGTTTTTCCTTGAAGTGACGGGCTACTGGATAAGTTGGATACTGGTTGACAATGGCGCGTATGTGCTGGAGTATCCTCTTGTGGGCTTGTAATTTGGTGCTTCCGACGTAGCGTAAGCCACAGGAACACTCCAGCACATAAATTGCATGATCAGTTTTACAAGTTAGTGGTTTGGAAATTTTGCATTCTTTGTTGCCAAACGGTATGATATAAGTTGTTTTGTTTATCCCGTATTGGCAGGCCTTACAGGTTTTGCATTTAACAAAACCCTTCCGTTGTGAGAGCCAGGTGTTACGTTCCACTGCCTCCAGACTACTTTTCACGAGGCAATTACTCATGGAGGGTGCCCTTCTGTGTGTGATTGATAGTTTCTTAGGAAGGGACTGGCCGAATATAGGATCATTTAGGACTATCGGCCAGTTACGTCTCATGATTTTTCTCAAAGCCTTATCCTGCTTGTTAAATGCTAGAATCATTCTAAATTTAGTCGTAGTTCTTTTAGTTTTCTCATTGATTTCAGGGGTTGAGGATAGGTTTTGGCCAGTGTTGCCAGAATTCAATTTTTTTGGCACTAATAGGTCTGATCTATGTAGTGTATTGGTCTTGGCAATGGCGGCATCTAGGCTTTTTCTCGAATACCCACGTTCTAAAAATCTAGCTTTGCTAGCCTGCTGTGCGTTTTGTAAATCCCGGTGGTTGCTACAAATTCTTTTTAATCTAAGTATTTCCCCATAGGGTATGCTTTCCACCAAATGCCTGGGATGAAAGCTTGTCACGTGCAAGATCGAGTGCCCGCCGTTTCCTTGCGGTGTACCCTAGTTTCTATTTTTTCATTTTCAATATACACCTGTACATCTAAAAAGTGTACCATCTTTTCTCTTATTGTGGCAGTAAAATTCAAATTGATTTCATTAGTATTGATAGCAGATACAAATTCCATTGCACTTGATTGTGTGCCTTTCCAGATTATAAATAAATCATCAATAAAACGAAGCCACAATATTACATTGTTTTTCAAATAGGTACCATGTGTGTTGCCCAGGTCCAGCTCCTCCCACCAGCCCATGTGTAAACACGCGTAGCTGGGGGAGAATCTGGCACCCATGGCAACACCTCGCATTTGTTGGTAAAACGAATTTTGAAACATGAACACGTTGTTATGCAAACAAAAATTAACCATACTAATAAGCATCTTATTGTGTTGGAGCATTTGCATTGGTCTACTATCAAGATAAAATTCCAGTGCCCTTAATCCGTCCTTATGGTTTATACTGGTATACAGAGACGTTAAGTCTAGTGTCATCAGGAGATAGTCTTCCTGCCAGACGAAGTTTTCCAATTTCATAAGAAAGTCGCTGGTGTCCTTGATGTAGGATGGTAACTTTTGTACGTGTTCTTGTAGGAAAAAGTCTAAGTATTGAGATGTATTTTCGAGTAGACTGTTTCGCGTCGAAATTATCGGTCTTCCCGGTAGTCTCTTGGTGTCCTTATGAACTTTGGGTATAAAATAGATGACAGGCACTGTTGGATTCTCCTTTTTGAGGAATTTGTATTCTTCCATGGTGATCAGGCCTGCACTCTTCCATGCTAATAGTTTTGCGAAGAACTCGTTGTAAATTGCCCAAAGTGACAGTATGTTACTTTTTCTGTAGCAAGTCCTATCATTGAGTTGAGATAAGGCTTCGTCCATGTAATCCTCTTTTGCCCAAATAACAATGTTGCCTCCCTTATCTGAGTTCCGAATTACAATCCGATTATTGTTTTGCAACTTCATCATCAGTTGTTGGTATTGATGGTCTCGTTTGTTGAACTTTGGTTTTGTATTATGCACTTTATGGTTTAAGATCTTCAGTTGTGCCACAACTTGTTCATTGAAAATGTCAATGGAATCCCTTGGTGCAATAGGGTTGAATGTTGACTTTGGTTTGAAAGGAGTACTGGTTTTGCCTATGTTTATGGCAATAAGGTCACAGTTGGTTTTGCGATTGCTACTCAATGTGGTCTCAATGTTTTCTTGAGAACCAGCGATATCATGTTCCTTCTGTAAATCTTGCAGGTCCTTTAATTATGACATATCCAAGATTGTCAAGTTCATTGGTGATGAGCATTCGCTTATATGACTGTCCTCATTTGTTGTGTTCTCTTTTGTCCGAATAGATGGTATTTTTTCAGTTTTAATTTCCGAACAAATCGGAAAACATCCATTCTCGTGTGGGCATAATTAAAGTTACTTTCTGGGCAAAAGGATAGTCCTAGGGATAGTAGTTGTTTATCAGCGCTGCTTAGGTCGATATTAGCTAAATTGATTATGGTACGATTGGTCTATGGGCTTTGTGTTACTTGCGTTTCCATCTCTCGGTCCCTCGTCTCTTGGTGTTTGTTTCGTTGTCTGCGCGCTTTTCTCATCTGCCTGCGTTTGGCATTTCTCCTTTTTCTGTTTTGTTCCTCTGTGTTTTTGGGCGGAGGGTTTGCCTCCGATCTTGGCATAAAAAATCCAGTTCTTCGGCTAGAGAGAGCTTTTGTGGTACCATTCCTCATCTTGAATACCGTAGATCTGACTCGGACTCACTTTCCACGGTAGAGCTAAGATCGGAGTTTGAGGTATTAGCATATCGTTCTCTAGTTGTTGCTGCGGCAGATGTATTGTCCTTCCTGGGATTAAATTTAGAAATTTTCAGTGAATCATATTTCTTGGAAAATGTAAATATTTGCCCATTTTCATAATCTATTTTATCGCGCTGAAATTTGTAGGCTTTCCTCTCCTTGATTTTCTCTTCATCCCTGTGTAGTCTAATAGTCATTTCCTCACGCATTTTTGTTATGTCTTCACTCGGTCCCATTGCATTTAATTCATCATTTAACTTGTCAATTTGATTTTGTAAATCCGCTTGGTCTGATTCTGCATATTTGACTTAGATCTGTACTAGCCTTTTCGAGGCTTCCAAGTTATACTCCGCCCATTCTTTCATCATATTTGGATTGGGGTTTTCATAGCTTGGTGCTATCAAAATTCTGAGTCCCCGGGGGATTCTCCCCACGTCCAAATATCTCTGTAGGGATCTGAATTCCCACCATTTCCCCTGTTCCTGTCTCATAAGTTTCTCCAATTTTCTCATTTTGTCTTTTAAATCGTTAGCGGTACTACTTGGAATCAAATTACTCGTGTTCCTGGGTGGTTCTGCTGAGGGCTTATTATTGAACATTTCAGCTGCTGCCGCTTCCCGCTCCGGCAGTGCGTCGGCAGACATGTTGGTCAAATGTTAATTCAATAAGTTTGAAAATGAAGGGGTCTGTCCAATAAATGTGGCTTCCCCTCCTTTCATGCACACCTCTCTGTCCCGCTATTGCAAAGTCCTACCTTTCTCGTCGTTGGCGTCTTCCGCATCCTGCGACTCGAAATCCACCAACTTCGATGAGGCAAATAATCCGTTGCTAGGGGGGCAGACGCCGTCAGTCCTTCCAGACAGGATTTTGGTTCCGGTGCATGCACCGTAAATTTTGGCTTCTTCTCACCGCGTCGCCACAGTGCGAGAGGGGGTCCGTGTGCGACCAGGGAAAGCCGTCCCGGTCTTAATATCCAATTTTTTTGCTCCTTTCCGTCATATCTGGACAAAACGGGCATGGACCACACAGTGAGTGGAATTCAGTTGATTTATTTAGTCAGCCATTACGCGTTTCGGCCCGCATGGGCCTTGATCACATGACAAACGCTACAGCAATTTTTTTACCCTTTTTAAAGTGACGAGTGCAGTATGAAAAAACAGTCATAGATAGTGACAACATACTATGCATTTCATATTGGTGAGGTTCAATCAACATTCAACATTGATAATAATAATTACAAATGTTGTTAAATAAATACATTCATAAAAATATATTCATAAAAAAATCCATTTGAATTTCAGCTTAAATGCATGTCTGTTCAATCCTCATTGTAGGTACATGTTTACAGTCTCCACCGTGTAATTTGCCCATTTTGGCAAATACTCTCCATTAATCTAATACAGGACTATTCTCTCTGGTATTGAACCATACTTAACAAGTAGGCATT
Organism: Calotriton arnoldi; assembly: GCA_963921515.1. Classification (NCBI taxonomy): domain Eukaryota; kingdom Metazoa; phylum Chordata; class Amphibia; order Caudata; family Salamandridae; genus Calotriton; species Calotriton arnoldi. The sequence continues at coordinate 596,923 of CAWUFW010002595.1, forward strand.
GCATATCACTGACTGTAAAAAGTGCCAGTGCGAGAAAAAATATGTGCAAACAGTGTCGTTGTGTCCCTCTTCACCCGTTCCTTATAGACTAAAGTGCTCAAGTGCAAACGATAAAAAACCATTATGTTTTTGGTTCATGAAGTATAGCAGCAAATATAAGCGTATGTAAACCTAATCTCTGTTGCTAATATATACACACACACATATATATACATATATATATATACATTTATGCATATATATATATATATATATATATATATATATATATATATATATACAACCAGTTGAAGGCTGTTGCCGAAACGCGTCGGTCGAGGTCGCTGTACTAAATTATCGTTATGCCACATGAATCTGTGGCGTTCACTTAAAGGAAAAAAAAGAAAAATGGGGAAATAAAGAAAATTTAATTCCTTGAAGAAACTTGGATGCCGTCTGTTCGTTGTGCCGCTGCGTGGGTGGTCCATGAAGGAGAACCGCTTTTGGTGAATATATATATATATATATATATATATATATATATATATTGTTCTACAAACGCCCGAAAGCTTTCAAAGGACGCACTCGCAGCAGTTAACCAACGGTTTCTTTATTGGGAAAAGCCAGCATCTCCATCCCAGGTAAGTTCATTGCCGACGCGTTTCGAGGACACAGCCTCTTCCTCATGGGCAAGCTCGAGTATCGCACAAATTATTCCAATCCTTCCTTTTGAAGCATGCAGGGACCCCCAGTGGGTCTGCGCAGTGCGTTCATATAGTATGATGCATGCTGGGACATCGAGTCCCAATTGGAAAGTTATTGTTGCTCCCAGTGAGCTTCATGCGATACTGTTCCGTAAAAGAGTATTGTTACCCTCAGTGGGCCCTCGAATGGCATGTTGACTTCAGTGCCCCTCAACTACTGCACTGACCGCGGCTCTTATGACAGTTCCAGCGAGCCACGCAGCCCCTCCAGGTCTGGGAGATGGTGCGTCCTTTCACGGCAGGGCAGCCGTGTGGTGAATATTTTGTTCTACAAACGCCCGAAAGCTTTCAAAGGACGCACTCGCAGCAGTTAACCAACGGTTTCTTTATTGGGAAAAGCCAGCATCTCCATCCCAGGTAAGTTCATTGCCGACGCGTTTCGAGGACACAGCCTCTTCCTCATGGGCAAGCTCGAGTATCGCACAAATTATTCCAATCCTTCCTTTTGAAGCATGCAGGGACCCCAGTGGGTCTGCGCAGTGCGTTCATATAGTATGATGCATGCTGGGACATCGAGTCCCAATTGGAAAGTTATTGTTGCTCCCAGTGAGCTTCATGCGATACTGTTCCGTAAAAGAGTATTGTTACCCTCAGTGGGCCCTCGAATGGCATGTTGACTTCAGTGCCCCTCAACTACTGCACTGACCGCGGCTCTTCTGACAGTTCCAGCGAGCCGCGCAGCCCCTCCAGGTCTGGGAGATGGTGCGTCCTTTCACGGCAGGGCAGCCGTGTGGTGAATATTTTGTTCTACAAACGCCGAAAGCTTTCAAAGGGCGCACTCGCAGCAGTAAACCAACGGTTTCTTTATTGGGAAAAGCCAGCATCTCCATCCCAGGTAAGTTCATTGCCGACGCGTTTCGAGGACACAGCCTCTTCCTCATGGGCAAGCTCGAGTATCGCACAAATTATTCCAATCCTTCCTTTTGAAGCATGCAGGGACCCCCAGTGGGTCTGCGCAGTGCGTTCATATAGTATGATGCATGCTGGGACATCGAGTCCCAATTGGAAAGTTATTGTTGCTCCCAGTGAGCTTCATGCGATACTGTTCCGTAAAAGAGTATTGTTAGCCTCAGTGGGCCCTCGAATGGCATGTTGACTTCAGTGCCCCTCAACTACTGCACTGACCGCGGCTCTTCTGACAGTTCCAGCGAGCCGCGCAGCCCCTCCAGGTCTGGGAGATGGTGCGTCCTTTCACGGCAGGGCAGCCGTGTGGTGAAGCTCACTGGGAGCAACAATAACTTTCTAATTGGGACTCGATGTCCCAGCATGCATCATACTATATGAACGCACTGCGCAGACCCACTGGGGGTCCCTGCATGCTTCAAAAGGAAGGATTGGAATAATTTGTGCGATACTCGAGCTTGCCCATGAGGAAGAGGCTGTGTCCTCGAAACGCGTCGGCAATGAACTTACCTGGGATGGAGATGCTGGCTTTTCCCAATAAAGAAACCGTTGGTTTACTGCTGCGAGTGCGTCCTTTGAAAGCTTTCGGGCGTTTGTAGAACAAAATATTCACCACACGGCTGCCCTGCCGTGAAAGGACGCACCATCTCCCAGACCTGGAGGGGCTGCGCGGCTCGCTGGAACTGTCAGAAGAGCCGCGGTCAGTGCAGTAGTTGAGGGGCACTGAAGTCAACATGCCATTCGAGGGCCCACTGAGGGTAACAATACTCTTTTACGGAACAGTATCGCATGAAGCTCACTGGGAGCAACAATAACTTTCCAATTGGGACTCGATGTCCCAGCATGCATCATACTATATGAACGCACTGCGCAGACCCACTGGGGGTCCCTGCATGCTTCCAAAGGAAGGATTGGAATAATTTGTGCGATACTCGAGCTTGCCCATGAGGAAGAGGCTGTGTCCTCGAAACGCGTCGGCAATGAACTTACCTGGGATGGAGATGCTGGCTTTTCCCAATAAAGAAACCGTTGGTTAACTGCTGCGAGTGCGTCCTTTGAAAGCTTCGGCGTTTGTAGAACAATATATATATATATATATATATATATCAGAACATCAATCCAAGTGCATTCACGCACTGACGAGGATACGGACTACAAGCTTTGCTGGTGCCAAATTGTAGGGTTTATTTCAATTCAGTGCTGCCCATGACGCATTTCGGCCACATCCTTTGAACTTGATCACATGACCACGCTATGCGAAAACGAGATTTTAAAGGTAACACACTCACCATGTGACTAGTGACAGCATTAGTAGCAACAGAAGATATAGTATGTAGTACACTGCATGATTCTTAACAAAGCACTTTCCAATTCGAATTATTTTATATCCGTACAAATACGTAAAATTAGGAACATGATTACTAGATCTGTTGGTGCTTATTTACAAGGAGTATGTGCAAATTTGCTTAGAAAAACCCAATTATAAAAACATGACTATAGAGACGTGGTTTATAAAGGCATGACTGCTAAATGCAATAGAACAAATTCATATATATATAAATACACTAGATAAATAAGTTGTACCAATACATAAAATCGATGGCATAAAAATATGTGGTGTGCAAATAACCAAAGATAGCTTCATGATATGGGTAATAGTGGCACATATTTGTTTCTGCAGTACAGAGTTACTTGTCCTTAATAAAGTGCTACTAGTGCAAGAAAGTGCTAAAGTGCAAAGTTAGTGTAAGCATAAAGTGCTGATTGCATGTGTTACTGATGACTTGAAAAATACCAAGTACAAAAACTATCATATATACAATTAAAAATGTGGTGGCTAAAAGGAGGAAGTATATGAAGCTATAACCTGGATAATTAATGTTTATGGGGGCCCCCATAGGTTTAAAGCACCGAATGTGTCAAAGGGTAATTAAGATTGACAAGCTATAAACTAAAATCTATTGTGTGGTAATGGTCAAATCTTTATGTTGCGACCATCATAGCAAGAATGTTATTGTGCAGTTAAAGAGCAAATTGGATCAGGGACATTACAGTATAGTATAGGATGCTTGTTTCCGGTCCAGGGAAGACCTGGCTTGGCAGTTCGGGCTGGACTGTTCCCATGAGGCACAGGGTCAAGACTGATTTGCCTATAGCTGTGTCTGAACTGGGGTGGCGAAGTGAGCAAAAGAACGATGATGGATTCAACCCAGATCTGTGACTGGGGGTGAGTGTCTGAAAAGTATCAGCGCTCCCTCCATCATCTCCATCTTGCAGTGATCATTCCAGTTCAGTTCCCGTCCTTTGTGTGGTAATGAAGTCTGAAAATCTGTCCACCCTACAAAAGCCATAACTTTTGGACTTGACAAAGACTGCGCCAATGTTTTAGACGCTTTAAGAAGACGGAGTGACTGGCGGCAGGTTGTTCGGACAGACGACCCAGACATTATTCAAATAAATAAATGACGGTGGAAATCGCTGCCTTGGGGAGCGCGCGGAGCCGTGCCCACGTCTGACGCAGACTCTTCGGCGTGAATGGGCAGTCAGGGGATGCGTGATGAAATGCACGTACCTCGGAATATTCCAGCGCAGGCCTGGCACTGACTGAGCACCAAGGGAGAATCATCCGAGCAGAGATTCAAGAGCGCTGCCAGAGATGTCCCCACGGTGGGCGTAGATTTCTGAAATGCAGACGCTGGGCAATGAACAGTAGCAATTTTACAAATGTCTAAATTAGCAGAAGGAATCCTACTTGCCTCCGCAGGTATGTGAGATGGGCCATTTCACCCTTTCAAGTATTTTGAAACATTTTTGCTGTTGACGGCATCACAGTTGGTCTCGAAACTCGACGTCAATAAACAAAGAAACATTTTTGTACCCTTAATGATGGCACTATTCATTATGCCAGGTGAGAAAATGCATTTCCCCGGATGCCTCGTCAAGGTTTCCCAGCTTATGACTGAGTCACGGAGCTAGGCTTATATAACCGAGTGTAGGAATATGCAGTACAAAATGGCTGGACTCCAAAGTACAATGCATCAGATGTAATATACTGATATCTCCCTTACTGCCCTCTCACAGTCTCTCCCAAATGCATCTTTAAGTACTCGCGCATTCGGTGCAGAATTTCGGTTACAAAACATACAAAGCTAACGGCTACGTGCAAACACAGCCCAAGGAAAAAGGTTGTCTCTCTTTTTCAGTTTTGTGTTATTTCGAAAATATTTTAAAGGAGCCCTTTGAAGAAATGACCCAGATATACAGTACGTTCGATTGTTATTTAACTAGTGTCCCGTTTGGTCCCAAATATAGACAGTGCCCACACCAAGTAGGGTTTAAACGTCGCCATTAAAGTTCCTAACCTTTGCTAACACTGAGGCTTCCGGGGTTCCTAGAGGTGCACTCCTGTACCATTCCTGAAACATACCCTCCCTGAAGTGAGAGTCGATCACAAAGACTTACTAAAATGAATGTCAAATCATTCTAGGAAAGAAATGAAGTCAACTATTTATGGTTAAAATAATTATAGGAAAAAGTAATATTAATAACAGTCTAAAATGCCCGAAACACACTGTATAGATGTGTTATTTTTCAGTTACGATTTAGGCGTTTTAAGGTTTGTTTTAAAACTTCTTTGTAAATTTACACTTGTTTTAATACACAGCACTTCAAATAATTCAGAATAATATTCCATGTTTTATATTTTAGTTTTGCGTTGATATTTCGAATTTTTCACTAGTTTCTTTTAGGCTAATTTTTGTTTACAGTTATTATTAACATGGAGCGAAGGGAGTTAAATCCAAATATTTTGTAAGTGGGTAAGACATTAATGTTAACTTAATGGTAGATCTCGGTATGGAAGTCTGGTTATTCATAGGTCTCAGGTATTCACAGAGGTCAATATAGACATGCATCAATCTGACCTACCCTGTCACCGTTCCAGACAGCTGTCATACCCACTGGTAAATGGTGTGAGAAGCACGACTGCTCTGGGGAAAATTCTACCTAAAGGGCGCTCTCAATCCCGCACTGTTCTTAACATTTTAAGGATTTTGGGGGCCCTGGGCCAAATATATTTTAGGGGCCCCTGTTCGGAACAGCTTTGATTTTATGATCCAGATTCAGCTCTTTCATGCCCTCTTCAGTAAAATTCTAAATGTGTGTACTTCTGATGTTCAGGGATAGTGATGTGTGTTTTCAGTATTGTAACACAGCAGCAGCTCACTAATATTACTGCAAATAATTTCTGTGACACCCTCCCATTTCTTATATGTGAGGTCCTGTAATGATCTAAAAGAAACTTTTCATATGGATGTTGCATGAAACATAAAAGCACATTTTGTCTGTAAAATGTCTCTAATAGACTCTCACATTAAAAATAAATGATAGAAAAACGCTATTTACAACTGTCTGTTTAAAAAGAATTCTCGGTCATCAGGGCAAGACTCTCTGCAGAACAGAGACACCCGTGAAAGGCTGGGGCCCTGGGCCAGAGCCCACTTTGCCCATGCCTTAAAACGTCTCTGCACCCAATATAAAGTAAGTTTAAGAGTGGTACATGTAAACCACACTCTAGTCCGCAATCAACAAACTTTTCAGAGCATGTTTTCCAGGGGAAATGTATCTACTAATGCTTCACTTAGGTTACACACAATATTGAGATACAAGGGATAACAAAAAGAGCAGAAAAGAATGCAAAACTTCAGTGAAGAGAAGAAACAGACGTGTGAACAGCTTCAATCAGACGCTAGCCAGTAGCGCAACTAGTAAACATGCATTTGCAATGCAATAGGTATTGCATTTGCCAGAGTTGAGCTATTGGCGTTGTAAATGACAATGTCTTTTACCCATGTGTTTTGGTTTGGAGTGGAGTGGACGTAAAAACAAGCATTTGCAATGCAATCAGTTACGCATTTGTTTAAGTTAGAGCACTTGGCGCTGAAAATGACAAGGTTTTTTATTTACTTTTGTTTTTTGGTGTGCAGTGAAGTGATGATATTTGCATAGCACTATTGCCATTCGTATGACCTTGCGGCGCTGGAGAACCAGAAAATAGGAAATAGGTTATTAGGGAGGGGAGAGGAGTAATATGCTGGCTGAAAAAAAAGTAACAACATCTTGAAAATACCAAACAATCACAGGGAATGTAAGATTGAGTAAAGTATCTGAAATGTAAGCAGGAACAACATAGTTATCTTAACGCTTTTACACTTATTATTCAGAAATTATTGAGTGTTTTTGCCTGAAAAGTTAAGAACATGACTACAGAGCCAGAAGGAACCTGTTTCAATATCCATTGCTTATATCCTTACAAAATGTAAGCAGTATGGTTTAAAAATAACACTTCAAATAAGCCGGATGGTGTGTCTAAACCGCTCACAAAAATATCATGCGAGGGTCGAGGGACAGACGCACACATGTGTAAAGACGAGATCCCTCACTCACTCTAGGGTGACATGCTTCATCATTGGATTCCCTCTTACACACTGATACCATTCGGTCTTTTTGGATGGCGGCAGCTACAGGAGAATAAGAATCCTGAGAACTGCTACTAAAGGACAAATGAAGGTGGATGTAGACTAGTAGTCTCTACTTGACAGTGGACCTGACCACGAGCTGGTACCACTGATCAATTCCATACCAGTAAAGTATGTTATCATTTATGATTTCTTGATTTTCCTTATTACTCACACTTATCTAGCAGAGTGACGAAGTGAATGGTCCTGAAAATGACAAGAACCTTTCGGTCTAGAAAGGCAGAAACATGTTGACCTGACTTAAATAGGGAACATCCATACCCCTATCCTCACTTAGCTTTTTAATCTATCCACTGGGGACACTAATAAAGGATTGACTCTGTCTACCAGGAGATAGTTTTAAACTCACACTTTTGTCTTTTTGCACTCTGCCCCTCGCTCCACCCTACTTATCCCACATTGGATGGCACAAACACACCTCACGCTCCTCTCCTGCGGGAGAGTTGTAGCCCACACTGGGCACCTTGCGGTCCCAGTGTGTAAGAGGGAACCCAATGATGAAGCATGTCACCCTAGGGTGAGTGAGGGATCTCGTCTTTACACATGTGTGCGTCTGTCCCTCGACCCTCGCATGATATTTTTGTGAGCGGTTTAGACACACCATCCGGCTACCATGCTGTGAGTTTTGATTGATTGGAGGGGACCGTGGATGGTCATAATTCCTCCTTTAAAAAAAACCGTATAGTGAGAATATGTTAAAAATACCACATACCTGAACACAGAGCAGCAGTACACATTTTTTGAACTAAAATAAGGAAACACCTGATAAGGATCACATTAAATGTTTTCCACTTTACGCATCAACAAGGTATTGCAGTAGCTCTAGGAATGGTGAACTTCCCCACCCGGGGAAAACAATGTTGTTCAAAGTAAGAGAAGAAAACAAAAGTAGTGCTTCACGGCAACTCTGTAAAGTGGTGCTAATGTGCGTGGTTGTGAATAAAACCAATCTGGCCATTTTGCGACCACTCTGTATTGCTTTATTTAGTTTTGTACTTTTTTGTTTTGTATTTTGAACCTGTTTTTCTCTCTGTCCGAGTCTGCTTTTCGAAATAGAAAAACGTCAGAAAAAGACGGCATTTGCAGCAAAAGTATTTCTTTCTTTTTTGGATCCATTTCACAGAGGAACAAATAAAGAAAAGGAGAGAAAAGAAGGGTAAGAGCTGTTTGTTGAAGTCGTGGTTGAAGTGAGGAGGAGTAAGACACAGAAAGAGGGAATAAGAGGAAGAAAGATAGAAGGGGGCATGGAGGGGCAGCTACCAGCGGCAGAGCAGAAGTGAACACTGTAGGGAGGTGGGCGGTGTGAGATGAGTGTGGTGAGTGGGGGGAGGGTTCCTCATATTTAGAAGGGGCCCCTACACCGTGGTGAGGCAGATTTATCCATGCAATTGGTTGGTTTTATTGCGATTGGATTAAAGACGAGCCGAGGAGCAAACTTAAACATTTTCCACTTCATGCATCAACAAAGTATTGCAGAACTTCCAGGAATGGTGCACTTCCCCACCCCGGAAAAAACAATGTTGTTCAAAGAAAGACAAGAAAACGAAAGTAGAGCTTCACTGGCAAACGCTGTAAAGTGGCGCTTGTGTGTGTGGTTGTGAATAAAACCAATCTGGCCACTTTGCAACCACACTGTCCTGCTTTATTTAGTGTTTCTTTTTTCTTTTTTGTATTTTGAACCTTTTTTTCTCTAGATCCCGAGGCTGTACTTTCGAATAGAAAAATGTCTGGAAAAGATGACATTTGCAGCCAAAGTTTTTTTTTTTTTTTGGATCCATTTCACAGGGGAGCAAAGAAAGGAAAGGAGAGGAGGGTGAGAGACATTTCTTGAAGTCGTAGTTTACAGCGAGTGAGGAGGAGCAAGACAGAAAGAGAGGGAAGAAGAGGAAGAAAGAGAGAGGGGCAGCAGCATCTGCATATTGTCTGTCGTACTCAATCCATTACAGACCCCTGTAAGATTCGGGGAGAAAACAGACAAACTGGACGACAACAGGGCAGAGTTCGCACGTTATAGTGAGTCTTCCATGGTTCTTAATCAACACTTGAGTCTCGTCAGCCATTGTACGCTTTCTGGACACTTAGGGGCCGATTCCGATTCCGGCCGGAAATCTCTCCGACCGAGCCGGACCCGGAGAGAATTCCGACCGAATCGGACCCTAGCAGCCCGACCGGACGAGTACGATGCATTTGCATGCTATCGGACTCGATTCGGTCGGACTCCCATTGAAGTCAATGGGAGCCGGTCGTACAACGCGTACGCGGGCTCCCTTTGACTCAATGGGTGCGAGGCGAACAAGGGCGCCCCCTACAGTGGGTACGCGTCCATGCGCATTGCGGCGTACATGCACAGGTCCCCCTGTGTGCGACTCACGCGCCTACACGTACAGGGGGGTCCGACGCGGACCCCCAAAGTCCGGCTCCGACAGCTCTTTCGAGCCGGACGGCGCAAGTCGGTCTGACTGCTTGCGGCGCGCATCGTACTTACCCGGCCGGGAAACGTCTCCATAGCGCGGTGCGAGTCGTGTCCGTGCGAGTCGGTCGGAGCGTGTTGAAGCCGCGTACGAGTCGGTCGGCGATTTCGCGGGAGCTTGCATCGTACTCGCTCGGCCGGACCCGCGTACGATTCGGTCGGGAAACAGGGCTCCGAATCGGATCCGGTAAATCCGAATCCGATTCGGAGCACTACCGGCCGAGATCGGAATCGGCCCCTTAATATGTCATGGCTGAGACTGCTGCAGAGGAACGGAAGGGTGGAGACAGGGACACAGAAGTTCAGAGACAGACCGAGAGAAAGGGACAGATAAAGTAGTGATTGCTAGACCGAGATAGATAGCTAGATAGATATAGACGGACAGATAGAGGGACAGCAGTAAGCAAAACATGAATAGTTGTATCAATATAAAGAGAGCTAGACAAAGGTAAATAAAGATAGCGAAAGACCGATAGCTGTACATAGATACGGATAGATTTTATCACTGTTTCTACATTCCTTTCTCTCTCATTCCCTTTCTTTTTGTGAAAATCTGTCTTTGTCTTTCTTTGTATTCCTGTCTGTCTCTACCTCTTTCTTATTCTTTTTTTCTCACTCCACCTATCTTTGTCTTTATCGCTCCCTGTGTTACTCTCTTTGTGCAGCTTTCTCTAGCTCTCTCTTGCTCTTTTTCTCCCTCTCTGTACCTATCTAGCCCATCTCTCCATGTCTTCTTTATTGCACCCGTCTTTTCTTTGCCTTCCCTGTATGTCTTTCTCAGTCTCTTCCAATCTTTCCCTATATCTCTCTGTTTGTAGGTCTCGCCTACCAGAAAGTGCAAGTTGTCTGCTTGAGTAAGGACTGTTGTGAATTTAAAGTGGGCCTACAGCCTTCCGGTTACCTACCTTCGATTGGCTTTTTATTACACTTTTTCTTGCATCTTATTAAATAGCTTGCCTTCCTCTTCTTTTGCTTGTGCTTCCCCTGAAGCGTACCCTCTTTGCCACCATTATGATTGGCTGACTTTTATCCTTCCACTGCTCACTTTTAGGGAACTACTTCTTTCTGGTTATGCACTCCATAAGAGTACATTTTCCCCAACTTTTGCCTCTGTGATTCTCCTCCACCAAATACCACCGCCCACCCGCATTGCTCTTTCCCTTGTTTGCTGCTTGCTTTCTTGTGTGGTTCACCTCCAAATTCGCCTACCCCTTCACTTCGTGGTGCCCTCTTCCTAGTGCGATTTTCCCCTTGTTCTCCGTGTTGCTCTCCCTTGTGTGCTGTGCTCTCTCTTGTATTTCTGCCTACGGCCCCGTGCTCTGTGTTGTTCTTTGCATCATGTGCTTCTCCCCTGCCTGTGTGTTGCTCTCTCCCTCATGCTCTTCATTTCCTCATCCCCTGCATACTTGGTTGTTGCACCCCCTCCCTGCTGCAGTCCTTATTTGTTTTTATTTTGCACTTTTGTGCTAAAAAATATATATTTTATTTATGACGCCAAGATGGCCGCCCGGTGAGGAGCTCCGGCCGGGGGCTCCCGGCCAGACATAGCCTTTTTGGCTAAAATCCCTGGACTCCCACCTCCTCCGGGGATAAAACCTACTCACCTGGGTTTCCGTCCTCAACTGCGGTCCTCGATGCTCCATTCCTGCGTTTGTGAGCATGCGATTCTCGTCAGAATTTGCACTTGAGGCTTCCTCCCCCAGAGTTCCAGGCAGAGGCCATTGTGGTGGACAGGACCAGCATGGCCGATGTCCGGTGGAGCCGCTCTGTTCAGCTATAGGGGAGTCTGGCCCAGGTATCTCGCCGTGGCCGACACCTACCCAGCCGGGCATCGGGCACAGCTCCCCTCTCAACTCTGCTGTTCGTCTTCCTCCTCGCCCACCTTTCTCTCTGACGTCCCTGGTGACCAACATGCGGCTGAACCCTTTATAACGCTGCCACTGCCTCTCTGATCTCTCCGGATGGCCGCAGAGGAGCCGGGTGGAGGTTCTACCCTCCCGACTCTCCCCCTGCCTCCAAGATTGATTACCGCTGCCTTCCCCTTCAGTTACCTCGCCTACTGCGCCTCCCGCAAGTCAACGGGGTCGATTTGGGATTTAGCAGAGGTAAGAACTATCAGCACTGCTCTGCGTGGCATTCTGAGCCTGTCACTCTCCCGTCCGTGCCGGAGAAGCGCCCATGCTGGCTCCAACTTTGCTGCCTCCTGTTCTCTTGGTCTGCTGCACTGACGCCCGTAACAGTTCCTCCCGAGACCTCTCGACAACGGATCGGACACCGCTGCCCAGAACATTTGCACATGGACACAGCACAGCTGCGACTCGAAAATAGACTGCCCCCCCTCCCCTGACTATCTGGCTCTTTTCCCCATCTAGTACCTCTCCATGAAATCCGATCTTATTTTTCTTTTTCCTCTGGACTTAGCCTCCCTGGCTTCTGGACTTGGACCCTTATGCTCCTCGCCATTTTGCGACTATCTTCCACTGCTTCTCCTACCCTCGATCCGCCATTTTAGCAATCCCTGTCCCATCGTCGGTCCCCGCTGGTCTGCCGGGCGACATCGCGATTGTATCTAGTTCACCATGGACCTGCTCCTCGTTTTTCTGTTTTTGTTGACATCTTTGATGCCTTTTCCGTTTTGTTTCCCTCTCACCTTCCTGTCCTTATCTGCTTTCCTTACCCTTTCCTTTCTTTGCTCCCCCTTTTCTTCCCCTGCCCTTTAGGCTGTTTCTTGCCGCTGCTTAACCTCTGCTTTTACTGTTATTCCTCTTGTTGTTTGTTGCCTCATCATGCGTCTTCTCAGTGCCATCCTCGAGTATTCTCATATCCTTAACTCGTGTTCTTTTTTCTTCTTTCTATTGTGTAACATTGTGTAATTGTTCTATAACTTTGTGTAAATTGCTTCGTGCTGATACTCTGTAAAGCGCTCTGATACCTCCGGGTCTAGCCAGCGCTATATAAAACTCTAAAAATAAATAAAAATTAAAAAAATAAAGTGGCATCCGGCTGGTTGGATAAGTAAATTACAAATAAAAATGACAACTGCTTGAATCTTTAGGCATATGTATGCATGGTGATGCATGCAGCACCTACTAAATAACTTCAAAGCAGTTACATCATTGCACCTTTTTTAGCTGATGCTGTGCAGCATCGGCAAACGACTTTGGCAAAGACAACAGGCCAAAAAGAAGAGACCTATTGGTTTTGCCAATGCTTTTCTCTAAATATCTACATGTCTATCTCTGCCTCTTTCTTTCTGTCTCCCTGTCTCTCTCTTTGTGTATCCCTCTCTCTGTCATTCCAAGTCTCTCTCTGACTCTGACTTCTGTCTCTCCAGTCTTTCACTCTCTCATTTCTCTGTTTTTCTCACACCCTGGCTTTCTATCCTTGTCTTTCTCTTTCACTTCAACCCCTCTCTCTGACTCCATTTCTCTCTCTCCCCATTTTTCCCTTATCTTTCTTCAACTTTGCTAATCTCCCACTAGCTCTTTTTCTTCCTTTTGCTGTTTCTTTCTCTCAGTCTGTTGCTCTTTCTGTCACTCTCGCCATCTGTCCATCTTCCTGCCGTAGGTCATGCTTAATGTCTTGAACAAACTAAAAATGTTTCAGCGCTCAGAACATAATTTTTATGTTACAAGCAAACTAAAAAGCGTTATCTCTGAAATACAGTGAAGGGCCTGCGCTGCAGAACTACAAATATCAATACTTTATATTTAGGTATGCCATTATAGTGCAGTTCTCACCAGATTATATGCAATCCATACAAAAATGGCTTTAAGAAGCACTACTGAGAGAAGGACTCTTGCTCACCTAAATGTGGATTACCTTGATAAGAAATTTTGACTGAACGGAAGTTGTGTGCTTTCACTGAAAAGAGTGCTTTTTTGCACGTTTTGCACTTTGGGAAATCTTCTCAGTCCAGCAAAACGGTGCTGGTTATAGTGACAAGCCAATGATCAAGGCTAGAAGCCGGATCTGTTCATTATCAAAAGCGGCAACAAAGTCAGTAGGCCTGACTTATTGAGAAAAGCATGGTAAAACCGGAGGCCCTTAAGGGTGGATTATCATTACACTGTCTTAAAACTTGTACTAAGGTATTTTGTTTCCTGGACTCTCACAGATTACCATACTAGATAAGGGTTATGGTGTTGGTTACCCCTTGTGATAAACTCTAAGGGTAGGAGATTTGTACTTTGGGAATCAGTGGTTTGTTGTTTTAGGAAGGGTTGTGCATTGTTTTGCCAGCCACAATTTTGTAGATATTTGTAATTTTATGACTACTTATAGATGAGTTTTGTTTCCACCCAAATTTTGATTCTCTTGACTTAATATTTTGATTGGGCAGATTAAGTGTGCTTCCTATGACAGAGTGCTTGTGTTGCACTTTCTGCCTTGTGGGAAAGCTTATGCGCAACACGAAGGGAATAAATTAGTTATGGTGACAAGCTATTGATCAGGGCTATCGGCCTAAACTTGTTACTATAGAAAGACATGACAAAGGCAATAGGCCTGCCATATTTTATATGAAAAGCACATGTTAAAGCCAATAGGCTTTTAAGGGTGGATTTTGATTCATCTTTGTTGAAGCATGTAGACAGGTGCTTTGTTACAGGAAATCTCACAGATTACCATACTAGGCCAGGGTTTGGGTGTTGGTTGCCCCCTGTGACACACCCTTGTGGTAAAAGAAGTGTACTTTAAGCATTTTTGTTATTCCGTTTTTGGAAATGTTGTGTATTGTTTTGCCAACTATAATTTTGTAAATACTTTTAGTATTATGGCTGCATACCTATAGTGGCTTTGAGGGAAAGCTTTCCAAAATACAGGAGGCCTGAGTTCCTTATGGCGACAAGCCAGTGATTAAAGGCAACAGACCCTATTAATTAATTGGAAAAAGTTATGTCAGAGGCCATAGGTCTAATCTTTTTATTATGCAAATTTATGATCATCATAGTTGGCCTGATTTATTTATTGTGAAAGTCATATTTCAAAGCCAGCAGCCTTTTAAGGTTGGATTGTTATTACTCTGTGTTAAAGCCTGGAGACAGGTATTGCTTTAAATTGATTCTCACAGATTACTGTAATGGTCAAGGGTTTTGGTTTTTTGTGACTATGACCATGTGCATGATGTTTGTCAGCTTATGTGCAACACAGGAGGCCTCATTTGCTTATGGTGACAATCCAGTGATGAAGGTTATAAACTTGATTGGTCCTTAGTGAAAAGTTATTTCAGATGGGAAAAGGGCTGATCTGCTTGTTATAAAAAGCCGCATCAAAGGCAGTAGGCCTGAGTCACTTATTTGGAAATGTATTTATTAAAGCCAATAGATGTTTAAGGGCGGTTTGCTGTTACACTGTGTTGAAGGCTGTAGACTGGTATTTTGTTACAATGAATCTCATAGAATAACTTACTTAGCAATTTTTTTTTGTTGTAACCCTGTGAGATCCTTCCTCTACAAGATTTCACTGTGACAATCCCTGTTAAACCTTCTTAAGAGGAGTAGAATATTATTTTACCAACTGTAATTTTATATGCATATTACATTTTGCTGAATATTTACCATTTGGGTGCCTTGTGAGAAAGCTTATTCTTCAAACAGTATGCCTGAGTCGGTAATGGTGACAAACCACCAATAAAGTTTACAGGTCTGATTGGTACATTTGTAAAAGTTGTATCAGAGATGCCATAGGACTGATCGGTTTATTATGAAAATTTCTAACAAAGAAGGTAGGCGTGGTTTATTTCTGAAAAGCATATGTTAGAGTCAGAAGGCCTTTAAGAGTGGATTGTCGTTACACTGTACCATAGTAGGGCAGGCGTTTGGTTTTAAGTGACCCCTTTGACAAACCTTGGTAGTATATTTGCATTTTCATAATACTTGTTATATTGTTTTAGGAGGTGTTGTGAATTGTATTGCCAATTTAGGACTGTATACTAAAGGTTGTTTTGTGTGAAAGATTGTGTTAGTTATCGTAGGCCTGTGTATTTTTTATATAACAATCCAATGATAACGGCTATTCACCTGATTGGTTCAGTGGAAAAACTTGTTAGATGTTGTAATTCTGATCTATTTATGATGGAAAGTGATGAGAAAAGCAGTAGGCCTGATCTATTTTTTGTGACAAGCATATGTTAATGCAAACAGGTCACTGAGGGTGAATTATTATTACACCATGTTAAAGTATGTAGGCTGATATTGCATTATATGTATTCTCAAGGATTGCTATTATAGGCGCAGATGAGTGAATGAAAGCGACTTTATAGAGAGCGCGGCTACTCCAAGGAGTGTCCTGGCGCGAATACAGTATAAATGGAGATTAATTACTAGGGTCAGTTCTGAGAAAAGAACCAAGTTTTTAGCTTCTTTCTAAACTGTTGTTCAGAATCAATTTGATAAAGATGCAGGGGGAGTTTTTTTCCATGTTTTTTCCATTCCCAAGGGCCCAGACAGGAAAAAGATCGACAGTCAGTTTTCGAACGTCAGATCCTAGGTACTTGAGCCAATATTCTGTTGCTGATTCCTATTTGAGCAATATGAGTGTATCGTAGCTGCAAGATATTTAGGGCCAGATGAATGCAGCGCTTTATAAGTTCAAACAAGAGTTTTGAACAGAATTAATTTGTTCACACGGAGCCAGTACAAGGCACAAAGGTGTGATGAAGTGTGGGCATTCAACGGGAGATTAAGCATTAGGCGAGCAACATCTTTTTGTATTACCTGTAGCTTATTTACTAGGTTCTGAGAAAGACTGGATAAAGTGCATTAGCATAACCCAGCCTAGCCATAATCAGGGCTAAAATCACAGTTTTTCTGGTCGGAAGGGAGAGAAAATGCAAACACTGATTTGCAGTATGTAGAAGGCCAAAACATGTTCCTACCACCATGTTTGTTTGATTTTGAAATGGCAACTGATTGGCAAACTTCACTCGCAAATTCTTGACCACCTCAGATTGTGAGCATAGTGAAGGAGCTCAATCTGGTCAGAAAAATTGCCAGTCTGAAGAAACGTTTTGGCCACAGCAGAGCCAGGGCCGTTTCTACCACTAGGCCGGACTAGGCGGCTGCCTAGGGCGGCAAAAGGTGGAGGGCGGCCGGCGGCCGTGCGGCGTGCCGTGGCAAAAGTTAAAAACATGAGAGTTCTTCTTTACTCTCTTCTCTGTCCTAACTTCGTTCTATTATTATTATTGAATGAATCTACCACTACCAGGTAGTGTAGGTGTAGCGCGGGCGCGGCGCCGGCTCGCCTTCAAATTAGACCGTCGTCGACATCATCATGATGACCAGGGTGACGTGACGCGAGGTCACGTTCGGCCGCGGCGCGCCAAGGCGGCTGCGGGGGCTGTGCCTATGCGCGCGCGGCAGGCAAAAAGAGGCAGGCAGAGGCAGAGCAGAGAGAGAGTTACCGCGGCGCTGCGGCCCGCCTGCAGGCCTATCAGGTACCGGGGTCCGGGGGGAGGCCGGGATGGGAACCGGGTCGGCTGGCAGCGGCAGGCAGGGTAGTTCAAATCATGTAAAAAAAATATAGGGGGCTAATTATTTAAGGCCTGGTCAGGTACGCGCTGTACCAATGCCATTGCCAGTCACAATAAGCGTTTCCATGAATAGAATGCACCGGCTACATAGCTGCCAAGGTTTCAAATTGCTATGTGTGACATTTTCATAATTAAAGTGTAATTATGAGTGACATTTCAACGACTATGAGTGACACTTTTTTGCGAGCAAAAGTCAAGCAATGAAGCAGGGGAAACATATACATATCAGTAATTACACCCATTTGAGCAATGATAAACTAAGAAGACTTTAAAACTGGTGCAAATGTGAGCTCAGCCTCACTCGACGAAAAAACATTAGTTAATGCTGAGCCGACCAAAATGAGCTATTGAAGCCAGCCACTAACTGCGCTGATAACTGTTGAGCACATTTATCACCCTGCCCGCCGCAGCGCTAAAAGTAAAGCTTTATAAAACATTATATAGCAGCATAAGCAACTAGGATTAAAAACCAGTCACTTACTTTTGGCAGTTGGGGGCCCCAGGCCTATGCGTGAGCTGACTCTACAGGCAGCATTAAGGGATGTCAGGGCTACGCACATGCTGCTGGTGTTGCCGCTCTACTTACTGTTGGCTCCACCAGTGCACGTGGTGTTTGCGCGAGTGACAAACTCAATCAAACGTTTGTCAAAGGAAACTCCACAATTGTTAGATATGCCAAAAATATATTGTTTCCCAATGTGAATCCGTAAGACACACAACCTAAACTAAAGGTCCCAGAAGTAAAACAAACATGCTCTCACGTGATAATCACTGACTTTCATTTCTAAGAGATTGTGGGGAAACCGCCAGAGCGGCTGACTTTAGAACTGGGAAACAGGCCGAGTCTCAGCGTCGGCTCAGCAGCCTGTGATTCTGAGCAAATCGCTTAGTCTCCATAAGACTTAATTGATGTGTTTATGTTTAATGTTGAATGCAAGTTCTTTTATATCTAATGCATTAATTCTTGTACCCTGGATGACTGGGGGAGAGAGTGATGGTAGTAAAAGGGAGGGGGCGGCATTTTTTCAATTCTCGCCTAGGGCGGCAAAACACCTAGAAACGGCCCTGAGCAGAGCCAAAGCAGAGGACCTTGCTCTTCTCCGCATTGCACTTTAGTTTATTCAAGATCATCCATGGAACAACTGTTGCAGGACAAGGTTTAATGGAGCCTGGAGTAATAGCTTCGCCTTTATTTAAGTTGAAGAAGAGCTGCATATCATCTGCATCGGAAATTATTTTGCACCAAAGGACTCTACCAAGGAAGCCAACAGGGTCATATAGATACTAAACAGCGCTAAGGATCGAGCCCTGAGGAACCAGAAATGTTAGTTTTTGATGCCCAAGAAAAATGGAGACATCCAAACTTCCTTACCCCTGCCTTCCAGGAAGGACTTCAGGGCAAATCCATCAATTCCTATGTTCTGGAGGCGAGAGAGGAGCCTCGAATGGGGCACTGTATCGAAAGACTGCTGGGAAATCAAGTGAGATCAAACAGCCTTCCCTCCTGTATCCAGAGAATTCCTGATAAGTTCAGTAACTTCCAGCAAGGCGTTCTCCATGCTAAAGTTAGGCTTAACGCCTGACTGGCTGGGGTGTAGCAGCCCATTAGTTTCTAAATAGCCGGAGAGTTACCAATTGACACATTTTTCCAGCAATCTAGGCAATACTGGCAGCAAAGAAATAGGCCTATAATTCCCTTGCACATTAGGGTCTGCAGTAGATTTCTTTAATAGAGGTACAAGTTTTGTCTGTTTCCAGACTGAGGGAATCACTGCCGTGGACAAAGAATCATTCAAATTATATTGACCATCGTGTTAATAACTTCCGCCCCCATGGTTAAAAGAAAAGGGGGACAAGGATCTGAAGGCGATCCTGATTTAAGACTTCGAATGGCTGACATAGTATAGTCCGCCGAAATAGTGTCAAAGGAAAGTAATGAGCTAGATACTTTTTTAGGTGTCCTAGTAGCAATATCTAAGCTAGAATCCAGGAACCCTGTCACATTCAGACCGATCTGTATTTCCTGAATTTTATTATGAAAAGCAGCAGCCTGTTGTTCGCGCCATTCGATCAAAGGTTCCTAACTTCTTACACAGGCTATTTTACAATTTTTAAAATGTCTCTAGATTTATTGCTGTCTGCCTCAATCCTGCCTTCATAATATTCCCTTTTGGCTATTTTGAACAAAGCCTGATATTTCTTGAGGGCCCCCTTATATTAGACTTTATTCTCCTTTTTATATTGTTTGTCATTTCCTTTCTGCGTTTTTACAGAGTTTTCTCTCCAGTTTCAAACTTTCAGTGAACCAAGGCCCAAAGTGTCCGGTTAAGGGAGAATTTTGCCCTGACAGTGCTCCACTTTTTCCACAGTGTCACGGATCCAAGTGTCCACCACAATGGCATCTGTTTCAACCGATCCCAGAAGTAAAGGGTACAAGGCTTTCAAGGTGCTTAGAAATTTGTTCAGAGTAATCTTACTGTACAGTCTAACTGGGCGTAAAGTCTGATGTTGGTTGCCTTTTTGACAAACCCATGGGAATAGAAGATTTGCACTGTGTGAATCCTTGTTAGGTCATCTTTGGAGGGTTATATATTGTTTTGCCAACTCTAATTTTTAGGTAGAAGCCTGCAAGACAGCCCAGCTGTCTGGTTGCGAAAAGACTTCTTGTGGGCATTATGAAAGCTTTCCTAGGAATGCATTACACCCATTGCTTACCATTTGGTTGGTGGTTTGTAACTCACATTGTGAGAAAATCATCCTTTTTGCCCTGATCACCCCCTTTTTTTTTTACTGATATTGGTGGTAACTGGCTCCGACTGGGCCCTGCTAACCAGGCCCACGGCTCTGATTAAAAGATATATGGTAATTAGGTGTAATTACAATTGGCACTGACACACTACCTGTAAGTCCCTAGTATATTGTAGGGCATGTAGGGTTAGAGACCCAGCAGATTTCATGCACTTATGTGTGCACTGCTGTGTTTCCTGCTTTCATTTTTAAAGTCAGCCCTACTTTGCAAGCTGCTTTTACATTTAAATTGCATGCAAATTCGACTTTGGATTTAAAGGTACTTCCAAAGTACTAAGATACCTTATTGTTACATATAAGTCACCCCTAAGGTTTACCCTATGTGCCCCCAGGGTAGGGTGCCATGTAGAAATGAGCAGGGACATTTTAAAAGCTGTTTTATATGCCCTGATGAAGGACATTTAGTTTTTCCCCATTGTAGCCTTTTTAGCTCTAGAGACTAATATAGGAATACTGTAATACAGTGCAACTATTGAGAAGAGTGAGCTAAAATAATATTTCACAGACTTAAAAGATTTGTAATGATAAATCCAACAAATTGCCACTGTTGAATTTGTCATAGCTAACACAGAAAAGAAGTTATAGAACTTTCTTTTCCGGGATTCAAAATCCAGCCTTCTAGCAGGCTTTCCTGATTGTCCAGCCCTTAACAGGCTTAGCCAAATTGCTTTGGTGAGATTATAAGTGGCCTGGATAGAGACAGAGGTTATCTGGTGGGGGTAGATCTGCAGCTGCACAGAACAGGTCAGGAAGGGGGCTGGGTAATCAAACTGATCTTCAAAGAGAGCAGGACAGTAAGAATGCAAGCCAGGCTTACTCCCTCGTCCTGTACACCCCAGCCAGATGGGACCCCCAGGAATGGAATTTGCAGAAGGTCTGGAAGGGGGAGTGTTAAGGGAAATAAGCCACACCAGTAGGTTGGCTTAGCCAGATCTTCACTCCACAGAGAAAGATTCTTCATGTTGAATTTTAAAGTGCAGTGCTTTGTGGGACAAGAATATGCTTCCAAAAGGAACTTCAGGAAGCACCTCCTGAAGTTTGGAGAACTTTCCAGAACTTTTGTGAAAAAGATCCATAAGGTGATCCACCCGACGTCGAGAGTCAAGCCGGTTACCTCGCACTGCGACCTAGCCTGGATTTCAGGTTCGCCCCGCTAAAAGCCCCAGAGCTCAAGACTTCCAGGAGTTGACTGGGGGCTACCGCGGAACCCAGCTGTCATAGCCACTGCGAATCCGGCCGGATCGACGTCAAGAGAAAATCCTTCAGAAAAGTTTCTAAGTGCGAAGGTAAAATTTTGACAGAGGCCTCCTGCTTAGTGTATCTGACCAGGGCTCCATCCCAGTTGGCCTCAAAATTTGATTTTTCTTTGTTTATTCTTTAAAAATTCATATCTCTGGTTCCCTACATTAGATTTTTGTTGTTTTGGTGTACTTTTAAAGATAAAACCTTTTCCTATTTTTATAAACGGTGTTGGATTGTTATTGTATGTTATGTCTTACTTATTTAGTGTATTGGTATTTTTAAGTGCTTTACACACCTGTC
Source organism: Calotriton arnoldi (assembly GCA_963921515.1). Lineage (NCBI taxonomy): Eukaryota > Metazoa > Chordata > Amphibia > Caudata > Salamandridae > Calotriton > Calotriton arnoldi. The sequence goes on from CAWUFW010002595.1 coordinate 618,457, forward strand.
TCCTAAGTTAAGCCTGCCTGCTTGTTGTCAGCTACCAAGGGTTGAGCAAGGGAATAATTTAGTGAGACCCTGTCTGGGCCTTATATTAAGCTGGTGGTCTTATTTCTAGTGGTAGGTGCATACCTATCCCTACTAATAATCCACCTTCCAACACACATTTTCTGGCTTTCTATTTGCTGGCTTTATTTGTTTTAGCTATCCAGCATGTATTTGTTTATCTTGTGGAGCAAAGCTTGTTCACCAGCGTCCCTTGCATTCTTCCACGAGTCCTTACTTCCTGTAAACAGGCCTTTAGATTTTGTTCTGATCTTGTCACATTTGCAGTGTGTTCAAAGCCAGAGGTCAAATGTCGGCTCTGTCTTCCGAGGGAGCTTGGTGTTCACTTTTCTTTCTCGTACTTCAAAGTGAGAGGATTTATGTGACAATCTTGCCAGGTACTAGGAAAGAAAAGTGTTTTCTACAGCACACACCAAAATTTAAATGTCCGTAAATGAACTGTGCAAATATTTCAGAATATATCAGAATTAGGAAAGCACAAAGAAAGCACTTTTTTTTTGTAATTCAGAAGTGTGGTGGAAACAAATATTTTAATACGATCAAAACAAATCAGTACAGCAAGTGAACCTATTTCAACACATTATCGTTTCTGCGCTGTATGATTTCATAAGTAAAACTGTATGTGCAAATGTAATGGTCATTTCAATTGAAAATGTGTTGTCTGTAATGGCAGTGTGGTAACACTCCACTCTACGCCACCTCACTCTACGCCACTTCACTCTACGCCACTTCACTCTGACACTCAACTCTATGACATGACACTCCACTCTACTCCACAACACTGTACTCCACTTCACTCTAGGCCACTCTACAACATTACACTCTACAACACTGTACAACACTCCATGCCACTCCACGCAACTCCACTGCACTCTACGCACCCCCACTGTGACATTCTACTTCACTCCAATCTACTCCACTCTACGACACTCCACTCCACTCCACAACTCTACTGTACTCCACCATATGACTCTACGCCACTCCATGCCACTCTACGCCACTACACTTTTTTCCACTATGGGCTCCTCCACTCTATGCCTCTCCACTGCCCTCCACTCTACAGCACTCCAGTCCACGACACTCCACGATACTCTACTGCACACCACTCTACGACACTCTACTTCACTCTATGCCGCTATACACTGCTCCACTCTATGCCACTTCACTCTAGGCCATTTCACTCTGGGCCACTTTACTCCACTCTATGCCACTCCACTCTACGGCACGCCACTCTGTGCCACACCACTCCACAACTCTACTACACTCTACTATGTGACTCTACTCTCCACCACTCCACGACACTCTACGCAATGCTACAACACTCCACTCTAAGACACCTTTTTCCACTCTGCACCCCTCCACTCTGCGCCCCTCCACTCTGCCCTCCACTCTGCGACACTCCAGTACACGACACTCCAGTCCACGGCACTCGACTCTTCACCACTCTTCGCCACTGTACTCCACACTACAACACTCCGCAACACTCTCCTCTAAGCTACTAACTTTTAGCCATCTTGAACAGCAGCCATGCTAGTGTACAACATGGTTAAAACACATTGGCAAAGCCAATAGCTCTTGCATAGACAAGACCTATTATCTTTGCCAGTGCGTGTTACATATTTGTAATTCTATGAGTGTATACTTGATGGTTACCTCGTAGCTTAATCTCTGTAAGCTTTTTGTTAATAAAGTATTAATGCGTTTGTTCTGGTGGTGAGCTTATACTTTGTTAATGCTTGTTGACATAGATTGCGGTTGCAAGCTAGGATTTTGGTGTTGGTCACAGTCTTTGACACATTTTAGGATAGAAGATTTGCACCATGATAATCCTTGGTGGACCTTCTTAGAAGGGCCTGACAGATATACCTATTTGCCAAGCCCTTGTCATAAAAAAGAAAAACATACGTATACATAGAGGGTCATTAGCTCAGTCCTCTTCAGTTTGTTTGAGTATCATTCACATTCCACTTCTCCACTTGACTGCTTACTGCATTAGGCAATGGGATAGCCCATTTCTGCCTTTGGTGCTATTGCCCTGTGAGTAACAGCATGTTTCCTCATTATATGTACACATGTGCCTGAAACTGTGTGTACTTCTGTGTCTGGGCAGGTGGCAAGTACTTTGGTTGTTGGTGTTTTCCTTTTATACTTCTGCTTTCATTTTTTTCCAAAGTCTCCATTATTTGTATTTTAGTGCATCCTGAAGCTCCTCAGAGTGTCCTCCCGGGCCCCTTGTTTACCACTCATTTAATCTGTAGTGCACTGCATTGTGTGTAGCCACAATTTCTATACTGGTTGGCCATATTGGAATGATATTATCCATAGTGTATGTTGGCCACCAGGTATCTTTACAACACTGATACATTATATACTTTAGCATTCAAAGATGGCTGCTCAGTGCAATGTTTAATGAGTGGCCATATTGGAATGGTACTGCGCATAGTGTATCATTGGTACATATGGACTGTCTTCAGTTCAACATACTGACCTTCTCTCTTCATTCCCTCCTTTACTGTCTTCCTTCGCTATATCTTGCTTGTCTTATTTGGTTGCCGAATGTTATTCCTGCATCTCCTCTTACTTTTCTCATTCTTATACTTTGTCATTCCCTGTTGCTCATTTACTGTCTACTCCTCCTCACCATTTAATTTGGTCCTACCGTCTCCTGTTTGTTGCCCTTTTGCACTCTTCCCCATCTCTCCTTCACTTCTCTCCAACCTCTCCAACCTCTTCCTCTATTTTGTCCTATTGTGTCTCCTCTATCTTCCCCTGGGCCAAACCCTTTTCCTGTGGTTATTTACCTCACTAACCCTTGCATGCTTTCCCTCCCACATCTTCTGCTCTCTATAATGTTCATCATTTTCCCCCACTTTTACTAGAAGGAGGTTTCCATTCTCTAATGTTGTTTTACTTGTAAAGAGCACGGACCAGTAGCGGCCCGTGGTGGGAGTGCTGCCGGGCGGTGACGTGAGCGCGGGGGGGAGAGGCAGGGTGGGGGGTAGTAAACTACGGAATACGGCCGAACAGAGGTAAGTAGACATATAAATAAATAAAACGAATTTCGTTGCGCGCGCTGCATCGCCAAATGCGATGCAGCGCGCGCAACAGAATTCGTTTTATTTATTTATATGTCTACTTACCTCTACTCGGCTGTATTCCGTAGTTTACTACCCCCCCACCCTGCCCCACGTCACCGCCCGGCAGCACTCCCACCACGGGCCGCTACTGGCACGGACAATATATTTGTGAACAGTTGGGCTATTTAAAATGTGAAATTAATAAATTGTAGGTTGCTGGCAAACACGTTGCATCAAAAAAATGGCCACTTTGCTGGGACTTTAAAACAATGATGCTCTCTGTACAATACCACTGTAAGATGTCCACACACTTCTAAGTTTAACTTCATCTTTTACATTGCAACCACATGCCTGCCAAGTTTAGGTGCTGCATGTTTCCTTTTTTCTACTTCTCCTACTCTACTTCTCCTATTCTTTCAATGTAATTTCCACGTACTTGTTGAACTTGTGTCTGTTTTACTGCAAATGGGTAAGCGGGTGAATGCAAGAATGAGTCAGTGGGTGGAGGATGGATTGAAGTACAAGTGCAAGGATAAGTGACAGATATGTATGATTACTTACTGAGTGTGGAAACCCATCAATGACTAAAGAGGCATTTTCAGTTATAAGCCAGACCAATTGGCATTGCCAGTGCTTGTTGTGTTACATGCAAACTGAAAAGTTATGAACAGTTTTGACCGTTCCTAATGATGCCCGATTTATTTTAGCGATACAAAAGGGGATGATGGACGGAACGTTTGAGCCAATCAAACACTCACCCCCAGTCAACTGATCTGGGTTTAATCCATCATCATTCTTTAGCTCACTCCACCACCCCAGTTCAGACATGGCCATATGCAAATCAGTCTGACCCTGTGCCTCATGGGAACAGTCCAGCCCGAACTGCCAAGCCATGTCTTCCCTGGACCGGAAACAAGCATCCTAGGACCGGTTTCTGGCATTTCAGCCATCATCAGCCAGGCTTGCTTGAATCCAGTGGCAAAGTGAGCAAGGGACCCACGTCTGGGCATACCCCCGCCAACTTAGGGCGAACAAAGCGATACAAAGGGGATGATGGACGGAACGTTTGAGCCAATCAAACACTCACCCCAGTCAACTGATCTGGGTTTAATCCATCATCATTCTTTAGCTCACTCCACCACCCCAGTTCAGACATGGCCATATGCAAATCAGTCTGACCCAGTGCCTCATGGGAACAGTCCAGCCCGAACTGCCAAGCCATGTCTTCCCTGGACCGGAAACAAGCATCCTAGGACCGGTTTCTGGCATTTCAGCCGTCATCAGCCAGGCTTGCTTGAATCCAGTGGCAAAGTGAGCAAGGGACCCACGCTCTGGGCATACCCCGCCAACTTAGGGGCGAACAAAGCGATACAAAAGGGGATGATGGACGGAACGTTTGAGCCAATCAAACACTCACCCCCAGTCAACTGATCTGGGTTTAATCCATCATCATTCTTTAGCTCACTCCACCACCCCAGTTCAGACATGGCCATATGCAAATCAGTCTGACCCTGTGCCTCATGGGAACAGTCCAGCCCGAACTGCCAAGCCATGTCTTCCCTGGACCGGAAACAAGCATCCTAGGACCGGTTTCTGGCATTTCAGCCGTCATCAGCCAGGCTTGCTTGAATCCAGTGGCAAAGTGAGCAAGGGACCCACGTCTGGGCATACCCCGCCAACTTAGGGCGAACAAAGCGATACAAAGGGGATGATGGACGGAACGTTTGAGCCAATCAAACACTCACCCCCAGTCAACTGATCTGGGTTTAATCCATCATCATTCTTTAGCTCACTCCACCACCCCAGTTCAGACATGGCCATATGCAAATCAGTCTGACCCTGTGCCTCATGGATTCAAGCTAGCCTAGCTGAAGAAGGGTGATGCCCTGAAACCGGTCCCAGGATGCTTGTTTCCGGTCCAGGGAGGACCTGGCTTGGCAGTTCGGGCTGGACTGTTCCCACAAGGAACAGGGTCAAGACTGATTTGCATATGGCTGGGTCCAAACTGGGGTGGTGTGGTGAGCAAAAGAATGATGGATTTAACCCAGATCCTTGTGACTGGGGGTGAATGTTTGCATTGTCCAGCATTCTGTCCATCAATTGTTTCTTTTGCATTTGTCGCCCTAAGTGGGAAGGGTATGCCCAGACGTGGGTCCCGTGCTCACTACACCACTGGATTCAAGCTAGCCTGGCTGAAGAAGGGTGATGCCCTGAAACCGGTCCCAGGATGCTTGTTTCCGGTCCAGGAGGACCTGGCTTGGCAGTTTGGGCTGGACTGTTCCCACAAGGAACAGGGTCAAGACTGATTTGCATATGGCTGGGTCCAAACTGGGGTGGTGTGGTGAGCAAAAGAATGATGGATTTAACCCAGATCCTTGTGACTGGGGGTGAATGTTTGCATTGTCCAGCATTCCGTCCATCAATTGTTTCTTTTGCATTTGTCGCCCTAAGTGGGAAGGGTATGCCCAGACGTGGGTCCCGTGCTCACTACACCACTGGATTCAAGCTAGCCTGGCTGAAGAAGGGTGATGCCCTGAAACCGGTCCCAGGATGCTTGTTTCTGGTCCAGGGAGGACCTGGCTTGGCAGTTCGGGCTGGACTGTTCCCACAAGGAACAGGGTCAAGACTGATTTGCATATGGCTGGGTCCAAACTGGGGTGGTGTGGTGAGCAAAAGAATGATGGATTTAACCCAGATCCTTGTGACTGGGGGTGAATGTTTGCATTGTCCAGCATTCCGTCCATCAATTGTTTCTTTTGCATTTGTCGCCCTAAGTGGGAAGGGTATGCCCAGACGTGGGTCCCGTGCTCACTACACCACTGGATTCAAGCTAGCCTGGCTGAAGAAGGGTGATGCCCTGAAACCGGTCCCAGGATGCTTGTTTCCCGGTCCAGGAGGACCTGGCTTGGCAGTTCGGGCTGGACTGTTCCCACAAGGAACAGGGTCAAGACTGATTTGCATATGGCTGGGTCCAAACTGGGGTGGTGTGGTGAGCAAAAGAATGATGGATTTAACCCAGATCCTTGTGACTGGGGGTGAATGTTTGCATTGTCCAGCATTCCGTCCATCAATTGTTTCTTTTGCATTTGTCGCCCTAAGTGGGAAGGGTATGCCCAGACGTGGGTCCCGTGCTCACTACACCACTGGATTCAAGCTAGCCTGGCTGAAGAAGGGTGATGCCCTAAAACCGGTCCCAGGATGCTTGTTTCCGGTCCAGGGAGGACCTGGCTTGGCAGTTCGGGCTGGACTGTTCCCACAAGGAACAGGGTCAAGACTGATTTGCATATGGCTGGGTCCAAACTGGGGTGGTGTGGTGAGCAAAAGAATGATGGATTTAACCCAGATCCTTGTGACTGGGGGTGAATGTTTGCATTGTCCAGCATTCCGTCCATCAATTGTTTCTTTTGCATTTGTCGCCCTAAGTGGGAAGGGTATGCCCAGACGTGGGTCCCGTGCTCACTACACCACTGGATTCAAGCTAGCCTGGCTGAAGAAGGGTGATGCCCTGAAACCGGTCCCAGGATGCTTGTTTCCGGTCCAGGGAGGACCTGGCTTGGCAGTTCGGGCTGGACTGTTCCCACAAGGAACAGGGTCAAGACTGATTTGCATATGGCTGGGTCCAAACTGGGGTGGTGTGGTGAGCAAAAGAATGATGGATTTAACCCAGATCCTTGTGACTGGGGGTGAATGTTTGCATTGTCCAGCATTCCGTCCATCAATTGTTTCTTTTGCATTTGTCGCCCTAAGTGGGTAGGGTATGCCCAGACGTGGGTCCCGTGCTCACTACACCACTGGATTCAAGCTAGCCTGGCTGAAGAAGGGTGATGCCCTGAAACCGGTCCCAGGATGCTTGTTTCCGGTCCAGGGAGGACCTGGCTTGGCAGTTCGGGCTGGACTGTTCCCACAAGGAACAGGGTCAAGACTGATTTGCATATGGCTGGGTCCAAACTGGGGTGGTGTGGTGAGCAAAAGAATGATGGATTTAACCCAGATCCTTGTGACTGGGGGTGAATGTTTGCATTGTCCAGCATTCCGTCCATCAATTGTTTCTTTTGCATTTGTCGCCCTAAGTGGGAAGGGTATGCCCAGACGTGGGTCCCGTGCTCACTACACCACTGGATTCAAGCTAGCCTGGCTGAAGAAGGGTGATGCCCTGAAACCGGTCCCAGGATGCTTGTTTCCGGTCCAGGGAGGACCTGGCTTGGCAGTTCGGGCTGGACTGTTCCCACAAGGAACAGGGTCAAGACTGATTTGCATATGGCTGGGTCCAAACTGGGGTGGTGTGGTGAGCAAAAGAATGATGGATTTAACCCAGATCCTTGTGACTGGGGGTGAATGTTTGCATTGTCCAGCATTCCGTCCATCAATTGTTTCTTTTGCATTTGTCGCCCTAAGTGGGAAGGGTATGCCCAGACGTGGGTCCCGTGCTCACTACACCACTGGATTCAAGCTAGCCTGGCTGAAGAAGGGTGATGCCCTGAAACCGGTCCCAGGATGCTTGTTTCCGGTCCAGGGAGGACCTGGCTTGGCAGTTCGGGCTGGACTGTTCCCACAAGGAACAGGGTCAAGACTGATTTGCATATGGCTGGGTCCAAACTGGGGTGGTGTGGTGAGCAAAAGAATGATGGATTTAACCCAGATCCTTGTGACTGGGGGTGAATGTTTGCATTGTCCAGCATTCCGTCCATCAATTGTTTCTTTTGCATTTGTCGCCCTAAGTGGGAAGGGTATGCCCAGACGTGGGTCCCGTGCTCACTACACCACTGGATTCAAGCTAGCCTGGCTGAAGAAGGGTGATGCCCTGAAACCGGTCCCAGGATGCTTGTTTCCGGTCCAGGGAGGACCTGGCTTGGCAGTTCGGGCTGGACTGTTCCCACAAGGAACAGGGTCAAGACTGATTTGCATATGGCTGGGTCCAAACTGGGGTGGTGTGGTGAGCAAAAGAATGATGGATTTAACCCAGATCCTTGTGACTGGGGGTGAATGTTTGCATTGTCCAGCATTCCGTCCATCAATTGTTTCTTTTGCATTTGTCGCCCTAAGTGGGAAGGGTATGCCCAGACGTGGGTCCCGTGCTCACTACACCACTGGATTCAAGCTAGCCTGGCTGAAGAAGGGTGATGCCCTGAAACCGGTCCCAGGATGCTTGTTTCCGGTCCAGGGAGGACCTGGCTTGGCAGTTCGGGCTGGACTGTTCCCACAAGGAACAGGGTCAAGACTGATTTGCATATGGCTGGGTCCAAACTGGGGTGGTGTGGTGAGCAAAAGAATGATGGATTTAACCCAGATCCTTGTGACTGGGGGTGAATGTTTGCATTGTCCAGCATTCCGTCCATCAATTGTTTCTTTTGCATTTGTCGCCCTAAGTGGGAAGGGTATGCCCAGACGTGGGTCCTGTGCTCACTACACCACTGGATTCAAGCTAGCCTGGCTGAAGAAGGGTGATGCCCTGAAACCGGTCCCAGGATGCTTGTTTCCGGTCCAGGGAGGACCTGGCTTGGCAGTTCGGGCTGGACTGTTCCCACAAGGAACAGGGTCAAGACTGATTTGCATATGGCTGGGTCCAAACTGGGGTGGTGTGGTGAGCAAAAGAATGATGGATTTAACCCAGATCCTTGTGACTGGGGGTGAATGTTTGCATTGTCCAGCATTCCATCCATCAATTGTTTCTTTTGCATTTGTCGCCCTAAGTGGGAAGGGTATGCCCAGACGTGGGTCCCGTGCTCACTACACCACTGGATTCAAGCCAGCCTGGCTGAAGAAGGGTGATGCCCTGAAACCGGTCCCAGGATGCTTGTTTCCGGTCCAGGGAGGACCTGGCTTGGCAGTTCGGGCTGGACTGTTCCCACAAGGAACAGGGTCAAGACTGATTTGCATATGGCTGGGTCCAAACTGGGGTGGTGTGGTGAGCAAAAGAATGATGGATTTAACCCAGATCCTTGTGACTGGGGGTGAATGTTTGCATTGTCCAGCATTCCGTCCATCAATTGTTTCTTTTGCATTTGTCGCCCTAAGTGGGAAGGGTATGCCCAGACGTGGGTCCCGTGCTCACTACACCACTGGATTCAAGCTAGCCTGGCTGAAGAAGGGTGATGCCCTGAAACCGGTCCCAGGATGCTTGTTTCCGGTCCAGGGAGGACCTGGCTTGGCAGTTCGGGCTGGACTGTTCCCACAAGGAACAGGGTCAAGACTGATTTGCATATGGCTGGGTCCAAACTGGGGTGGTGTGGTGAGCAAAAGAATGATGGATTTAACCCAGATCCTTGTGACTGGGGGTGAATGTTTGCATTGTCCAGCATTCCGTCCATCAATTGTTTCTTTTGCATCGATTTATTTTAGCGTCATATCCTATGTAAAGCATTCGTCTGACTCTGCGTGGGCAATAGTGTTTGTTTGGCACCTTCTTTCCCAACATCACAAGGGCAGTAAAAATGTAATTAGGATATTTGTATAAGGCAAATGACAAATCCTCAAATTTGGCTGTGATCGAATTTGTGGATAACACAATCATGTCCGTAGATGATGTGACTCTACTTAGACATGTCATCATCTTAAAAACAAGGAGAAATGTAGAAGAGAAGTGACAATTAAACGCTGTTGGGACAGGTACACTGACCTCTGTGGGCCAATTTGGCTTTTTTAATGTGACACCTCTTTCACCATGGTGGTGGTATTTCAGCTACCAGGGTATGGCAAGACCGTGTATAAAATATCAGAACATCAATCAATCAATCAATCAATCAATCAAGCATTTGTAGAGCGCACTAATCACCCGTGATGGTCTCAAGGCGCTGAGGAGGGGGGGGGGGGTGCAGCTACTGCTCGAACAGCCAGGTCTTGAGATGTCTCCTGAACGTCAGCAGGTCCTGGGTCTGTCGCAGCTGGGTGGGGAGGGTGTTCCATGTCTTGGCGGCGAGGTAGGAGAAGGATCTGCCGCCGGTGGTGGTCCTGTGGATGCGTGGGACGGTGGCGAGGTCGGTGGAGCGAAGCTGGCGGTTCGGGGTGTAGAAGGTGTGACGTTTGTTGAGGTATGCTGGTCCGGCGTTGTGGAGTGCTTTGTGAGCGTGGGTGAGGAGCTTGAAGGTGATCCTCTTGTTGACTGAGAGCCAGTGCAGGTCTTTCAGGTGGGCAGTGATGTGGGTGTGGCGGGGAATGTCGAGGATGAGGCGTGCGGAGGCGTTCTGTATGCGTTAGAGTCTTTTCTGGAGTTTGGCCGTGGTTGCTGCGTAGAGGGCGTTGCTGTAGTCCAGTCTGCTGCTGACGAGGGCCTGGGTGACCATTCTTCTGGTTCCGGTGGGGATCCATCTGTAGATCTTGCGAAGCATGCGGAGGGTGTTGAAGCAGGAGGAGGAGACGGCGTTGACTTGCTGGGTCATTGAGAGCAATGAGTCCAGGATGAAGCCCAGGTTGCTTGTGTGGTCGGTGGGTGTCCGAGCGGCTCCCAGGGCGGCTGGCCACCAAGAGTCGTCCCAGGCGGAGGGGGTGGAGCCGAGGATGAGGACCTCTGTCTTGTCTGAGTTAAGTTTCAGGCGACTGTTCTGCATCCAGTCGGCGACGGCCTTCATTCCTTCGTGGAGGTTGGTTTTGGCGGTGGCGGGGTCCTTGGTGAGTGAGAGGATCAGCTGAGTGTCGTCGGCGTAAGAGACGATGTTGAGGTTGTGCGAGCGGACGATGTTGGCGAGCGGTGCCATGTAAACGTTGAAAAGGGTAGGGCTGAGGGATGATCCTTGGGGCACGCCGCAGGTGATCTTGGTGGCTTCAGAACGGAATGGGGAAGGCAGACCCTCTGGGTTCTTTCGGTGAAGAAGGAGGTGGTCCAGTCCAGGGCTTTGTCACGGATTCCTGCGTCGTGGAGGCGTGTGCGTAGGGTGTGGTGGCAGACGGTGTCGAAGGTGGCCGAGAGGTCCAGGAGGATGAGGGCAGCGGTTTTGCCGTTGTCCAACAGGGTCCTGATGTCGTCTGTGGCAGCGATGAGGGCGGTTTCGGTGCTGTGATTGCTGCGGAATCCGGATTGGGACGGGTCCAGGATGTTGTTCTCCTCGAGGAAGTGGGTCAGTTGCCTGTTGATGATCTTTTCGATGACTTTCGCCGGGAACGGAAGCAGGGAGATGGGCCGGAAGTTCTTGAGGTCCTTTGGATCCTCTGTGGGTTTCTTGAGTAGGGCGTTGATCTCGGCGTCCTTCCAGCTTTCCGGGAAGGTGGCGGTCTCGAAGGAGCTGTTGCTGATCTTCTGGAGTTGGGGTGCGATGATGCGGTTTGCGTTGTTGAAGATGTGGTGAGGGCAGGGGTCGGATGGTGAGCCGGAGTGGATGGTGTTCATGGTTTTAATGGGGTCGTTGACGTGGGTCCAGGAGAGCAGGCGGTTGGTGAGGCTGGGGGGTGGTGAGTCTGCGGTGTCGTCGGCTGTAGGGAGGGTCTGGGTGTTGAAGCTGTCGTGGATGTCTGCGATCTTGCGGTGAAAGAAGGTGGCTAGGGTGTCGCATAGGTCTTGCGACGGCGGGATGTCGTTGGAGCTGGAGCTGGGGTTGGAGAGTTCCTTCACGATGTTGAAGAGCTCTTTGCTGTTGTGTGCGCTGTTGTCGATGCGTTCCTTGAAGGAGGTCCTTTTGGTGGCTCGAATGAGTTGGTGGTGCTTGCGGCCGGCGTTCTTTAGGGCTGCGTGGTTGTCCGGTGTCTGTTCGTGACGCCACTTTTTCTCGAGTCTTCGGCAAGTCCGCTTGGATTCCTGGAGGTCGGTGGTGAACCAGTTGGCCTTTCTGTCGGTGTGTCTGTTTGAGGGTTTTTTGATCGGGGCGAGAGTGTTGGCGCAGGCGTCGATCCATTGCCTGAGGTTGCGGGCGGCTGTGTTGGTGTCGGTGGTGTCGGTTGGTGAGTCGCGGGCGAGGGTGGTGATGAGCTGGTCTTCAGTGACCTTGTTCCAGCTGTGGTAGGGGATCCGTTGCGGGTGGTGGTGCGTGGTGGGTTTCTTGAAGGTGAAGTGGACGCAGCGGTGGTCGGTCCAGTGGATTTCGGTGGTGTGGCTGAAGGTGACGTGGTTGCTGGCGGAGAGGATGGGGTCGAGCGTGTTTCCGGCGGTGTGGGTGGGGGTCGTGACGAGCTGTTTGAGTCCGAGGTTGGCGAGGTTATCGAGCAGAGCAATGGAGTTGCTGTCGTCGGCATCCTCGAGGTGGAAATTCAGGTCTCCGAGGAGAATGTAGTCTGTGGAAGCAAGAGCGTGCGTGCTGACGATGTCGGAGATGGCGTCGATGAACTGTGGTCGGGGTCCGGGGGGTCTGTAAACCAGTGTTCCTCTGAGGGTGGTGTTGGGGTCGGTGTGGATCTGGAAGTGCAGGTGTTCGGCGGCGCTGGAGGTGTCTGCTGTGCAGGTCGAGACTCTGAGGGTATTCCTGTGGACGATGGTGATTCCTCCACCTGGTCTGTTGGTGCGGTCCCTTCTGGTGATCTTGTAGCCATCTGGGATGGCTATGGCAATGTCGGGTGCCGAGGAGGAATTCATCCAGGTCTCTGTTAGGAAGGCGACGTCAGGGGAGGCTGAGTCGAGTAGGTCCCAGAGTTCGATGGCGTGCTTGTGGACGGAGCGGGTGTTGAGTAGTATGCATCTGAGGTGGTTGCGTTCTGCTCTGACGGGTGGGGTAGGATGTGCAGGTGTTCGGCGGCTGGTGAAGCTGCAGCTACGGCAGGCGAAGGGTCCGTGGGTGAGTTTCGGGGTGGCCTGGAAGCAGTTTGATGATCGGCCGGTGTTGAATCCGTGGAGGAAGGTGGCGTCGTAGCGTCGTCGGGTGCCATGGCTCTCGCGAGGACCAGGGGGTCTGGCGCTGGGCGCGGTCCAGGCGCAGACGGGCGCAGACGGGCTTGCCTTAGCGGTCGCCATTTAAGTAGGGGGAGGGGGGAGGGACGTGCAGCTGGGAGGCGGGGCGGGTTGCGGCGGGAAAAGAAACGCAGTACCAGCGTTAAGGGCTACAAGGGGAATGCAGGGAAAATGAGCAAAAATAACCCAACAAGAGTTACAGGCACAGGACCCAGCAGGGAGAGGTCTCGAACCCCGCCTGGGTGGGACCGTAACCTGAGCGCAGTCAGGCGGAGCTGCTGGGGAAGAGCTGATCTCTGACCGAGGGTCAGGGGTCTAGCTCGCGCTCCCCGCAGCGGTCGCAATTTAAGTAGAGGAGGGGGAGGGACGTGCAGCTGGGAGGCGGGAGCGGGGCGGGTTGCGGCGGGAAAAGAAACGCAGTACCAGCATTAAGGGCTACAAGGGGAATGCAGGGAAAATGAGCAAAAATAACCCAACAAGAGTTACAGGCGAGGGACCTAGCAGGGAGAGGTCTCGAACCCTGCCTGGGTGGGACCGTAGACTGAGCGCAGTCAGTCGGAGCTGCTGGGGAAGAGCTGATCTCTGACCGAGGGTCAGGAGTCTAGCTCTCCAACTCTCTCCAACAACACGCCATGATGCAAAAGGCGCTAATAATGGGTTACTTTATTCTTTGGGTAAACAGACCTTTAAACAAACTAGTGACAGAAGTCACAACATTTCCAAGCCTTGGACGTTGACCAAATAGTCAGAGGCCCCAAACATTATACAGTTATTTCCTAGAGCGAAACAGAGTCATAAAAACAGAGCTTCACCCTCACCTCATTGGTCCCACCTTTCCTAAGAAACTTAAGCACAGGCCCAAGCAATAAAGCATCTAATATCAGTCCAGTCAGAAAGTTAAAAAATGTTAATTACGTAATTTAAAAATGCATTCACTGCAACCTGAAAGCCACCTTGCAATGAAAGACATCTCATATAGCCCATACCAATATGTTCCATTCGCACTCAGCATTACACCCATTAAAAGATCTGGGTGAAACCAGAAATAAAAACTTGTATTAAATGAGTAAATACAGTGAGTGTTGAACTTAAGTCAGTAGTAAAGTAGAACACCACTGGTATGGAGCAAAAACCGTGGAAGACTCGGCCAGGAGTAAACTATTAAAAGAGCTTTTACAAAACTGTCAATTATGTTATGACTATAATAAGATACTCACATTGATGAGGCTACTATCCAGCCAAAGACACTCTTCAACGTATTCAGAGTCTAGTCCAGGGATCCTGAAAATCACCCCAAGAACAGCACAACAGCTCAGCGAGGACTTTATGTAGACTGAGTCCAAAACCAACAAAATCAGGAAATATATATAAACAAGCATTTGCAATGCAATCGGTCTGGCCTTTGGGACCTTATATTTATTTAGCTATGCAGCACATTAGCCTGGGTGCTGAAACATCTACTGTTCTTTAACATGGAGGGAAAGTAAGCACCAAACTGCGTGACACGCCAGGTATGGGAACACATGGAGAGAAATATTGCCTTTCAGCCGAAAATGGTATTGTCCAAAGCTCTGTTTTTAATAAAAGATCAAGGCCTTTGGTGGTCATATCACTGAAAATACAAGATTTGAAAAAAAGATTATTGTCTACGGGTGCTCATGGAAGACAATTTCTATGGACTGGAATCTAGAGAATGCTAAAGTGATTCTGGTATTTTACTGACCTCTGCTGGTCGTTTTCTATCAAGAAAGTTAAATAGAGGCAGTTGCCAGAAAAATTTAAAAAGAAAGTCTCTCAGCAGAAAGCAATTCTGGTATTTTACTGACCTCTGCTGGTCGTTTTCTATCAAGACAGTTAAATAAAGGCAGTTGAACAGAAAAAAAAGTCCCTAGGCGGAAGCAGAAAAGTCCTAGGGCTGATCTCCAGAGCCCACATAGTACATACACATATAAGTATATAATAAGTATATACTAAAGTATATACAAGAGGTCTCGAATGCTCGACCTAAAAAGCGTAGAAACATTCCAAGACCTGTCAAGGATGCCTACTAATTTAGAGAATGTTTTTATAGCACTAAAACTTATGAAAGAATCAGAAGTCGAAAAATCGGAAGTCCCAAGAATGGGCTTCAAAATCACAGATTTCTGCATCAACTAGTTCTTCCAACCCATGCCCCGTATTTCACACATTTTGCAAACCCAATCACTGAGGGCATAGTGCAGAGACACCTGAAATGCAACCTCAACCTGGAAAATGCAAAAATGGAGCCAAAGGAACTGACCAGCTTCATGTAAGCATTTAACATCCTGGCTCCATTCATGACCAATGAACTTCATTGCCTTTTACATCACACTCAGTCAGTCTTACGGCTTACAGAAATAGCTCTGACCTCCATGAGGAAGATTTGTGCATTACTATGGTTGGGGATTACCAGACACCCTTTATTCTCTTTGACCCCTCAATGGCCTATGGTGTGGACCATGAAGATGTGATTTAAAGGTTGGAAAGTGGATGGGATTCACACAATGACTGTTATAGTGCATATATCTACTCCTTTCCAATGTCAATCTACAAATTTGGATCCAGTCAGCCGAGTTCATTAATTGCAAGATGTCATCATGTATGATTTACAGTAAAGCACTTCTTTTTTTCCAAAAGATTGAGCATTGGCTAGACATTCCATTCTTACTCATGTTAGTGGCTTGTTTACTTCTGATTTTCCAACCCCATGCCACTTCCATGAGTACACCTCGGACTGCTTGCCTTCTCTGCCCTGAGGTTCAAGTGCTAAAAAGTTGTACTTGGTTGTCCGTCTTGGGGGCAACAGCAAGGTTGTGCTCCAAGACAGCAGTAGTAAATGGCTCTGATTGATACATTCAGAGCCCAGGAATCTCTGACTGCCCTGGGACCCATGAAAAAGTCCCCACTTTCTTCAATTTAGCATATACATTCTTTTGGTTTTTATATATTGTCTCCATTTTAAACAGTGCTCAGTTCATGACAATTGTGGACTCTTGTTTTAGTGGTGTATATTATGGGCTATCATATAATTTTCTCTGTTTGGTTTCACTCTATATCTGCATATGTTTTTCTGTACCTTAAATCACATCTGACATAATATTGTAAATAAATGGTTCAGAAGTAATTGGTTACAATGGGCGGATATCGATTACCCTACAAACAGTAGCTACTGCTGTGGGACAACCAGACAAGATGTGTATGTACTATTCTCTGGGAGTTCCTAGGTTATGTGTTACAGGGCTCAAAATTGTTTCAGGGACAGACAGTGTGGTTAAAACCGTGCCCAGTTCTTCTTTCTCAAGAAGGGTTTAGGGATTGCTCCCCCACCTCCCCCTCCTCCCCCCAATACAGGATCCCTTGTAGAGCACAGTACCTTTGAAGGTGTCCAATCCCATCTGGCATAGAACACACATGTGCATCACTGTGTCCTTTGTGGGTTCATGCTTTTCGCAGGGTGCGTGTTGCAAAGCCCTTAATGTTCTGGAAGCAGCAGATTCATCCCAGACCAACCAGCTGGTATGTGGATGAGATCTGTAGTGCTGCACAGATATCATGTGAGCAGAGGCTTTACCAGCCCCAGTCTGTAAGTCAGCAAGTACATTCTTGTGCTTGTGCGTAAGCGGATCAGGTAGCTGGAGGATTGTCCTTGGGCCCAGAAAAAAACCAACACCCAAACAGCTAAGTGCCTTCCCACAGTGAAAGCTTAGTCCTGGTTTTGGTCTCCCCGTCACAGTACTTTGGCTTGTGTTCATCGTAAGCCACAGACTGCTTTTCTGCTTCTTCCAGAGCGTCCAGGCTTCATGGTGCTCTGGAAATGTCTTGCACCACTGTATGGCTCTGCTGTGCTTGAGATGTCGGTAAAGATGCACAGATTTAAGTTCTCAGGTACCCTCCATCCGAAGGGGTACGCCGTCAGGTCATGTTGTAGAGGCACCTGAAGGACTCCTGGATTACATCCTCATAGGTTTTCGCATATCCCTTCCAAGCAGACAGCTAACTTCTTCAGCTTATCATCCCTAATCTCCTTCACAGCCTTACTTCTGTAGAGCAGCATCTCCCTCATGCATGGACACCTCAAAGGCCCCTCCTGAGCCATTAGTCAGTTCTCCACCTCAAAGTAGAGTTCTGGCAGGTCCTCCTGGCAGTTCAATGTGAAGGTCCCCAGGTTATTAGTCCCAAACCTGCCAAGGAGGGCTGGTGGTGGATATCCCACTCCAGTCACACAGCAGTGTGTCTTGGTCCCATAGGTGCGTGGCCCTTGCTTCAGAAAACACCCAAGCTAGACATTTCTGCCCCATCATTTTACCAAAGTTGCAGACAGGAGTTGTGTATTCTAGTTGCCAGGAGCAGCCCAAAACAAGCAACAAGAGCAAAGTATTGGGTGAAATGATTGAGTTAATCAGAGACAATGACAAGTCCTGAAGAGCAGTGAACATGGTACCCACATCTGGGCATACCCATTGTACTTCGGGCATCTACTGCAACAAGCACAAATTGATGGATGGAATGCTTGACCTCTGCCAATGGCAGTGGCTTTGCCCGTATCCCAGTGCATAACGTTTTGCCCACTATGGCAGTTCAGAATGGAACTGGCCTGGCAGTTGTGGCTGGACTGTTCCTATTTTAGCAGGACCAATGCTGATTTGCATATTGCTTGGTCTACTGAGGTAGCACGGGGATGTGGCCCAAGAGTAAAAATTCAAGCATACCACCCATCACTTTTCTGTATTCCTCAACCCAAAATAGGAGGACCAAGGCAAGAGAAGCTGCCTACTTAACTTCATCTTGACTAGTAGGCTCAGCCCTTACAGAGAACGATGGGTCAGGAAAGGTCAGGGGGAAACTTTCTTGATTCAAAGGGCCCTCTGTCTCCTTTCCTTGACACTCCTCAGTATGACCCACTTCAAAGTAACCCTAGAATGTACTGGGAGAAGCCAAGCAATCTACATCTGCTGTCTGGGCTCTGCTTCCAACATCCCAGCTTATGTACCACTAAATTTTAGCTAATGGAATGCATTGTGGCCACAGCCACATGTGCCATTCATGCTTCACACACAACATGTACACAAAAAGAATGAAGGCACATGTGACATCTATGACCCATATGGATGGGCAAAGCACGCTGTTGCATGAGACCAACAGACCAAAGTTAAAAATATGGAAGAGACAGGTAGGGCACTCTCCCTAGTAAGTGACCACTAAAAAGGGATGCCTTTGTTTTAGATTTATATAACTGCCACACTGTCAGTGCCCTACACTACAGCCCAGTGCCCTCGCCCATGGAACCCAGCTCAGAGTCTCAATCTGTGTCATAAAATTGCCTCCAGCAGCGCGCAGGCATGAGTGTTCAGTAAAGATCAAAACGCTATGGTGATTGAGAGGTGTACACTCTCCAGAGCCATGGAGGTGTCCTTTTACCATCCCAACAAAGTGTTTGGCACTCATCAGAAAATCACAGCAGAGAATGGATACAAGTATAACAAGCCTGTACTAAAAAGTGACATCTAGCCACCTACACAACCAAATAATGGGCCCCGCCTACGAGACTGAAATAGGTAAGCCGTGCCCATTCTAAGTGGCCAGTATGTCTGATCCCAATATTTCCATTCTTTGGTTGCATCCAATCAAGTTACTCCTTTTGTACAATTCACTCTCCAAATGAAGATATTTCAAGCAGTTAAGACTTGCTCCAGGAGGTGGTAGTAGGTTTATAACTCTGATACAAATTAGCAAATGAATCACACTCCAACACAATGGCCAGTCAGAGACATTACTTTTGAAAGGAATGGTCTTAACTCACCAGTACATAAGGAAGAGCAGTTGAAATGATAAAGAATAAAACATACCAGAAGATACTCATGCCTTCTTACGAGATATGGCCCCAGTTTTATAGCAATGGAATTAGTGACACTAAAACGAATGGGAACAAGACTGTTGCTTAACTAGAGAAAATACATGCTCAATGGATGTAGAGAAAAATTCTGGCAATGCTGTAGGTTTTACAAAAGGGGATTTTGGAGAAAATCTGATGGCGCTGCAGTCAAGAGGTTTTTTAAATTTATAGAAACGTAATAATTTTTTAGCAATTCGCTGCATGAATGAGATTCCCCTCTGAAGCTAGGTAATTCTACGGCACGTTTTTCGCAAAGAAAATATTCAACGTACTCAGGAGAGAGAGAGCATTGTGAACATTGTAGGCATGGCCACGTAAGTAGTGGATTTTCCTTGAAGCATCTGGATCTTGTGCAGACTTCATGCCCACTGCTCTTCCTAAAAGTTACATTGTAACTATTGCTGAAGATCTTAGTATTGGAGTTAATGCATCTCTGCAATGAAGCATCTATCATAAAAAGATTGAAAATGCTATTGAGTTGCTATTGTGAAACAGCGAATCTCGATCTAGCAGCCCCCTTCAATGTCACTCCTTCTCTTGATTGCTTTTCAGGAGGAAGATGATTAAAGTCAAGGTGCAATAGTAAGGTGATGTGGAAAGCAGCCAGCTGTTGTCAGATTTTCAATCAGCTTTTTGCTCCTATCTGGGCAATAAGACTGCATTAATGGATGTCCTCTGCCGTATGTTCGATATTGAACATACGCGGACAGCAGAAGCCTTGGTTCTGCATGATCTTTGTCGCATTATTGGCAGTGTAGACCTCTGGCTGAAGCATGTTGTGTGACCAGTTGGCCATTGGTTTTGGCAAGGACTTTGCCGTGAAGAAAAATTGTAATGGCTTTTTTTCAACTGTGAAGATTAACCTTCAGTGTTCCACAGGGATCCGCACTTACTCTTTCCTTCTTTTCAATCTTCACATGCCCCCAGTCTGATAGTGGTTCAGGTTCTGTCATGTCAACTGCATGCCGGAACACACTGACAATGTCCTCTAACCCCAAAATGAGCCCAACGACTGAGTCAAAATATCTGTGTCTGATTGAGATTCATCAGTAGATTGAGGAGAATTTTGTATGCCTTAACTGTGACAAAATTGGCATAGTGCTTCTCTGCTCCCCATGCCCAGTACCATTTCTTTTGATTTGTCATAAAAAGGTAGGTTTATAGCCTCCTGTACTAGGGCCAAGAATCTTGGTATGACCAGAAATTCAAGTATGGCAGCAATCAAAGAGAGAAACTGGTCTGGCTAAGAAAGGAAAAAGGATTCATGCCAGCCTTTTCCGCTTATGTGGAAGCAGATGCACACACTAAAGCACAGATATGTACCTGAAGTGTTGTCTGCTCATCAATGGATGAGGCAGCTGTGTGAGAGCAGTGGGTAAACACTCAAAATAGAGGGCATTGAACTTGGAACAACCTACCAAAACACCAGTAGGATATGACTACCTTCCTGGATTTCGAATCCTGCCTGAAACTGTACCTTGCATCTGATGTTGGTCCGTTTATCTGGTTTCGACTCTGTGAAATGTTTTCGTGTTTTACTGTGTTTTGATGTTACTTTTAGTTTTATTTACTTCTTGATGTTTTCGGTGGGTAGTAATCTATATGTGCATTGTAAACCAAACCAGGGGGGTGATGGACACTAATTCACGGGTTACACATCACGAGTCCTTGGCAATCTCCAGATTGGTTTGGGTCTCAATTAATTTACACTAACAGTTTCTCTAACTGAGCACAGATCTCACACAGCACTAAAAACAATTATGTTATGTTATAAATTTATACAGCGCACGAATACCAACAGTGTCTTGGCGCTTACAGTCTAGAAGCGAGCTGGAACACTATTCTTAGAACAGCCAGGTCTTAATGGCCTTCCTGAAAGATGTCAGAGAGGGGAGACTTCTGATGGTAATGGGGAGGGTGTTCCAGAGCTCTGTGGCACCCACTGTGAAGCTTCTGCCGCCCCAATTAGACTTAAAAAAATCTATGAGGGAGTATCAGTTTAGCCCCTTCTGACCGAAGGCATCTGTTTGGAGAGTACCAGTGCAGTGACCGCCTCAAGAACTGTGAACCGGTACCGTGTAGTGCCTTATATGTGATACACAAGGCCTTGAACTTAATACAACACTTGACTGGCAGCCAGTGCAAACTCCGAAGGTGCTCTATCACTGATTGAAATTTGGGGATATCTTGAGAGAGCTCTACAAATATACACATCTTACTCATCGAGGCATACGGTTAATATCAGCCGTAATACGCATGCGCCGTAATCCATACTCTTTTGCATAATCCCTCACCCTGGAGTTGGCTGGCCGCTGATCTTTAACGCACGCATTTATGTCTTTTTCACGGCAACGCATGCGTCTTATATCACGACGCATGCGCAGTATACTTGCCGCTCTGCGCATGGATTAGACTATTGACACTCCTTTGAGGCGCACGCTCAGTTGCTGGTTGATAGGGGCAACACCTAGGTTGCCACATCACTAATGCAGGCATTTCAGGCGGAAGTCCTTTTTTGGGCAGGTCAGGCAGTAATCCTGATCACTTTCAGCGCGCCTTTTGAGACACCGGATCTTCTGATCCACTAGCCAATTAGGGCAATTAACTTCTACTAATTTAGGGGCGCCGATATATACACTATATATAGGCCAAGGTCATTCCAGTTCCTCCACATCGAGGAGAGGAGGAGCACAGACATAGGCGCAACCGCGGAGACTGCATCACGCATCAGTAAGAGTGTGAATGTGTGAATGAAAATGAGGCTTGTGTTTCTCTTTTCTCTTCCCTTTCAGGTATTTTGAACCTGGCAATCATGGATTTTTAATATGTACCATCTAAATAACTGCCACGCTTTCTTAATAACAGCCATTTCTGTTGTTTGTTTTCTCTTTTCCTCAAATCACTATAACGTTGTACCAAAAGAGGTCTCCCGCCCTCACCCTCCTATGGGGCACCAAGTCCCAAGTCTAGTTTCTTCACGTATAGCCACTCACAATTAGTTATTGTGCATGAGGCTGAATGTGAATCTCATGGTGTGCTTTGTTTGTCTACACAAATTGTTGTTTTTCTTATACGCGCTAAATACAAAGGCCATTTTTAGTGGGGCGTGATCCTGTCACCCCGCACAGTGGATTTCCTCTCACCATTATTTTGGTAAGAGTGGAGCCCTCAAATCTATCACCTAGGTCCTGATGAATGCCGCGGACCCTTCTGGGCCTCTTGGCAGAAACATGTTGACCATATTGATATCGGTGAGGGGACAATAATACCCCCAGTTCACCGATCACTTTATATTTTAATACCATACAGATGCCGGTAAATATTAAATTAATTTGACATCTGGAATGGCTTTTTAACTCACTTTTCTTTATAAGGGCCCCCACTTAGTTTAGAAGTGCATCCCTGTCGTCAGGTGTATGCCCGCCCTCTATCAAACCATGTTTTTAGAGGGCGAGGACTGGTCTATGATGAAGCATGACACCAGGTGGTGTGTGAGACCAGTCCTTCACTTTTTGTGAGACACCTACACTCACTAATTTAGACACATTGCACATAGACCACCCCACTGGGAGCAGCTCTTTTGTGTTTAAACATTTATGTTGGAGGCTGCTGACTCCCAGTACCCCGTGCCTCTTGTTCCCTTACTCCAGGTAACTCTGGGTGTTGTGGTTACACTGTTCCTAGGTCGTCCGGCCACCAAATCTGAGACCAGCTAGGGGAATAGTTGCCAAACAGGATTATCTTGGTTTTTCCTGAGTTCAACTTGACGCAGTGCGCGCTCATCCATAAGTGCTATCTTTCACTCCCTAAATCTTTTTACTGGTGGCAAGGTATTTTTACAGATAGACAGGACAGTTTGAGTATTGTCCACGTAGGATGTTAGTGCCACCCCGAATGACCTAATTAGTGCCGCCAATTCAAATGCGTATACATTAAAAAATGTAGGGCTCATAGAGAAACCCACATGAGAGAGTAAAGGACGGAGAGGCGTAGTTGCCCAAGGCAACTGACTGTATCCTATCGGATAAAAAAGAGGAGGCCAGTGCTAGTGCCTTTCCAGAAATGCCAAGAAAATTCAGACGACTAAGCAGCATCTTATGGTCGACCGTGTCGAATGCTGCCGACAGATCGAGAAGGATAAGAGCCGCCGCACCTCCAACGTCCAAAACTGCTCTGATTTCATCTGTAGCCTTTATTAGGGCTGTTTTGGTTTTATGTTCTGCCCTGAATCCGAATTGGGACTTGTCCAGAAAACTGTGTTCATGTAGATATTGTGTGAGCTGGTTATTCATGACTTTTTCCACCAGTTTAGCTGGAAATGGAAGACGCAAGATAGGCCTATAGTTACTTGGATCTGATGTATCGAGGTTAGATTTTTTTAAAAGGGGCAAAATCGAGGCCTTCTCCCAAATGGAGGGAAACACACCTTCTGTGAACATTGAGTTAAAAATTTAGGTTAAACTGGGGCAGAGGATCACAGGGGCTTGTTTGAATATCGCGGAAGGAAAAGGATCATGCGGAAAGCCTGATTTTGTTTTTAGAATAAGAGTAGTTATCTCATCCACAGTTACTGCTCTGAATTCTGAGAAGGTGGGAGCATTCGGGCATTGTGGCCTTATAATGTCAGAAGTATCGGATCCTACCTTATTATCAAAAGTGATATAAATGTGTTCTACTTTATCTTGAAAATGCTGCGCTAATGAGTTACAAACTTCCTGAGAATGCTCATTCCCTTTCTTTCCGGGAGTGTGGATAGTTTAGTCACTACCCAAAAGAGCTCTTTAGAGGAATTTTCTGCCTCCTTGATTTAATTAGAAAAATAGGAACATTTTTCCTGTCAGGATCAGTTTTTTATAATCCACTAATAAGATTTTGTACTTGGTAAGTTCCTGTTCATTATAGCAAGCATGCTATAATATGTATGCCCCTTACTCTAGCTTCTAAGAGTCTTACTGAGTGCAAGGAGGACCTCTCACTGGGTTTGAACTGCAAATCTACTAAAATGTCAAAAGAAAAGAAAATTGAGCCCTAGTGGCTGCAAATCTACTAAAATGTCAAAAGAATAAAAAACTTTAATTAAAAAAACAGCACTGGATATACAGAGATGGTTTCAATAGGGAGGATGATCCAAACTAATGGAATTGTATTTTGCAATAGACCAAAAGCTGGATGTGAAAAGTCCAATTTTACATTCAGCTATCATTCCTATAGAGCTCTGCCACCCCAGGAAAGAACCTTGGTCATTGCAATAGAGATATCATGCCTTGACTATTGCACCAGCTATAATACAGGAAACCCACGAATTTACCC
Organism: Calotriton arnoldi; assembly: GCA_963921515.1. NCBI lineage: Eukaryota > Metazoa > Chordata > Amphibia > Caudata > Salamandridae > Calotriton > Calotriton arnoldi. Next base: position 642,623 of record CAWUFW010002595.1, read on the forward strand.
TGCACTTTGTAAAGTGCCATGCTGCCCAGCTCATACCTCAATGCAAAGACCACATTATGTCTGCCCTGAATGCACTCCTCTGGCTTCAGGTCATAGAGGTAATAAAATACTTTTTTACTAGTCTGCAAGTCTCTCAAAAGACATGCCCTAGGCTACCTGCCTGCAACTTTTTAGCCTAACCATTTAACGAGGTGGCAGATGCCAGCATCCATGGAGCTACTAGCTTACTACCAAAAGGTTTGCAGAGTTATCTCTGCGATGTCCTCCCTCGCCTTTGAGAGTCTAAAACTTCCTCACATTTTTAGAGGTCAGAAAATTGTCCGATCAGACAGCTGCACTAAAGACATCTTGGGGATATTCAATACGTTCCACCCGTTGCTCACCATGAAGGAAGTGACCCGATTTGGGCCACCCGGGTCACTCGCGACCACCTCTCAGCCTTCCATACAAATGAAGAGTCGGTCAGCCAGTAGAGAATACAAACCAAATATATTTTATTCAGGGTACACTTGAGTGGAGTCTGGTCTGACCAGCCTCCTGGGATTGCTGCAGAGGGACTGACTTCAGCAAGTATGACAATACAATATGTACAACTCAGAACCAATAAAGACACGCCCTAACTGGAAATTTCCAGTTGGTAGCTGGTGAACAAAGGAGATACAGAAGGATGGGTTTCGATTCTGAGACGGGGCACATGCTATCTCAGCGTCAAGGTCACTCTGCCTGCGCTCACCGCTCTAAGGGTGGGAGCAGGCCTATCTAGTGGGAAAGGTATGTACTGACAAAGACATTGTATTCATTAGTACAGCGAAGCTCAACCTTGGAGAAAAGAAAACTATTGCAGCTGCTTCAGCTAAAACATTTTAATTCCAACAACCATTGGCTTTGTGGTTTGTAACTGACATTTTCTGGCTTTCTGTTTGCTAGCTTTATTTGTTTTAGGCTGTCCAGTGTGAGTTTGTCCCTCCCAAGGAGCAAAGCCTTCTCAGACTACCTCTCCTTGTATTCTTCCAACAGGCCTGTAAATCTTGTTCCTATATTTTCACATTTGCTGTGCGTTCAAATACTGAAGTCAAATGTCGGGCTCTGTCTTCGAGGGAGCTTGATGTTTACTTTTCTTTCTCTGACTTCAAAGTGAGAAGATTTATGTGACAATCGTGTCGAATATTGGGGGCAGGAAAGTTTCTTTTCTAGCACACAACAGCATTAAAATGAACTGTGGAAGTATTTCTGAATATGTCAGACTTTGGTAAGCACAAATGAAGCACAAATTTTGTTTATTCTGAAGTGTGTTGGAAACAAATACTTTAGTATGATCAAAACAAATCAGTACACTAGATGATGCCCTTTCTTCACATTATTGTTTGTGCACTATATAATGTTACTAGTAAAACTGTATGCTTGTGCAAATGTAATAGGTATTTCAATTGAAAATGTGTTGTCTGTAATGCAGTGTGCTACTACATCATGCATACTCCACTCTACGCCACGCCACTCCACTCTACTCTGCACCACTCCACGCAACTGCACTCTACCCCACTGTGCACCACTGCACTCTATGCCACTTCACTCTACACCTCTTTACTCTGCACCACTCTACTCTATGCCAGTGTGCTCCACGCCACTTTACACCACTGCACTCTATGCAAATGCACTCTACTCTGTACCTTTCTTCTTTACGCCTCTGCACTATACGCTAATTCACTGTACGCCACTCTTATCTACTTTGCCACGCGCATTCTACACAATTACACTCTATGCTACTCTACTCTACACCACTGCACTTTACCCTGCACCACTCCACTCTGAAACAAACTACTCTGCGCCACTCTACTCCACCCATCGCCACTACAATCTACGCTAGTGCAGTCTGTCAATGCACTCTACTCTACACCAATCTACTCTACACCACTGTACTCTAAGCCAGTGCACTCTACGCCACTCTACACCACTGCACTCTACGAGACTCTAGTCTGCAACACTGCACTCTCCGCCACTAAACTCTACAACACTCTACTCTGCACTACTGCGCTCTATGCCAATGCACTCTACGCCATTCTACTCTGCATCACTGCACTCTGTACCACTCTACACCACTGCACTCTCTGCCACTCTACTCTACACCACTGCGCTCTACTATGCATCACTCTAATCTACGCCACTGCATTCTGTGATGCTGCATTGTACGCCGCTGCATTCTATGCTGCTGCACTCTATGCCACTGCACGTAATGCCACTATACTCTGCAACACTTTATGCCAATGCAATCTACACCAGCCCACTCTACGCCATTCCATGCCACTCTATGCCACTGTACTCTGCTAAATAAAACGAATTTCGTTGTGCGTGCTGCATCGCCAAATGCGATGCAGTGCGCGCAACGAAATTCGTTTTATTTGTTTGTTTACTTACCTCTGTGCGGCCTATTCCGTAGTTTACTACCCCCCACCCTGCCCCTCCCCCGCCCCGCGTCACCGCCCGGCAGCACTCCCAACACGGGCCGCTACTGGTGTTAGACGTAATAGGCTTTTAATGGTAGATTGTTATTACACTGCAGTCAACACCTGTAGGCATTTATTTTGTTAAACCGAATCTCACAGATTATTTTAGAAGGCGAGGGTTTTGGTATTCGTGACCTACTCAAACAAACCGTAGGGTTAGAAGATTTGCAATTTGATCATGCTGATTGGGCTCTCTTTGGAGGGATTTTATATGGGTTTGCCAACTGTAATTTTGTACATATTTGTAATTTTGTTACTGTGTACCTTATGGTTGCCTTGTGGAAAAGCTCATTCTCAACACCTGAATTGGTAAGGATGACAAGCCAGTGGCAAAGGCTCTATGCCTGTTTGATTTATTTGCAAAGGTTCTGTCGGATGCCATTGTTCTGATCTGGTTTCATAAAAGTTACAACAAAGATAATAAGCCTCATTTATTTATTATGAAACACATTTTAAAGGAATCACTGACAGAATATCGAAGGTCAGAATATCGACCTACAAAAATATCGCAGCAAGAATATCGAAGTCAAGAATATCGACATCCTATCTACATTATGGTAAGTACAAAAATATCGAGAATAAAAATATCGTTGTCAAAAATATTGTTGTTAAAAATATCGGGGTTTTTTTAGTCAAAAAAAGTAATGTAAAATAAAGTAAATAATACATATAATTGAAATAAACATAGTTAAAAATATTTTTAAATGTTTAAAAATTATAAATTAAATATATATAATTTATAAATACATTTAATATATACATATAATATATAATATATACACTTACTTATTAATATGTTTTCATAATTATTTTAATAACATAAATTATTATGAAAATCTTATAAATTATAAATACATCTATACACATAAAACAATAACAAACAAAAATTAAATAAATATATGTAACAATTTTTTTAAATTAATTATATACTACATTAGCTAAAATAATACAAAAAATATTAGATAGTGGAGGGAGTAAAATTACTATTCCAACTCCAAACAGTGCAACAGTAGGGTAAATGTTGGATAGCGTAGGGGTAAAAATTACTATTCCCACTCCAGTGAGTGCAACAGTAGGGAAAGTGTTGGATAGCGTAGGGGTAAAAATTACTATTCCCACTCCAGTGAGTGCAACAGTAGGGAAAGTGTGGGATAGCATAGGGGAAAAATTTACTATTCCCACTCCAGTGAGTGCAACAGTAGAGAAAGTATTGGATAGCGGAGGGGTAAAATTACTATTCCCACTCCAGTGAGTGCAACAGTAGGGAAAGTGTGGGATAGCTCAGGGGTAAAAATTACTATTCCCACTCCAAAGAGTGCAACAGTAGGGAAAGTGTTGGATAGCGTAGGGGTAAAAATTACTATTCCCACTCCAAAGAGTGCAACAGTAGGGAAAGTGTTGGATAGCGTAGGGGTTAAATTTACTATTCCCACTCCAGAGAGTGCAACAGTAGGGAAAGTATTGGATAGCGGAGGGGTAAAAATTACTATTCCCACTCCAGTGAGTGCAACAGTAGGGAAAGTGTTGGATAGCGTAGGGGTAAAAATTACTATTCCCACTCCAGTGAGTGCAACAGTAGGGAAAGTGTTGGATAGCGTAGAGGTAAAAATTACTATTCCCACTCCAGTGAGTGCAACAGTAGGGAAAGAGTTGGATAGCGTAGGGGTTAAAATTAACATACTTATAATTAAATTAATTTTTATAAATAAATAAAGATTTAATTATTAAATAACAATAAATTAATTATCAATACCAATAAATAATTAATAAAAAATTATTACCAATTATCAATTAATTAACAATTAATTAATGATAAATACCAATAAATAATTATTATTACAAATGAATTACCAAATAAAAATTAATTAACAATAAATTAATTCCCAATACCAAAAAATAATAATTATTGAAAAATAATTACCAATTAATAATTAATTAACAAAAAATTAATTTACAATACCCAAAAATAATATTTATTTAAAATTAATTACCAAATAATAATTTATTAACAATAATTTCGTTATCAATACCCAAAAATAAAATTAATAATTACTTAATTAAAATTAAATTACTTCCCACCCTATTTCCCTATAAACTCACAACGCGCTCCAATAATAAATTAATACACTTAATATAATTATCAATTAATCAATTAATAAACATTAATTACCAATGAATAAAAATTAATTACCAATTAATAATTAATTAACAATGCATTAATTAGCAATACCAATAAATAAAAATAAATAATTACTTAATTACAATTAAAATACTTCCCACCCTATTCCCCTATAAACCCACAACCCGCTTCACAACTAAAACGCAAAATTTAATTAAAATTAATTAATGATTCCTAAAAATTATTAATGAATTTACTATAATTAAATTACTTCCCACCCTATTCCCCTATAAACCCACAACCTGCTACAGAACTAAAACGCAAAATTTAATTAAAATTAATTAATAATTCCTAAAAATTATTAATGAATTTACTATAATTAAATTACTTCCCACCCTATTCCCCTATAAACCCACAACCCGCTACAGTACTAAAACGCATAATTTACTTTAAAAAAATTACTAACTTCTAAAAAATGTATACATATATTTAAAAAGGAATACAATACTTAACAAAAAATATATAACACATACATATAAAATACATAATAAAATACATAACACTAATATAAATATCGATATTAGTAACATCGATTTTTTTGCTATCGATATTACTAACTTCGATATTAACAAAAACGATATTACTTACCTTCAGGTCGATATTCTGGTCGTCGATATTCTTGATTTCGATATTCGGTCCCTATGATATTTGGAACTCGATATTACTGTAGGTCGATATTCTAAACTCGATATTTAGACTGTGCACCATTTTAAAGCAAGTAAGCCTTTAAGGGTGGATTCTTATTGTTCCTCTTAAGTCTGTAGATATATATTTTGTTACTCGAAATCTCACAGATTACCTCTGTAAGCAAGAATTTTGGTGTTGATTAGCCCCTATAAGCAACTCTAGGGGTTGAATATTTGGACTGTAATAATTCTTGCTAGAATATCTAATTGAAAAAAGTATACACATGTGCATTAATAGATATTTGAAATTTGGAAATAAAAGAGGAGATTGAAAAATCAGAACAGAAAAATGCTGCCTCCCACAGGGCAATAGAGCAAATGGCCGAAAAAACTTAATGATCATCCATGATTTCATTCACCATGGGGAGATAGGTCAGCCACTTCAAATGTTGGCTCTGTTGCCCTATGAGTAATAATATAATCTACAATGAGTTCTGTTGGGCAGAAAAAAATTGCTTAGCAAAGCTATTTACTGATTAACAGAATTGTCAAAACATAGATCAAAACACACCGAAAGTGAAAGATCAGTATTTCAAAAATTGTATATATTATTTATAATAGTTGAGTTCAGATATGGCTGCAACATACACAATTGGTAGAACCAACAACAAACAGGAAGAACGTGACTTTGGTGAGATACATGAAAAAGTGCATATGTGCCTAATAGAGGATAATAATCAAAACATACATAAAGTATATATATATATATATATATATATATATATATATATATATATATATATATACAAGAAAAGAGTTGCCCCTCCGTTGACCAAGCACATGCAGATAAGTATCGCCAACCACCAGGAGCAGCCCACGCACCCACAATCCTCATTAAAATCAGCGCTGTCTACGCGTTTTGGGCATGGCGCCCTTCATCATGGACAGTCTTTCAGTGAGTGACGGCAAACAACGCACCACCAGTAAATACCCTCTTTTATTTTCATGACACCACATCAGGTATACTGTCAAATTGCATGATGGGACTGGTAGTGTTTCATCACCCCCAAGTGGGTCGCCACCGTCATCTCACTTGTAAGTTCATAAAAAAGAGGATATCCAGTGTACTGCAGAGCTGTCCCCCATTTTCCGTGGCGCTTCCTGCTCCTTTACCACTGATGAAATACATCGCGGTGGACCCGCCCTGGTTTTGCGGTAGTGCTCAGCCGTGATCTGGGCTTGACCACAATATTTGCAAGAAAAGAGTTGCCCCTCCGTTGACCAAGCACATGCAGGTAAGTATCGCCAACCACCAGGAGCAGCCCACGCACCCACAATCCTCATTAAAATCAGCGCTGTCTACGCGTTTCGGGCATGGCACCCTTCATCATGGACAGTCTTTCAGTGAGTGACGGCAAACAACGCACCACCAGTAAATACCCTCTTTTATTTTCATGACACCACATCAGGCATACTGTCAAATTGCATGATGGGACTGGTAGTGTATCATCACCCCCAAGTGGGTCGCCACCGTCATCTCACTTGTAAGTTCGTAAAAAAGAGAATATCCAGTGTACTGCAGAGCTGTCCCCCATTTTCCGTGGCGCTTCCTGCTCCTTTACCACTGATGAAATACATCGCGGTGGACCCGCCCTGGTTTTGCGGTAGTGCTCAGCCGTGATCTGGACTTGACCACAATATTTGCAAGAAAAGAGTTGCCCCTCCGTTGACCAAGCACATGCAGGTAAGTATCGCCAACCACCAGGAGCAGCCCACGCACCCACAATCCTCATTAAAATCAGCGCTGTCTACGCGTTTCGGGCATGGCGCCCTTCATCATGGACAGTCTTTCAGTGAGTGACGGCAAACAACGCACCACCAGTAAATACCCTCTTTTATTTTCATAACACTTGAGTCTAACTAATGAGTAAAAAGGAAAAATACTGGAAGACTCTTTTTATTCATTTTTGAAGCAGCTTACCTTTGAAAAAGGGCGTTGGCCCGAAACGCGTCAGGATTGGCTGAGGTGGTGGCTCACTACAGGACCTCCCTTGATCCTGATTGGCCCTCTGCGAGTGCGTCCCACCTAGGGGCAACCTTTTCTTTCCATAAAATGCGGCCAGACCGGTCGCGGGACGACACCGCCGCGTTATCAGCGCGGATCCGCTGCAGCCTGTGGAGGCTGCGGGACTCGGAGCAGCAGGAGTTTGTGTGCACTGAGGGAGTTATCTGGTGGTGAGCCTGTCATGTAGTGAATTTGCCTTCAAAATGAACACAGCCCACATGGGCTATAAGTAAGAACTTCCAGTTGCAGGATGCTATGCGAAAAACTCACTTGAGTCTAACTAATGAGTAAAAAGGAAAAATACTGGAAGACTCTTTGTATTCATTTTTGAAGCAGCTTACCTTTGAAAAAGGGCGTTGGCCCGAAACGCGTCAGGATTGGCTGAGGTGGTGGCTCACTACAGGACCTCCCTTGATCCTGATTGGCCCTCTGCTCGTGCGTCCCACCTAGGGGCAACCTTTTCTTTCCATAAAATGCGGCCAGCCCGGTCGCGGGACGACACCGCCCCGTTATCAGCGAGGATCCGCTGCAGCCTGTGGAGGCTGCGGGACTCGGAGCAGCAGGAGTTTGTGTGCACTGAGGGAGTTATCTGGTGGTGAGCCTGTCATGTAGTGAATTTGCCTTCAAAATGAACACAGCCCACATGGGCTATAAGTAAGAACTTCCAGTTGCAGGATGCTATGCGAAAAACTCACTTGAGTCTAACTAATGAGTAAAAAGGAAAAATACTGGAAGACTCTTTGTATTCATTTTTGAAGCACCTTACCTTTGAAAAAGGGCGTTGGCCCGAAACGCGTCAGGATTGGCTGAGGTGGTGGCTCACTACAGGACCTCCCTTGATCCTAATTGGCCCTCTGCGAGTGCGTCCCACCTAGGGGCAACCTTTTCTTTATATATATATATATATATATATATATATATATAGTCTATCTAGAGAAGAAATAGTCAACAAAACTTCAGAGCAGAGTCTGTCTGGACCCATCAAGAAGAGTGAAGTTAGATTTATCACCAAATACTGTAATCAATCGAATGAGATAAGGAATATTCTCAGAAATAGATGGGATATCCTGAGGAAAGACCCCATTTTGAGAAATGAAATAAAACCGACTCCCTCCGTGACCTATATGAGAAGCCCATCACTGAGGAACATGCTGGTCCACAGCCATCTCCAACCAAAAGAAGGTGGTTGGTTGAAACATACTAAAGGCTTCCACAAATGTGGTAAATGTAAAGCCTGTAAAAACAGCAGAAACATATTGGAGGTAATCCTAGAAAGAACCAATACCAAATGGGTAATATCTAAATTTATCACATGTAGTACTGAGTTTGTGGTGTATGCTGTAGTCTGCCCTTGTAATCTCTGGTACATTGGATCAACAACATTCCCTGTAAAGAAACGCATCCTTGAACACTGGAGGGCAATAACCAACTCTGACCAGAGCTATAGCACAGCCAGACATTTTGCTAGGGAACATGGGTCGGACTGGACCAAAGCTAGATTCTTCGGATTAGACACAATCGTACCTAATCCAAGAGGAGGCAATCGCATAGCGGCCCTCTGCAAACTTGAGTCACGGTTGATCCTCTTGGCAGGGACCATGTACCCAGGTGGCCTTAATCAGAATGAGGAACTGTATTCCCACTTATAGGATGTACACTGATCAGTATGATCAGAGCCTTGGCTGCAGACTCACGCCCTACCTTCTCCTTCTTTAGTTTATTTTGTTTAGCTGCACACATCACCTTTTTTCCTTTTCTAGCTCACATATATTATAATATTATATAAACAGACTTGTAGCTTATTTGATTAATATGTATGTAGAGTCTCTTCAACCTTGGTTTCTTTTATGCAATAGTTGAAATATGAATACTGTTCAAAATGTGATATTATGATGCTAATTATTGTACCTTTGTTACGTTTTCAGAACATAAGATGTGAATCACCATGAAACAGCACTTGGCAATCATGTAAGAGCACCGGAGTATGGCGGACCCCCATCCAGCTCCTAGTCTAATTTTATACTCACTAGGGTAATATACCTGTACTGCAGCTAAGTGTTAATAGTCTTGAGATAATTGTACATAATCACTAATTGAATATAGGGCACTAGTCCCTCCAAGTCACAATTGAGCAGTGTTTCTTCTTTGTTATTATGTAACATTAATGAATAGATTTACCATTAATATGAATAGTTGGAGGCCGTTTCTAAACATTTAAAATGCTATGATTGTTTGCAACATTGAAACTAATGTGTCTGTTTTCACTATGCACTTTTTTCACTTTATTGTTATATGTGCTGGTAACATTTCTTTTATGTTTATTAAACAAGTATGTGCACGTACCTTTAAATAGTAAAAAATGGAGGCGATGGTCATGTGACCAAGACCACGGACGTGGTCGAAACGCGTCGTCCTTGTCTGTCATAGAAAATAAACTGCTGTGATCGACCGAGTGGGCTCGCCTGGATTCTTTCTCCTCAAGATCCTTTGCTGTGCGTATATATATATATATATATATATATATATATATATATATATATATATATATATATATATATATATATATATATATATATATATATTTCAATTTTAACAAAGGACGCCGCACTCTGGAATGGATGACGATCTAATCATCAACTTATCGGATTACACACCAACAGTAACAGAGCGTAAGATACTCAATAAAGGTCTATCATTTTGTCCTCAGCAACATTTCAACTATACCAACACAAAAATTGATATTTACAAATATGTAAGGAAGTTGAAATTAACCAAAATACATGCAGCAAAACAATCGCTTGCACAACAATTCAATCCGGAGAATGGTACAAATGAAATAGAAAATCAACAGGCAATGAACAACACTTGCCTAACAATTGAGGAAATTCCACACTTGAAAACTCTATATGACCTAGCAAATGAATTGGAAGATGACGACATTTCTGAAATGCAAATGCTTCAAAACCTTGAAATGGACACCAAACAACATAAAAGTAGTGGTTTGACTAAAAATCCAAATATTGCCCCCAATTATCACCGGGCAACAAGATTGATTCCTTCTCTGAATCAGTGATGTATGAAATTGATAAAATGGAAAAAACAAGAAATCAAAAACATAGGTAAAATACTTCTAGGGCAGAAAAGGAGTCAATCAGAACCCTTGCCAATAATACAAAAATAATAATCAAATCAGCGGACAAGGGCGGCAATATCGTCATCCAGAATACCAATGATTATAAAGCAGAGGCATACCGCCAACTACATGATTCTACCAAATATGAAAAAGTAGTTAGCAATCCAATCCATAGAATGATTCAGGAGTTGAAAACTAACCTGGAGGAATGGCTCAATCACAATTTAATCAGTATGGAAGAATACCAATTTCTGCTTAAAGAAAACCCCACCATCCCAACTATATACTTCCTACCGAAGGTTCACAAAACTCTAATTAATCCCCCCGGAAGACCAATTGTATCATCTTGTGATGCTTTATATGAAAATATGTCATCTTATGTGGATCACTATTTGGCCCCAATGGTGAAAAATCTCAATTCCTACATTCAAGATACGGGGGATTTTCTGCGCATATTAGCCAACACAGAATGGAATCCATCATACATCATGGCAACAATTGATGTAAATTCTTTATACACTTCTATTGAACACTCTGTAGGTCTTAATGCTTGTGCATATTTCCTGAAACAACGCAATATCAAAGAATTGGAGCATTCAGCCATGCTCCTAACTATGATTGAAATGTGTCTCATCAATAATATCTTCCTTTTTGATCAAGAGATGTATCACCAATTATGTGGCTGTGCAATGGGCATTTCCTTCTCCCCGAATTATGCAAATCTCACCATGGGTTGGTGGGAGAAGGAAATAGCTTGGGGAACGAACAAAACCGCAGCACTGAATAAGATCATATTATGGGTTCGATACATCGATGATCTTTTTATAATTTGGAATGGGAAAAAGGATGAATTCATGAACTACTTTCAAAGTTTGAATAACAATGATATTGGCCTCAGTTTTACCTGCAAAACCAGTCGTCAGAAGATAAACTTTCTGGATATTACAGTTTTTATTGAGAATGGACATATACAAACAACTCTCTTCAGAAAGAAAACTGCTACCAATAGCGTTCTTCACGCAGATAGTTTTCATCCAAAATACTTACTGAAAAGTATTCCATTTGGAGAATTCTTAAGAATGCGACGGAACTGTTCACAAGAAGAAGAAGCTGACAGACAAATTCTCAATTGTGCAAAAAGATTGAAAAAAAGAGGATACAAAGAGAGAGATCTCAATTCCAGTTTGAAAAAAGCCAAATCAATTACACGAATTGAAACACTAATCAGGAAAGACAAAAAAGTAGATAGAACTCAAGATAATTCTAAGATGGACAATCCACAAGTGGCTCCAAGACTCATACTGTCCTACAACAAAGAGGCACATAAGATCAGACAAAGCATTCAAAAATATTGGCCGATGCTACAACAAGATCAAGAACTGGGCAGAATTATTGGTGAGAGACCACAAATCACATATAGGAAAGCGCAATCCATGAAAGACATGATTATATGCAGCCATTTCAAATCCGAACCCAAGAGTAAAAATTGGCTTGAAGTTCAACAGACTGAATTCAAACGGTGCAACAACTGCAAAGCATGCAAAATCGGGGTGAACAAAAACAACATCAGGGATCCCGAAGGAAGAATCATTCTTATAAATCAAAGAATAACGTGTTCCTCCCAATATGTGGTCTATGTCATCCAATGCAATTGCGGCAAGATGTATATAGGAAGCACAATTTGCACATTAAAAAGCGAATTCTAGAACACATCAGGGCAGTCAAAAACAAGGACCAAACGTACGCAACTGCCAAACACATGATCACCTGTCAAAATGGCGAATGGCGCAATATGACATTCTTTGGCCTAGATATGGTGGAAAAACATGAAAGGATGGGGGACAGAAAGAAGAAACTCCGACAACTTGAATCAAAATACATTATCAGATTACGAACCAAGAACCCCAAAGGGATGAACTTTGATGAAGAACTTTATGTCCAACTGTAACAAAATAATTAATCGATCATCACAAGCCAAAGCCAAGTAATCAAATGTTGACATTGTAGATAAATCTTCAGTTTAATTGGGGTACTATACCCTCAATTCAGAAGTTGTACAATGTACGAGCAGAAAATGATTCACATCATGTTTATTTAATATGTGCACGACACTGAGCAAAATTTGAAAAGCATTACAAAATGTAATATACATGTACTTATTTATCATCATACTTGTTGGCACTACTATAATGAATATGACTATGTTTCCCAATGCAGTTTGACCCATGCGCTACTAATTCTGATGTAGATACGATAATGTCACAAGGGTATTTACAACATGTACTATTGAACTACTAGTCCCAGAAGTCACTGGGAAGTAGTAGTCACATGGTCAAGGTTTAAAACAGATTGAGCAGTAGTGCCCCCTACCGTGAGAAAGGCCTTTTGGCCGAAACGCGTCGGTGTGACAGACTGGGTCTGTGAAATAAAACTTTCTTAATTCTGATTCCAGAGTGCGGCGTCCTTTGTTAAAATTGAAATTGAAATTGGCCACTGGTTCGGCTCCACGCCTGCACCCGCTGCTGCGCGCTCCGGCAGGAACCACATTGCTGCAAAAAAAAAAAAATATATATATATATATATAAATATATATATATATATATGTTTATATATGTGTATATATATATATATGTGTGTATATATATATATATATGTATGTATATATATATATATATATACATATATATATATGCACAAAATAGGAAATAGGACCGTCTCTCCTAAAGTACATAAACCTCTATAAGCACCCTTTGAACTGCCTTCTTCTTGGTTAAAGGGGTGAAAAGACTAGGGACGTGAGCAAATAGAAGAAGCGTTGACGTTTCGACCCAAAAGGTATGTGTAATTAAATAAACGTCACAGTGGGTCTGCCTCAGGACTGGTGTATGGTATGTAGACATCCTATGTAAAAGAAGGTCATTCAGAATGAATGGGGTGTGTTAAGACTGATCTAAGAATTAAGAATTAAAAACTGAGGCAAGTGAGACTCACCTATTCAAAATGACTCCTCCGAGCCTGGATGGAGTATGAAAGCACATAGAAAAGCAAAAATATCTCATCGAAGGACAGGCCCAATCATCTCGCTTGGCGGGGCTGGAATTAATGACCTCCTATGTGTTACTTGAGTAGGCTACAATGAGCAAGGCAAAACAAATATGAGTTTGATATATGAACTCAACTGTTATAAATAATATATACAATTTTTGAAATACTGATCTTTCGTTTTGGGGGGGTGTTTTGATCTATGTTTTGTCAATTCTGTTAACCAGTAAATAGTTTTGCTAAGCAATTGTTTTCTACCCAACAGAACTCATTGTAGATTATATTACCCATACCCAGGTTCTGAGGGACATAGGGTTTACCCCATTATCCTTAATGCCCTATGAATAATGGCATTTTTCTGATCACATGCAGATCCACCTGAAAATCAGCCCACTTCAGTGCCACGACTTGTGGGCCAGTCCTACAGTTTTCCGTTTTATGTTCTCCTTTCATCCCTTCTCATCTTTTTATTTTCATTATTTGTAGAGCATAATATATCTCCCCAGACAGTGGGAACAGGCTGCTTGCTTGCTGTTCATTTCATCTGTAATAAACTACATCCCCAAGGCCACAGTCTCTAGACAAGTGGTTGAAATGGGATGGATCGGAAGGGCACGATGTGCCCATACTTTTATAATGTAAGAACAACAGGTCTCCTACTTTTTGTTAAAAGATAACTGTCAGTGGATGGTTAATTCCGAGAGTTGTAATGTTCGAGATGAAGAGTAAGGCAGGGAGTTTCCTCTGCTGTGAAACTGAGGTAGGGGCAGACACCTAAACAAGCCTTCTTGACAGAGGAGCCGATTCCGATTCAGGCCGGAAATCTCTCCGACCGAGCCGGACCCGGAGATGTTTCCGACCGAATCGGACCCTAGCAGTCCGACCGAACGAGTACGATGCGTTCGCATGCAATCGGACTCGATTCGGTCGGACTCCCATTGAAGTCAATGGGAGTCGGTCGTACAACGCGTACGCGGGCTCCCATTGACTCAATGGGTGCGAGGCGAACAAGGGCGCCCCCTACAGCGGGTACGCGTCTAAGCGGGTCGTGCCGTACATGCACAGGTAGGGGGGACCCATTGGTCCCCCCTGTGTGCGACTCGCGCGGCTAGGCGTACAGGGGGGTCCGACACGGACCCCCAAAGTGCGGCTCCGACTGCTCTTTCGAGCCGGACGGCGCGAGTCGGTCGGACTGCTCGAGGTGCGCATCGTACTTACCCGGCCGGGGAACGTCTCCATTGCGCGGTGCGAGTCGTGTCCGTGCGAGTCGGTCGGAGCGGTTGGGTCCCGCAAACGAGTCGGTCGGCGATTTCGCGTGCGCTCGCATCCTACTCGCTCGCCCGGACGCACGTCCGACTCGGTCGGGAAACAGGGCTCCGAATCGGATCCGGTAATGCCGAATCCGATTCGGAGCCCTACCGGCCGAGATCGGAATCGGCCCCAGAGTGTCTGCTTGCCTAAAAGAAATGTATATGTGCACAAGTGGCAAATCTAAAGGCTGCTTGGAAACCTGTATTGACTTTAATTGAGGAAATCCCTTGAAGCTTCCTTGTGACATAGATTTATTATTTTTTAGTGATACTGAAAGGGAGTTACCAGCTGAGCTTTGAATAGTGTGCTTTTCAAGGACAGTTATAAAAAAAAGTTGCACTATGAACAGTCTGGGTAGAAATCTATATTTTGGAGGCACTTTTTTATCTTTCACGTTTTTACGCATCTTGTAGCACCCTATCTTATAATGTGTGCATTGCAAGTTTAAAAGAATGACATAATTATTCACAGTGCTTTCTGTCAAAGACTAGGACCTCCTTGCACTAAACATACACAAGTCACTATTCTCCATTTCTCCAGCCAGGATGTAGTTCTGTGGCACTCTGGTTATAGACACAGACCTCTACAATGCATTAAATAATAGAGGTATCATTAAGTACTCTAGTGAATTTCCCAATGATTAACTTGCATTTATTTTTCATTTAAGCTGTGCGCTATTTTATATGTAGTTACCTGAAGTTGAAAGACTGAAAAAAGTTACAGAATGTTCTGTTTTTTTAGCCAAACCTTTGACCCCACCCCTGACACTCACTCACCCCCCCCACTCACTCACCCCCATTGAGAACAGTATCACAGTTCCAATACTTTTTTTAATGCCCTTTGCCCGCTGCTATAGATCAGGCCACCATAATGGAATGGTATTGGCCATTCACTGTTTTACCATTCCAAGATGACCAACACATTGCTTTCAAACACTGCAGCCATGCAAAAGGACAAAGTACAAGGTAGAATACCAGTAGCGGCCCGTGGTGGGAGCGCTGCCGGGCGCTGACGTGGGGCGGGGGAGGGGCAGGATGGGGGTAGTAAACTACGGATTACGGCCGATTAGAGGTAGTAAACATATAAATAAATAAAATGAATTTCGTTGCGCGCGCTGCATCACCAAATGCGATGCAGCGCGCGCAACGAAATTCGTTTTATTTATTTATATGTTTACTTACCTCTAATCGGCCGTAATCCGTAGTTTACTACCCCCCACCCTGCCCCTCCCCCGCCCCACGTCAGCACTCCCACCACGGGCCGCTACTGTAGAATACCCTTGCAATATAGCCACCCGCTGCAATGATTAATTTTATTTGTTATTGTCAGCATATGCCTACCATGTTTAGCTAGCAGATTGCTTTTTCCTACTTTGATTCATTTAATTTACCTTGCAAATGCTGTGAGTTTATGTTTGAGTTTGTGGTTCTGTAAGTGGATGAAAGCAAGAATGAGTCAGTGGGTGGATGAATGCATGCCTGAGTGTTAAGATGACTTACAGAGTGCATTTATAATGACTTATTGGATTTCTAAACCCATCATTGACTAAACAGTCACTTTCCTGTAACAGCCATACCTATTAGCATTGCCAATGCTTGTTATAGGTAGGTGCTGACCCGAGTGCGAAAGAAAAGGGCCCGTCCCGAGGCCCTGTATTTCAGAACTGATGGTGCTCAGTACTGGCAGGTCCTGGCACACTTAAAGCCCTGCTGTGTGCACACAAGCTGCACCTCGAAGAGTTAGCCGCACACACACGCCTCTCGGTTCATACCTGGCTGTCCTTGCCATGTTGTCAGCTGCTAGGTCACGCTGCAGTTGTAAAAACGCTTGGTATTAGTTTATAAAGTCGAAAGGAAATAACTATTGCTCTGCGGTCATTGGTAACGGTGAAACCTGTGATGGAATAGGTGGTCACCGGGAGCCCCAGACTCATTGCTGAAGCGTTTATTATAACCCTGCTCTATGTACCTGCGCTTGTTACCCTCAGTATTGATTCTTGTCTGCAGGGCCGATTTACCCTTAAAGAATCAATAATGAGATTTCTTTGTAGGGCTGATGTCCTCTTTGATTCGCTTTTATTTAATTTCAAGTCCATTTGTATACTATACGTTTTCAAATCCGACCTGTTTGGGCTTTATCATATTACCAAGTGTCTACTTTTCAACTACTAAATCGTATCATTAATTCGTGGTTCTGGTTTGGAATTTACTCTCTTCAGGGGTCTCCAGGAGGTCCATCGTGAGTTACTTACTAGTAGCTCGCACATGATAATGCCTGGTTTGAGAACGTGTCTCTGCCCGGCTGCAAGGACGGCGCTTTAAAACGCTGTGCCCATTTCTGAAGGGCCTCGGGAGCTGACGGTGTAGTCTTCGCGTCTTATCAGCTGTAAACTGCGTAGTTGGTGTAAGGAAAGCGTTGCTGCTTCTTCCGGGATGCGTTGGTTGAGCATCCTAACCCTCCAGGTTTACCATATCCCGGTCTGTTGTTGGTATAGTTAATTAGTCTGCAATTAGTATAACTCGCAGCGCCTTTCGGTAGTACGTGGAACTTTCCAAATGTGTCTGTTGAGGATTGTAGTCTCATTTCTGTTTTTTGATTGGATCTGTCTATTACATAACGAGTGATTTCCTCATTAACTTGGGACCTGTTTCTTCTAACAACTGCGGTGCTAACAATTCTACAGCAAAGTTAAAAAAAAAAAAAAAAAGTAAAAAGGCTGTGCAGCCGGAGCACCTCTGGCTCTGAGTCTGGTGTAATAACACATGTCGTCTTATTCAGCAGAACTAACATAAATACTTGGCTCGCGGAGCAGACGGAGATACATGAGCTCAGTGAGCCGTGTCTGTTGTAGCGACGGGACGTGTGCGCGAGCTGTCGCAGAATGGAGGGCTCGATCGGGAAGGCGCGAGGGAGGGATGTAACAACGGCCGCTTCTGGCCGCATCCCTAATTCTGAACACGCGGCGCGATTCATCCCAGGAATTGCAGGAGATGGGCAGACAGACGGGGCGGTTTGGGTGGAATAACGCGCAGACGTGGAAAGGAGTGGGTGGGGAAATCAAAGACAATCCGGAAGGGAAAAACTGTGCAAAGAGGAAGAGAAGGAAGAAAGAAAGAGAAGGGGCAGAAGTTAAGGAGACTGTGAACAAGAAGAGAATCTTTAAAAGTGTTACAGGTAGCAGAGTAATGATAGAGGAGGCTGTAGAAAAGGGCAGAGGCCAGTGAAAGAGTAGGTGAAAGGATCGAGGAAAAAAAGGAAGAGAATAGCAACTAGTCTGGAGGATGAGGAGACGTCATGGGTGCAGCGATGGAAGGGGGAAAGGAAGAAGGGAGGAACGATGCAGATTGACACAGTACTTACAAGAGAAAAACCCAGTGGCGGCCCTCGATATTTTGAACAGGTGCAACACCGAGGCTGGGGTTGCACAGCGTGAGCATTAAAAACCTTTTCAAAGAGGTTGGCACCAGGGTGCATTGGGAAAGAGGGGAGCAGCAGGGACCACTGACACCAGGATTGTGTGAAAAAGGCCGATTTATTGAAAGACGTGCACATCACAACACAACCTAGGCCTTTGCCTCACAAAACTAAAACCTCACTATACCATTATCTCACCTATATTAAGCTATCCCCTCCCCTAAAATTCTCCCTCCCCCACAACAACTTAATACAGTAATATTGTACCTGCTCCAGATCTGTTTAACTGTAACTGTGCCCTTTAAACTCCCCAACCCTTTACTACAACTATTAACCCTTACTCAAGTAGATTTCCTACATAACCTTGAACTTCCTGTGACCTCCAGGCGTGAACTAATCTAGCCGTTCCCTTTGAGCCTGAGTTGGCGCTGTCAACAAGAATAAACTTTGTTAAACAATGGCAACTTCCCTGCCAACCGCCATATGCACCTGCTCCAAGCCCCAACTCTAAATAACACTCAGATGACCCCCTGCACACCTGTTCGAATGAAGCTAGCCCGGCCTAAAACCTTACCCTCAGACCAGCAGAAAAAACGGGATGGGAGGGCAGGGCAACAATTACGCTAAGTGCCAGCCACCGTGTTACCACAAAATGGTGGCTGGCACTACAAAATGCCTGTTTTTATACCCGTTGGGCTACGTAGCCCAACCGCAGAGCAGTCGTCCGAGTGCTCCACTTCCCCAAATAACCCGGGGGCAGACTTCCCTATGGTCAGCTGCCCCTCAAATCCCCATTTTGAGAGCATAGTTACTTCTGTGACTGAACTTCCCCAAAAAGCCAATGACCTACCTACTAGGTAGCAGTTATTTATCAATACGTGGTAAACCAAGGAATCAACACAAACAGCACGTCTCAGAGTGACAGCAACAGAACTTTCAGGTTGCTGACGTAGAAAATCATTTGAGTGAGAATGGTGTCCAATAGAGCATATTCACTAACTCATCCACCTATACATTCATCTCAGTGAGTTAAGAACAGTGGCGGCTCCTCCGCTAAGGGGAAGGAGCGTCGCCCCACTGCCTTGAAGCAGTAAAAGAAAGGAAAAAATAAAATGATAATAACATAATGTTATTATCATTTTATTTTGTCCTCCTGCTGCTGCAGCTTTGCGGGAGGGGGCGGGGCTGCAGAGCAGGAGAGGAGTGGTAGAACCCTCCTAAGTGCGCAATAACTGTTTGGACGGCCCTCTCCGGCCACCCAAAACAGTCATGCACACTTTCACTGCTCTCCATGCAGGCTGCATTAGAGCCTGCATGGAGAACATGCCCAGGCCCCCTGTCCCTGGGTGAGCGCCGAATCAGAGCGCTCAGACCAATCACAACTCTGCATTGCAGCATTGTGATTGGTCAGGGAAGCCTGGCTGTGCTTCCTGTTCCTGGAGTCGGACGCAGGAGAGCAGGAGCAGAGACGCGGAACCCGACGGCAAGGTAAGTGTTTATTTTATTGTACATTTTTTTACATTGCGACCCGTGCCCCGTTGTGCCCACCTCGCCCCCTCTACCCCCTGCACCCGCCCCTCATGCCTTAACTGCACATGTTCTGTGATCTATGGAAGCTAGTACCATAATGGAAGCTTGCTTTGCTACTGCCACGCTGTAACTGTCCTTTGAGGTCGCAAAGCTTACACAGCTGCTGCCTGATTTGTAGGTGTCGCGAGATGGGAAAATGAATGAGGAAAGGTTGCACTGTTTCTGCCCAAGGTGTACCTAAACCATGAAGAAGGGGTGCATATACTGCTGCTGCCCCATTTTAGGAAAAAAGGATATATTGAACGCACTTGCATAACATGTCCTATGAATTGCTTTACTATATTTGATGAGTGATGCAGAAACCTGTAGTTTTGGGGAAGGTGCGTAACTCCATACGGGTAATACTGAAGCACCAAAACATGCAGATGGAAAAGAGAAGCAGGGTCCATTGCTCCTGCCTGCTGTGTTAAATTCTTGTTATTGAGAGATACCACTAAAACCAGTTTTTGCTCACACACACACACACACACAATTTAACAAAGGGTCTGACAATTTAACAAAGGGAGAACATAAATGTCGCCATAAGGTACAGAACCTCACCCCAATCAAGGGATCCATAACTAGGATGTTGTACAAAGAATGAACAGAAGTATTCTCAGATGCCTCCCAGTCCCAGATGTGGAACCCACAATGTAAAGTGGAAACCACTGATGAAGCATACAACACCAGGTAGGTGAAATTTCATTAGCCTATGTCAGTAGATGTATTCATGGTAATTCCATAAAAGGTTTGGCTGTTTCTTCCAGGAGTGTTGTGTGTTTATGTCTGTTTGAGGTGAGTGTACAACAGTTCTTTAACTCCTATCATTGCCTGTTTAGCCACCTGTGTTGTAACTATTCTGTATGCATGAGAGAACTATGGTGTTCCTCCTGCTACACATGCCTGTACTTTACCCTTGTGGTTTGTGTTGGGATGTGTTAGGCTGTTTTGTTGTGAAGCTTGGCATAGTTCCACTACAAAAAATGAGAAAACTATTTCCAATGCTAGTTTTAATGCATGAAGTGAAGTGAATGAAACTTCACTGTTTCATTCACTTCATGCATTAAAACAATGTGAGCAGAGTTTACTTTTGGATTTAGGTAGTTATGCAGTTATTGAAATGAATTAGACAACTTTGTAAAATTTTACACTACAGCTGACAACTGGCTTCAGGTCATCTATAACACCTTTGACTACTTCTGGCTTTTAATCCAACAGTACTTTATCATTGTGGCCTCAAAACCCCATTGTACCATGTTAAAACTACAAGCTCCACAATGCAACGTGCTATGAACTGAGGCCCCTATTACGATGTCAGACGGAGTTGCATTCCGACCAACACCGTCTTGGTGTGGGAATCGACTGACCGTGGGTCGGCGGTTCTGAACACCGTATTTCGATGCAAACTCCCATTTCCCTATTGGAGCTTGTGCGGTGGGCGGAAACCGTCCGCAGCACAAGCTCCCATTGAGAAATGGGAGTTCGTGTAAATTCCTGCACTGTGTGGCAGACAGGGATTTACAGTGCCCCTCGGCCCCTAACTGGAGGCCGCAGGGAGAAGGGGGCCCTGCTAGGGGCCCCCAAAGTCACTTTCGGACAGGCATTCCATGTCGGAAAGCCCGACATGGAAAGCCTGTCGGAAACCAACAACATAAACCCGATGGCGGAAACGCAGTCCGCACGGTATTATGTTTGGTTTCCGACTGGCCGATGGACTCCATGAGCCTGTAGGTAGCCAGCAGGAATGACCGGCCGGTTTGAATTCCGAGCGCCACAATCCTAATACGGCGGTCGGAATTCAAACCAAGGATGTTGGTCGCAGGCTTTGCTAATGAGGGCCTATATGTCATGGTGCAATTTGGCAGACTTGTCAAATGCAAAATAAAATCTAATTCCTGACATTCTACCTTTTTTGTGGGTAATCAAAACTTTAAAAAAACTAGGTGGGTGAGACAGCAGAGGTAGCCTTTCAAATGCAAGCATCTCACTGCTAAAGGGGTAGCTTTAAAACCCCTTGAAAAACTGTCATGCTAATTTATCTGCCAAATCAACGAGAGACCATGAGAAAGGGAAAACAATTTGCTAGTGCCCCTCTTCCTGGGAGCATCCTCTGGCTAGAAGTGGTTGTGATTTAGGCGGGGCGAGTGTAACATCACAGTGATGCTCCATGTCTTGAACATGTGCAGCATGTACTGCCCCACGAGAGCCAGGAGTGGAGAAACGGATAGATATATGGATAGAGAGGTGAAAATATTTATTAGTGTGAGCGAGAAGACACATTCTACAAGCAATATGGAGTGAAAACAGAGGGAAAGAAAAAGCAGAGTATGGGAAGTTCAGCATGAAAAGGAAAACAGAGTCAAAAAGCTAGAATTGTATGGAGAAGAAATGCAACCTAGAACATGATATTCAATTTCTGACATTCGTCGTTCCGTCCACAGGCTACTGTGGACGCCAACGTGATGTTTATGTCTGTCCTAGAGTCATCTATTGTTGTCTCGCCAGACTCATGTAATTAAATAATAAATAAAAAACCTAACCTTTGGAATAGCTGACTTTATCCACTGATCTTTTAAATGATATTTCACATTTTGCTTCCAGCTACCACAGCATGCAGCATAGGACAGTGGGTCAGCCTACTTTAGCCATTAGCTCTCTTGCACTGCGAGTGTTGGAATTTATTCCGATCACATGCTCACATCTGCCTAAAAAGTATTACACTTTAGTACCAGTGCTGGTGGTCCAATACTTTACTTCACCAATGCTTTTTTCTTTCTATTTTGTTAATCATTTTGAAGTCATTCTTGTGTTTTTTAACTATTTCTGTAGTCTACAGTAATGCAAAGCCACTAATGCTTTTTCTCGCCGCCAATGAGAATCAAGGGTTAGACTGGAGTACAGGGCAATCAGGCAGTACCAGATGGGCTGGTCTGACAGGTCAGTATCTGGGCCGTTATTTTGGTTTTTACTTTTAATTGCCCCGATATTAAAAGAAACACTGCCTGCAACAAGCTCAAGTCCACGCAGAGTTCCATATCTTCCAAAACACTTATACAGACTGTCTTCACAATTTCAAGACTGTCCAAATTTGCAAACACGAGCCACTTTTTTGGCTATCAAATTCACTAATGGGGGCACTTTTATTTTAATGCTCAAGCCTCTATTCTGTCCCACTCCGACCCTGATGAGAATCATATTTTCCTGTGATGTGCCTTAAAATGTAGGTCCTCATTACAAGTCAAGGTCTAAATTTTGAACTCTTTGTAAACTCATGCGAGTTGTTTGAAGTAATGTGAATGACTCCAGGAACAATAGTAGCCTGCTACAAGGAAAGGTGTTACCTTCCACTTGCAGGAAGCCACTCCGGATGTTGGCCCAAAAGGCGAGCTTCAAAGGCGAAGCGACCTTTGGTGGGCAAATGGAGATCACACTCCTAAAGGGAGACAGGCTGGTGGCGGGAACAGAGAGGGAAGACCAGTGCCCAAACCAGTTTTGCTGTGGGCACATAGCCCACAGGTAGCTACACCTCTAGGGAGGGCTACCAAGCTCCTAGAATCCACTGAAGGGTTCAGACATCTTGCAAGTGGGCAAAATAGCGTACTCTGGGATTGCTACATGCCACAAATGTATTTTCATTTATTTATTTTAGGAGTTTCATATAGCGCTGGCTTGACCCAAGGGGTATCGGAGCACTTTACAGCAACGTATACAACAGAGTCTTAAACAGTTAACAGTACATTAATAATAGTACACATAGCCGGAAGTCATCACAGGACGAGAGAGATCCTGGTAGCCCATTGGCTAGTGACTGCATAGTCTCCCCAGGGCACTTTCTGGGCATAAATATGGCTCCCCTGGTACCCTGAACCTCAGTCTCTACAGAGCTGGACAAAGGACCAAATAAGGACTCCCTTGCTGACCCCTGGGACTTGGCAAAGAGAGGCTGCGCCATCTGCTAGGCTGCACCTTGGACGAAGCAAGGACTGTGCCTGTGGCTCCTGGCTTGTGGAAAAGTCACTCCCAAGCACCAGACCAAATATGTGACCCCAAGGTCAATTGGCTGACCCCCTGGAAACAGCACGGGGGCCATCAAAGCTCAAGTAGCACAACTCTTCTGGAGAATTACCGCTGACCGCAGCTGGGCACCCCAAGAGACCGATCCTCAATGGCGAAAAGTTGCACCCGAGTCTGCCTGACTCAGGAGTGTCATCTGAGTCCAGAATGGTCAAGAGAGACTCTCGCCTCCACCAAACGATACTGCTGGACCCGCTGTGGATGGAGACCGCGAGCCCAGCAGCAGCTGGCCATCTACTGGCTCAAAGAGGACTTCGAAGGACCACGACCTTTGTGGCCACAGTCACCCCCACCTGACCCGT
Organism: Calotriton arnoldi; assembly: GCA_963921515.1. Classification (NCBI taxonomy): domain Eukaryota; kingdom Metazoa; phylum Chordata; class Amphibia; order Caudata; family Salamandridae; genus Calotriton; species Calotriton arnoldi. The sequence continues at coordinate 666,839 of CAWUFW010002595.1, forward strand.
GGACCAAGGAGTAACCACAAGGACACCCCTCTACCACACAGCACCCAGAGCGTCCTTGAGAATCCTCCATCTCCTGCAACCTAAGCATCAGGCCCACTCCATTAACGTCTATGGTGGTTGTGATGTAAAGTTCAGAAATGGACAGGAGAACGCTTTGGTGACCAGGTAACTCAAAATACCCCTTGGCCCCCCTGACTGTCTCCCTGTCAGATTTGGTTGCCTGAGTCGGGCTGGAGTAGCTGAACACAACTCTTTCAAACTTTTCAAAAGTTTCAAAACTTTACAGTTACCGATGCTCGTTTACAGTTGTGACTAAAAGTTCTGGGATTTACATTTACTTTAAAAATCTATATCTCCAGAACCCCCTGGTGGATTCTGTTAATCTTGGACTCTAAAAATTCATAAAATATAATCTATTTTTATAAATTCGTGTTGGATATCTTTCGTGTTGTGTGACTTTCTTATTTCATTGTTTGGTGCTTCTAAATGTTTTATACTAGCTCCCAGGGTTGAGCTTAATGTTGTACAAATACCATATAACACACCCCAATCCTCACAGTCAGGCTGTACTTGAAGTCCTGATGAGGGCTCATTTGCCTCTTCGATCCCAGACAGGGCTGCAGGAGGTTGGGTGCATTTTCTGTGATGGCACAATTGTCACTCAGTGTGCACGATTTACAAGAAAAGTAGGTAGCCTTGCTCAGGATTGGTAGGAACAGGCGACTCTGGTTGTTTTCACTGTGGCTGTCTTTCAGTCCTGTCTTAAGGGACTTTCCTTTGAGCCTTTTGTTCTGTTTTGGTTTTTTTCTCTGAGTTTTATATAGTGCAAACTTGACCCGAAGGTATCGGGTATCAGAGTGCTTTACATGAGCACCAGTTGTGTTACACAAGGACACACTCATTTTTTTGTTAGGCACGGGGGGATCGTTATTTGCCCAGAATCACAGGATGTTGAGCGTCATTGCCGAGACTCGAACCCAGTTCTCCAGATTTGAGGTCTACCGCCCTAGCCGTTAGGCCACATACTCTCCTCAAGAAAGCCTTGCTTTCTAGAGAGCAGGCAGAGATGCAAAGTTGACATTCCTGAGCAGGGGCAGTTTAGCCAGCACTGTACTATTATTGATTGAGCATACATGGTCCATTTAGCGGGGGACTGCTTAGCCAGCCTCGGCTGTTTTTTCAACCAAAGAGCTTCCACACCACCTGGACGATCTGACTCGAGGGTCTGCTTTTTGTGGAGGCCACTCAGCAGAGTGAAGGCCAAGCAGCCTTGCAGCTTGTGAATTAGTCTGACCACAGTGACAGTTCCAGATGCTGCCTGGTGGTCTGGGCCCCGCGTGCCTGTCTGTTGCCCTTCTCCAAAAAGTGCATTTCCACAGCAGGTAGGAACGCACCATTCTGTGGGGTGGCCCTGTCTGGGACACAGTACCCCTATGTCTTGTTCAGGCTGTGCCATGGCCCGCCTCTCCCTTCTGCTATTGCAAAGCAGGCTTCGCCTGTTGGTGCCCTTGTGACTGCCCTGCCTGTTCCAACAGCAGGCTCCCGACAGGTGTAAAGGCACCAGTGGGGTGTAAAGGTTGGTCCAGGATCATGAGGCTTCTCCTCCCATCCAGCAGGTGTGGTTATTTGGTTGCTCTTACCAGCAGCAAATGCTTGTCTAAAAGAATATGCCATTCACACGTAAGTATACACGGCCGTAACTGTGAACCTGCAAATGGCTAATGAAATCAGTTATGGTTCCTTTGATCGCTCCATCTGTTAGCTGGATAACTGTGGAAATTCTAGAGCTAATACATGCCTATGAGTGTTGATCTCACGGGATGCATGCATTTATCAGACCAAGACCAATCCAGCCTCGCCTGGCCGCTTTGATGACTCTAGATAAGCTCAGGCTCATCGTCCGGTTCTGTGATAGGGACAATACAGACAGATGCCTGCCCTATCAACTTTTGATGATACTTTCTGTGCCTGAGAAATGGCTATCACATGCAAGGAAGACAGCAAGCACGCAAATTACCCACTCCAGCCTCGGAGAGGTAGTGACAAAAAAATAACAATATAGGACTCTTTCAAGGCCCTGTAATTGGAATGAGTACACTTTAAATCCTTTAACAAGGATCCATTAGAGGGCAGGTCTTGTGCCAGCAGCTGTGGTAATGCCAGCTCCTATAGCCATTTTAAAGTTGCTGCAGTTAAAACGCTCATAGTTGGATCTTGGGACCGAGCTGGCGGTTTGCTGCAAAGTGAGCTACCACCTGTCCTAACCCCTTCCTCTCGGCACCCCCCTGATGTTCTTGACTGAGTGTCCTGGGGGTTTGAAGTGTTTACATTGAAAAAATTGTTGAGTGTTCAAAGCGGGTCAGTCACCTGAATACTTCAGCTAGGAATAATGGCGTAGGACTCTTATTTTATTTTGTTGGTTTTTGGAAATGGGGCCATGATTAAGAGGGACGGTCGGGGGCATTAATGCCGCTAGAGGTGAAATTCTCAGACCGGCATAAGATGAACCAAAGTGAAAGCATTTGTCAAGAATGTTTTCATTACTCAATAAAGAAAGTCAGAGGTTCAAAGACTATCAGATACTGTTGTAGTTCTGACCACAAACAATGCAGACTAGCAACCACAAACAATACCGACTAGCAATCCAGTGGTGGAAAACCAAAGTATTTGTGTTTTGGAGGGGGTTGGGGGGGGGGGTCGGTAGAAGAGTATGTTTGCAAAGTTGAAACATAAAGAAATTGACGGAAGGGCACCACCAGTAGTGGAGCCTGTGGCTTAATTTGACTCACCAGGGGAAACCTGGCCTGGATTCTATGGGTAGTGTTGCAAGATCATTCTTAGTTGGTAGAGCAATTTGTCTGGTTAATTCCGATAACGAATGAGACTCCTCCATGCTAGCCCCCAATGGTTGGCATTGAAATTCTTAGAGGGACAAGTGGTGTTCAAACACACGAGATTGAGCAATAACATGTCTATGATGGCCTTAGATGTCCTAGGCTGAATGTGAACTACACTGTGCACTACACTGGAAAAAATCAGCATGCGTCTTTCGTTTACCAACAGGTGTGCATAACCTGCTAAATCCCGTTTGTGATAGGGATTGCAATTATTTCCCATGACCAAGGAATTCCCAGTAAGTGTGGGTCATATGCGTGCATTGACTAAGTCCCCGACCTCTGTACATACCGCCCATCACTACTACCGATGGGATGGTTTAGTGAGGACCTCGGAGTGGCCCTGCCTGTCGGGCTCCGCAGGACGCGCTGAATTCAGCGGCGCCCATTCCCATGCTCGAGCACGGAGACGCGAGCCCCACCCGCCGTTCCCCATCAGCGGGCGAGGGAGGCGCTTAAGTGGTATTTAAAGACGGGATCCGCGCTGGCAACGCGCTTCGCGTTCCAACACTTATCCCGCCAGGCCTCCCACCATTTTGTTTCCCGACTTACCTGACTCCATGGTTGACCACAGTTTCTTCCCCAGTCTTTCGCTCGTGTTGCTAGGCTCCTGGTGTGTCCTTCTGCTTCCTGGGTCCTTTGGTGTTCTTCCGGGGCTTGTTGACATGCTGCTCCTTCCCGGCTGATAACTTTGTTACAAAGCAGCTTCTGTTTCAGTTAACCCCTTGCGTCCTGGTATTCTGTCTCTGAAAGACAAGAAATAGGCAAGGGTTTTAAAGGATCATATTATCTTTGTTTTCAGTTGTTTTCAGTACTGCTTTTTGAATTAGAAAAGGCACTTATCTGATGGTTCCGCGCTCTTGACGGGTACTTCTTGAGGTTCTCTTTATTTTCTGATAAACTTCTTTCTGGCTGCTGTGAAGAAAGAAAAAACACTATGGCAAAAAATTCCAGAACCTCGCTATTGTGTTTTGCATAGTTTTGACCCTTGCTTTTTGCCTTTTTTCTGTCCCGTGCTTCCTCCTGCCTAGGGAAATGAGTTTTTTGGTTTCTCCCTAATTGCAGGAGTAACGGGTACATTATTATTTCTTCGACTAAGGGTCCTATCCACTCCTATGGTGTCTCTAACCTAGGTGTGTATTTTATTGTTCCTTTCTTGTTTCAAATGCAAACTTCCACAGTCCTATTACATATTGAACCTTGTCCTTCCTTATAGACAGTGGGAGCGTTCTATCGTCCCTGGGAGTCGTTTCTTCGCACGCACTTGGCATACTCCATTCAAGGTATCTCTTAGAAACAGGGGAGGGGTAATCTAAAGCCAGCTCCTTTTACCCATGTATAGTACTTACCTTGTGCTTTCTCCTTCAGGGTTCTAGTTGACTATCCCCACAGAAGATCCAGCGGACGTCTACCCCTTCTTCCTTCCCTTGTTTTGTTTCCCTCCTTCCCCACCTTCCCTCTTTGGCTATGACTAAGTTGGGCGAAGGAGGTGGGTGAGGGAAGTTGGGGTTTAGCTTCACTTCCATCCATGTCGTCCCTGCAGTAAATCCAGGTGAGCCATTACACTGCCGGGGTTGGCAATAGCTTGAGGAAGTAAAAGTTATAACAAGGTTTCAGTAGGTGAACATGTGGAAGGATCATTAACAGTGGAGTGGCCCGAGTGACTGACTGTGACAGCCTGAACCCTCAGCCATCTTCCAGATAAAGCCCAAGGCACAATAGGCCCGGCCATCTCCTTGTGCACCCTAACCTACAAAGCGGTCCATCGTGGCTGGGACTTCGGTGAGGACCCAGCACGTGGCGGGCTCCTCCATCAAAGAGGACCCAGCCAACACGTTAGGGATCATTGCAGGTGAGCCCCGGGCCATCTGAGAGGGGCACATTGCAAGAGGTAGCCCTCCCGAGATAGAACCCATGCTCACCTAGCACATACTTGGGGCTTACTAAATTGCAGTGCATAACTCGGCTGGAACCCTATAAAGGCCCTACCACTTGAGCCCTCCCCAGCCTGCCGGGGTTTCGTGTGACTGAGGACTAGCCTCTCTTGTGGCAGGGCAGTCTGGATGAGAAGGAGCCTGGGCCATGAGAAAATCCTGGCTCCTCTCAGTAGAGATACCATGCATCTCAAAGCCAGTGTGAACTGCTCCAAGGGGAGGGAGAAGATGCTGCCCCCAGCCGCTCGTGCATCCACGCATGTACTCGGCAGCAGGTAAATCACTTTGATGGTGTAGGGAAGCCTGGCTCTTCTCCCCTTGGTGCCTCCCACCAGGGCAAGAGGGACCCCGGCCGGCTGGCATGGTTCGGACTGCCATCTAAGCTTGTGACGCTCAATGTGCAGGGGTAAAGCCCTGGCTCCCATTGGCCCTAGTGAGTGCGGATGGCTGATGTGCAGATGGAGCAACCCTCCTTCGTTGCCAGCTACCTGGTGGACTGGTCCCATGTGGCCAGGCTGGGGTTTAAAGACTTGTGTGGCCCTGTCCGGGAGGGCTGCTTGTGGACGTTCGTGCCTCTGCTTGCCGTGGGAGCCTCTTGCTTGCCTGCCTGCTGTGGTAGAGGGGTAAGGCTTCTGGGCAGAGTGCCTAGAAACACTTTTTTAAATCCTGGAGGCTGACTTCCAGAGGGGAAGCGTGAGAGGGTGCTGGACGGTCTCACTGCATATGTGGTGGATAGCTGGTGCTGACTTGCTCCTGCCTCTCCTGTACCTGAAGTGGGCGAATGTTGTAAAAGTTGCCTGTGACCCTTGTTGGTGGGTCTCTTGGTTTGCGTGTCGATTAACAAAGCAGCTAGATGTGAGAATTAGTGTGAATTGCAGGACACATTGATCATCAACACTACAAACGTACTGTGCGGTTCTGGGTTCCTCCCGGGGTATGGCTGTCTGAGGTTCACTTGAATGACAATCACCCTAGGGCTCTCCCAGGGTGCAGTTGGGGCTGTCACAAGCGGCTCTGCTCCCTTCATCCTCTCAGGATCAGACCCCTGATCACCCATCATAGAGAATCCTCCCAGTCCTGCTGCAGAGGTACGCTGCCGGTGAGCATGGCCTTCCCCACCTCGGTGGTTTGGGTGGGTGCCCTCTCTGTTCCAGGCCTGAAAAACCCAGAGTACCTGGATGTGTGCTACGCGTGAGTATCTGTGGTGTCCCACTGCTGCCCATGTGCACCTCCTTGGGCACCCACTTATGCGGCTAGGGCTGGAAAGGTCCTCTGCCTGCCTCTGTGTGTGTACTGGTTTTCATGCTGGCCCCCCGGGGCATAGGTCTCCAATCTGGAAAAGGGTGTTCCTCTATGACCCCCCGTGAGAAAGAGTCCCCACCCCCTTTCTGGAACCCACACTTTGGCATCCCACTACAACCTCAGGTCAGTCATGGTGAACCATAAAATCCAAGCATATTACTAAACAGAGGAAAAGTAACTAACCAGAATTCCCACACTAGTGGCAAGTGATGAGCCCAGCTCCAAATCTCCACCCGGCGGAGGACGTGGGAAATGTGTCGCACAGAAGACCGAATCCCTGGTGTCACTCAGGGGGGCCCAACTCCTTCTGATCGAGGCTCACCCCGTGGACATTGTTAGGCCAGTAGAGGCCCCCGCGCTCCTGGATCGTGTCTTCTCAGAGTCGAGTTGCTTGGGAGTGCAGACCAAAGTGGGTGGTAAACCCCATCCAAGTCTAAATCCTGGTGTGAGGCAAAGAAGTACCATAAGGGAAAGTTGAAAAGAACTTTGAAGAGGAGTTCAAGTATGTGTGAAACAGTTGAGAGGTAAACAGGTGGGGTCAGTGCAGTTTGCCCAGAGGATTCAACACAACAGGAAGGTCAGTCACCTGGGAGGGTGCATCCCCTCTGTGGGACCACTGCCTGGGTACTCCCGGTCCCCACAGGGTGCATTTCTCTGTGGTGGTACGCTGCAACCAGCTCTGGGTCAGCTGGGAAGGCTTTGGGGTGGCAGGTGACTCTCTGCTCCGGTGGGGAGAGTTATAGGCCCCCTGGCAGCAGCTTCCCGATGTCTGCGGGCTGAGGGAGCTTGACTTCTTCCGCGCCCTCCCACGGAAACTGCCCCAGCCCCTCTATGGTTGTGCAGAAGCAGGGAAGGAGGACGGTGCAACTGTTGACTGGGGCAGACAGTGCTCAGTGTGCCCCAACTGTGTCACACTGTTGGGACGGGGAGGCTTATGCTGTGTGCCAGGGGTCTGCAGCGACGTTGTTTACTGACCAGACCCATCTTGAAACACAGACCAAGGAAGCTAAAATGTTCACGAATCAGAAGGCCAATCAAAACCCTGTGATGCAATGAAGGTGAGGGTTGGCTTGTGCCATTAGAGGTGGGACCCTGATGCAGCCTTGCGACAGGCGCACCGGTCCATCTTGCCCGCTCAGGCAGGGAGGTGGAGCATGAGTGTGTGTGAGGGCACCCAAAAGATGATGCCCCATGCCTAGGCAGGGCGAAACTAGAAAAAACTCTGGTGCAGGTCCGTAGCGGTCCTGACATGCAAATCAGTCATCCAACCTGGGTATGGGGTGAAACACTAAAAGATTCATCTAGTAGCTGGTTCCCTCCGAAGTTTCCCTCAGGATAGCTGGTGCTCAGAAACCCCAGTTTTTTCTGGTGAAGCAAATGATTAGAAGTCTTGGGGCCGAAACAACCTCAACCATTTCTCCAACTTTATATGATTGCGGGGTATGGGGCCAGTGTTTGGCCTCGGCCAGTGCCTAGCAGCTGACTTAGTCAGAGTAAACCAATCCACTTCAACAAGGGTTTCAGGTAGGTAATGATGCATGCAGCACATGTGCATAGAAATAAACATCTAACACACTAAATGGTTATGTTTTCGAGGCGGGCTGAGGTGCAATTTGTAACAGCGATCTTGAGTTTGAGGATGCAACTCTCCAATAATTCTCTTTGTCTGCAATCCACTTTTTATTCTGTATTGCTATCTCAAGATCCAGAGCAGAGATCAGGACTGGACTGGAACCACAAGGTAATATGAAGAGAAAGGATACAGTACATGCAGGGTTAGATTGGATAGAAAATAGGCTCGGGCACCAAATAAAAGTGGCCTCTATTACCAAGATAGGCTTTTGCAAAAAGGTCATTTTTGCACTTGTATAGGGGTTTTGCAAGGGATGAGAGCCTGCATGCATTTGTGCTTGCTATAGGCAATGTCTGTGGTAATAGCAGGGAAATTAAAAGTATAAACCCACACACCAGACCAGAAAACAGGCCCACCAACCTCCAATACCCGACTCACACACTGACCTATCGGACCAGCCAGCCGGGAGCTGCCAGATTGCGCTATAGGTCAGCCTAACGGTCCAACCCTAAGTACATGAACAGTACCGGCAACAAACCTCCATCAACCATGGCATCTTCCACAGTCAGCAGTATCGGTGAAATCGTGTGAATCCATACCTCAGTAATGAATGTGTGTATGTACATGTCTGAACATGCACATCCACAGCCTTGGAACTGGGAGTCCGGCGGCTTCAGCTGCTGGGGGTCAATCCATTTTACTGACCATTAACATGGCAATGCCTGTCGTTAGGTGACAGCAGGTGGAAAAGCAGGGTGAGCTTAGGCCATCAAGAAAAGGAAAACAGGTGGCTGACGGACATTCAGTGTTGCTTTTGAAATGCGTGCAGATCTAATAAGAGTTTTACCCACAGATTCATCTACGTACTTCAAGGGAAAAATAATGAATCTACACCAGAAAAAACAATGAAGTCTAGTGTAAAACAAGGTGACTCATTATCCCCACTGTTGTTTAATATCACCATGACCCTTTAATAATTGGTCATCGTAAACATGGCAAAGACTTTACATTTGGCTCGCATGGACTTCTTGAACAAATCGCTGCTTAAGCCTTTGCTGACAACATAGCAGTATTCAATAACACATGGGAAGGCAAGAGTGCTAACTTGAGGATCATTGAAAAATTCAACAAAACAACAGGCTTAAAACTGAATGTCAAAAAGACACATGATTTCTTCATAAGTCATACCAAAAAAAATAATTCTGGTCAATAATTGCAAACCATGGCAATTTGAAAAACAAAACATCAATAGCATACATCCAGACGTCAGTGAGAGTTTCCTCTAATTGAATTTGATCCTCACACAGGTCATACTAAAAACAGCAAAATAAATGAGGTACCAACAGGATGGGCTAAAAAACTTGATGATCTACAACTCACGCCCACACAAAAGATTGAAATGTTATGTTAGTATCTGGTTCATACACTGTCATTTAAACTGGAAATGGCAGGCACAGAAACAAATACTCTCATTGTGTTAGACCAGACTGTAAAGAAATATATCAAACACTACCTCTATCTACCTGCCTACACATGCTAAGGTCTGCTTTGTTCAAAATAATCAAATGGTGGCTTCAGTATACCAATGTTGTGTACAACTATAGGAATCAACAAAGTCAACAATCTATTATATCTCAGAGAAACTGCAAATGTGTACTTGCTCACTCCTGCTTATACACAGGAGAGATAATAAACAATAGAATTGATAACATTATCAAAATTCACAACCTAAAACTATCAGATAGTAGATTCCTAGACTATTCATTGCAATTATTAGCATCGTATGACTGGAGAAAAGAAGAGTTTGGAAAATGGAAAAATCTCCCTGTACCGGCAGATGGTATTAAATACTTAGAAAATAATCCAACCTCAAATAGCAAAGTGCATAGAATTGAAGGAAAACCAAAACACAGCTGCACTGATGCTGAGAGAGAATATCATGAACACTAAGGAAACCATATCCAGGGGAAGAGATTGATCATTTGCTACTTGTGTCAGGTGCATGTCCTAAAACAAAAGACATAGGAATCAAAAGATACAACAACATTCTGGAGGTTCTCATTGATAAAGCGAAAAGATGTGATTGGATGACATATAGAGAACCTATATTAAGGAATAGTCATGGTGAGCTAAGAAAACCTGATGTAGTGTTCACCAAAAATGGCACTGCTGTAGTGATTGATGTTACTGTCTGATACGTAAATTTACAAAATTCTCTTGAATAAGTGTTTGAAAGTAAAGTTAATTATTACAGTGAACTGTCTCAAGAAATCAAAACTATCACAAACTGTTCCACTATGAAATGTCATGGTTTCATCGTAGGTTGTCAAGGAATGTGGCCTCAGTGTAATGACATTGCACTGGCTGATCTTGAACTTCAAATGTCATTCGCTTTCAAAAAGAATGTATGCCTACTTTGATGGACACCTAAAAAATGTGCCAAGTATTCAAGGACAACTAATAGATTCGCTCAACACAAAATAACTGACACTGAATTGTGTGGTGTATTTTGTTTCAATTAATGTGTTACTTAGAAGTGTTGCCTTAGATTTAGTTGAATGTATACATAATAGTTGTGTGTTTGCATTTAGGATAGATTAGATAATATTGAGTTAAATCCAGTGTTAGATTTAAATATTGTTTGCTAATTGTATGTTGAAACTTCGTATTACGATTATTTGAATGTTAAGAATGTATTATAACAATAGTTCTGTGTGTGAATTTAGGGTAGATTAGAGATTACACATTAGTATTATTTGTGATATAAATACACGTAATCAGAGCAGGTCACATTATTGTATGCTAATCATAAGCTAACCAAACATTACTCAGCACAGGACATTTGTTTCCGGTTGAACCAGAAGTGCGGTAAGGTATAAACAAGATCTATTGCTATTGACAAGATGTATTGTTAGAGTAGTACTGCAGGGTGTCCTGTCTCTATCTGAAATGTGATTCATGTCTCCGTAAGGGCAATTTGGAGTGTAGTTGCACTATGGGACAATCTCTGCATTGTTGGAAGCAAGACCAATTTGACACCGATGAGCAGAAATAGTAACCCAGAATGAGCCACTGTGTAGTGGTACAAGAGTAGTCAAATGCCTTGTCGCCTAATTAGTGATGCAAATGAATGGATGAATGAGATTCCCACTGTCCCTACATATTATGTAGAGAAACTACAGCCGAAGGATAGGGCTTGGCAGAATCAGCAGTGAAAGAAGTCCCTGTTAAGCTTCTCGCATGCATCACCAGTGTTGCATTTGCATCACCAGTGATGCAAATGGATCACCTGTGTTGCTTCGCATTACTGGTGATACACAAAAAGGTAACTTAACTGTAAATTGATTTAAAAATATTTGGAGATATATATTGTGTCTGGCATGTTATTAGGCCACTGTAATGTCCTTTTTTCATTTTAGTCAATTTTTTAGCATTTGAGGCCGTATTACAGAAGTGCCCGAGGGGCGCAATAGGCATTAGCACCCGCTTTGCGCGCCCCCGGGGAACTTTGGTATTACAGAAGGGGACGCAGATGCTTGTCCGACCCTTTCTGTAAGTTAGATTGTGCTGGTGCAGATATAGTGCCAGTGCTATCACCAGAGGGTGTTCCCTCATTTGCATGGGGGTGTGGCCATGCCTCTGCGTCTGTGCCATATTATAGACGCGGGCTCAGAGGCAAAGAAGCTCTCAGGAGACGCACTGACAATGCGCCACCTAAAAGGTGGTGCACTGTCAGTGTGCTCCCTAATGACAGCCCTCTGAAGGGAGGAAATAGGACTCCCCAGACATCCCCTTGCAGGCAGATGCAGTCACTCACTACACCCGCCTGAAAGGGGATCTCTCTCCCCTCTTAAAAGTGCAGGCGGGTTACCGCCTGCACAGTGAAACACGGAGCAGCTGCTTCAAAGCAGTTCCGTATTTCACTTGAATGTGCTGGCCCCAGGCAGCACGACTTCGTGGCTGCCCCAGGGGCAACATATTCAATATAATAGGGTGTACTTTCCCTGTTTGCGCCCATGGCACCTGTTTTAAGGTGTGCCGTGGCGCAAATAGGGAAAGTGCACCCTATCCATAATACGGCCCTTTGTGAGCACTTTGAAGCACTGGTGATGCATTGGGAGTTTGATCTTTTTTATGATCTGGGATACTTCAAAAGTGCTGAAAATGCATTCGGGGTAATCAGGAAACTACAATTGCACCTATACACACTTGTTATACATACAGTAATTGCACGTATAGCCACTTGTTACACACAGCAATTGCACCTAAACACACTTGTTAAAAACCTCACATCATGTTGCTTTTTTCTACACCCCGGGAGGGGAAAAGCCTGAAATCTTAACCAACTTAAAGCTCCTTGAGCCAAAAGTAGAAGTGTCTTAGTCACCTTGAACCTGAACACCTCAAAATGTCATAACATTTACTAAAACAAGTGTCTCAAGGCTATAAATGGGTCCCAAACACTACAGTTATGCCATCTGACAAACTGTAAAGAGGGTTGGTACTGAAAATTAGCAAAACCAGTCTGAAAATATTTTCTGCCCAATTCTCTTAATTTTTCAAATAGCTCAGAATGGGTATCGGATTCACTTTTTGAGTAGATGGGACCTAAATATACTTGCTAGAAAGCTCAGATCTGATGCTTTGATGGGGGTTAAGTACATTTTGGATAATGTTGATATTCATTTCCACCTCCAGCCAGGGCAACACCCTGAAATCGTACCCGACTCGGATTTCCATGATCTCATGTTTAAAGAGTGACTTTGTCCCCTTGAGCCTGAACACCTCAAAGTTTCACAAATATTATTAAAACATGTGCCTGCAGGCTAGAAATGTGTTCTAGACACTAGTTATGCCATCTGAGGTATAATATGGAGTCCTGATGACCACAGGGATCCACAAACTGTCATGAGGGAAATATTTTCTGTTTGTCTTTGCTAATTTTTCCAAATAGCTCACACTGGATATCAGACTAATGTTTTGAGTGCACAGTACCTAAATTCATGTGTTAGAAAGCACACTCTGATGCTTTGGAGGGGTTTACATATAACATTTGAGGCACATTTCAAAGGAGGCAAACAGAATGTCAAAACAATGGTGCATATCCACTTTCTGGTTGCTGAACATTCAATTTTGTTATACCAGACATCTTTCCCTCAGGTTGTTGTGGGTACATGCACTGCATCAAACTGGATTTTGGTATTAGATGTGGGAAGATACATGGATTAATTACCATAGGACACGCCCCACACATGCGCACCCAGCCCTCAGAGGCCAAGTTTATTGTGGCCGAAGATTTCAACCATCTTCAAAATGCCCAAAGTGGGTAGGGATAGCCCCAGGAACCCGTACTCCATTGGTTGGGGGTCCCCATGGGTTATTCCCACCTACTAGTTGGTGCCAGGCATAAATGTGATGCCTTAAGGCACCTACTTCAGAACACTCCTGGTCCTGTGGAAGATCAGAAGTGGACTGACCTTGCTGTCTGAGACCTGAGAAGATACCTAAAGGACTGGAACTGCTCTCGTTCTTGTATCCAGACAAAGAAGTGGACTTCAAGGATCATAAGGCTGACCTCTGGTTCAAGCAACAGGGATACAACAAGCTACAAGAGGCCTTTCTTGCATATGCCCAACTGATCAGTGGCAACTGGAATTGGACATGACCCTGCCTGCCACTCTAGGTGCCTCCGCAGCAGTCCTGGCCGGCTTTAAAAGTGTACTCATGTGGTGGATTGGGACTTAAAGGACTAAAGTCAGAAGGTAAAATCTTTGACCAGGACAACCCTAGTTAGTGTATCTGACCTGTGCTCCATCACTGTCGGTGTCAAATTGCACAGAGGTCATGTTCGGCACTTTTTCTACTTAAATTTTAAAAAGTCATTTTGTTTATTAAATTTTACTCTACTTTTCAAAATTCTTTTAGGGATTTATATTATTGTGGCCGGCTTTAGAAGTGTACTCCTGTGGTGGATTGGGACTTAAAGGAATAAAATCGGAAGGTAAAATCTTTGACCAGGACAACCCTGGTTAGTGTATCTGACCTGTGCTCCATCACTGTCGGTGTCAAATTGCACATAGGTCATGTTCGGCACTTTTTCTACTTAAATTTTAAAAAGTCATTTTGTTTATTAAATTTTACTCTACTTTTCAAAATTCTTTTAGGGATTTATATTATTGTGCACTTTAACTTTAACACTGTTTAGTACTACAAAAATACTGTACACATTTCCTCTAAGGTCAACCTTGTCTACTCTGCGCCATAGCTTCCAGGGGGCTGAGCTCAGGTTTATTCAGTGGCCTTAGTGGTTCATCTGATTCTTGACAAAGATTGTGATATTACTTGAAGTGGGTACTTACCCCCCTCAAATAACCCAATTTCTTACAAAGATCAAATTCGCAATTATATAAATCAAACAACACTCTTTGTGATGCGCTATACAAACTGTGACATAGGGGGTGTAGTTTTCAATCCGTCGGGTGACAAGCTCCAGGGGGCGACCTTTGCATGACAGGCTGAGGCGAGATAAGAGAAGCCTAAAGAGGTTTTTGTGTGCCTGGCATTTTTCTGAGACTATTAACAACGGCAAGATAACTCTGGTGGTCAATGTACTTGATAAAGAGATCTGCGATTTGTCTAGTCGGTTTTGACTCATGTTAAAGTGGCAAAGAGGGTTACTGTTTCCGCTGCAAAGCACAGCGTGTAACATTCAGATATCCAGATCACAGATTTTATTGCATTTTACGTAGATAGCTCTGTGGGGTACTACAATTTATCAGTATGACAACCCTAATCATTGTGTCACATTTCAAAAGTGATGCTAAAGGTTGTTTTGGGGTTTACTTTCCAGCACAAATCCTGAATTGTGTTGGTTAGTAGCCCTAAAGTAACACAAGATAGCAGTATGCACTACTTTGCATCAAGGAGGTGTACCATGGGTGGTACAAGTGGCCATACATGCTTTGCCTCCTGGCATTTGACCAGTTTGGTGAGTTTGAAATATCCCCACACAGAAGGCATCAGGGTCTCCTGTCATTTTAATTGGTAAGTCACCTAAAAAGAGAGGCCTTAGGTTCAACTGAGCAATTATTTTTCTTACCTCCCTCCATCTTAATACATGAATCTTTTGATTTCTTTGCATGTACGGCAGGGCAGACATAAAACTGCAAGCAAAAGCCAATCTCCATAAGGTATGCCATCTACCAGTGTGTAACACATTTTCGATTACGCAATACAATGTGCACTCTAATTTACCCTTTCATTATTTAAATCATTTAGGTATGATACCGTCAGTCCATCGGAAACTCAGCACCCGTCCATCTAATTCTCCAAGTAAATCTGATTCCTCTTCCCCCTATTCCCCCTCAACCCGATCAGACTGTAGGTAGCAATTTCTTCTGATTATCTTACCCTTATCTCGTCCCAGATCCAGCACACCAGCCCTTGTTCTGAGGAGAACCTTAAGACGCTAGGGGTCGAAACATGTTAACATAATGCTGTCAAGAAAAACAAGACCATGAAAATGCAAAAAATAGTCTATGGTCACCTTACCACATTTAGAAATTAAGGTCGTCCTTAAGTATTCAGTGGTCCCACCCTTGACTTTAAGACATTAACTGTGGGGATTGAATAAACGGACTCTATACACTTGAAGCCGCACCCCCACTTGTGCTACAAATCATAGGACTGATGCATATAACTCCCTGTATATAGCAGATGTTGTCAAAGAATATATTGAACCGGTTTGTAATACTCACATTCTATTTACCTTGATCACTCATA
The DNA here is from genome assembly GCA_963921515.1 of Calotriton arnoldi. Lineage (NCBI taxonomy): Eukaryota > Metazoa > Chordata > Amphibia > Caudata > Salamandridae > Calotriton > Calotriton arnoldi. The sequence goes on from CAWUFW010002595.1 coordinate 682,324, forward strand.
CTGATGAAGGATACATTTCCTCTCTCCTCATTTCCTTACCATTAATTGTTTGTTGTCATGGCTGATTTTTTTGTTCCGGGATTGTATGTGATATATTTGGACTACATATATTTAGTATCTTTTTTTGGAAGTATGGCAAATAATTACAGTACACTCCTGCATATGTAAAGCAAACATGCAACTGTTTGAAGCACATTTTGAATGTATGTGATTTGTTCACTTAAACAATGGAATTAATCTAATTGTACTAACAGTCTTCTCTAAATATTAGCAGGGGAGGTACACTTACTTTCTATTTTTAGAAGAGGAACAGCAACATATCTTAGTAGATATTGTGCTGTTGTTCTATCTCCTTTTCATGCAATGCAGCACAGCAGCTCTGGTTACTGCACTGTGTGACAACTTATTAAATTTGCTCCTTCGTTTCTCCAGATCAATCCCTCTTGACATATAATGCCTATATGTGACTCTCACATCTTGTAGTTCTTATTGTGTTAAGTAACATTTCCTATACATTGATTTACACGCTTGTATGACTCATTGTCTCTGCATAATATGTTTGTGATGTGAAGCACTCTGACACTTTACATTGCGATGAATAGTGCTATAAAATAAATAAATGTGAGAGGGGGGCTAAGGAGAGATGAGGGAAACCATTGGAGAATGGTTGTGAGGGAATTTGTGAAGGGAGTGGTCAGTTGCAGGAGGGTCATCAAGAAAGATTGTCACACTGGCCACCAACGACGCTGAAATCGGCCCTGTTCACAATGGATTTTATCACTAAACCCTTAGTGAGTGAGAACAGTAATAAGTTCATAAATTGCATTTGTACAGATTGTTATCATTTCTGTATAGCAGGCTAAAGAGAGGAGAATATGTAGCAAGGAAAATGACGGCCATTATTTGATAATAACATTCGAAGTGCTTGTTATGTCACAAAATAGTGGTTTTTGGGTTTGCGAATGAGTCGATTTTGAAAGAAGATATGACATGTTAAAATGAAGACATAATAAATCGGAGTGGTTTCCACTGTGTAACCATTACAAAAGTAAGGTTAATGTGCCTTGGCTGCAGCCATCAATATGGAGGAGCTGCAACAGCATCAGACAAAAGTCATCAGTGAGTTGGGTAATGTCAGAAGAAGGTTGACACTATCCAGAGTCACAACACAATGACCTCATGATCACCTACTCACACTTTGTGCTTGGTACTCTACATCCAACATTTTGGTGAAGCTTATTTGGGAATTCATTTTTAGGTCATAGCATGCCAACCAGCTGGGAAAGACTTATTGGGGACATGTCGACAGCTGACCTGGAAAACAACTCTGCCCATTACTTTCTATTGGCTTTTTGTTTTGCCGCTCTTATTTTCTTCTATTCAATGTTTTACCCCATCCATCCAGTCTTTGTCTCTTCCTTGGAACTATGGGCCTGATTCACAGAACTAACTTACGTCAAAATCCTAAACTTACAACAATTTTGGTATTCACAGAATGAACTTACACATTTGGGTATTCACAGAATGAACTTACAACAATTTTGGTATTCACAGAATGAACTTACACATTTGGGTATTCACAGAATGAACTTACAACAATTTTGGTATTCACAGAATGAACTTACACATTTGGGTATTCACAGAATGAACTTACACATTTGGGTATTCACAGAATGAACATACTCATCCTAACCTTATGTCCGCACTCGGGCCGGAATTTCCGGCCCGGTGGCGGACATAAAGTTAGGATGAGTAAGTTCATTCCGTGAATACCAAAATTGTTGTAAGTTCATTCTGTGAATACCCAAATGTGTAAGTTCATTCTGTGAATACCAAAATTGTTGTAAGTTCATTCTGTGAATACCCAAATGTGTAAGTTCATTCTGTGAATAGCCAAATGTGTAAGTTCATTCTGTGAATACCCAAATGTGTAAGTTCATTCTGTGAATACCAAAATTGTTGTAAGTTTAGGATTTTGACGTAAGTTAGTTCTGTGAATCAGGCCCAGAGTTTGTGTAGCATTTCTCTGATTGGCGCCTTTTAATCCTTCCACAAGTGTCTGCTTTTTGGGAACTTTTTTTCTTTTTGTAAAAGCACTCCATGAGAGTGTTTGTGGTTCCCCTATTCTCTGTGTTTCCACACTTTTGCTACCACTGTTTATTCCATAACTGTCTAAAAATTACATTTTCCATATCTTTGTACATCAAGCAAACCATGCGTATGCTTTCACTTTTTAACAGCTTCATCCTTTGCGACACTTTCCCATGTGCTTTAACACCACCTTGCACTCTCTTGTTTGGTCGCTTGCTTCCCCTCCAAGTTGATATGTCTCAGTGTGCTTCCCTCCCCATGCTCTCAGTGTTTCCCTCCCTTCTAACCCATCTGTATTGCCTCCCCACCCTATGTGATTACATCCTCTGAGTTGCTTCCCACACCTGCATTCTTTCCCCCTACCCACTCGCATTCGGTTTTTTTGTTTACTGATCCAACTCAAATAGGAAAACAAAAAGAAAAAATAAGTCAAGTCTTCTGGTAGGCGCACACGTGCTTGGTGTGTGCGCTTTTAACATTACACAGCTGACGGAATAGGCCTTTTTTTCCTCTTTATTAGCCATGCTGCACAGCATCAGGGATGTGCAGCATGGCTAAAATCATTAGCAAAGACAATAGGCCTCAAAGGTGAGACATACTGCCTTTGCCAATGCTTGTTTATGCTGTCACTTTCTTTTGAGAAGTTCGTGTACAAGGAGTGTTTAGAAAGGGAGGGCTTAGACAGCAGCAGTTGCAATTGCTTAAGATAATATTTGTGCCATTGACACTGAATTGGGAGTGATCTGCATCTCAAAGACAAACATTTCCACATTCCCCAGCTGCCTGGTCAATTGGTGCCTGCTCCAGAGACACAAACCACAAAGTCATGCTATTTTTCTTTTTTATCATATGAGACAAAAACTAAACTAAACCACTGAGTGAAGTTTTTATTCCTTTAATTCATTTTAAAGTTGCCCAATCAATTTAGATACGAATATTTAAAACGCATACTGTATGCTACTGTATACAATGAAGCTCAAGCAATACCAGTATGTTTAGTCAGGTTGATTACATTTTTACATGATATGCTTTGCGACTTGTATTCTATACATAATATATTATTTCCTTGCATTTGCAGTGGAAAATAAACCTGAAAATACCATAATGCAACGAAATAAGAGGACTGGATAAATTAGACACACCAAGGTATGTTCCACAGTGCCACCCTTTTTAACTGCTGCAGCGCTATGACTTGCAAGTGCTGTAGAGATCTCAAGTCACCTCATGCTAGGCAATGGGAGCACGACTTATTATTCTTTTTCTGTACATTCTGGTACCTGTAGTTCTGCTATTTTCATGTTTAACTAAAACTGGAAGTCAAAGGCAAGCAAGAGAAATTAACAGAGCAGGATAAAACACTCACACCTATCAGGAGGTTCAGACTATCCTATTGCTGCATATACTGCATCTGACATGTCTGAATGGAACCATGCCTTGTCTCGTACTGTACCTGCCCCTTGTTTTTGTCTCTGAGAACCTTGTGCTGCTGATATTGTTGCTGTATCTGTTTCTGTCTTTGTGATAAAAGCTTGCTCTCTAGCTACCTTGTGTATACCATCCCATTACCACAGAAACCAGTGGAGTTTCTTACTTGACACTAACTAAACGTCATTGTTATGACTTTAGAAATACCCTCACAAGCAAATTCATCCTTCAAAAAATTCCACAACTGGGCTTGTCCTGACAGAACTCACACATCTTGCGGTAACCCACTTTGTACATCATCCATCAGCAAAATGACAAACTTGAAGGTTGTTACTGGTCAAATAGGGCAACAATCTCCATCACTAACTTGGACATTGTTTAATTTATAACCTCTACCTATGATAAGAGAGTTTGCTTGGGCACTTTATTTTTCTCATTCCCCGCATACTGTATACAGTTCTTCACCACAACTTCCTCCATCCATTCCATCTTGGGCCACCAATACAGTCCTATAGGATGAGCCTTAGTCAGATTCCTCCCAAGACGCCCCTTATGGGCCAAATTAACAATTTTCTCCCAACACCTGATAGAGGCACCCACCGTTTACTCCTGCATACCTCCATCATGTATGCACAACTATTGTGTGTCTGTCCAAAGCTCGTTTTCCAACTCTAACAAAGCAATATAGTTATGCCACCCGTTAAAAACCAAAACTTGCCTCACTGTCCAACGCCATATCCTCCAGCATGGTTTCTACCAACTCCTTTTTCTCCACAGTTTGCTCACAAACCCACCTAATCAGAAAAACGTCACCCACAACACCATGGCATTCAATAGGCAATATGATAAGATAATCACCTGCCGTATTCTTTCAACGTGGCAAGCAGTTTACAGGAACATTAAATTCTCCAACCCGCTTCTATCCAATGGCTATTCCGGGGAATTGCTCTCTCACTTCCCTTGCACAACAACACACTAAGATGAAGACGATGTTCCTTCATAATTGCAAAACATAAACCCCAATGAGAAAACTAGAAAATAGCCCACACATAGGTCTTTGCCTCCTGCTCAATCACTGAGTAAATAACTTCTGCTCCTTTGAGAAAACAAAATACAAATGCCACCACCCTCTCTTCACCATTCTCTGTCTGTGCAATACCACAGCAAGACCATGCAAACTGGCATCCATTTCTCTCTTTTTTCATCAAAGCTCTTTAGAGATGCACATTGCTGACAAACCTTCTGATGAATTTAAAATACTCAGCCATGTCATAGGAACCAATGCAGCTGATGTTGCCGATGGGAACAGGTACTTTAACTATTGAATACACACAACAGAGAGGTAGGAATGTGTGCTGTGGTTCAATAGTTGAATGTGTGTGGCATGTGCTCAGTGCAAAAAGACTGCCCTCACTCACAATTTGTGACATGCTTCATCATCGGGCTTGCTAACTGATACCCCTGCGCAGGCCAACGCCTGGGGTGGAGCAAAGGGGAGGGGAAGATAATACAAACATAACCAAAATGAGGTATAGTGTGCACAGAGTCCAGTGGAACCCCAAAGGTAGGCAGAGGTAAAAGTAGATAGCACGTAACTCTCTATTTGTGGTAGTGTGGGCGAGCAGTAAGGCTTTATCAGAGGGTAGTGAAACTCAGACCAATTTGTTTGTATAAAAATATTATTTAGTTATATTTATTTTCTAGAACAAAGCAAGCCTGTTACAGGTAAGTGTAAATGGTACTTTTCAAGGCAGGTTGAACAATACAAGCAAGCTGAATGAAAATGACTTTGTTACAGGTTTGTAAATACTTTCAATACAGTGGAAATTACTGTTAGATTACTTTTGATTACTTTTCAGATTACTTTGTGGATTACTTTTTCTACTCAGTGTGATATGCCTAGATATCAGACTGGGACATTTCCTAGAGAAAAGGTAAGTAAAGCAGTTTAGATATTTGCAGTTTTTCAAGTTCTCATACAAAACCAACTCCACACTTAAAACAATTTTCACAAGAAAACAGTCAATGCAGTCCTATGGGAGGAAATTAAGTTATCGGTTTCAAGGTAAGTACTTGGGTTTGGGAGTTGGTCTTCTGGTGTTAGAACCAGGGTTCCCCCAGGGTCAAGGGTGCACTTTCAAAGCACCCTCAGCTGCACTAGGGCGGCCGGGTGCACAGAGTGCTGAGACCCAATGTTATCCAATGGGGAATAGGGGGCCTCCGGTTGGTGGCTGCTCACAAGCAGGCCACAGGGTTGAGGGGGCAAAGCTCCTGGTGTTACGCTCAGGGCAAAGGGGGATCTGAGTTAACCCCCAAAGTGCACCCGCAGCAGCACAGGGGCGGCTGGGTGCAGGGTGCTGTTTTGGCGTGGGGTGCCCTGTTGTATTCAAAGGGAGTTGCCGGTTTGGGATTTTGGCCGCAGGCTCGGTCCAGGAAGACTTACGGGAGGAACCAACAGCTGGGCAGGTAAGTTGGAGGGCTCGGGACGTAGGTGCACCTCAGGTTCTCTTCTCCAGGGCGCAGGGTGGCTGGATGCAGGGGTGTCTTTTGAGGTCGGATTTCACCTTACCGGGCCACATACGGTTGGGGGGGTCTCTGTGCAGAGGCTGCAGGTGATGTCAGAGAGTCCTCGAGGGGTCAACCCACGGTAGACTCAGACTCTGGTGCACTGGGGGACCTCGCTGGGAGCGGTGGGCCAACCGGATTCGGGCCGTAGGTGTCGGATGCAGTGGTGGTTCCAGGCATCAGGTTTCTTTGCCCTCAACAGGCTCAGAGTCTGTCTTGGGAGTTTCTTTTGAACAGAGAAGCTGTTCACAGGCGATCCAGTCTTTGTTGAAGGCAATCAGTCATCCCAGGGTTCTGGAGGTCGCTGATTGCAGGACAAGGCGACTTTTGGCGCAGGATCCCTGGAAACTGCAGATGGGCCGGTAGGGCTGGGGCCAAGTCAGTTCTTCTCTGCAGTCTCCTCTGCTGGGAGTCTTCTTTCGTCCTTCTTCTTCTTAGGTTGCTGGAATCTCCTTTCTTGGTTCAGGGCTGCCCCCTAAATACTGTATTTAGGGGCGTTTTAGGGGTCTCGAGGTTAGTAGCCAATGGGCTACTGACCTTAGGGTGACTACACTCTTGGTGTGCTCACTCCACGTGGGGGAGTGGGCACAATCCCTAATCCTGATTGGAGAGTGCCTGCCCTCTGCAAGATGGCGGGCACTGAAGAGTGGGATTCACCTTGCCTCCCCCACCTGAGGGGTGGGGTTGGCAGGGATGGGCACACCTTCTGGGCTGTGCAAATTTTTCCAGCCTGTCTTCCCATCAAAAAGGAGGGGAGACAGGAAGGAGGCCTGCCCCTGATAGCAGGAGAGGCTGAGGGGGTCACGTTACAAAGGTGGCAATGCCTTTGAAGCTCCCCTGCCACATATGGCTCTTCCTGGCCTGGGGGAGGTGTGACCACTCTGCCCTGTAAAGGCTTTGTTTCTGGGCTCAGGGAGCGAAGGCTCCTACCCCAGGGGTCCAGAAACATTTCTCGTGGTGGCAGGCTGGTGTGTACCAGTCAGGAAACCCACCAGAGGCTGGTCGTTTTTCAGGAGGCATCTCTAAGATGCCCTCTGAGTGCATATTTCATTAAATCCCACACTGGCATCAGTTTGGGTTTAATGTGCTGAGAAGTCTGACCCCAAACTTCCCAGTTTTCAGTAAAGCTATTATGGTGCTGTGGAGTTCGTAATGACAAACTCCCAGCACCATATACTCTTAATGGCATTACTGCACTTACAATGTCCAAGAATTGGTCTAGACACTGTAGGGGTACACCTGTACCCTCACCACTGGTATAGTGCACCCAGCTAGAGGGGTGCCTGACCTATGCCAGGGCAGTGGGTTGTAGGCATGGCACACAGATGTGTGCCATGTCGACTCTTCACTTTGTTCTGCACCAAAACATGCAGCCTGCAATGGCAGTGTGTGTGTGTGTGCGTAAAGGTACAGGGCCTCTAAGGGTGGCACAATAAGTGCTGCAGCCCTTAGAGGCCTTCTCTGGTCCCAGTGCCCTTGGTACCCACGGTACCTTTTACAAGGGACTGACATGTGGCCAGAGAGGTGCCAATTGGGAGTACAAGGTACAGTTTTGGGAAAGAACACAGGCCCTGGGAACCTGATTGGCAGGGACCCAGGGCACATCAAGTCAAAGTGCATCAGTAGTCATGCAAAAAGTGGGGTGGTTACTAAAACAGAAACCCAGCTTCCTACAATCACTCCTCGTTTTCTAGCGAGTGAGAACTTTTCACCTCAACAGCAAACAGGTACGAGACACATAATGTCTCCCAACGTTTAACTGTACCAGTGATTTTCCAGCATCAAAAATTAATAATGGTAGCTGCAACATACTGGCTGCATCCATGTTCACAGCATAAAAATAAAAACATGCCAAAACAATTATTTACCATAACCAATAAATTAAAATAAAGTCTTGTTTTCCACATCATAAGAATAACACTCCACTAGCAGTGTCGAAAGCGACTCTTGAAGAATTGCAATGCCATTCTATTTTATTTCCTTCAGTAGCAATGTCAGAGGTAAGCAGAATTGATCCAGTGATTATGGTACCTTGAGAAAGCTCCATAGTTCTGTAATTTAAGCAATGAGGTTCCTCTAGTCTTCATTAAGTTTGCAGAAGTTGAGAATGTTGTTGTAAAATTAGTCTTCTGACAATGTAGAAATGTGCCTTTATATTAACGTGGAAAATGCGTGCTAATTTACAGGTTAGGGAAATGTGCTTTTATTAAACGTTCAAAAACGGAATGATGTTTAATTTTTCTTTTAGAGTAGGATCCCATTTCTATCGTTCCCTCACAACTATGTTAACATCTTCTTTTTCTGTCACTGTCCCTTTAAATAAAATAAATGATTTTGGTAAAACGGTGATTTAATGTTAGAATTGAGCTGCAGAACTTGGCCTTTTGAGAAATGTGCTGTTTGCTGTTAAATGTTTTTCTTCTTTCCTCACACCATAGGACTTCATTCCATTTAGATAGCTTCCTCTGTATATTAATGAAAGAAAATTTTTGCTATAGAGTGCTCTATATGATCTAACCAGGACATGCTGGAGATTAATGTTTAGTTTTATAGAGAAGACCAATGTTACACAATGGAACAACTACACAGCTAACAGAGTAGACTTGCAAAGGTTCTCATGAGAACCTTCTTCGATTTAACTTGTAGAAATATGTTGTAGCAGTTTAAGAATAACAACTTGTCGACGAGAACGTTTACCATGGGAATTGAGAGAGGAGAAGACAAACCATCAGAAAATCTTTTTCTATTGGACAGTTATAAGCCCATCGAGTGAAGTTTGCAACATGTTTTATGCCTTTCTATATAGTTTGTTCCTTGTTAGAGAGTTAACGTGCTGCATTCTATACACATCTCCCCTGCCTTGTCCAAATCTACTGTGAGCTACTGCGAACAGTGATTTTCTGTTTCCTGATGCTTATTGGGAGACTTTCTCTATTTTAATCATAGCTACTGCTGTGATCTTCTTCTCGTATATGTCTTGCGGATGCTTCTGCAGCCGTTGGAGAACTCGGCTGAGTTTTCCCTGAGCTACCCTTTACGGGAAGTTTGGTTTTCTTATAGGTATTTGCCTATTGCTCCAAGATTCTCTTACTCCTTTCCAAAGGAACTCTTAATGGGTTCTGACTAGTTTATGTCCCTTTTATTTAGAATAGGGTCTATTTCCTTCAAGGAACATGCTGTTATTTTCATGTAAGCTGTTTCTAACCAATATTTTTCTTGATGTTTCTGTAAACAGACCTACCTGACTAACTTGAATAAAGACCAAAAATATTGACGAATCTCTAAATAAGAAAAATAAAATTTTTAAAACTACTTCAAACCTCTCCTCATTGACTGAACATTAAATGCTATAAGTTGATGATTTAGTTGAAAATGTGCTTGAGTTTTGCTCCATTCTAACACAGCAGCAAAGATTCCTTGGCTGAAGAGAAATTTGGCGTGGAAACTGGAGATCTCGAGTAAATTTATGAACAGGTCTAATTATAAAACTTTTCCTGAGATTTTCGCGCTTGCAAATCTGGTAGCAGAGGATAGGTTTAACACACTAAATGGAGCTATAAAATATTACCTAGTAATATTGTTTGAAAATTTCCTGATTCTTGAATCCAATGTGCAGAGCTTGAGGAGCTGACAAGGTGATATTCGAAGGCGATAGCAGTATTTGAAGGTGGTTGCAGTATTGAAGGTGTGAGTATTAGGGTAAATGTGTTATGGTTTTGATTGTGTTTCTTCCTCTTGGTTTGAGTGTTTGAATGGAATGAGTGAGTAGGAGAAAAGATTGTCAAAAAGAGGTTGAAGAAGTGTTAGAAGATTTTAAGACTTGTTGAAGTCGAAAGATCCCAGGATAATACCAATAAGAATTGAAGACTTGTTTGCAGCGAGGTAAGGTGTAATGTGTGAGGTACCATCACCTATACTTTTGACATAGGGACAAGAAGTTTGGTTGTGAATGCTTAATATTGATTTGTGTTAGTGGAACCTAATTGCGCAAACAGGGGAAACTGCATTAATTTGGGTGATTTCGCGCTGGTCGAGATTTCACTTGTGGTTGTTGAAAATACTCTTGAACTTGTGGGAATCTTTATTTCTTTTAGTAGAGCAAACAAAGAGTTTTGAGGTTATTTGTTGAGTTTATGTGAACATGAAGAAAATTGTACAGGAGGGTGAACTGCTGCAAGGAGTGAGAATCCACTTCATAGTGGTTCGTGCTGGGATTGGTCTGGGCTTTATTACATTTGTGGACAGATTGCTTACTTTTTACTGCCAGCTGATTGGGAGGGAATTTGTTATTTAGGAATACTAATCCCAATTATGTACCATGTCTAAAGCTTAGATGCATTAACATTAACGCCCCCACATCGATAAAAACACAGCACAAACCCAGGAATAGGACTAACAGGAGACATATTTGGAGCGGTCATTCCACCTGTATGTGTCATTTTAAATGGCAAAAAGCTTAGAAATGTATTCATTTTGTCCATCTATTGGCTGTTCAACATCAACAAATAGAAATGATTTTGTTGGTGCTGCAGCGTAAGCAAACAAAGAAAAAGAAAAAGCATGATAAATTGTAGAAAGTTGGAAGACATGTTCCATGGGTAAGGAGTTGTGATGATGGGGTTGGGACACACGGAATCACAGCAAGTAAGCTGTGTATGAGACAGCCTCAAATATATCACGGCATTGCCTTTGTTCTCCTCCACCATCTCTTCCTCCCCTTGCTCCTCCACAGTCTACTTCCATTCCAGTGGCTGATATTCCTGATCCTCCAAATTGGATAACAGCTAGCCATGTGTGTAGACACATCTGACACCTTGAAATGCAAGATATCCTAAACCTAAAGATGATGCTGGAACTTAGTAATGGCAATAAGAGAGACCATTTGTGCTCTAGTATGGATTACGCCAGTAAGTGTGCGCAAGGTCAACTGATGCAGTATTGCCCACCTGCTGCTGGGAGTGTACTTTGCAACAAATGTTCTTGGTGTTATGGCAGTCTCCCTTGATGCATTGTGAAATACTTGGATATACCTAGGTGTACCTCCATCTGAATCTGAGCTTTCACCTACGCTTACTTGTAAGGGCTTGTGTCACACGGTTGTCAAATGATGTCAAAAGAGTAGCCAGCTACTTCCTTTGTTGTGCACATGTTGCACAGGCACAGACCTGTGACGGCCTTTGGCTGCATACATGGTGTAGTGCTCATATAGTTCTGCATGTCACGAAACCACAACTTGGGGTGCTTCATTGACTAACAACATTCAAAAGTACACATGTTTAGCAACACTACACAGCCATTCTGCTAATCTCTGAAGTAAAGCCTCTGTTAACTTACTTGACACTTTCTTGGTCCACTTCTCCATGCGACTGTCTCCCCAGAGGGTGCCCATGTCACATACATTAGCTTCTCAGGACATGGTGCTTAATTTCAGAGGTGTGCCTTTGGCAGTAGTTGTGGACTCAATCTGGATTCTATGAGATCTGCATGCAATGCTTCTGGTAGTGCTACTTGTTCTTAATGTAATTGACAGACACTGGTGAGTTGAAGGCTTCAATTGCACAGACCTGTATTGGTTGGAGTTTGGTTCAGACAGAGCCTTTGTGTGTCAATGTACCAAACAGCTTGGATACCAGACAAGATATGGCTGAGCAGGACCTCCAGCTCTGCCTTCCTGAGTATTTAATGTCAGCCATGTTCCATGTTAAATATTTTCTACAGAGTGATGAGTAATGTTACTCTCTTCACAGTGTTCTAATAAGTTCATGGAGCAATTTCTGCATCACTGGAGATTTCATCATAGTGGTGGACTACTTCATGCCTAGGTTATGCTCTTGTGGAAAAACGAGTGTTTAAAAAGATAAAATTAGAAATTAAATCTGATTATACCATAACAGGCTTTTAAACATCATGGTTAATCAGTGTAAATAATTTCACTTTACCTGTACAGAAGTGGACACCTGTCTGTCAGTCAGTCCACTTCAGAACTGGCCAAACCACGACTGCAACCATTTCCAACATGGCCACCACATGTGTGTTGCATCGCCTGAAATCAAATGGTCCTGCAAGAGTCCCAGTCGATGTGATATACTGCACATATCTGGTGGCCATGTTTAAATTGACACGTGGTCCAGGCGGCTATTGTAGTTTTGCCTATGTTAACATGAGCACGTGGCAGACTGTCTTCTGTTTTACGCACGTTACTACACGAACATATTTTGCTTTGTGCCACACTGCAACTTTCACACATAATATGCTGTTGTTTTTGCGTTCTGTTCTTTCCTGGGATTTAGTCTGAACACTGCAGACAAGGTCGAACAACAATGTCCCTTGTTATTCTGTTCTGGTCAGGCCCTAGCACCTAGACATAACACACAGATGCAGCTGTTGTTTGGGAACACATACTTTGGTCATATAGGTATACACGGGTGGGTGACACACAGACTTGGAGAGGGATCTTTTCAGATAAAGGAGCGAGACAGCACCTGTGATGTAGATCTTTCATCTATAGACTGAGTTACGGGGTCTGCTACGAACACCCAGAGATCGTCTGATATATAATCATTTTGCTTCTGTAGAAGGGGAGGGAGGTTATGCTACCCTGTCGAATATAATCACAGCACCTTTTATGGTTTACGGACTACTTGCTATGCTGACTGTATTTGTGTAAGGCATTTTCTACTTGTTGTGGCACGTACACTGCATACGAGAGCACAATAGTTAAATTAAACATTTTGAACTTTTCTCGTTTCTCTGTCAGATCTTATTGTGGACTAGTACGAGAGTGGGAGCGAAAGGATGTGTCCTGCAACCGCGATTCCTGAGAGGGTCAGGAGTGTTGTGTTCTGGGGTGTCTAATCACTTGTTCCTCTGTGAGTGAGTAGGAGTGCAAGTGAGACACTATAGCTAGTCGGTCCCTGGGCTCATGAGTACTCAGGTTGTAATATGACTCAGTCCCTGCCTACTAGGGTTCCATGATCCCAAGCATAGTTCTGTGACTCCGCAGAATCCCTGTAACAAAATGATCACCGAAGCTGTGTTTATTCTTTTGGGACGTGCATAGAGGGCAGCAAGTTTCTCGGCTGCCAGCAGAAGCAGTGGTGTAACAAAAGCTCCCACAGCCCCTGCGGTGCGGGGGGCAAGCTCCAGGGGGCCCCCTCCGGCATGAGCAGCAGATAATTGCCTGAGATCTCCTGACTGGATCTGGAGTGTGGGGGGCCCCCTCCTCCATGAACTTTTCAGGGGGGGGGGGCTCGAGTTTCTTTACGCCACTGAGCAGAAGAGAGAAAAGCAACAAAAGCAGAGTTATAGGACCCGCTGAGTGCTCTTGAGGAGCACAGCAGCAAGAGTTACTTTACATGACGTGCCAGACACACATGGATGAAAGCAAAAAGTACAGATGATGGACCGAGTGCTGAACAATGCAAACATTTACCCCCAGTCACAAATCTGGGTTTAATCTATCGTTTTTTTGCTCACCATGCCACTCCAGTTTGGACCCAGCCATATGCAAATCTTGACCCTGCTCCTCATGGGAAGAGTCCTGCCCGAACTGCCAGACCAGTTCCTCCCTGGATCGGAAACCAGCATCCTGGTACCGGTTTTGGGGTATTACCCCTCATCAGCCAGGCTAGCTTGAATCCAGTGGCACAGTGAGCACGGGACCCGTCTGGGCATACCTTTCCCACTTAGGGCAACAAAAGCAAAAAGAACAGATGATGGACGGAATGCTGAACAATGCAAACATTCACCCCCAGTCACAGATCTGGGTTTAATCCATCGTTTTTTGGTCAGCACTTCAGTTTGGACCCAGCCATATGCAAATCAGTCTTGACCCTGCTCCTCATGGGAACAGTCCAGCCCAATACACATGGATAGCAGCATTCCATGAGGGCAGGCGCAGAACAGCAAAAGCTGCAGTAGGGGACTCATTTGGTGCACATGGTGACAGCAGCCGAATAGGAGGGCGCAAAGCATCAAGAGCTGCATTATGCGACCCGCCAGGTGTTCATGGGAAGTGTACTGAGCCGCCTAGCGATACGATATGCCGGGATGTCAGAACGCACCACCTGTGTTGGGGGCGACCAAGTTGTTAAATAAAAGAGGGCTGACCACTCGGGGTCAGTCCCTGAGTAGCAATTATGGTGTGCGTGTGAACTCCCTTTGGGCACACTGAGCACGGAGTTTGGCCCACGCTGTTTCCTCCGCTCGGCCTGGATCTCGCATCAGCACATTGGCGACGAGGGCAGACTGAACCTCACAGCCCAAGTTGCCTGGGTCTGCACGTGGGGCTTGCATCTACTCCTGCAGCACAGCTGTCCCCGCGACATCGACCAGTAGGTCTCTGAGCCAACTGCTAGGCACATGGTGGGTGGTGAAAGGAGAGTCCACTTCTTCTGTGCCACACTGAGAGGGTGTGAGAGCGCAACCTGGTGAGCCACCGATGCACCATACCCCCACCCCCGCATGGCCCCCTCTAGCTGGGGAAGGGTGTGACAACGCTACAAGGTACAGTGCCACCTGGAGGAGGAAGACCCTCCTTGCACTGCCACTCCCTGCGTGTCCTGGAGGACGGGAGGGCGTAGTTGGGCCTAACCATCTGTGACACAGCAACTTGCTCCCAGGGCACCCTGAAGGTATGAACATAAAAACAGACATAAAATAACAGTGCCTTCTACTGTACCTTGTAGGGAAGAAATATATATGTTTCAGCACCTCCCAGATATGAGGGACATAGATGACTATGATGCAGCAATCATCGCTCTCAATGTGCATTTTGATCCACAATTGAATCCCTTTTTCAAAGGCTTTAAATTACACCAGGCATGGCAGCGAGAAGGGGAATCCATGGACAATTTCTACGCCCACCTCAAGGCTATGGCGAGCACCTGCACAGACGACTACCAGCAGACAGAGGTGAGAGCACAACTCATACAGAGGGGCAGATCAGCCAACCTACGGAGGCTGAACCTCAATCAACCGTGAATAAAGCTGTATGACATGCTCATTCTCGCTCACCCATATAAGTTGTGCAGCGCAAGGCTGGAAAAAGTGGAAGTGGTGCTGGACCGAGGGACAGGATTGCCCTCCAGCACCAAACCCCCACCTCACAGGGGGAAAACCCAGAGTGACTCAGAACCATTGTGTAGGAACTGTGGGATGGAACAACATCTTGCAGACAAATGCTCAGTGGCAGGATGCACATGCATGGCATGCCACAAGCCCAATCACTTCGTGAGGGTCTGCAGAAGCAGCGACCGGGGTCAACAAGCCCGCGGCAGGAGGCCACCGACTAAAGCCATTCACCACCTGTCCATAGGTGATCACTTACAGCTCAGCTGTAGCAGCGGAGAGTGGTGGGGAGAAGGGGACTTTGAAGAAGAGGATCCAGAAGAAGAGGAGGCATTCCATATTTCATATGCAGCGCCAGGGACCCGAGGGCAACGCCCACAGCCGGTTTGCCACATCACCATCACTGGCACAATGATACAAGGCCTTAAAGATGTGGGAGCCTCGGTCAATGTCATGAAACATCAACAATACCAGAAACTGAACCCACAGTTGCCTCTACAACCTTTCCACACCAAAATATATGCCTCTGGTGGCACAGAACCACTCCCGCTGATGGGAGCAATGGATGCCACCGTTAATCAAAGACAGAGAAGCAACAACCATGTTCCATGTGACGAAAGGTGGAGAAAAGACGCTGAATGGCTGCAGCATGGCCGAAGGCTTGGGGCTGGTCTTCTTTGCCAGGGAAATCCATGACCTGCAAGTGGATCATCTCCTCAACCAATTCCCGAAGCTCTTCCAAGGGCTAGGAGCACCGGTCAGACTTCACTTTGATAAGACAGTACAAACAATGGCGCTCCGACAACGATGAGTACCAGTCAACCTGCGAGCCTAAGTGGAAGCGCAGCAATACACACTAGAGCGCATGTTCTTCAGGGAAGGCCTGCAAGTAGACCCCCACAAGTCAACAGCGATCAAGGAGGACCCAGCAACCATGAACGCGACTGAGCTACCCAGCTTTCTAGGAATGGCAACTTACTGCAGGAACACTGTGGAAATGGGGCTCAAGAGGCACTCAACATGATCAAGAAAACTCTCCTGGCAGACGCCACAATGGCATACTTTCACCATGACAAGGCAACCGAAATAGTGCTATACGCAAGCCCAGTGGGCCTGGAAGCTGTCCTGACACAGGAGCAGGAGCCGGGTGTGTGGGCATCCTTGGCGTTCACAAGCAGAGTGCTCATGGCAACTGAAGCGCAGTACACGCAGATAGAAAGGGAGGCCCTAGCCATCAAATGGGCTTGTCACCACTTTCACCTGTACATCTATGGATGGGACTTCAAGGTGATAACAGATCACAAACATCTAATGAGCCTGTTTGGAAGGACGGCCACTCACCCAACTCCATGCATAGAGTGGTGGGCGGTGCAGCTGCTACCTTACCTGTTCTGCATAGTGTATCGGTTTGGAGATCGCAACCCGACAGACTTCCTGTCTAGGCACCCACCTGAACGAGCCAACAGAGTGGCCACGAACAGTGAGGGGGCAGTGGAATTTGCCCGCATGGTGGTAACAGCAGCATACCCGAAAGCACTTACAGTTGAGGCCATCCAGCAAGCCACCAACCCCGATGATGTCCTCAGAAGAGGAGCGGAGGCTATTGGCAACAATGTATGGAAGCTGTTCCTTTAAGACGCCAACCAATGGGGCGCAGCAGAGAAAAATGGCTGTCGCAACTATGGAGAATAAGGGACGAACTGTGCTCTGTTGCAGAAGGCATCATAATGCAAAGCTTCTGCATCTTTGTTGCCAAGTCATCGTAGGAATGAATAATTGACTTGGCCCACGAGGGACACCAAGGGGCTGAAAAGACTAAGGCCTGACTGAGGGGAAAGGTGTAATTCTCTGGCATAGACACCAGAGTGGAAGAGGCTCTGCGGCACTGCTCGACCTGGCAGTTCATGGGGAGCCCGTTGCGCTGGTGCCCGTTGCTACAGAAGACACACCAACAACTGCCTGGGCAAATGTCAGTCTGGACTTCAGGAGATTCCCCAATAGCAGGTTAACCGTGGTCATGTTGATGGCTGGTCCAAGTAGCCCGTCATAGAGCTGGTGACCACAATGGCGTTCGCCAATGTAAATCCGTTGCTGGAGAAAACATTTGAAGCATATGGTCTACCAGAGACCATCGGGACAGACAACGGGCCCCCCTTTCAGGGTACGAAGTTTTGAGAGTACTTGGAGGCACTTGTAATCAAGCACCAGAAAATAACGCCTCAGTGGCCTCAAACCAACGTCACTGTGGAGAGGTTTATGAGGACCTTAAATAAAGCCCTCCACATTGCAGTGGACCAAAACACAGACCTTGAATGGAGCTTGCACTGATTTCTGAGGGTATACCGCAACACACTTCATTGCAGGATGCAATGCAACACAATGCACCTGATGTTTTAAAGGCATGTAAAGGACACCAGCCTGACTGGCCTAGGCTGGTCCCCACCCACATTGGATGTGGAAGGCACGCAAGGGAGGTGCTAGAAAAGGAACAAAGGAGCCTGTCGGGCAAGGAAGGCCGTGGAAAGACATCTAGATGTGGGAGATCAAGTCCTGGTGAGGGACTGCCACTGAGGAGGGATGTTCCTCACCCCATTCAAGAGGGGAGCATGGACAGTGATGAAAATAAACGGAACTATGATGCCGCTCAGCAAGGGCAGGAGGTCACCACACGAATCATCTAATGTTGGATGGGATACACTGAGACACCTGGATAATATGATATGCCCTGATGTCAGCATGCACCCCCTTGGCCGGGCACGGCCGAGGTGTTAGATAAATGGGGTCTGACTGCTCGAGGGCAATCCCGGAGTAGTAATTCTCGTGCGCGCGTGGACTCCCTTCGTGCACGCTGAGTGCGTGGTTTCGCCCAACCTGTTTCCCCCGGGTGACATAGCAGATAAAAACAGCCTCTCTACTTGTATAAAAAGGCGGAATGTCTCACCTCAGTATAAAGTAATGAAGCGTCAAACTGGAGCCACGTGATTCAACAGATCAAATAGTAAAAAATCTAAATCAAATTCTCTTTCATGAAATATAATACATCGATATACCCCCTTCTAAATAGAACGTGGGGCACTTGTTTGACCTTATATGCATGAAGCACAGATATTCTTACGATATCTTCGTTATCCATACATCTGATTCTCGCATGTTTTATGGTGTCAGTTTATTCACAGTATATTTACCTGACTATTTGCACACTGGTTCTCATATGGTGAAACATGCCTGAGCAAAATCCTTGGACAGGTTTTCAAATTATGGTTTTGGTTCCTGGACTAAGTTCAAATTTCTTCTTGAAATGTGTCCACAATTCTCTTTCAAATTCTGTGTTTACTTGCGGTGCTACACATCTGGGGTTCTTTGTTCTTGTACCCCACTCTTACTCAACATATACAAATTACTGTTACATATTTTTTTTAGCCTTTTGTGATTCATTTGTTTATTTATAGGACCTCGCTCTGAACATTGTCTTAGTTCGTTTTCCTCCCTCTTGGTTGGTTTTTATGCCACACTTTGCCCTGAAAAAGGTGTGACCAATATCTGGGTCTTCACCGAAACAAGCGTCGGCGCATTTGGAAGACAGAAGAACAAGGACCAGAACATTTTGAATTCATTTATGGTTGGATTGCTATGATCTATTATGAAGTATAGAATATATGATAAATACACATGATTTAGGAATAGATTGAACAAAAGACTGTTACTTTGGTCCTTGTTACTCTTTATGATTATTCCTGTCTTATTTTTATAGATGTTTTCTGTATGAATGGTATTTGTGATATGACAGTGAGGTGTGTAATGTGTGAGTGAGCAGGAATGTTTGATTGGGGGGCAATGCATATTTCTACACAGAGCGAGTATTTCTATATTTCCTGTATTTGTTTTATGTGAGTTACTAATTTATATGTGTACTTGAAAAACTATAATGTACATTTGGAATTAAAGCAATGTATTATATTTCATGAATGAGAATTTGATTTAGATTTTTTCCTATTTGATCTATTGAATCACTTGGCTCTAATGTGATGCTTCAGCACTTTATATTGAGGTGAGACATTCCACCCTTTTATACAAGTAGGCTGGTTGTTTTTGTGAGCTCTTTTGGTTTCTTCACCCCTGTTTTTCCTGCCCACATATTCACTATATCAGGACCCTCTTCTTTTTGATGAGTGTTTCCACCGCCTGGCCAGGATGTTGCCCCAGCACAGGGAGTATATGCCAAGCAGGAGGGAGGGAAAGCAGAGAGAGCTGTATTACAGGGCCCTGCTGGGCACACATGCAGCAGCTTGGTGGGGCAACATGAGGAGAGGGGTGGGTAGGAAACGGTGCAGCATTCAGTGGTCTGACATTGTGTGTAATTAAAGGCACTACAACTCAGATGTTCACATCCGCGAAATGCCATGGTTTGCTACCAACACTTGATGTACAGATCTGGGAGCCGTATCTTAAATCCATCTAAACCTCAGTAGGGGGGAGAGGCGATGTGTGTGGTTTTTTTTTGGTTTTTTATGTGGGGACATGAGGCCCTTGCCAGACAGCTAAAGCAGGCTGTAGGCAAGATCTGAAAAGGAAATAGTGCCTGCTGCTCTCTACAGATTAGCATGCAAGTATTTTGCTCAATTAAAGAAAGAGAATGGCTCCTATCTATTCCCAGAAGCACGCTACCCAGACATGTCCGTTGCGTAACCATCGTTATAAGTCACATGAAGCGCGGAAATTGAGTAGAATATGCAAACAAGGAAAGCCTCCAGTCTCCATGACTACCTCGGAGCCTCCCGAAACCGGAAGTCAGGCAGAGTCAGGCGACGCTCGCAGGCATAGGAAACACGTCATTCGCACTGGTATCATATGAATATGTTCCCGGTGAAAACGCCACTTTCAAAACGCCATTTTGCCATAAGAAGCTGCCATGGAGGATAATAAAAAATTAGCTAGCATTCGTGCCAAGAATTTTCAATTCTATTAAGGACACACAGGCGAGGATTATGCTTCTCTTTCGTTTATTTGCTACTCACAGCAGCCAATGAATAACATTTTGTATGCAAATAAAACTACATTTCCCATGATGCTTAGTTATACATCACATCCTGCATGACCCTATAAGAGCCACCATATCCTGTTGCTGAGCCTCTTTCTCTGCTCGAACATTTTAGTCCAATAACATTAACTCAAGTCCAAACAACATCCTCCAACGTGGAAGAACCAGAACCAAACTGGAAAGTATACGTCTTCTTAACCAGAAGTACTTCTATTCCATCTTCTTTTCAGAACCTGAAAGGAACGAAACACAGGAAAAACCCGTAACTTCTGCTTAACAGAGTATAAAGTACATACGGGTGGGCAAACATTACAAACATTGTAATATAACCGGGTGGGATAATCCTCGCCTCCGTGTC
The DNA here is from genome assembly GCA_963921515.1 of Calotriton arnoldi. Classification (NCBI taxonomy): domain Eukaryota; kingdom Metazoa; phylum Chordata; class Amphibia; order Caudata; family Salamandridae; genus Calotriton; species Calotriton arnoldi. The sequence goes on from CAWUFW010002595.1 coordinate 702,870, forward strand.
CTTAATAGAATTGAAAATTCTTCGCGCGAATGCTAGCTAATTTTTTATTCTATTACAGGACCGGAGGCTTCTGATTATGCTAGTTTAACGCTTATCAAACACAACTGAAGCTATCACCCACCGGTTTATAATAAAACTGTTTAAATGTAGACTCAGAAGACCAATCAGCAGATCTCATAATATCTTGAATGGTAGAGCCCAACATAAAAGTTTTTGATGCCATGGCACCACGAACAGAGTGTGCCCCAAACAGTTGGGTATCAATACCAGCCTCTTGCATAACTGACTTTAACCATCTGGCTATGGTAGTCGCAGACACAGGTTTATAGGGCTTCTGCAACGCAATCAACAATTGTGCCAAACCATCCGGTCGTATAGATTGAGTACATTCCTCATAGGCCTGAGACACTGAACCACACATAGCTTTGCATTACCAGGAAAGGCATGATATTCAACACTTCTTGACAAAGTTTTAGTCCTGGCAGTAATGTTAAAGGAAACTCCCTCCGGAGTAAATACTCTACCTGTAAGATCCAGAGCTTTCACGTCGGAGGAACGTCGACAGGCAGAGAGGCATAACAACATAGCTAACTTGCACGTTAGTTGTTTCCTTGTTAACAAATTATTGGCTGGCCATTTATCAAATAAGGAAAGAACTAGAGAAACATCCCACAGAGAGGAGTATTTAGGTTTGGGAGGATTCGCTACCCTAATACCCTTTAATAACTTACAGACTACCTGGTGCATACCCACCGCTTTGCCATCCATCTGGGAATGACCAGCAGAAATGGCTGAACTGAAATTGTTAACCGAACGGTACGCCAAACCTTTTGACGCTTTTTCTGATAAGAAATTCACAACATGGGATAGGTCAGCCCCCACGGGATCCACGTGCCGTTCCACGCACCAACGAACCCAGCCTTTCCAGGCTGAAGAATATCGTTTCCTGGTGGAGGGAGCCCAGACTTGGTTGATGAAAGCCGCAGCTTTGTACGAAAATCCCGGCATTTCCCATCTTTGCCTGAAAGCCTCCAGGCCATCAGGGACAACTGCCCCGATAACACCATCGGGTGCATTTCTCCATGAGGGCCCTGGAGCATCGTCGAGGACCACGGAATCATCCTGGGGGAGTCGCAGCTCATCTCCAATAGTATTGGGAACCAGGGCTGCGACTTCCACAGTGGGTTTATTAGAATCACCTCCGCCCGTTGACGGGTTACTTGTGTAGTCACCCTGGGAATGAAGATGAAGGGGGGAAAGGCATAATTCAGACCTTTGGACCAGTCCTGATAAAACGCATCCGTCGCTTTTGCTAACGGATCCGGCCTCCAGCTAAAAAACGTCTGCAGTTGACGATTCAGTCTGGACGCAAAGAGGTCTATCTCGCATGTGCCCCATACAGCTTGCAGTCAACTGAATATCTGGGGCTGGAGTTGCCAGTCGCTGTAATCTTTGAGATACCGTGAGTTCCAATCTGCTACTATGTTGGATTGTCCCGGAAGGTGTTCTGCTATGACCGAAATCTGACGACTCAGGCAGTAATGCCAGAAGTCCTTTGCTATCTCCGCTAGTAGTGACGACCTTGTGCCTCCCAACTTGTTGATATACCTCACTGCTGAGATATTGTCCATCCGCAGAAGGATGCAACAGGAGACCTGTTTGGGAGAGAGTGTCCGGATCGCGAACGACCCCGCTAACAGTTCTAGGCAGTTGATATGCAGCTTGAGCTCGCGCAGGGACCACCGACCTCCGGTCGAGATATCTCCGCAGCGCGCACCCCAGCCCCACCGGCTGGCGTCCGACTCTATGACAACCTCTGGTTGAGAGCCGAAGATGGCTCTGCCGTTCCACGCTTCCACGTGGCCCAGCCACCACTGTATCTCCTCTCGCACTTCGTGGGAAAGTGGAACCCGGTCTGTGTAGGACAGACCCTTCTAAAGGTGTTGGATCTTCAATCTCTGAAGGGCCCGGTAATGAAGAGGGCCCGGAAATATCGCCTGTATGGAGGATGCCAGAAGACCCATGATTCTGGCAATCACCCGCAATGAGACCGTCTGCTTGGACAACAGTGTGGAAAGCTCCTTCTTGATATCTCTCAATTTGGAGCGGGGTTGGCTCAACTGGGCCGTTTGTGAATTTATGACGAACCCCAGAAAGTCCACAGTCTGAGAAGGACATAGAGCTGATTTGGGTTGGTTGATCACAAAACCCAAGTTTTGAAGAATAGACATGGTCATGCGCAAATGCTGAGCAGCTAAAGTCGGAGTCTGTGCCATGATGAGTATATCGTCCAGAAACCCTATCATGCGGATGCCCTGTTCTCGTAAGTGCGCTATCACCGGTTTCATCACCTTGGTGAAGCACCACGGCGCTGAGGAAAGTCCGAAAGGAAGGACCAAATATTCGAACCACCGGTTCTGCCACTGAAACTGCAGAAAACGGCGGTGAGGAGGAAATATAGGAATCGACAGGTAGGCGTCTTTCAGATCCAACCGGACCATCCAGTCCCCTTCCTTCAGCAAATCTGCCAAGAGATGGATGCCTTCCATCTTGAAATGGTTGTAGGTCACGAAGTGGTTGAACTCCTTTAGATTCAGTACTAACCTGTGACCTCCGCCTTTCTTCTGAACCAAGAATATTGCTGCAAAAACCGCGAGGACCATCGTCGCAATATGCAATCGCGTGTTTCTGCAGCAATTCGTCGAGTTCTGCATCTATAAAATCGCACTCTAGTTGGGAAAAAGAGAGTTGTCTGGGTTGAATGTCCTGGAAAGGAGTCTGATAGAAGTCTAGGTGAAAACCCTGAATTGTCTGTAGAACCCACGCATCTTGTGATATCAGAGCCCAATTGTGATAGAAAAACTGAGTACGACCCCCCAAGGGTAACAGAAAGCTGCTGGTAGCTCTTACCTGCAGACTCTGGAGCTTGGAAGCCCGCTCGATGTCCACCTCTGTTAAAGCGTCTTCTGTTGAAGCGCTGTCTGGTGGGATAGAATGTTCCACCACGAGTGGAATCCCACTCGCCTCGACCACGGATGTAGTCTCCTCGCTGAGGACCTTGGTGGTACTGGCGGCCTGGCGAGTGTCCTCTGTCTCGCCCGGCCTGGTTAAAAAGGCCTGCCTGGAAAACACGCTTTATGCCAGATTGGGCCTTGTCAAGGGACGTGAATGTACCTACATATTTGGAAACGTCTTTCACGAAGCGTTCACCGAAGAGATTACCCTCTGCCAGAGGACCAGGTTCTGCCGCTGCAAGCTCCGTCAAGTTAGAATCCATCCTCATGAGGAGCGATTTACGTCTCTCAGTGGAGATAGCACAGTTGGCGTTCCCCAACAAACAGATCGCCCTTTGTGTCCACCCAGCCAAGACGTCGGGATCTACGGGAGCACCAGACTCCTTCGCCTCCAGGGCCATTTCCAAGATTTTGGCTAGTGGCCCCGCCACATCCAGGAGCTTGTCCTGGCACCCTCGCCAGGCGCGATCAATTCCCTTCTTACGGTCTTTAGCTAATTTCTTTAGAAATGTAAGGAGGCTGACGTCTATGTCTGGCGTGTCTGCCACCTTATCAGGGATATTGGGCCTAAGGCACTCGGAACGCAACCTGTTACGCACATCTTTATCGAAGCTTTTGCGCAGGTTGTGGTGGAGGTACGCTGCCACTTCTGGGGCTGGTGCCCAATACGACGGCCTAGGGTGTACAATGTCGGCCGGATTAAAAGTAAAGGGTGTGTTTAAGGTTTGGGGTGGATCTTGCTCCACATTCTTTGTCTTCCGTGACCATTTCTTGGGAGGAGCCTCCTTCTCGGGGGTCTCTGTCCCCGTAGTGTCCGTATCCGTATCAGTGTCCCTACGTTCCTGGCGCTTAACCTTATCTCCCATGCTGGGTGGAGTAGAAGATTTAGGTTGTGTTGCTAATGCACCAGCTTGGGGCCATGACTTTGCCTTAGGCTCGCCCGATGCCTCGTCCTTTTGAGGGTCGACTGGTGCCGTAAAACCATGCCGCTTAGCAAACCTCTCCAACTGTTTAGTAAAGGGTTTCAACGCTGCGGCCAGTGCCTGCTGCACAGTACCAGGGACTGCTTTCTCTATGGCCCGGTTGACAGACTCTTGGACAGAGGCGTCCAGAGCTTCAACAATATTGTCCTCCAAAGAAGTTGTTTGCACTTCCTCTTGGTACATATCATCCTCTTCATATCTGACCCAGTCATCCATTGCTGTGATGTATTTCTATAGCTTTAATAGAAGAATGAGGACTAATACAGAGTAGTAAAGGGGGGAGCCAACCCACTGCACACAGAAAAGAATAAGGTACCTATCTCCTCAGCAAAGCTGTATATTCAACTGTTACAACCCACAGGGCGTAGGGAGAGCCAATCAACAGATGTGTGGAGCGTGTGCTCACTCCAGGGGGCCAGACGATTATTGCAGCCAAGTCAGGCGTAGCAGGACTTCTCCGTATAAATTCTCCAGGCTAAATAAGTCTCGGAGCAAAGTAGGGGCGCGTGCGACGTGCGTAGCCCAAAACCTACCAAAAAGTAGCCCAATTGGGCTACACATGTCGGAGCGATGAAAGCTCTCGAAAATAGCCGCTCAGCAAATGAGGGAAGCCTGTAGCGGGAAGCGCGAGAAGCGCGCACCATTAACAATTGATTAACGCTGCCGGAGACAGCGCGGTAACAATGCTCCCAGCGGGAGTTTGATAAAACACTGCCCGAGCGGGCCACAAGCAATTTAGCATGTCTCTGCTCCCAGCGGGAGCCTGCCAGTCACACCGCCCGATCGGGCTGAAATCAATAAAGCGCGAGAAAGCGCGACCTGCAAAACGCATAAATTACATCAATCAATAAGCACATTAACTTAGTAATGTATAAAGAAGTCGACTTAACTCAGCGTGAGCAGCAAAGAAAGAGGCTCAGCAACAGGATATGGTGGCTCTTATAGGGTCATGCAGGATGTGATGTATAACTAAGCATCATGGGAAATGTAGTTTTATTTACAAACAAAACGTTTTTCATTGGCTGCTGTGAGTAGCAAATAAACTAAAGAGAAGCATAATCAGAAGCCTCCAGTCCTGTAATAGAATCGGAACTGCTGAGTGCATCCTGAAGCGTCCGGAAGAAACGACTGAACCTTCAGAAGGTAAAGCGGCACTGCGCGCCGGTTTTTTTCAAGTCCTGCACGATCACTCATGGAGCCTTCCATTCAAGCATGGGCTTTCACTTGGGAACTCTAGCACGCTAGTTGTCATGCCTGAAATCCGGCTCAATAACAAATACTCTCCCGCATGAATATGAATCACCTTAACCACAGCAACAATGCATGTGGCACCTAAAAAAGATTGAATAGACCCTCTTCCTCCCGCGAGCAGCACTGGCCTTTTAAACATACAACCCTACCACCATTGTACTCCAAACTCAATAGGGTATAAAGATTACTGATAAACCACTTTGGAGCCACGAAGGCTAATTAGTTCTAATTTTTTATCCTCCCAAATGTAACCCTTAGATAACAAGACAATAAAGGATACAAAAAGAAAAAGAAAGAAACACGTGAAGAATTTTAATCCACGTCACTGACAGATCTCCGCCACAATTGGCCACCTGCCACACGCCCAGGAACAATAGTACTTAGTATAGCACACATACATAAGCTTAATAACACTCCCAATGTCCTGTATTATGTAATTACAGTGTCCTACATAAGCTCCCCCGCCCTGAAGAAGACCTTCCATCAAAATATCTTATGGTCCAACCACGAAGGTCGAAATGTGTCGGCATCACTTTCCTGAGGCCAAGAGCAATTATCTTCAAATATTGCGTTAAAGGACCGACAGTCTAAGCTCTATTAAATTGGCATAGACAAGTATTACTATATTTATACTCTGACCTCTCCAGGACCACACATTAAAGCAGTATCATGGAGACATATTAGACAGGTCCCGATACAAAAAAGTACAGTAGGACATACAAGATCTATTAAAGTCCTTTAATGTCCAGGTTTAAGTGTTTGTGATATGTATGTACTGTTCAATATGTCCATTGTTGAACGCATTAATTAGTTTCTCTGTGTGCTGTTCTTTGGACTTAGTAGACAAGTTTGTTGATTTGTTCATGTTTAGGCTTGTCTTTAATAATGCATTAACTGTTTTGTTTGTTATGTAAATTTGTCAATGTGCTTTTTTATTGTTCCTTTTAAAGAGTAAATGTTTGATACAGCCAATGTATATGGCAGAGGAGTAAAAAATTGGTAGAATCCATTTGAGGTGTTTGTTCTAATTTAAAAATGGGAAAAATATAAAAAAAGATGGCATAAGAATCATACAAGCAAATAAAGTACACTAACCGGTTATTTTCGGAGATAATATAGGTCATCTCCGTTGTTGAAATTTTTTTCTGATCTATGGTCTGAGAGGTACTCCTTTATTTCAATGCTGCAAAAAACAAGCATTTGCAATGCAATAGGTCTCGCATTTACGCGAGACCTATTGTATTGCAAATGGTAAGCATCACGGACAACGGGAGGGAGGGCGGGGGGAGAAGTGACAGACACCGGGAAGGAGGGCGGGCGGGGGAGAGAAGGCACGGACAATGGGAGGGCGAGCGGGGGGGCAAGAAGGTACGGACAACGGGAGGGCGAGCGGAGGGGGAGAAGGCACAGACAATGGGAGGGAGGGCGGGGGAAAGAAGGCACGACAACGGGAGGGAGTGTAAAGAAGGCACCAAAGCAGGTCGTGCCTGCAGTAGGAAAACCTCATTAAAGAAAATAGTGCTCACAGTCTAAATAACACGTACTGTGTAACAACCAAAGTAAAGGGGCCAGTCGCCATGGGAGGTGGCAAATGAAGAGGAGGGACTGACAAGCCTATTGACGAATCAGAAGCCAGCATTTAGGACGGACAATGGCACAAGCCAATGGCAAATATGGGCGGAGAGTGGGCGGGGCTTCTATTCCCTACTCTACAATACGTCTCGCAGAGCAGCGCATGCGCGCTGGCTCTAGGCTCGACCTAAAGACTATGGGCAGAGTAAATGTTAGATTATTTGTACCGTTTATGACCATCAGTTGAACAGTGTATGACCATCAGTTGAACAGTGGCGTAACGCAAAATGATGAGGCCACCCAGAAGAATGTGAAGAGAGACCCCTGAGTATCACATATCCCACGGATATTTATTTGCATTTGGCTGAATGCAGGCCCCAGAACAGTTTGGGGCCCCTGAGAGGTTGGGGGGCAATCTGCGCTGCGAGGGTCTGTGTTACGCCCATGCAGCTGAAACTTAAACTGCTTTTTGTGGAATAAAGAGCTCTATTAAAGAGGGGCTTGGAATGAATGTAACTTCGGAGGCGTGGGGCTTCTAACAAGGCACCAAATGTTGTTTTATGGTTTACTTGATCGGATACTGCATGTGCTGAAGGTGTTATTAAAGATGTGTGAGCTAAATTCCTGAAGTTAGTTTTCAGTACCAACAGGTGTGAAGAGTCAATCCCCTGGGTTGACGGGTCGCTTTATTCTCCTTTTATATTTCTCTATTGCTATTTCAGATAAGAGGACATTTAAAACACTCCTGAAGGTCACTGCCCATTTCCCTCCAACAGTAGGAAGCTTGGGTAACCTATCTTCGGTAGTCATTCCCTTCTATGCAAAGACAAAGGGAGCTCTCCTGTCAGTGCACGCCCAGAAACAGGAACGTCCTGCTGCAACTAAATATATTTGCAATTGTTTAGGATTAGTACACTGAAACAACACAGTTCAAGGACATAAAAAAAAGCATCACTGGATATGACGCGTGGAAATGGAATTCTGTACCTCGCTTATCCCGTCACCTGACTGTTGTGACCTAGTTAGTGACTGCGACAAAGTGCTTGAAAGTGACTCACTGCCTTTCATTTCCTGCCATCTACAACACAGGCAGTAAATCGAAAGCTAAAAGAGGCGTCTGAAACTGGCGGCGATGACGTCGCCACACCACGAGTGCTGGAAGGGAAGTTTACTAATGCAATGAATGGTTTTCACTAGTTGTATCAGAATGCAGCAAATGGAGAGGGCTGATGAAAAACACCAGCTTACAAAAATGCTTAATTTCCGATGTTGCAATCGGATAGTACACATTTCTTTGTACTGCCGTTTGAGAGATTACGGCGGGGTTTTGTTTCTGATGCAACGTGAGGCGCCTTCGGCTGGAAAAGTGAATTAGGGGCGCATAGAGGCTTTCGCTGGCTTATGTTGCCTTTCAGCTTGCTAGCTTTTCATTCATAAAGTCTTAAGAGCTGCAAAGTTTCGGCCACAGCCATGTGGTGCGCATTTCAGCCGGTTGTGGTGCGCATTTCAGCCGCTAGCAGTTATCATGCTGGAGACTGTAATGGAAAAGTGAAAATACCAGCCAGAACCAGAGTTCTAGGTGCTGCAGGTTAAAAAACATGCCGGGCTTCCGGTGTTGGTGAAACAGGAGGCCATTCAGAGGTGGACGAACCGCGGATTGTGTGCTGGTGGAGATGCCCTGTGCACACAGTCATCGACGATGATCCGTCCGCGACAAGGCCATCAGGGAAAATCAACAGTGCTTCCAGCGTGTACAGAGAAAATTCACTGCATATCAGGGACCAAAAAGGAAAAAAAAGCCTTGCTTTGAGTTTTGTTTCTGAAAAACAAGGTGTCAAGAATAGCATGCATTTTGCACGAAAGTGCTTGCAGCAGGCCGGTGGGAGCATTTTTTCAGAAATGAACCACCATTCTCCCTTAAAAAAAAAGGAGAGCAGTGTGTGGTATTCCAAAAATTTTGCCTGCAGTGTCACACCCAGGACAGCACCTACAAGCAATGCTAACTTACAACATTCTCCTTTTGAAAATATTTGGCGAATTTTTTAATTTCCCCTAAACATTCCAGGCCTAGATTTAGAATAGCAAACAAACCTCCTGGAATATCCTGAGGAAACTTGCACCTTCCTCTACTATTCTAGGACTGGAGTTAGAAAAGTGAATTAGCATTCACAGCGCCCACAAAACCCTCTACTAAACAGAGGACACTACTGAAGGCACAACACTCAAGTCGCAGAGGCAGGTCCTCTGGAAGCCTTGAAGGGCCATTTGGCGGGGTCTAAATCTCCTCACCATTGTTTGAGATAGGAAAGACAGTAGAAGGAGACAATCCTAGCAAATGACCCTGCATACTGTGTAAGCAGGCTAGATCTATTGGAGCTAGGGTACGGTTTCTAAAGACTTCAGACCCCCTCCCCACATGTGAGGATTCAGGTGCATTAGGTTATTGTTGTACAACCTTACAGTGTAGTACTCTTGCAAAACTGTCTTGGGTCCAGTCAGGCTCATTTGTAAAACCTTTAGCTCATCCCTGGGTAGCTGTGGTTTCGAACAGCAATACTTGAACAAAGGAACTAGTGTAAAGCATTTAGAAGCACCAAACAACGAAATAAAGAAGTCGCACAATGCAAAAGAAATCCAACACCAATTTATAAAAATTAATTAATCTATAGACACCAAGAGGAGTAAAATCCACCAGAGGGTTTTGGAGATATAGCTTTTAAGTAAACTGAAATCTCAGCTTTTTAGTCCAAAGTGCAAACAAGTATTGGTAACCGGAAAGTTTAAAAACTTTTGAAAAGGTGAAAAGAGTTATGTTCGGCTTCTCCAGCCCGAGTTGGGGTGACCAATTCTTACAGGGAGAATGTCAGGCGGGGCAATAAGAATTATTTGGACAGTTACCTGCTCACCAAAGCAGTTTAAAGTCCAGATCCACCCTTTACATCAAGACTGCCATAGAATTCAATGGAGTGGTCCTTATACTGGGGATGCAGGATGCTGAGGAAGATGAAAGATGCTCTGGGTGCTGTGCAATCAACAGGGTGTCTTTGCGGTTACTCCCCGGTCCACAGGTAAGGTGGGTTCACTTTGGTCACAGGGGTCGGAGTCCCTTGAAGTCCTCTTTGAGTCAGTAGAAGACCAGCTGCGACTGGGCTACTGATCTATTTACACAGCGGTTCTAGCAGTATCCTTTAGTGAAGGCTGGCGCCAGTCTTTACTGACCAATCTGGACTCAAATGGCACTCCCACGTCCAGCAGACTCGGGTGCAACTTTGGCTGTCGAAGATCGGTCCCTTGGGTTGCCCGGCGATTCAAAGAAAGTGGCTTCTGACTTGCCGGAATGAGCTACTTTAGCTTTGATGGACCTGGTGCTGGTTCCAGTGGGTCAGCCAACTGACTCTTGGAGTCAATTCTTTGGTCTGGGCCCAGGGAAGGCTTTTCAACAAGCCAGGAGCCACAGGCACAATCCTCTCTTTGTTAGCCCAAGTTGCAGTAGGTGCAGTCCAGTAGTCGGTGCAGCCTCTCTTTGCCAGATCCAGGAGTCAGCAGGGAGGTCCTTCTTCGGTCCTTTCTCCAATTCCATCAGGATCTGAGATTCAGGGTGTGAGGGGTGCCATATTTATGCCCAGTAAGTGCCCTGGGAAGATGGCACAGTCCCCATCCAATGGGTTGCCAGGATCCCTCCCTCCTTGTGATGACTTCTTGCTATGTGTGGCCTCTAGCAATCCCAGAGTGCACTATTCTGCCCACTCTCAAGATGTCTGAACCTTTCCTAGGAGCTTGGTAGCCCATCCTAGAGGTGTGGCTACCTGTGGGCTACATAGCAACATCACAAAATAAAATGATGGACGGAGTGTTGATTGAAACTTTTCAAACAGTCGCCCCCAGTCACAGATCATCATGTGTGTCGGGCTGGACTGTTCTCATGGGGAGCAGGGTCAAGAATGATTTGCATATGGCTGGGTCCAAACTGGGGTGACGTGGCAAGCAAAATAACGATGGATTAAACCCATATCTGTGACTAGGGGCGAGTGTTTGAAAAGTTTCAACACTCAGTCCATCATTTTATTTTGATGTTACCTATGGGCCATACCACCACGGAAATACCAGTTTGGCTACTGGTTTGCCCTCTCTGTTCCCATCGCCAGTCTGTCTAGCTGAACAAATAGTAGTCCTACATAAGTTTGATCGCCATTTGCCCCCAAAGCAGATTTGCCTTTGAAGCTCGCCTTTTGGGCCACCACCGTGTGGGGCTTCCTGCAAGGGGGAGCTAACACCTATTTTCTGTTGCTTCTGTAGCAGACTATTATTGTTCCTGAGCCTGGGAATCATTTACACTACTCCCCACGAGGGCAGAAGGCTGTCTGGTGGCCAGCAACTGTGCAAGGCCACTGGAAAAACTGGGCAACAGAGGGCCAACTTTCTAAGAGTTGCCTTTCCTTAAAAGTGACATTAAATTTAACTTGGGCATCAAGTTGGGTTTAATGCTACGATGAATTTGCTACCTCGTAGTACCCATTTTAGTAGTCCCATACAGACGTTAGCTAGACTGAGGGGTCAGGCGGTAACTCTGTGTTAGACAATGTGGCTACTAACTTTCTACAGCAAAAACAGCAATGTGGAAGTTTTGCTGTTAGGACATATTATAAGTATATGCCCTACTTAACAATATATAGCTCCCTGGCTTAGGGCTCATTAGGCCTTTCTTAGGGGAGTCATATATATTGTTGAAGGAAGTGGGGGCTTTGCCATTGGTTTAAATGGCAAAATTAAACAAGCAGTTTTAAACAGCTCTTCCAGGATGCAGTGGCAGGCTGGGAGACATGTTATACTCTGTCACATGTGGGGTGGCACAATCAGTGCTGCAGCCCTGGGTGGAAACTAACTTACATGCCTTTGGCACCATATACTAGAAACATATAAATAAGGCAGTCTATGCCAATTGGGGGTAGCCAATTCAACACACATTTTGCAATAGGTCAGAACACTGGCACCGAGATGTGGTTAGCAGGCCTCAGTGCACTCTCAGAGTCGAAACACCAGCAGCATCAGTCCAAACCTTTGGGGCTGATCATGCAAAAGAAAAATGCTACTTACCCAGTATGCATCTGTTTTTGGCATGTAGAGCTGTAGAGTCCCATGCTATGCATAGATCGCCATCTGTTGTTGGGCCTGGACGTTTGCACTTTGTTTTTGTTCGAAGAAGTCTTTCCAGTCACGAGGTAGGTGACTCCTCCTTTCGGTGATAGTGCGCATGGGCATCGACTCCATTGTTAGATTGTTTTCTCGCAGAGGGTGAGAATGGTGGTAAGAGCAGAATATAGATGTCCATGTGTAATTATCTAAGTAAGATTGTACTGGAGCAGATACAGGTAACCGGGGAGGTGGGTGGGCGCATGTGACTACAGCTCTACATGCCAAGAACAGATGCACACTGGGTAAGTAGCATTTTCCGTTCGAGGCATGTGAGCTGTAGATCACATGCTATGCATAGACTATACAGCAGTAACCCCCGAAAGCGGTGGCTAACCTGTAGCTGTTGCAGTGGTTTGAAATAGTGTACGTAAAACTGCCTGGCCTACATTAGCTTGTTGTCTGGCTAACACATCTACACAATAGTGTTTTGTGAATGTGTGTGGTGTAGACCATGTTGCAGCTTTACAGATGTCATCTACGGGAATATTTCCTAAGAAAGCCATAGAAGCCCCCAGTTTGCGAGTGGAATATGCTCTAGGGGGAATTGGTAAAGTTATCTTTGCTTTTGCATAACATATCTGAATATATTTAACTATCCACCATGCAATACCTGATTTAGAAATGGGATTGCCTTTGTGTGGTGGAGCAAAAGCAACAAAAAGTTGTTTAGTCTTCCGAAAAGATTTTGTTCTTTCTATGTAATACATCAATGCTCTTTTAACATCTAAAGTGTGTAGAGCACGTTCTGCCACAGAATCTGGTTGAGGAAAGAACACAGGCAACTCAACAGATTGGTTGATGTGGAAGGCAGAAACTACTTTAGGTAGGAATGTAGGATTAGTACGAAGAACCACTTTGTTTTGGTGTACTTGTAAAAATGGTTCTTCTATGGTTAGTGCCTGAAGCTCACTCACTCTCCTGAGTGATGTGATAGCAATGAGAAAAGCTACTTTCCAAGTGAGAAACTGTATTTCACATTTATGTAAAGGCTCGAAGGGTGGACCCATTAGCCTGGCAATATTAAGATTCCACACTGGGTCAGGTGGAAGTCTTGGAGGAATAACTCTTTTGAGTCCTTCCATGAAAGCTTTAATAGTGGGCACTCTGAAAAGGGACAGGTGTTGTCTATTTTGAAGATAAGCAGCTATTGCAGCGAGATGTAAGCGTATAGACGTGTACGCTAAATTTGAACGTTGTAAATGTAGCAGATAACAAATAATATTTTGAATAGAAGCATCAAGTGGATTGACATGGTTGTTATTACAATAAATAACAAACCGCTTCCATTTTGCTGCATAACAAGCTGTTGTAGTAGGGCTTTTAGCCTCTTTAATGATATTCATACAGTCTGGTGGAAGATTTAGATAACCAAACTCTATGACTTCAGGTGCCAAATCGCAAGATTGAGAGGTTTGGGATCTAGATGTCTTATCTCTCCATGGTCTGCCTGAGGAGACTGGATGTGAGATGTAGCTTTTGATGCGGAACTACTGATAGTTCTAAGAGGGTAGTGAACCAAGGTTGGCGAGCCCAAGTGGGAGCTACTAGGATTAGTGTGAGGGATGTTTGCCTGAGCTTCCGAACCACTAGTGGAATGAGTGGGAGAGGCGGAAAAGCGTAAGCAAATATCCCTGACCAGTTCATCCATACAGCATTGCCTTTGGATAACCGGTGTGGATACCTGCAGGCGAAGTTTGGGCGTTTTGCGTTTTGGTGTGTGGCGAACAGATCTATGTATGGAAAGCCCCACATCAGAAAGAAGGGGGAGGAGAACTTGAGGGTGAAGTTCCCATTTGTGACTTTGTTGTGTCTGTCTGCTGAGGAGATCTGCGATCTGATTGTTCACTCCTGGGAGGTGTTCCGCTAGGAGATAAATCTTGTGATGAATGGCCCATCTCCAAATGTCTTGTGCAAGATGTGACAGCTGGAGAGAGTGTGTTCCTCCCTGTTTCTGTATGTAATACATTGCTGTCATGTTGTCTGTGCGTATCAGGACAGCTTTGCCTACAAGGTGAGTTTGGAAGGCTTTGAGCGCTAAGAAGACTGCTAACAGCTCCAGATGATTTATGTGGAGAAGCTTTTCCTTTTGACTCCACAATCCTTGAATTGTGTGAGTTTGGAGATGTGCTCCCCAACCAGTGAGCGATGCGTGAGCGATGCGTCTGCTGTTAGCACTGTCTGTGGAATTGGATCGATGAAAGGCCGCCCTTTTGTAAGGTTGTGTGGAATCCACCACTGCAGACAGAGATGAGTGCGGCCGTCCACCAACACCAGATCTGTCAATAGACCGTGAGACCGATTCCACTGACGTGCTAAACATTCTTGAAGGGGACGCATTTGCGGTCTTGCATAAGGAACTATCATGATGCAAGATGCCATCATTCCTAGTAGTTGCATGAATATCCGAACTCGTAATGAGTGATTGGGTAAATATTTGGAAATGAGAGCCTGAATATTGTGAATTCTGGTTGGATTGGGATAGGCTAGTGTATTGGAGGGCTGAAGATGGGATTTTGATAGATTGACTGTAAATCTGAGGTTGTGCAATAAGCGTACTGTCGTTTGAGTGTGCTGTAGGCACTTTGAGAGAGTTCTGGCTTTGATAAGCCAGTCGCCTAAATATGGGAAGACGTGAACATGTTGTCTTCTCAGATGCGCAGCGACTACTGCCAGACATTTGGGGCCCGATTCACAGAACTAACTTAAGACAAAATCCTAAACTTACTACCATTTTGGTATTCACAGAAGGCACTTACTCATTTTGGTATTCACAGAAGGCACTTACTTAGTCATTTTGAGTAACTTACTCATTTTGAGTAACTTACTCATTTTGGTATTCACAGAAGGCACTTACTCATTGATGAGTAAGTGCCTTCTGTGAATACCAAAATGAGTAAGTGCCTTCTGTGAATACCAAAATGGTAGTAAGTTTAGGATTTTGTCTAAAGTTTGTTCTGTGAATTGGGCCCATGGTAAATACTCTGGGAGCAGTAGTCACTCCGAATGGGAGTACTTTGAATTGATAATGTTTCCCCTCTATTACAAACCTGAGGTATTTGCGATGAGCGGGATGTATTGGAATATGGAAGTACGCGTCCTTTAAGTCTAGGGTGGACATAAAGTCGCCTTGTTGTAACAGAGGAAGTACCTGTTGGAGAGTGACCATATATAAGTGATCTGATTGAATGTAAAGGTTTAATTCTCTGAGGTCTAATATAGGCCGCAGAGAACCGTCCTTTTTGGGAATTAGAAAATAAAGAGAGTACACCCCTGTCCCCTGATATTGTAGTGGGACGGGTTCTATAGCTCCTTTTTCCAGAAGAGATTGTACCTCTTGTTTGAGTAGGTGTAAATGTTCTGGAGATAGTTTGTATGTTCGTGGTGGAATGTTTGGAGGGTTGCTCATAAGCTCCAGGCAGTAACCAGATTGGATAATTTGTAAGACCCATTTGTCTGATGTGATTGAATTCCAGACTGGGAGAAATTGAGAAAGACGTCCCCCGACAGGTGTGGGATATTCGGGGAAAGGGGAAACAAGTCACTGCTTATTTGTGGCTGGGTAGGTACGGGATGTATTACCATTCCCTCTTCCTTTGCCATTGTCTCCACGAAATCCACCTCGAAAATAACCTCTGGTATAGGGTGATTGACTATTGCCTATATATGAGGTAGAGGACCCGTCAGTAGGGATGCACTTTGAGCCTCCCCTGTAAAAGGATCGGCGAAATGAGCCACGGTTGGATGGTGTTTGTAGCGCTCCCATAGATCTGGCTACTTCAGTGTCCTTCTTCATTTTTTCTAATGAAGTGTCCACTGTAGACCAAATAAATGCTCCTTATCAAAAGGCGAATTTAAAATGGATGTTTGAACCTCTGGTTTAAAACCTGATACCCTAAGCCATGTGTGGCGTCTGAGAAGAATGCTGGTGTTAATAGCACGTGAAGCCGTGTCTGCTGCATCTAGAGCACACCTGATTGATGTAGTAGAAATAAGTTTCCCTTCCTGAATGAGGTCATGAGCCTTGGATTTATGTTCATCAGGCAGATATTGCATCAGTTGTTCTAGGTCATCATAATGGGCTCTGTCATATCTTGCCAAGAGTGCTTGTGTGTTAGCTATGCGCCAATGATTGGCTGCTTGTGCTGCTACTCACTTGCCTGAGGCATCTATTAATTTAGATTCCTTATCGGGAGGCGGAGCGTCTCCCTTTGACTGAGAATTTTCTCATTTTCGAGCATTTGAAACCACCAAAGAATCTAGTGGAACCTGACCTTTAATAAAAATTGGGTCTGTAGGAGCCGCCTTGTATTTTTTGTCCACTCTAGGTGTGAGTATCCTAGCTCGCACTGGATCTTTGAACACCTGATCTGCATACTTTAACATACCCTTGAGCATAGGTAGTGTATGTGTAGTTTTTTGTGATGCACTTTGGGAGATATTCACAAGAACGTGCGCTAAACACCTCCAAAAAATGTTAATGAAACTTTACACATCTCAGTCTATCGCGGGAAAATAACCCTGTGTTAACGTGGAATTCACAACACGGCGATACCATGCGATAGTCTCCCGATAACGCGGACAACGTCCACGATACAACAACCGCGACGGTGATAAAAACCCAAACCCCAGCGCAAAAAAACATGCGATGTGCCAACCCGCGATGAGGAAATCAGCGATAAGCAGCGCCAGGCCTGCCATACACCCACGGCAGGTGGGAAAATCACTACAAAAGTAGAAAAAACACACAAACACAAAATTACCAACACCGAAGCACCATGGAGGCTGCCGGAGCAGGTGCAGAGGATGAATGGAACCCCACAAGCACCCCGGACGACCAGCCTGTTACCTCGGGGACAGGGAAGGGCAAGGACAAGAAGAGGAGGAAGACGAAGTTCAGTCCGCAGGAGAATAGGATCCTGGTCACGGAGGTGATAGAACACCATCAACAACTGTTCGTCACCTCCAATGTGTCATTGGGCACCAAAAATGGAATATGGCGGTCCATCGTGGACAAGGTGAATGCCGTCGGAGAGCACAAGAGGTCAATGGACGAGGTCAAGAGGCGATGGATTGACATCAAGCGCAAAACCAAGGAGAAACTCGCAGGCAACCAGAAGGCAGCAATGCAGACTGGAGGTGGAAGCCCAGCGCCACAGCTGGAGCTGAATGACATGGAGGAGCTGGTGTCGACAGTCATCAGTGTGGAGACCGTGGCAGGAGTCGGGGCACCGGACACTGCTCGACATGACACAACACAACAGCAACAGGGTGAGTAACCACCAGGTACTGGGGGACGGGGGAGATGGCCACAATGGCACACATGCACAATCAAGCAGAGCACAGTGCACACCCACAATGACTCTGGATCATGGCCCTGATCTACAGACTGTCACAATGTGCATTGCCATGCTGTCTGAATGTCAACATGTACCATGCGGCTACATACATGTGGACACATTGTAACACAGCATCTCCCCTTCACATTGCAGGGGCACCGTCAATACCTCCTGCAGAGCAGTCCCAGCCACTCTTCACTGATGACGAGGAGGACACCACCAGCATCAACACCCAAGCCCTCCAAGACATCATTGAACTCATCCGCCAATCACCTCCAGGACCAGGGCAGACCAGCTGCATCGAGGAGACCCCACCCACTCCACAAACCACCCAGCAGGAGGTGTCCACAACCCCGGCTGTCTCCAAAGACCCCCCCGAACAACACATGGCCTTCCAACGCCGTGTGTTGGAGGGTCAAAGGGAGATGGCTGAGCAGGTGCGGGTGGGGTTCGACCTCATGGCTACCAAACTTGATGCCATCCATGGGTGTCTGATTCCCATCAGGGACCATCTCCAGTCCCTAACGGACACCCACACGCCGCTCCATGGTCTCCAACGAGCCCTGGATGACATCGCTGGAGTCATGACTTGGAGACAAGAACACCTGTCCGCTCAGAGTGGCTCCAGCGATCTCAGCCGTGAGCTGGCACACATGCGGAGGCTCATGGAGGACATGGTGCGGATGGAGGCTGAAAGGATGGCAGCCACCGCTGCACATCAGCAAAATGTAGCTGGGATCTACCATGCCCTGCATGTCCTCATCATGGCATTGCTGCCACAAGGCGTGGCGCAAGATGAATGCTGCTGCCCCTACACCATCCACATCTCCGCCCCCTGGTGTGTCAGTGCCTCACAGTGCGGCAGGCATTTCCACTCCAGCACCTGATGTGTCACTGCCACACAGTGCGGCCGACAATCCACCTCCGGCCCCTGATGTGTCAGTGGCACACAGTGCCGCAGCCGGAACAGCACCACCCACAGGTGGGGCAGAGCACACATCCGAGGACGAGGACATGGATGGGCTTGAGATCAGAAGGAGGCACTAGCATTCATGTCCCCCACCTGGCATGTTGCTGCTTGGTGCCACACATGGCCCCATGACCTTCCACTGACCCCCGATACACTCTGCTGCACTCACCTTGGACCGCGACATGGACTGCATATCCTGTTTGGTGACCAATGGCACGGCGACCAGACTGCGGACTGTACCCTTCCTCTTCCGCTGTACTTGTCATTCCCCGATGGACTCTGGCTGGCCCTCCACGGGCCCATATTGTGAAGTGGGGTTGGCATGGCCCTGTATTGCTCCAGCTGCAAAACTCCACTGGATGTGCATTAAACATTCAGAAACGCACTGCTGTGTCATGTCTGTTAGAAATGGGATTTTTGGTAGGCTAGGGCGTGGGCCAAAGCCAGGCAAAAACCACCACTCTAGTCAGGATAAGGGAGTTACACTTCTAAAATAACCCCTGCTCACCCCCTTGGTAGCTTGGCACGAGCAGCCAGGCTTATCTTAGAGGCAGTGTGTAAAGCATTTGCACATAACCGACAGTAATACAGTGTACGCACTACAAAATGACACCACACCAGTTTAGAAAAATATCCAATATTTTTATATAATTAAAACAAGACCAAACACGATAAAAATCCACAATACTATACTTAAAAGTTCACAGTTCAAAAATACGTTGATTAAAAAGAGTTCCTTGTGTGGATAGCTCCGTCCGGGCTACCACGGCGTCGTGAACACACAAATTCAAAAACAGTTCTGGCTGACCGCGGGGTCGCAGGCCAGCTACGGTGTCGGGAAGACCCGCAAACAGTACCTTTCAGAGATGCAGGGCGATGGGGCCCTTGAAGTCACTCGCGTTGCGGGTCGAGCTCCTTTCTGATGGGATCAGGAGCGCTGGCGCCAACAGGCGTCGGGTGCTGCGGTGCGAAGCGGTGCGGCGTGCGGTGCCCCCAGGTCACGGTGCGAGCAGCGGCTCGGTGACGGCATCAGATGACATCGTCGGTGAGACCAGGGTCGCGGTGCGAGATGAAGGCGGTGCTCGTCACAGTGCTAGCAGGTCGCGGTGCAAGCAGTGGCGTCGTCGTTGCTGAAGCGCTGTTGTCAGCTGACGAACTGGAGTCGATGGCGCCGGCGTCGGTAGGCCAAGGCTGCGGTGCGGGATGAGGGCGGTGCGTCGTGTGACTTACGAGCGGTGCCCTCGAACCACGGTGCAAGCAGTGGTGTCGATTTCGGCTTGAAGTGGCGGCGTCAGGAAGGTCACGGCGTCGTCATGTAGCGAGGCGGTGCAGAGTGCGGTGCCCACAGGTCGCGGTGCGAGCAGCGGCTCGGTGGCGGCATCAACAGGCGTCGTCGGTGAGACCAGGGTCGCGGTGCGGCATTGCGGCGGTGCTCTCTGCGGTGCCAAAGCTTCGGCGTGAAGCAAGGCGGTGCGGAGTGCGGTGCCCACAGGTCGCGGTGCGAGCAGCGGCTCGGTGGCGGCGTCAATAGGCGTCATCAGTGAGACCAGGGTTGCGGTGCGGCGTTGCGGCGGTGCCCTCTGCGGTGCCTTCAGGACACGGAGTCGGCAGCGGCGTCGTAGACGTCGTCGAGTTAGGTTTCTTCTGGTTGCGGCACGAAACGCACAGTCCCCAGTGCTGCGGGTAGAAGAACTTGAAGTCTTTGCTGTTCCTGAGACTTCGTGAACAGGGGGCAAGCTCTACCTCAAGCCCTTGGAGAGACTCACAAATTAGGTTGCAGAAAGTCCAGTCCAGGCCTTTCACTGCCCAAGACAGAAGCAGCCACTGCAGGTCAGCCCAGCAAAGCACCCAGCAAAGCAGTCGTTCCTTTCCGCAGCTTCTCCGGCTCTTCTTCTTGGCAGTCTTCTTGTTCCAGATGAGTTCTGAAGTTCAGGGGTCTGGGACCCAGCATTTATGTCCGAAAATCCTTTGATCTCTTAGGCAGAGAGGGCCTGTGCCCGGTCAGGCCAGTTCTGCCTTCTCTGGTGTGAATTCCTGGCAGGAGGTGGAGACGGCATTTGTCAGAGACAGAGCAGGCCCTTTGAGGTGCAAGGAAATCTCCTCCCCTTCCCCCATTGCAGCTCAGGTCTCTTCAGCCCTTTCCTGACCTACCTAGACCATCTGGCGCCCCTCCCGCTCCCCCAGCCTTCTGTCATCCAAAACCCAGACAGGCAATCCACATTCCAGCAGAGGCACACGGAATGACTGAGCAAGAAAATACCCACTTTCTAAAAGTGGTATTTTCAAACACAGAATGTAAAAATCACCTTCACTAAAAGATGCAACTTTAGATTCTGAGTTCAGGCATACTAAATTTTATTTTCTTACCGAATTCCCTGGGCCAGTTATGTTTATAAGATGTTATAAACAAACCTCCCATTCTGTCCTATGGGGAACTGGTAGCCTTGCAATAGTGAAAAACGAAATTGGCTGTAATTCACTATTAGGACATGCCACACACACCAGGGCATGTCCTACCTTTCACATACATTGCACCCTGCCCACAGGGGTACCTTGGGCCTACCTGAGGGATGTCGAACATGTAAGAAAAGGGAAGGTTAGGGACCGGCCAGTGTGTGCACGGGCCAAGTCGACATGGCAGTTACAAACTGCGTGCAGACTCTGCAATGGCAGGTCTGAGTTACCGTTTTCAGGGCTACTCACGGGGGTGGCACAACCAGTGCTGCAGGCCCCCGGGTAGCATTTGATTCACTGGCCCTGGCACATGCAGTGCACTTTACTAGGGGCTAACAGGTAAATCAAATATCCAATCATGGAAACACCAATCCATAACATAATTTACACAGAGAGCATATGCACTTTAGTACTGATTAGCAGTGGTAAAGTGCCCAGAGTCCTAAAACCAACACAAACAGGTCAGGGAAAAATAGGAGGAAAAAGCAAAAAGTTTGGGGATAACCCTGCCAAAAGGGCCATTTCCAACAATGTCTTTCATCATTTATGTATGAATGTGTGGTTGAATGTAGGGTCAGTGATTCCCCCTAACGTCAATGATGCTCATCTAGTGGGATTCCAGTCACAGTGTGCTACATTGCCGTTTGCGTTCCGGGTGCCGTAAACACTACAACAGGGACACACACATTAGTCACTTCCTGGTCCGGACATGGACTGAACCACGCCCAGAGCCCCCGAGTCATTGTTGCAAGCCCTGCGCTGGTCCGGCATACGCCAGGCCAGACCACTCCGCTTACGCTCCAAGGGGGGGGCCACATAGCTAGAAGTCGCAGGTTTACACGCTAGTGGTCTGCAGGTCGCTGGTCTAGTTGTCGGCATGTCACGGCCACTCCCTGAGGGCAGGTTTGCACACACACCACACCCATCCGGCACAGGCGTCACAGGCCATGTGACCCCGCCAATATAAGGGGCCGACAACGTCACATTCCCCACTGCCGGTGGTGACTGGATGACGGACGTTCCACGATTCTCAATCATAAAGGGTCCATGATTTGTTGCGCACAGGGTTAGTGGCACTCGAAGCCTTGCGGCCGTCACGGGCCTACCACCACGTGGCGCTGACTGGGGTTGCACAGGGTTAGTGGCTCCCGAAGCCTTGCGGCCGTCACGGGCCTACCACCACGTGGCGCTGACTGGGGTTGCACAGGGTTAGTGGCACCGAAATTGCTGAGCAGGTGTGCGGCCTGCGATGATGAAGTGTGCACTGATGTGGTCTCTGCCATTGATGCCTCAGGACTCAGCGTCATGTGTGTGACCTGCTGGGCCGCGGTACGGGTCCGCATGATGTGGAGTATGCCATGGTGGCGGGACCTGGGCCTGGAGCTTGCACGGACACGTGGTGTGCCCACTGGTGGACACACCGTTGGCGGCAGGTGAGCAGTGGGGCCTGGGTGCGCAAGGGCAGACAGCCAGCGCTGGCCGGCGGGAGGGGCTAGGGTGCGGCTGCATGTGTGCGCAGGGGCGGACAGGCGTTGTTGCCGTGTGCAGTGAGATGGACTCTGCCATGATTGACTCTGGCCTCGATTACAGATTGCAGACCTGGTGGCTTGCATTGTATACCAGCAAGTGGTTGGAGACACACCGGCAGTAGCAGGTGAGCAGTGGTGCCTGGGTGTGCGGGCGGCAGTGTCCCTCCTTCTCCCTCCCTCCCTCTCTCTCTCTCTCTCTCTCTCTCCCTTCCTTCCCTTCTCTCTCTCTCTCTCTCTTTCCCTTCTCTCTCTCTCTCTCTCCCTTCCTTTCCTTCTCTCTCTCTCTCTCTCCCTTCCTTCCCTTCTCTCTCTCTCTCCCTTCCTTTCCTTCACTCTCTCTCTCTCCCTTCCTTCCCTTCTCTCTCTCTCTCTCTCCCTTCCTTCCCTTCTCTCTCTCTCTCTCCCTTCCTTTCCTTCTCTCTCTCTCTCTCCCCTCCTTCCCTTCTCTCTCTCTCTCTCTCCCTTCCTTTCCTTTCCTTCTCTCTCTCTCTCTCTCCCTTCCTTTCCTTCTCTCTCTCTTTCTCTCTCTGCCTTTCTTTCCTTCTCTGTTTCTCTGTGTCTCGCTCCTTTGATGTGGGCATGACACACATTCTGATTTTGTGCTTTATTTTCCAGGCTGTGACATCAAGATTGTCCCGGACGGACCCGACAGGAGTCTTCCGCATTGGTGTTTTGTGTTGTATTCAATAAAGTTTTTGGTTGTTACTTCAATGATGAGTGACTGTTTCTCGTTCTTCTGACCACACATGTGTTTCTTGTTGTCATTGTGCGACATCATGCGCTTTTTGTGGCTCTTGTGTCGTGCAGCGTATGTGTTTGTCCCGGGTGGGAGGGAACCGGGGGGGGGGCCTGGGAGTGGTGGCGGTGGGTGTTGTGGCCCTCATGGGTCTCCGAGCTGCATGATCATTGTTTCCATGGCATCTGTGGGTCTTCAGATGTGGCTCTGGGCTGGGCTCCCTTTCATACTGAAGGTAGTTGTCCTGCTCAACACCAGCAGAAGGCAGGTGTTAAATCCCTGCTGCTACCGCGGCTTATCGCCTGTTTTGGTTCGCATCGCAGATCTGGCAGTTCGTTGTGAATGTGGTGTAGTGGTGTTTTCGTGTGTTTTTGCACGGGAACGCCTACTCTGCATCTCATTAGGGTTAGTTGGTGGTGTCACCCGTGGAGGTAAATTTTGCGGCATTTATCGCGGGAATACTTGCGTTGTCTGCAGTTTGCACCCGTTTGTGAATGGGGCGTTAAATCTATATCCACTTTTGAGGCGTTAAGGTGGCGATAACTCGGCGATAAGTCCTTGTGAATATGCCCCTTAGTGTCTCAAATAGGAAATCTTCCTCAAGAGGCTCCTTATGGAGTTGCACCCCATGATACTGTGCAGCTCTATTAAGCAATTCTGTAAAGCCCACATTATCATCTGGAGGAGAAGGTTTAGATGGGTATAGATCTGGATCGTTGTCGTTATTAGGATCTGTGTTATAATCTACACAGGGGTCTGGAGCATAATCTTGTGGTACATCCCTGTGTGCGTCATCATCTAGATCCCGATCATCCTGCTGAACTGGTGATTGTGGCTGAGGGGAATTTGTGGGTGTTATAAGAAGGTTAGGGTCAATAGGTGGAGGAGGTGAGGAAGGTGAAAGAGGTGGAGGAGAAGTATTAGTCCCCATATTCTTTCTCTTTAGAGGGATATGGTAAGATTCCTCAAATTCTGGGCTTCTTTTCCCTGGCAGCTTTGCATAAAGGTGTCCTGTTTTTGGGTTTATAATTAATTCCTTTTGTTTGGGGTCCGTGCTAGCAGGCGGAACGTCCAAACTAGGCTCCTTGTGTGGAGGAGGAACAGTCTTTTTCTTTGGGGCCATCATTTTTGGCGTCGAAGATTTTAGTGCCGACGTTTTCGGGGCCAAGGATTTTGGTGCCGAGGATTTCGGTTCCGATGATTTCGGATCCGAAATGTGTTTTGGTGCCGAAGTTTTGGAGGGATCAGTTGACTTATCTTTCGTGCCGAAGTCTTGTGTTCAGGCCCCGAAGAAGGTCGACTCGGTCCCGAGCCGGAAGGCTTAACTAGTTGTTTCGGTGCCGAGCCCAAAAGCGGGACATTGGAAACTTTATCTCAGTGCCGACCTTGGCCCGAAGGCGGAGGAGGGACCGGAGCCTTTTTAAAGGGTACTTTTTGGGGCAGAGGAGTATCTTTACTCACGGTACGCTGACCGGGTGTGATGTCTTCCTCGATGTCGGAGTCTTCCTCGGACACGTAACTTTGTTGTTCCTCCTCTGCCTCGGCTCCATGTGCTTCGAGGATCTCTTGGTCGACATCTTCTCCATACAGGTCTGGAGCAGAGTCCTTGTAGTCTTTATGTTGATATATTTCGTGACGTCGAGCCTGACGGTCACGGATCGTCTTTTTCGATCGGAAGGATCGGCAGGCTTTGCAGTTGTCTTCGTTATGTTCAGGCGATAAACACAAATTGCACACGTCATGAAGATCGGTACGGGGGTAGTTGGAGTGGCACCCGGGGCAGAATTGGAATGGAGTCCGCTCCATCTACTGCGAATTCGGTCGACGCGGCTAGGCCCAAGGGCCTCGCACGAGGTTTTCCGATCGAAGTTGTGAAATAGATACGATACACGAATGGCAAGAATGCGCGATCGAGAAACAATACCGTCAAGGGTAGTGGATTGCGCACCGAGGGGAACCCGAGAATGGTGTCGAACCGGAGCGCAGCAATTCACGTCCGAACCCGATGGCGGAAAAAACCAATCTAACAATGGAGTCGATGCCCATGCGCACTATCACCGAAAGAAGGAGTCACCTACCTCGTGACTGGAAAGACTTCTTCGAACAAAAATAAAGTGCAAAAGTCCGGGCCCAACACCAGATGGCGATCTGTGCATAGCAGGTGACTCTACAGCTCACATGCCTCGAACAGAGGCTTTTCCTTGCTTTCTTCATGTACTCAGCCATTCTGGAGCAAAGGCCTAGCACACAATCCAGGATATCTTATTTGGGTTCTTTGAGAGGTGCTGCCCAACGTTCTCTCACCAAACTCAAGGGACCTCTTACAGGGTGCCCAAAGAGTAGTTCAAATGGACTGAAACCTACTCCTTTATGAGGACCCTCCCCGCATGCAAATAATAGACCTGGTAGGAGAACATCCCATCTCATTCTGAGTTTCTCAGGTAAGCCCATAATCATGCCCTTCATGGTCTTATTGAATCTCTCCACAAGACCATTTCCTTGGAGATGGTAAGGGGTAGTGATCTTATAAGTCACTCCACTCTCATCCCACAAGGCTTTCAGACAGGGGCACAAATTTCATGTCTGCCTATCTGAAATGATCTTCTTAAGGAACCCAACCCTGGTGAAGATGCCAAGTAGGGCCCCAGCTATTTCACGAGCAGTAACTGTTCTAAGGGGAATAGCTTCAGGGTATCTTTTGGCATGGTCCACTACCACAAAGATGAACCTATTGCCAGAGACAGTTGGTCAGTCTAGGGGACCAACAGTGTCAATCCCCACCCTCTCAAAGGGAGTCCGCACCACAGTCAGTGGTATAAGGGGAGCCTTTGGCTTGCCACCTGTTATGCCACTGGCTTGACAAATGATGTGAGAAGTTGGCCTGGCATATGCTGTCCACTAGTTCTAGTGGGCACCTTGCACCAGTCCAAACAACCCTTATTGATGATAGGTTTAAAGACAACCTTTATTGAAAGCTATCCTAGTGGTAGCTATGGAGAGCAGCCTTCAGGCTAAGTCTTGAAGGAGTGTAAAGCAGCTTGGTTTACCAGATTATAACCTCTTGAATAACTAAATGAAAGGAGAACCACACAAGATATATATAAAATATATGTATTTATTTCTAAACACTAACTACTAATCCCTTTATGAGATTAGAGTTCAAGATACACAGTATCACAGTATTAAAACGACATTAAATAGCACAATACACAGTGGGCTCCAAGGGGAGACCAAACCATATACTAAGAAAGTGGTATAAGAACCACGACTTGACTAGACACAGTGCCTAGAGCATGTAGAATCACTGGGACCCCAAGGAACCACCCAAGGTAGTGACACAGGAGACCCACGGGGGACGTGTGCAGTGTGAGAACACAGCCGCGAGTGCCGTAGGATTCAATGCGGAAAGTCGCGGTTGGAATTTTAAAGCAAAAGGACACTTAGGAGAGGACTTTGAGCAAACCCCTTTAGACTTAAGGGGTTCTAGGGCCAACACCCACGGGAGCACCGGAGTACTCGAGTTACCTCACCCAGGGAAGCCGGGTGCATAGGTGTCAAAGGGTGTCGGGAATCGTCGTCGTTTTCAATGGCGATCTGCTGTAAAGTGCTGCTGCCGTGAAGGAGAAAAGTGTCCGGTGTGATCCAAGCCTGGATCGAAGATGTGAAGAACCTGAAAGCAGAGGGGACAGAGTCTGGGTCACTAGCCAGTGACCAGGAGCGGAGCAATCGAATGCCCACCGATGTCGGGTGCTTCAGGTGCGAAGAGGTGAAGCTTGACTCTGCAGCCACGGTGTCCTGGAGACGTCGATGACAACCAGGAGCCGGATTCGAGCTATCCCACAAAGGATGTCGAGTGCTGGGGTGTCGGTGATTGGATTGACCACAACAAGCCTTGGCAACGGCAACCTATACAGGAAGAGAAAAGATGCTTCTGTGCAGACCAGCAAGGTCCTGGGGACTCCCCAAGCAATGGAGAGTCAGGGCACGTCTGGAGCAATCAGGGAAGCCCAATAAAAGTTAGAGTTGCCTTCTTGGGGACCCACAGGTCAATGGACCAGGGATCCCGAAGGGACCTCAAGAGGAATCACAAAATGGCGGCCTACGGAACACTCGTTGAGTATAGACCTGCAATCTTCAATGCAATTACTGCTTGGGGTCAGGGCTACAAGTAACCCAAAGCTCAGTCTCAGGGGTCGCCGGAAAGCTGATGCTTCTGCAAATGGTCGCGGTGTCCAGGGGTTTGGGCTACATGGTCTTCCACGAGGGATACGGCCTCAGACTTGCTGTGGGCACAGATCGCCCTCAGAGACCTAGGAAAACCTACCTCCTGTGTGGCAATATTCTTCGGAGTCCGTCGGAGCTCGGAGATGCCAACCGGTCAGTTGCGTTAAAGGTGCCTGCCTTGCAGGGGAGTAACTCCTTTACTCCAAGGGAGATTCTTCAGTCGTCCAGCGTCGTGCAGATCGTTGAAGTACTTGGTTTCTGGTATCAGAATTTAGTCCAGGTGTAATCTAAAGTCCTGTAGTCAGGGTTTCCTACTTTATACCCAAGGAAGGGGTGGGACAAACTCTGGGGACCCACCTATGGGAGGGTCAGGAAAGAGGGGTGGCTACACCCATTTCCTTTGTCCAGTTTCGTGCCAGAGCAAGGGCTGTGTGCCCCTGCAACCGGTTTGAGCTGGACTATGCACAGGGACACCAAATGTGCCCCCAGTGCAGACTTCAAAGCACTCTGAGAGTGCACCCACCCGGCCCCAATACACTAAAGCCTGTCTGGGAGGTGGTCACACCTCCCTGTGACAGGAAACGTATTGTCCAGGCCTCCCCTGCTGGAGTTTCGTCCAGCAGCAGGAGGGCAGACTCGTGTCTGTGGCTGCAGCATCCATTTTGTGATGCCAGGGCTCTGTTAGCTGGTACCGGGTATACCGGTGCTGTCATGTCTCTCCCTCTAGAAGGGTGGGATCATACTCCCACACCAGTTACTGGTGTGGGGGTATATTTCCAAGGTGTTTGACACCAAACACGACAGTTTTCCATGCAGCCACTCCAAAGTTAGCATTTACCGTTTGGTTATAATGCACTTAAGAGTATATGGTCTGGCTGCATCACAAACAACCCCAGAATGAAGATTCAGAAAGCTGCAGAGGGGCTCTGCTCATGCATGGGCACCCTCTCACATGAAACCCAGCACCCTGCCTTCAGGATTGTTAAGGCCTGCCATAGGGGTGACTGATAGGTTTACATGTGCAGTGATATGGAGAGATATAGGGAACCTATATCTCAATAAGGGGTGCATACACCACCTTACACAGGCTGCTGTAGCAGACCTGTTGTGTCATTTTGGATGGCCTCTCAAGGGTGGCATAATACATGCTGCAGCCCCTGGGAGGCCTCTGGGGTACCTATGCCCTGGGTACATAGTATACCATATACTAGGGACTAATAAGGGTACCCCAGAATCCAATCTGGAGTGTACCTAAATGCAATCAATTTAAGGGGATAGCAGATAGGCTGGGGTCCTGAATAGCAGGATCCCAGCCAAACTAAGTCGAAAACCAGCAAAACACCAGGAAAAAAGTGGGGGCAACCATGCAGTCAGATTCCACCTTCCTACATAACCCCCCCAAACGAAAGGAGATAAGGCTAACCTTGGCCAGTTGAGCCTTTATTGACTAAATGGCCATGTTAGGAAGAACCTGCACTAGCATGGTTACCCCCTGTCTTATGGTCCACTAAGCAATTCCTAACCCCAAGGGTATTGGATGATCTCCACCATTTGGAATTACTACCTGTGGTGTGTTTTGGCAAAGTAAAAGGCTGGTGGGGTGTCTGAGTGTCTGCTTTCTCCCTGTTTTCCTTTTTGTGCCCCTCGCTGCCCCATTGTCGCTGTGCCCGTGATTTTGTCTGCTTTCTCCCCTGTTTTCCTTTTTGTGCCCCTCGCTGCCCCATTGTCGCTGTGCCCGTGATTTTGTCTGCTCTCTCCCCTGTTTTCCTTTCTGTGCCCCCGCTGCCTCTCGCCATTCCCGCCGCTGCGTCCCTGCGGCCCCGCCCCCTGACCGCCCATTCGCTGCCCCTGCCTCCCGCCTCCCAGCTGCTCCTCCCTCCCACCTCCCCATAAATGGCGGCCGCTGCGCGGTGAGGAGAGCGACCCTTGACCTTGCCAGGTGGGTCGCTCCCCCACCACACAGCTCCGCCTGTGTTGTCTGCCCGCTGCTTCTGCTGGTAAGATCGCCCTCCGCTTGTGGCCCCGGTGCCCGTTTTTTTCTGCCTGTCTCCCCTTTTCCTTTCTGTGCCCCTCGCTGCCCCATTGTCGTTGTGCCCGCGATTCTGTCTGCTTTCTCCCCTGTTTTCCTTTTTGTGCCCCTCGCTGCCCCATTGTCGCTGTGCCCGTGATTTTGTCTGCTCTCTCCCCTTTTCCTTTCTGTGCCCCTCGCTGCCCCATTGTCGTTGTGCCCGTGATTCTGTCTGCTTTCTCCCCTGTTTTCCTTTTTGTGCCCCTCGCTGCCCCATTGTCGCTGTGCCCGTGATTTTATCTGCTTTCTCCCCTGTTTTCCTTTTTGTGCCCCTCGCTGCCCCATTGTCGCTGTGCCCGTGATTTTGTCTGCTTTCTCCCGTTTTCCTTTTTGTGCCCCTCGCTGCCCCATTGTCGCTGTGCCCGTGATTTTGTCTGCTTTCTCCCCTGTTTTCCTTTCTGTGCCCCTCGCTGCCCCATTGTCGCTGTGCCCGTGATTTTGTCTGCTCTCTCCCCTGTTTTCCTTTTTGTGCCCCTCGCTGCCCCATTGTCGCTGTGCCCGTGATTTTGTCTGCTTTCTCCCCTGTTTTCCTTTTTGTGCCCCTCGCTGCCCCATTGTCGCTGTGCCCGTGATTTTGTCTGCTTTCTCCCCTGTTTTCCTTTTGTGCCCCTCGCTGCCCCATTGTCGCTGTGCCCGTGATTTTGTCTGCTTTCTCCCCTGTTTTCCTTTTTGTGCCCCTCGCTGCCCCATTGTCGCTGTGCCCGTGATTTTGTCTGCTCTCTCCCCTGTTTTCCTTTCTGTGCCCCGCTGCCTCTCGCCATTCCCGCCGCTGCGTCCCTGCGGCCCCGCCCCCTGACCGCCCATTCGCTGCCCCTGCCTCCCGCCTCCCAGCTGCTCCTCCCTCCCACCTCCCCATAAATGGCGGCCGCTGCGCGGTCGCGCGCTGGCGCGCCGAAGGCGCGCCTAAGGCAAGCCCGTCTGCGCCCGTCCGCGACTGGACCGCGCCCAGCGCCAGAACCCCTGGATCCCACCGATGCATCACCACTCGACGGATCTACGACGCCGCCACACTCACCGCACTCAATGCCGGCCGGAACCCTGCCTGCTACCGAGCCTCACCGAGACGCACCCACGGACCCTTCACCTGCCAAACCTGCCGATTCACCTGCCCCCGGACGTGCACCACCTCCGCCAAGTCGAGCACCAGCAGCAACCACCTGAAATGCATCCTGCTGAACACCCGCTCCGTCCACAGGCACGCCATGGAACTCTGGGACCTGCTCGACGCAACAGCACCGGACGTCGCCTTCCTCACCGAAACCTGGATGAACGCCTCCTCAGCGCCCGACATCGCCATAGCCATCCCGGACGGATACAAGATCACCCGGAAGGACCGCGTCAACCAGACGGGAGGAGGCATCGCCATCGTACACAAGAACACCATCCGCATCTCGACTAACTCCGACGAGACCTTCACCGCCGCCGAACACCTACACTTCCAGATACACACTGACCCCAAGACCACCCTCCGAGGCACCCTCATCTACAGACCCCCGGGACCACGCACACTATTCAGCGAAGACATCGCAGACTTCATCAGCCCGCACGCCATGCCCTCCGCCGACTACATCCTCCTAGGGGACCTCAACTTCCACCTGGAGAACAACAACGACAGAAAACCACCGCCCTGCTGGACAACCTCGCCAACCTCGGACTCAAGCAACTGGTGAACACGCCCACCCACTACGCCGGCCACACGCTTGACCCCGTCTTCTCGTCCAGCAAGCACATCTCCTTCAGCCACGCCACCGGACTCCACTGGACCGACCACAGCTGCGTCCACTTCAGCTTCAGAAAGACTACGACCCACCACCACCCGCAACAGGCTCCCCGCCGGAGCTGGAGCAAGATCACCGCCGAGCAGCTCACCGCCTCCCTCAGCCAGAACACACCCACCAACACAACGGACCCAAACGAAGCAGCCAGCAACCTCGCCAAGTGGCTGACCGCCTGCGCCGACGACCTCGCACCACTAAAAAACCCTCCCAGCAGACCCGGAAGCAAGAAAACCCTTGGTTCACCAACGAACTCAAGGAATCCAAGAAGAACTGCCGCACTCTCGAGAAAACCTGGCGACTCGACCAGACCACAGACAACAGGACCGCCCTCAAGCACACCACCCGCAAACACCACCAGCTGATCCGTGCCACCAAGAAGTCGGCACTCAAAGAACGACTGGACAACAACGCCCATGACAGCAAGGAACTTTTCAGCATCGTCAAAGAGTTCTCCAACCCCAGCGCCGGAAACAACGACATCACCCCCTCGCAAGACCTCTGCAACTCACTCTCCGCGTTCTTCCACCGCAAGATCACCGACATACATAACAGCTCCGACGCACAAACAACGCACCCTACCGCCGAACCAACGCTTGCCACCACCACCCTCTGCAACTGGACCCCGATCAGCACCGAAGACACCACCCGCACGATGAACTCCATCCACTCCGGATCACCAACCGACCCCTGCCCACACCACGTCTTCAACAAAGCCGACGCCACCATCGCACCCCATCTCCGGGACATCATCAACTCCTCCTTCCACACCGCCACCTTCCCGGAGAGCTGGAAGCACGCCGAGCTTACCGCCCTCCTGAAGAAACCAACGGCGGACACCACCGACCTTAAGAACTACCGTCCCATCTCGCTCCTTCCGTTTCCAGCCAAAGTCATCGAGAAGACCGTCAACAGACAGCTTGCCGCCTTCCTCGAGACGAATGGATCCTCGACCCCTCGCAGTCCGGGTTTCGGGCCAACCACAGCACCGAGACCGCCCTTATCGCAGCCACCGACGACATCAGAACCCTAACCGACAACGGGAAACAGCTGCCCTCATCCTCTTGGACCTCTCCGCGGCGTTCGACACCGTCTGCCACCGCACCCTAGTGAAGCGCCTCAGCAACATCGGAATCCGAGAGAAAGCACTGGAATGGATCATCTCGTTCCTCGCCGGAAGAACCCAGAGAGTCCGCCTCCCCCGTTCAGATCCGAAGCCACCGAAGTCATCTGCGGCGTTCCACAGGGATCCTCACTCAGCCCAACCCTCTTCAACGTCTACATGAGCCCCCTCGCAGCCATCGCACGCCGACACAACCTCAACATCATCTCCTACGCCGACGACACCCAGCTGATCCTCTCCCTCACCAACGACCCCACCACCGCCAGAGCCAACCTACACGACGGGATGAGAGACGTCGCCGACTGGATGAGGAACAGCCGCCTTAAACTGAACTCAGACAAGACGGAAGTCCTCATCCTGGGCTCATCACCCTCCGCCTGGGACGACTCCTGGTGGCCCCCGGCCCTGGGCACCGCGCCCAAGCCAACGGACCACGCACGCAACCTGGGCTTCATCCTGGACTCCTCCCTGTCGATGACCAGACAAGTCAACGCCGTCTCATCTTCATGCTTCAACACCCTGCGCATGCTCCGCAAGATCTTCAGATGGATCCCCACTGAAACCAGGAAGACCGTCACCCAGGCACTCGTCACCAGCCGACTGGACTATGGGAACACCCTCTACGCCGGAACCACAGCCAAACTTCAAAAAGACTCCAGCGCATCCAGAACGCCTCCGCACGACTCATCCTGGACATCCCCCGACACAGCCACATCACCGGACACCTGAAAGACCTGCACTGGCTCCCCGTCAGCAAGAGAATAACGTTCAGACTCCTCACCCACGCACACAAGGCCCTCCACGACCTGGGCCCAAAGTACCTCAACGACCGCATGACCTTCTACACGCCCACACGCCAGCTACGATCAACCAGCCACGCCCTCGCCACCGTACCACGCATCCGCAGAACCACCGCCGGAGGAAGATCCTTCTCCTACCTGGCAGCCAAGACCTGGAACTCCCTCCCCACTCACCTTCGGCGAACCCAGGACCATCTCTCCTTCAGGAAGCAGCTCAAGACCTGGCTGTTCGAGCAGTAACTTACCCCCTCCCCCAGCGCCTTGAGACCCTCCCGGGTGAGTAGCGCGCTCTATAAATGCCGTGATTGATTGATTGATTGAGTATAGAAGTGAGGCCCTAATAAAGTTGGCCTCAGCTTCCTCAGATCACTGGTCACCATGGAGGCCTTTCTTTCCATGACTGAGTTGTATCTGCCCCTAAGGGTCAACCTCTGGCTGCCTACAGCTGGGGGCTGGGTCCCTTTGGCTGGAACACTGGAGGGACATGGTAGGTTTGGAAACACTTGGTCCCAGGTTTGCCTTTGCCCAACAGAATCCATCTGGGGAGGTCCCTATCCAATGGTAAGAGGGTTCCCTCAGTGTGCTGAGGAATTTTCACCTTGCTAGGGCTACTAGACTGGGTGCCCCTAATCTGAGGATGAGGGGGTTCCTCTGGACAGGGAGCCCTTAGGGGTCCACTGACCTCCCTGACCTCTGCAGCCCTGGGCTGACAGAGGGAGGGTAGAGAGGGGCAGGTTACCTGCTCCAGACTGGGTACCACTTTGGAAGGGTCCCCTGCCATCAGGGGTGTTGCCAGGCCAGGCCTGACCACCTCTGGGGCAGTTCCTTCACTAGGGGTAGGATCAGTTCCCTGAGGAAGCTGACCCTTACCTATAGTCTGGGGGGAAGAAGACTTTTCTTCAACCCTTCTGCTCTCTTGGGGAGCAGAGTGGGCCATTCTTTCAGGCTCCATTTCTCCAAAATTTCCCTGGGATGGGGCTGAGGCCCTAACAGCCCCACCAACCTTCTCAGAGAGGCCCAACAATTTTAAATGGGCCTGGTATTCAACTTCAGCCCAGGCTGAAACCTCCAGATCATTGCCCAGCAGGCAATCTACAGGCAAGTTTGGGGACACTGCCACTCTCTTTGGGCCAGTGACCCCTCCCCAGCTGAGATTGACTATGGTCATGGGATGATCTGTTCTGATACCATCAATGTTGGTCACCTGGTACTTGAACTCAGGTAAAAGCTGTTGAGGGGGGGACTAGTTTCCCTGTCACCATGGTGACACTAGCCCCTGTGTCCCTGAAGGCCACAGCTTTCTGACCATTTATTAAGGGCTCCTGTCTGTACTTGCCCAAAGTTTAGGGACTCATAGTAAAAGTGGCAAATCCCATGCCACCATCACAGACTAAGGAGGCCTGTCAGGAGGACCTTGATAAACTGGGGTCCACCTCAGTTCCCCATGAAAATGCACCTAACTTTTTGGGTGCATTACTACCACCTGGGGGATTACTACTTGTAGTACCAGGAGGAGTGGTAGTATTGGTGGGAGGAACATTTTCCTTATTGCTAGCCTGGGAGCAGCTGGGGTCATTTTTCCAGTGGCCAGGCTTCTTACAGTTATGGCAATAAGGTTTCTTTTCAGGGGAGGAAGGAGTTTGGGACCCACCCCCAGGAGAGGACTTTTGGGGCCCTGTAGTGGATTTATCCTTGGAATTATCCCCACCTTTCTCTTGGGACTTGGTAGAATCTTTCTTCTGGTCACCACCCTGATTCTTTGGCTTTACTCTGTTCTGACCCATTTGTCTGCCTTCTTTCCCAATTCTTGGGGAGAGGTCAGATCAGAGTCCACTAGGTACTGGTGTAAAAGCTGTTTTTGACAATTATTAAGGATCTGCTCCCTCATAATCAAATTGTGCAATCCTAAAAAGTCATGCACCTTGCTGCCATGTATCCAACCTTCCAGAGCCTTAGTAGCACAATCTACAAAGTCAACCCAGTCCTGAGTCTGGTCCTTTTGGGTGTCTCTGAACTTTAACCTGTATTGGTCAGTGGTTAGGCCAAACCCATCAATCAGAGCACTCTTCAGGACTTTATAATTATCAGCATCCTTTTCTCTTACAGTGAGGAGCTTGTCTCTACCTTTGTCTGCAAAGGAGAGCCACAAGATTGCTGCCCACTGCTCCTGAGGGACCCTCTGTACTTTACAGGCCCTCTCCAGTGCAGTTATCCATTTGTGGATGTCATCCCCACTCTGGTAGGGAGGGACAATCTTGTTCAGGTTCCTATGGGGATGAGTCTCTTCTCTACTCCTAGGGACACTGTTGCTGCCACCATGGGGCTCTAGCCCCAACTTTTGAGAAGCTTTCTGAAGCTCCAGGGATGCCCTGTCTAAGGCCAATTGCTCTCTCTTGATTCTGAGCGTAGCTCTCTCAAACTCAAGCAGTTGGCACTTCTTCTCATAAGAGGATGCCCTTTTATGAGAAGCAGAGGACCCTATAGAAGTACCAGAATGATTAGATTCCTGAGAAGGAGATCTTGATCTTCTTGGTAGACTATTAACCCTTCCTGGGGGAGTGAAGAGGGGGCCACTGAGGCCTTCCTCTCCTTCAGGAAGAATGAGATTTTCAAGGTGGGAATCAGGTTGATCCCCCTGGCCAGCATCAGAGTCTGGGTCATAGTAGTTTTCACTACCTGGCCTTTCCTCTTCTACTGCCCCACCCAACCTGCCTGCCTCATCAGACCCTGGGGTCTTTCTGAGGTCATCTAGCAGCAAAGCCTCTATGAGGCGTTGAGTGCTTGCATGTCTCCCTGTTTTCAGTCTCCTAGAGGTACACATATTTCTCAATTCCTGGAATGTGAGATTGTCATACCTAGTGGCCAAGGAGTCACTTACTTCAGGTCTTGCAGACATTCTAGTGTGGTGTGGTGTATGCACCTACCTACTCTAGTGGGAACTGAAACTCTCTTGAGTTGTAGAAAGGGTGTGCTAAGCCCTTGACACACAACTCTAAGTTCAGTAGAACTTACTGTATTCTAAACTTGATTTATATGTACCTATGTACCTATAGTGGTTTTCAGTTAGTCACTTCAAAGAGATTATCTGGTAAAGGAATAGCAAGCTTGAATCCCACCGCTGCCATCAATGTGAGAAGTTGGCCTGGCATATGCTGTCCACTAGTTCTAGTGGGCACCTTGCACCAGTCCAAACAACCCTTATTGATGATAGGTTTAAAGACAACCTTTATTGAAAGCTATCCTAGTGGTAGCTATGGAGAGCAGCCTTCAGGCTAAGTCTTGAAGGAGTGTAAAGCAGCTTGGTTTACCAGATTATAACCTCTTGAATAACTAAGTGAAAGGAGAACCACACAAGATATATATAAAATATATGTATTTATTTCTAAACACTAACTACTAATCCCTTTATGAGATTAGAGTTCAAGATACACAGTATCACAGTATTAAAACGACAGTAAATAGCACAATACACAGTGGGCTCCAGGGGAGACCAAACCATATACTAAGAAAGTGGTATAAGAACCACGACTTGACTAGACACAGTGCCTAGAGCACGTAGAATCACTGGGACCCCAAGGAACCACCCAAGGTAGTGACACAGGAGACCCACGGGGGACGTGTGCAGTGTGAGAACACAGCCGCGAGCGCCGTAGGATTCAATGCGGAAAGTCGCGGTTGGAATTTTAAAGCAAAAGGACACTTAGGAGAGGACTTTGAGCAAACCCCTTAAGCCTTAAGGGGTTCTAGGGCCAACACCCACGGGAGCACCGGAGTACTCGAGTTACCTCACCCAGGGAAGCCGGGTGCATAGGTGTCAAAGGGTGTCGGGAATCGTCGTCGTTTTCAATGGCGATCTGTTGCAAAGTGCTGCTGCCATGAAGGAGAAAAGTGTCCGGTGTGATCGAAGCCTGGATCGAAGATGTGAAGAACCTGAAAGCAGAGGGGACAGAGTCTGGGTCACTAGCCAGTGACCAGGAGCAGAGCAATCGAATGCCCACCGATGTCGGGTGCTTCAGGTGCGAAGAGGTGAAGCTTGACTCTGCAGCCATGGGGTCCTGGAGATGTTGACGACAACCAGGAGCTGGATTCGAGCTGTCCCACAAACGATGTCGAGTGCTGGGGTGTCGGTGATCGGATTGACCACAACAAGCCTTGGCAACGGCAACCCACGCAGGAAGAGAAAAGATGCTTCTGTGCGGACCAGCAAGGTCCTGGGGACTCCCCAAGCAATGGAGAGTCAGGGCACATCCGGAGCAACCAGGGAAGCCCAATAAAAGTTAGAGTTGCCTTCTTGGGGACCCACAGGTCAATGGACCAGGGATCGCAAAGGGACCTCAAGAGGAATCACAAAATGGTGGCCCACGGAACACTCGTTGAGTGTAGGCCTGCAATCTTCGATGCAATTACTGCTCAGGGTCAGGGCTATAAGTAACCAAAGGCTCACCCTCAGGGGTTGCCGGAAAGCTGATGCTTCTGCAAATGGTCACGGTGTCCAAAGGTTCGGATTGCACGGTCTTCCACAAGGGATACTGGCCTCAGACTTGCTGTGAGCACAGATCGCCCTCAGAGACCTAGGAAAACCCACCTCCTGTGTGGCAATATTCTTCGGAGTCCGTCGAAGCTCGGAGATGCCAACCGGTCAGTTGCGTTAAAGGTGCCTGCCTTGCAGGGGAGTAACTCCTTTACTCCAAGGGAGATTCTTCAGTCGTCCAGCGTCGTGCAGATCGTCGAAGTACTTGGTTTCTGGTATCAGAGTTTAGTCCAGGTGTAATATAAAGTCCTGTAGTCAGGGTTTCCTACTTTATACCCAAGGGAGGGGTGGGACAAACTCTGGGGACCCACCTATGGGAGGGTCAGGAAAGAGGGGTGGCTACACCCATTTCCTTTGTCCAATTTCGCACCAGAGCAGGGGCTGTGTGCCCCTGCAACCGGTTTGAGCTGGACTATGCACAGGGACACCAAATGTGCCCCCAGTGCAGACTTCAAAGCACTCTGAGAGTGCACCCACCCAGCCCCAATACACTAAAGCCTGTCTGGGAGGTGGTCACACCTCCCTGTGACAGGAAACCTATTGTCCAGGCCTCCCTGCCGGAGTTTTGTCCAGCAGCAGGAGGGCAGACTCGTGTCTGTGGCTGCAGCATCCATTTTGTGATGCCAGGGCTCTGTTAGCTGGTACCGGGTATACCGGTGCTGTCATGTCTCTCCCTCTAAAGGGTGGGATCATACTCCCACACCAGTTACTGGTGTGGGGGTATGATTCCAAGGTGTTTGACACCAAACACGACAGTTTTCCATGCAGCCACTCCAAAGTTAGCATTTGCCGTTTGGTTATAATGCACTTAAGAGTATATGGTCTGGCTGCATCACAAACAACCCCGGAATGAAGATTCCGAAAGCTGCAGAGGGGCTCTGCTCATGCATGGGCACCCTCTCACATGAAACCCAGCACCCTGCCTTCAGGATTGTTAAGGCCTGCCATAGGGGTGACTGATAGGTTTACATGTGCAGTGATATGGAGAGATATAGGGAACCTATATCTCAATAAGGTGTGCATACACCACTTACACAGGCTGCTGTAGCAGACCTGTTGTGTCATTTAGGATGGCCTCTCAGGGGTGGCATAATACATGCTGCAGCCCCTGGGAGGCCTCTGGGGTACCTATGCCCTGGGTACATAGTATACCATATACTAGGGACTCATAAGGGTACCCCAGAATCCAATCTGGAGTGTACCTAAAGTACATGCAATCAATTTAAGGGGATAGCAGATAGGCTGGGGTCCTGAATAGCAGGATCCCAGCCAAACTAAGTCAAAAACCAGCAAAACACCAGGAAAAAAGTGGGGGCAACCATGCAGTCAGATTCCACCTTCCTACAAATGACACAGGAGCAACAAAACTCCTTCGCCTTGTCTGACATTTGGGGCCAGTATCAGTGATTGACCAGCCTTTCCCAGTTTGTAGTCTGCCCCAGATGTCCAGCTAAGGGGATGTCATGGGCCAGCTTAAAGAGACATTCTCTGTACTGTTGGGGGACCACCACTCTCCTGGTTGCCCCTGATTTGCAGTCCCTTGCCTCGCTATACAGGATTCCCTCCTCCCAGTATACCTTATGTGTTTCAGTGACATCTCCTTCCTCTTGTTTGACAGCCAACTGTCTCAGGCCCTCAAGAGTGGGACAAGTCTTTTACCCCTGGCTCAAGTCCTCTCTGGAGAGTCCACCTGCCCAAAGGAGTTCTGCCAGGTCAGGGAAATCTGTCAAAGAAGTAGTCTCCTTTTCAGACACCAGACCTTCGTCATTAGGGTTAGGCTCCTTCTGGGCCTGTGGACTTTGGGAAGTGGCCTTGCCAGGCGGCTTGCCCTTCCTCTTGAAATTAGGGTTGGGGCCATTTCTTTTAGGCCCCAGGGTCCCTTGACTGACCCTTAAGGCCTTCTTTTGCTCTAGTGGAGACAAATACCCACTCAGGGAGACCCAGCATTGCTGCATGGGTCCTCTCCACCTCTGCCCAGGCAGAAGTTTCAAGGTCATTGCCCAGCAAACACTCCACTGGGATAGCAGGGGACACAGCTACTTTCTTAGGCCCTGTAACCCCTGTGTAACGCAAATGGTGCTCATGTAAAGCGATCTGATACCTTCGGGTCAAGTTCGCGCTATATAAAACTAAGAGAAAAAAAACTCCACACTCAAAGTCTACCACAGCTATGGGATGTGACTTTGCAATATTGTCAGAGTTAACTATCTGGTGCACCTCATCAGGTATTATCTGTCCTGGGGAAACCAGCTTGGCCATAACCATGGTGCTGCTGGCACCTGCACCCCCCAAGGCCTGAACTTCAACCTCATTGATTCTAGGCCACTGTCTGTTTTGTACCATCCTGGCAGGCCAGTGGGCCAAGGGTTAAATTTCCTCCCTACCCACGGAGACTAAAGTGGCTTCAGTGTATCCCTTGCAATCCCCAGGAACAGATTTTACCCCCATCTCTACGAATATGACTCATTACAACACATAGTAATACAACGCGTGCCATTACAACGCGGGTATTACTACGCGTTGTCATTACAACGACATGCCATTACATCGCATACTTTTACCACGCATATTCCTTTACCACGCATGCCATTACAACGCAAAGGCATGCGTGGTAAAGGTATATTCATGGTAAAAGTATGAAAGGTAAGTGACAGTACACTGCCCTACTCTAAACCCTAATTTAGTATCCCTGCACGACACTCCCCCGACCCCCAGTCCTAACACTACCCTGCACAACCCCCCGACACTACCCTAAACCCTAAAATACTACCCTACACTACACAAACACCACAACACTACCCTAAAACACTGCCCCCAGCACGTCCCTCCCCCGACCCCCAGTCCGGTCCCTACACTCAAACACTACCCTGCACACACCCCCGACACTACCCTAAACCCTAAAACACTACCCTAGACTACACAAACACCACAACACTACCCTAAACCTTAAAACACTACCCCCAGCACAACCCTCCCCCGCCCCCCAGTCCGGTCCCTACACTGAAACACTACCCTGCACGACCCCCTGACACTACCCTAAACCCTAAAACACTACCCTACACTACACAAACACCACAACACTACCCTAAACCCTAAAACACTACCCCCAGCACGTCCCTCCCCCGACCCCCAGTCCGGTCTCTACACTCAAACACTACCCTGCACGACCCCCGACACTACCCTAAACCCTAAAACACTACTCTACACTATACAAACACCACAACACTACCCTAAACCCTAAAACACTACCCCAGCACGACCCTCCCCCGCCCCCCAGTCCGGTCCCTACACTGAAACACTACCCTGCACGACCCCCCAACACTACCCTAAACCCTAAAACACTACCCTACACTACACGAACACCACAACCCTACCCTAAACCCTAAAACACTACCCCCAGCACGACCCTCCCCCGCCCCCCAGTCCGGTCCCTACACTGAAACACTACCCTGCACGATCCCCCAACACTACCCTAAACCCTAAAACACTACCCTACACTACACAAACACCACAACACTACCCTAAACCCTAAAACACTACCCCCAGCACGACCCTCCCCTGCCCCCCAATCCGGTCCCTACATTGAAACACTACCCCAAGCACGACCCTCTCCCTACTCCCAATCCCCCTTACCTCTCTCTCCTCGTGGTTCCTCTCTCCTGGTTCCAGCGTCGTCTAAGGGGCGGTGCACGTCGTTGTGAGGAAACGGAAGAGCCTCAGTTTCCTCACAACGATGTGGATAGCCATTACATCGCATGCGTTGTAAAAGTGCATGCGATGTAATGGTATGCGTAGTAATGTTACATTGCATGCGTTGTAACACATGCAATGTAATGATTTGCGGTGAAACAGCTGCGTTGTAATGGCTGTTCACCATCTCTACACTTGCAATGCCTTTGAGATGGTCACCAGTGGGTGACTTCTTAGTGCACTCAGTGTCTCCCCTCTTGTTCTCTTGCTGCTTACAGTCATAGCACACCCCAGCCTTTAAATGGGATGTGGCTCTGGGCTCCCCATCTTGGGCATCTTTTGGGGACTGTTTGCTAGCATCTGACTCTTTATGTTTGGCCCCATCTTTCCACTGAGGGGGATCTGTCATCCTTCCTTGTGATCAGAACCGTGGGACTTCTTGGGCACCCTAGTGCATATCCATTCATCAGCTATCAACCCCAGATCTCTAGGACTAGATAGCTTAGAATATACCAGATGCTGGTGCAACTTCTCTGAGGTACAATTTGTAAGTATGTGCTCTTTTACTGCTTAATTGTAGAGCCCCTCATAGTTATCTACCTGGTTACCTTTGATCCAGCCTTCTAGTTACTTCACAGAAGCATCTACAAAGTCTACCCATGTCTAAGTTGACCTCTTGTGTGTGTATTTCTAAACGTTTTCATATATTGTTTAGATGTTAGACCAAACAGCTTAATGAGTGCCTCCTTCATGTGTGAATATGGCTCTGCCACATCATCGTCTGGTGTCAGCAGGCTATCCCTCCCTACTGTTGGAATTAGTTCCCACATCAGGGATCCCAATGGTGGGCAGTTACCCTTCACATCCCGAGAGCCTGCTCATAAGATGCTAGAAATGTGTCTATAAAATCACCCTCAATATGCTTAGGCACAATACCCTTGGCAACCTAGAGTCACAAGCACCCCTTGCATTTACCTCTGTATCTTTGTTACTGCCACAATGTCCTTCGGATTTCAGTCCCAGCTTGACCCTTCTCTCCTCCAGGGCCAGTTTTCTTTCTTCCAGGGCCAGCTTTCTCTCTTGGGTTTCTAAGAGGCTATGCTGGGCATCTAGATCTGTGCCTCCCCCCTCCTCCTCACTGAATTGGAACTTGTCTCACTCCCAGATGTGGAGGCATGCCTTGAATGAACTGTAGGGGCTACCCTCTTGTTGTTCCCCTCGACGTCTTCATCAAAGGGATCTCTGCCATCATTATCATTCCCACTGTTAAGGGTAACCTTCTCTGAAAGTTGGACTTGAGTTCGCCTTGCTTCTTCCCAGGCTCTGAGGGCCGACTACAGGTCCTCTTTCTTGGCAGTGATCCATAGACTGATTTCCTGTCCCTGCACAGCACCCTTAAATCCGTGATTTTCAGTGTAGGCAAGATAGCCAAGTCGATTTCCATGTTTTCCATCCTTTGGAGATTCAGCAAAAACTTTTACCACACGTTTTGTAACTTTTGTCAACTTTGTGACATTTTGTCAAGATGTTGATATTTAGATGGAATGTCTCAATATTTGTTGCTGTATAGGCTCTGATTATACGTTGGGAAGAATAGGGTGGGTTATTTACCATACCTGGTGAATACTATTACCCTGGGGTGAAGTAGTTATAGGACGTTGTGAACACCTCTTACTCCGAGTTTTCAACTTTTAACTGAGGAATAACATACAGAAATGAATTTAACACACCAAATTCCACATTTTTTGCCTTTTTTCTGTGGGGGGGTCAATACTTTCAGCAGGTCTGATCTACTGGAATCTATCAGTAGAAAATTATGAGTGTTAACATGATATGATCAGTATCTACTGGTCGTGATTTATAAATAGCAAGCGTCTTATAGGTTTATTGGTTATGGGATGATTGTAGCTTGAGGCTCACCAGATAGTCTCTGATAAGTGTAGGGAAGCTAAAGAGAGACACAATTGTTTCAGACAGACATTTGGAAACAAATATAGATTCTAAACTTATGTAATGAAGGTAAATCAATGGTAGGGGTTCAGACAGCCCCTTGTCAACAACACTATGAGGCACAGCCTGACACCGCCTAAACCCATCTATAGCTAGGACTCAGTAAATGTTATTGCCCATCGATAGATTGAGATTCATTTCCTAGTGACATACCCAGTGCACTTGGAATGCCTGCACCCAACAGTGGAACATTGTACGCTGCTGCACTGGAGGTTGCTGGCTCAAACATATGCGAATAACTGATCCACAAGCGGACTTTTCCGCTGCATCACTCTCATGACAGCACCTAAATAAACTCTTGCAGCCCCTAATGG
Organism: Calotriton arnoldi; assembly: GCA_963921515.1. Lineage (NCBI taxonomy): Eukaryota > Metazoa > Chordata > Amphibia > Caudata > Salamandridae > Calotriton > Calotriton arnoldi. The sequence goes on from CAWUFW010002595.1 coordinate 746,443, forward strand.
TTGCTGTTAACACAAAGAGTACTGTTGTGTGAAACAAGCATTGCTTTCTATTCAGGTGAGAGCACACCAAAACAACCATGGATAATGTATGTATTGATGGCATGAAAGTGGCAAAGAAAGCATGCATGCCATGTGTCACATGCACAATTGAAACTAGGGGTGCAATGCTGCAGTGTCATGAGGAATCACAAATTGGGTAGAGAAGGTGGCGTGGCATGTAGCAAATGGGTGGAGGATGGAAGAATGATTTGAAATGATAGTATAATGTATGAGGAAGGGTACGTATTGATCAGTGAGAAGTACAAAACCCAGCCCTGACCAGGGAGATCAATTTTCTATGCACAAGCAAAATACAACAAACTTGTCCAAACCCCAGCCATCAAGGCAGGAAATGCAAGAACAGTATGCTGGGTTGCATTTTATCCAAATATGTGTAAATATATATATCAATTTTTTTAACCCAACTGGGCCATGTGGATGCAAGTCATGCACGACATGTAACCAAATAAAAATAACATCCCCATGGTATCAGGTGGAAATAATGCATTCCCAAGAGTGGCTAGACAATACCTTCTCAAGCTTCTCCACAACATTGAGGGCGTCTATGAAAGCCCATCCAACATGATCTACAACTCGGTCTGCACCACCCTTTGCCTGCATCACCATAAATCTCATCATCTTTTAGTTGTCGTCTGGCACAATACTGGTCTCCTGGCTGAAGTGATGCAGCAGGTGGTGGTGTTCATGTGGCAGACGCAGATGTTGCCTTTCATTGTCCACATATGCTTTTTAAGAGCAGAGGCACAATGGGAAGTGGGTATGGGTGAGGCACATAAACTTGGCAGTGGGACTAAGAATGGGTTCGCGGTTTGAACTATGTAGATATGGGAGCACATGTGCTCCCTGTGCATGTCAGCAAGATGTTCACCTAGGTGGTGATGTTTCTGAGCAGCTGCATACCTGGTAACTTGTTTCCTGACCCACACTAAGTACAGCATGCTATTGGATAGCAGAATTGCTGACAGCTGGAAGGGTCACTGGCTCATTTGTTAGTCACATGGTAAGCTCCCTAAACCTGATGGTGTTTTACCTTGTAGCTGCTGACATGTCCCAGGTAGGAAGATGATGGATGTCCTTGGTAGGGGGTGCACTAACAATGGTGCAGATGGTGTATTGTCTTCATGCTGCTGTCCAAGATAACTGCTGAATCCACATCCTCGGCCTTTGCTATCAAGCTGGCCATGGTATCCAGCACTGCCTCCCCATTCCTCTAGCAGATCTTAATCTTTTGTGGGGCCCATGTTGTTGCATTTCCACCGAGTCTGCTACTTGGATTCTGGTCTTTTCCTTGTCCTTGTTGGAGGTGGTTAGAGACATGGCCCTCTGGGACCTGCTCCTGGACAGACTATAGCTTTCTCGAGCTTCCTTAGTGCTTAGTCACCTTAACATTATGTGTGTGGCTACTGCTGGAAAAGAAACCTGCATAAGTCACTTCAGCAAGCAATTGACTCAAAACATACTTGAAAGAGACTACCTAGGGAGGAGCCAGTAGTTGCTTGGGGTTATCAGTAGACAACGGGAAGCAAAGTGTCCTTTGTTCCAGTTTTGGAGTTGTTATGTATATTAATGAAGAAAAGGCTTCTCGTCCTTTTTGTGTTCAAATCGTTTTATTCAAACTGTTACGAAATATAACAAGCATACATAAGATAACATAGGAGAAGATGTAAGAAATCTCTTATACATCCAATGCCATGTACAATTTGTTACAACACAATTAACCGTATTTAAAGGCTATGAAATCCTCTATGAAACAATCTCACACAAAGGGCAGTTAATGACACATAACATCAGATCATCTGTGCAACAGACTAACATATCGGTGAAAAAAGAAAGATGAGAAAAAAGAGAAAAGAAAGAATAAGAGGGAGCGAAAATAAGTCTGACGATATGCATATCTAAGTAAAGGTAAGCTCTGAAATGTATGTAATATGAAGAAGACATATAGTCTTCATTATATACAAACCATAGATATCTGTGCACCAATTTAGCTTGCACTCCATAATTACAATACAGGCAGAAGTTGTGGGTGTGCAAATACTCAATGGGAACACTCAAGGGCATATTTATGGAGCTTCACGAAGCGCAGCGCAGCAAGCCACTTTCTACACTGCGCTACATGAAATGGAGAGGGCAGGAACGTGCCATATTTAACATAATACCACGCATTCCTGTCTTTTCCTTGCACTGGCAACGCAGGTGCTTGGCAGAAGAGTACCTGTGTTGTAAGCAGGATTGTTTTTGTGCAGGAAGGGGCTCCTTCCTGCACAAAAAACAATCAAACAATCCCCTGAGGCATGTTCCTCTTTCTATGTGTGTTAGAGAATGCAACACACATAGAAAGAGGAAGTAAAGAGGACAAATAATAGCTATTTCTCCTCATTACGCCTCCCTGGGGAGTCAGCATTTTGAAGCATTCCCAGGTTTACCACTGATGGTAAATCTGTGAATGCTTCAAGATCCATTGGTGGATGCGTGGGAACACATACGCTCCACCCTTGGAACACCTGCATAGAGCAGAGTAATGCAACGCTGCGTTGCGTTACTCTAGAATTATCAAGCCAGGCATGACCACGCAAGATGGCCCTGTGTGGGTTGAAAAATCAAACTAAAGAGTTGCATCACTCTTGCATTCTGTTGCGTGGCGCAAGGGCGACGCAAATCTTTAATAAATATGCCTTACTGTTTAGCTTTAATGCTTTCTGGCAAAAATTATAATAATATCATCTGAAAGCTGTCAAATATAAACATCTCTGGAACATAGCCAACAGTCAACGGCTCAGTTTGTCCCATCAGGGTGGTGTAGTCGACATACTTTCAGAGGAAAGATGCTGAAGTTGGCTTATTGCCAAATGGCTCAATTAATTACCTAGTAATAAAATGTGAAAACAGAAAACAAGAAGACTTGGAAACTCAACATGGCTACATGTGTCTACTGGTGTAGGGCACAACATTATTTTGGCGACGAGCGGACTTACTCATGCGTCTTTTATGGATCATTGGTAAGCCAACCAAGAGAAAAGACAAGAACCAAAGAAACTACAGTAACCAGCGAAACCACAAGAAACTAAAGCAACTACATGAAACAGAATGGAGTTCCAGGCAAGCCAGCCCCACCAGTGTCCTTGTCAATGGACAGCCCCACCCACCTGTGTCACTGCCAACGGACACTACAGCCTGGAGATACTCCTCTGGATCTACAGATAGGTTTCAGTGAGTTGGAGGTGTAGTTACACTACGGCCACATGTAGGTGTTCCAGCCACATCGTTTTATACAAAAAGGTTTGGTGAGTTGGAGGAGTAGTTACTCCATAGCCACATCTGGTGTTCCAGCCACATCGATCTACGAAGACCACAGTGACTTCAAGAAAAAGGGCACCTTTTGACAGCTCAAAGGTCAAATAAGCAATCTTTATTCTTTATACTAAAGTGCACTTTCAGTGTCTTGGTGTGTTCACTTGGCCAATATGCTTTTACACTGTGACAAGTGTCTGCAGTTGAGGATATTAACAGTACGGGGATCAAGTTTGCAGCACTTTCATCTGCTTCGCTTCTTTTTCATATGATTCTGTTTACAAGAGGCGCTGTATCTGTTTGGTTTTCACCTCAACAGTCGGAAGCAGAATTACTGTGTGGTCTGCCTTGGACACTTTATGGCACTATGAATACTAACGCTTAGCTAAAGTCATCCGGCTCATTGTTCGACAACCTCTTTGGATTTCAGTGCCTGGGGCTGTTTTTGGCACAACATGTGTGGAAAGGTAATTATACTTATTTTTTTTTGTTGCTCAATTTCCTTTGGCCACAAGTATACACGCTGCTCTGAAGCCGTTTATACTGTTTGTATTTTGAACGGTGCGCGTGAGCTGCTCTTTCAAAAGGTAATAGAGAGAAACAAGGGTACCCCAATACGTCAACCTGGGGTGGTGAAGTGTTTTAGAAAAACAATGGTTCTGGTGTGGCCAAAAGGTCCATTCAAAAAGTGACCCTGTGGGGGGCACTACGTTTGAGAGTAGGAAGTTAATTCCTCAAGGGTGCGATGAGCAATATACAAAGGGACATGTAGGTCAGTTTATGACAGATATTTATTTCCAAAACAATAGTATTCAGGTGCTCACACAATAAGTGAAAATAAGCGCGACGTGAAAAGTGATGGTGTTATTAAAATAAAGACATCGCATTGACAACAATAATAGAAACTCCTCAAAAAAAAATTACAGAGTGAGAGGAGTTCATGTTGTAGGGGGTCGATGGCGTTTCGATCTCAAATACTCGAGATCATCTTCAGGACATATAACAGGTGAGCAAGCTGAATTCTGGTGTTGCAGTATGATTAAGCAACAAAGGAAAAGCGCCTATGGAACGCTACAGTAGACTTCACGTTAGTGCGTGATAGAGATGGGAAGGCTGAATTAAATCGCCAGTATCTTGAAGAACAGCCGTGTTGTTCAGCTTCGAAACTCAGAGCCGAATAATTATTTTAGGACGAACCCAGGTCACTGAATGAAAGCCCAGGAACGGAGAGCGGAGCGTGTCCTGCTGGTACGGCTGCCTGCGCTGAGTTTCCAAGTCTTCTTTATTAGTTCCATGTCCAAGTGACAACAATCTTAATACCAGCCAGCTCTGGTCAAGTACCAGCCCCACCAGGAGCAGCCTGCCTAGCTGCTCAGCCCATCTCTAACTGACAACACTCATCCACTCAGGCACCCAGGCATTCCATCCATCACAGTCACACCAACATTCCATAACCAACTCACACTCTGGCTGAGCAGCTAGGAGCACCTAGGCTGGTTTACATATAAATGCAATATAGAGGATACAACACATATCATTATGGGCCTAAGTATCAATAGTGAAGCAGGTACAAGAGCATCGGGGACCACAAGGGCGAGGGGCCATTTTCACCCCATTAGTGTCTGCTTTTTATTAAAAAACAAGGGGGTGGAATCCCAGGTTCGTTGCTTGCTTTAGGCCCCACAACGCCCTTGCTATGCCATGGTTTCTACTAAAATATGATACAAATGTAAGCATAAATCAGGACCATCTAATCATGATATGCCTCTTGAAAAGAACTAAGGCTGAGATGATGTGAAGATTTAAGGTGACTGACCGGGAGGGAGACTAACAGCCAACTGCACACGATCTTAGTGTTCGAGAGCCTGGGCACAGCCAAGCTCTAGAACTCTCCCCAAGCCTTCTGTCTTAACACTTAAGAACACAACACGTGTCACTCCTTTAACAATCACAAATGGCAATAACAATAAATAACAATGTAAAAAAATTATTAAAAACTCCTTTTATTACAGCATATATAAAATGAGACAAATTGTCAAAACAAAACTCAAAGCAATACAAGCAGTACATAAGGTACAAAATATAAGATCAGAGGTATAAAAAAAAAAACTATCATAAATAAGCATAGCACACCATATATATTACAAATTACATCAGAAATTCATCAAACCTCCCATAACGATTCCTCAGAACTCTGGACTTGGTTCTATTGCACACCTCTGTCTTGGATTCATCACACAGTTTACTCTGGTCTTTCTGTTCCTTCCTCAGTGGAATTTTGGCTACCTTTTTTTCTGATTCCATACATTTCCATCACTCAGCAGAAGTATGTATTTATTCACCTTCCTCACCTAGAGAGGATCAGAATATTTAGATTCTCCTTTTCTAACCATGCACCCCTTCTGTATCCGGACCCAATCACCAATTTCATAATCACCTCCCTTTCTGGTTTGACTTTCCAACACAACCTTGCCCCGGTTCACTTCTTTGGACATCAGTGCCCTGGCCTTACGACCTCTCATCACCTCGAAAGGAGATTTCCCCGTCACACAATGGGGTGCAGTACAATAAGACCACAACAACTTCCTCATTGCCATCTCCAATCTTCCCCTCTAGTCAACACCAACTGTAAACCCTCCTTCAGTGTCCTGTTCCACCTTTCTACAAGACCATTGCTTTGAGGATGGTATACAGATGATCGAATGTGTTCTAGCCCTTGCTCCTGGAGAAAAGCTTTCATACGTTGTGAAAGAAATTGGACACCATTATCTAAAACCATGATCTCTGGCACCCCTTCTCTCATGAACAACTCCTTCAGAAAATCAATTACTGTCTCCGAAGTGACCTCTCCAGTAAATTTCACTTCAGGCCATCTTGAAAAATAATCTTTTACCACAATGGCATATTAAGGGCAGCTTCCCATAACATGCAATGGATCAGTAACCTCAATACCAATTTTTTTCCACGGACCATCTGATTTATCAGACTCAACTAGAGGATAACTTACCGTTTTCTGTGACATGCCACTCCAAGCACATAACACACAATCTCTAATGTTCCTTTCCAATGCAGGCCACTGATACTCCTCGTACCACTCATTCTTATGTGCCCTTCATGCGCTAGTTTAACTACTCGTTCTCTTAATGTTGATGGCACTACCAGCAAATCACCTCCCATCAAAACTCCGCTCACCACAGACAACTCCTGACTCACCTGCCGGAAACACTCCGCATCCATCAAAGCTCTTCCTTTATTAGGCCAACCTTCACAAAGATACTTTTCAATTTCAAGAAACACACTGTCGTTCTTGATGGCCTCCAACCATTCCTCATGAGATATTTTTCCTTCAGTTATTACACTCACACATCCCACTACCCAATCATCTTCCTCACTCACAGAACTCGCCACTCCCCAGAAGGCAACCAGGACAAGCAGTCAGCTAACCCATTTTTCTTTCCAGGAACATATTCCATGCAAACATTGTTATCTAGCCTACTCATAGTCCATCGTACCAGCCTGGGAGAGGCTCTCCTTCCATCATTTGCTGAGAACACCTCCACAAACAGACGATGGTCAGTCCTTACTGTAAAATTGGTTCCCCACACGTAGGTACTAAAATGGTTTACTCCCCACCACACAGTTAACTCTTCTCTCTCTACAGTGGAGTAATTTTTCTCTGCATCTTTCAATGGTCTAGAAGCATAGGCAATTGTGACATTTACACCGTTCCTCCGCTGCAGTAACACTGCACCTAATCCCACCAGACTTGCATCCGTGTTTACTAATATGGGATCATTGGTGTCAAAATGTTCAAGTGCTGGTGCCATTGTGATGTTTGTTTTCAACTCTTTAAATTCATTTTCACAATTCTCACACCAAACAAACTTCTCATTCTTAACCATGAGTTTGCACATATGTTTGGTTTTGTCTGCAAACATGGACACAAAACGAAAATAATACTTGGCTAACCCCAAGAACGATCTTAACTGGTCTTTACATGTTGGAGCAGGGGCTTCCTCTATTATGGAGAGTAATTTCTATCTAGGAGCTATTCCACCCCCACTGATCCAGTGCCCTAGATATTCCTCTCCTTTCACTTTAAACTTGCACTTCTCTTTCTTGATTGTCAATCCACTCTCTTGCAAAATTCTCAACACACTTTTTAATGTTTTATCATGTTCTATTTCATTTTTCCCAAATACCAGGATGTCATTTTGGAAATATGTCACACTTGGTGTATCTTTTAACAAATGGCGCATAGCTCTCTGGAACACAGCAGTCGCCGAGGCTAAGCCAAAAGGCATAAGTCTACACCTATATCGCCTTTCAGGCATGACAAAAGATGTTAGCGGGCTAGATTCAGGGAGCAGCACAATCTGGCGCTAGGCCGAGGAAAGATCAAGAGTGGAGAACGCTTTCGCTTCCTTAATGGTGGTCAACATTTCTCCTATGTTGGGGAGAGGATGCCTGTTCAGCCAGATTGCCATATTTAAATCCATTAAGTCTACACACTGCTTGATGTCACCATTGTCCTTCTTAACAATCACCACTGGAGCTAGCCACTCCGATTATTCAATTTCTTCGATTGTCCCACTCTTGCATAACCTTTGCAGTTCTTGACGCAGAGGTTCCCGCATCACCAATGGTACTACCCAAGGTTTGTGGGCTTTTGAAGTTACACCTTCCCTCAGCACAATCTTATGCATGACCCTTTGCAAGTTCCCAAATGATCATTAAGAACTTCAGGGTACTCAGTGATGTGCCGCACTCCCGCATCTACAATAAACATTTCTGGCTGTGCTCTCAGGACCTGATCAGGATGATTCGGATCTAAACGGATTCCTAAATCCCTTTGTTGAGGCCAACCCAACAGACACAAACCCTCCTTGGCAAAGTACATAGTAGATGTCATGAAAATTTGTTGAAACTCCAATTGTGCTTAAATGAAATCCACTAATTCAATGGACTTTTTACCATAAGCCACCAACCTCACATCCAGACTCTTGAGTACAAGATCTGGAAATTTACTTAAGTATTCCTCTCCAGTAAGAGTGTACCTGGCTCCAGAGTCTGCCATCATTCTTACATCAACACCGTCTATTCTGATAGTACAAAATGGATTGTCTTCAACAACCTTACTGATCTGTTGAATTTCGAAAATTACATCTTTGCATTCCTCATTATTCTCAGCTCTTTCTATCATACTCACTGAGGCTCTATTTTTTTCTCACACCCCCCATCCTTCATTTACACATCCTTGCAAAGTGTTTCTTATTTTAACACCTTCTACATACTTTTCTTATATACAGGACACGATTCATCAGTTGCTACATGACCCCTATAACCACACTTATATCACGTCAAACTTTTCTTGTCCCCGTTTCTCTTGATGCTACTGTCCTCTGCTTTTCTTGGCTTGCGCGTTTCTCTTTGGACTGCTTCAACCTTTTCTTCAGACCAACTCTTTCAACCCTTCATCCGTAATTTCTGCCCTTTTCATCAAATCAATTGCCATTTGAAGATTAATCCTTCTGTGTTCAACAGTTTCTCTTACACTTTCCGGTTAATAAAAAATCTTTATTCAGTATGTGAAAACAACCGTAAAAGAAAAGGATAAAACAGCAGGCACCACAGTGCGAATATAAAACATGTGCATGAGATATAAATAGATAAAATGAATTGCCAGATATCAACAAAACAAAAATAAAAACCTTTCATTAGCAGCAATACAATCAATCGGGCCTAGAAAGCCTAGACCTCAGTGTGGCTCCTAAAAGCAGGTAACAACATATAAAACATGGTTATTTGGAAGCAACTGCAAGTACATTATGGGGGATGTACCTGGATAAAGTTCAAGGTCTTTAGCAGGGGAACAATAAACTGCTTTCTTGGCATACTAAAATATGTGCAGAACATAACAAAATGTAAAGTGTCCTGCGGAGACCTATTGTTGCAGCCGCAGGGCAACATGGAGCATGGGTGAGCCCACCCACTCGGTGATGTCAAGAGATGGTGTAGCAAATTAAATCTGAACCTAGCTAAGACAAATCTCTCCCTCTTGTTATGTACCTGAGCAATGTAGGGCTCAAGGCCCTGCACTGTTTCAGAAGCATATGACCCCTCGCTGAGGGTTTCATCAATACAGCCTATTCTCTGTCTAACGATGCACGCTCAAAAAACAGGTCCTTCACCCTTTTTAATTCTGAAGGCACCAATGAGTGAGGATCCAAAAATATATCCACCCGCCCTCAGGCATTTTCCGGTTATTAACTTTTAAGACCAGTTGATCCCTTAACATTTCATCTTGGAAACCATTGTAGTTACACGTTGCAGCAAGTGATCTGAAACTGCCAAAATAACTTTCCACCGATTCAACAGGAATTTGACTTCTTTACAAGAATCTAAACCCCTCTACCACTTCATTTTGTTTCTTTACAAAATTGGCGTCCAATTTCCCTATTACAACTTCATATTCATCGTTTCCTTCACTTTCTTCATCCTCCTCTTCCTCAACTTCGGACGATAAAGCAGGCAGGTGCTTCAATATTCGCCTTCCCTCTTCCCTCGAACGGTGTGTTAACATGGCTAACTTCCTGGCTGCCATAAAAATGTCGCATACTATGGACTAGACATAGGCTTTGAAACCCTCCTTCCAGTCTTCCCAGGGTATTATCGGCTTTCCAGGGCTTTGCATAAAATACTTTGGTGCTACTAAACCTTCCATAACTGAGTCCAAGGTGACTTCTAACTAATTTTCACCTTCAAGACCTGTTACAATGAAGTAAAGGTAGAAAATGCAAACTGTACTGTGTTGCTCCCTAACTGTCTATGTTGTTAATGCATAACAAACTGTTTTATTTTTTAAAAAAGTTTTAGTAACAATTATGCATTTTTTTTTATATGGCACACACTGTTGCACTCTAGTGTGCGTGCCACTGAAAATGTGCTAATGAGCAGTGTAACACTCAATATTATTTCCCAGTGTGCGTGTCACTGAGTAAGTAGATGCATGAACGATTGTTCTGTTGGCTGCACAGTGTAAACTGGCTTTTCCTTCAAGGCCATCACCAGTCAACATATAATAATAATTCAACCGCAACAAGCTGTGATCACTCCTGGCAGCTGGGACACGCCTCTAGTAACAGAGGGTAATGTTGTAATAATGCCTCCACCTCCGTACTTCACCCTCGCTGACCCACTTCAGGAAGGGACTCAAGACCTGGCTCTTCGATTGACACCGCAGCAGAGCGCCTGGATACCCTCTTGGGTGATAAGCAGTGTTATACAAGTACCGCCTGATTGATTGATTGACGTGCAGCGAACACTCCTTGCAGCTGAGACACACCCCTAGCAACAGTTGCTGATGCCATAAAGATGCTGGCTTAACGCATGGTGACTCTCCTAGTGACCCCCGCATGACGTTGCTAGGCAACCTGCACAAAACACTTCGTCCGAGACGTACAGCGAGCTCTTCTTGTGACCCTGCATATGTTACTGGGCCACTCCCTCAACAAATTACATGGCACGGTGTTCACACTCTGAAATTACAAATTTACCCAAAATAACTAAAAGTCTTACTGACAGGCGTTCAACACAGTGACGATCAGCAGTCAGCCTGTCACACAGACTTGAGACGAAGACTTCACAGGGAATGATTGCCGGGGAGCACCACTGGGGAGTATTTGCCAGTCTTCAGACGGCTCTCCTCCCAGTCAGAATACCATCCTGCGTCACCAATGAAAAGAACCAAGGCTGAGATGATGTGAAGATTTAAGATAAGTTTAGTGCGACTGACCGGGAGGGAGACTAAAAGCCAACTGCCCACAATCTTAGTGTTCTAGAGCTTGGGCTCACCCCTAACCTTCTGTCTTAACACTTAAGACAAGAACACAACACCTCTATCACAGGGTTTCACACAAGAATCAAGCATAAAAGTACAAAGGTTATTGAACACAGTGCAGTGGTAACTTCTGGCACACGAAAGTTCAGGCAGGTACACCGCAAAGCCACATAATGCATCCAGGAAACATGGATTGGCGCCATCAGGCAGGGTGTCAATCCAAAAGAGCAGGAAAGAAAAGGCCCAATGTTGTTTTTATTATATCATACCCAGTGCTAATATCAGCAGCACGAACAATCAAAATAAAACAATACATTCACTGTTCCAGCTCCAGGGCAGCAATGGCCTGTTTAGTTTAATGAGTCTGATAAGATTACCCATATGGCTATAAAACCCAGTCTGGCTTCCGAAATGTTGGCTCCTGGCGACCAATTTTAAAACAGATGGGTTTGGCAAATCAAGAGTGATTTAATTACACAAGGCAAAATAAATTTATTTGGATCTGTCAAAGCGTTTATATCAAGTGTAGACTAATGAAAACTGTTTGTTGATCAATTACAGATGGCATTGCCTCATAATTATTTCACAGTTGGCAGTAACGGCGCCTCAACCTGCTCTATCACTACATAAGGGAGATGATGTATAGCTGCTAGTGGACGCAAAATCCAGAGAGGAATACGGGCTGGCGAAGGCACCTCCATTTGTAGCTCTGAACCCTACAGGAAAGGCTGCTGCAGAGCCTTGTTAACCAAATATGCACATCCTTTTTTTTAGGTCTCGTCTGAGACCGCGCATGCACTGTTACTTGCGAGATCTACTGTTCTTAAAAAAAGAAAGGGGTTAGACTAGAGCCCACTAGCTGCTTGCCATTGGTTGGCTTTAACATCACTCTCCTTTCTTTGCTTCTCACTGATCAGCGGCAGCTGGTTTAATGTTGCCAGTCTCCCCATAGAAAGCTTTAGGAGGATTTTGGTTCCACCTTCTTTATATTACACCCCTCCCAAAGCCCAGCAGGGAATCAGCTGCATGTGCTCCACAACTCAATCCCTTTTATTCGCTACAGTTCCTTGCATTGATAATGGGGAGAGGATGTGGTCTGACGGCTAGACTGTCGACTCTGGTGCTGGAAACCAAGGTTAGGGTCGCGGCCACATCCTATGATTCTGGGCAAATCACTTAATCTCCCCGTGCCTGAATGTGGGGTGGGCGGAATTTGCTTAGTCGCGCTACGCAAAGCTCCGCGAAACGGTAAAAAATCTCCGCGAGCACACAAAAGTTCCGCGAACACGCGGAATTGCTTGTTCCGCCCGTTCGCGATGCTTTTTTCCTGTTCGCGAACGCTGTTTGCGTGCTCGGGGAGAAATATCTCGCGAACACGCATTTTGAAAGCGCGAACAAGCAAAAAATTCCGCGAAGCCGCGAATCGCGGAATTTTTGGTAATTCCGCGTTCTCCGCGGAACGCGAAATTACCCAAATTCCGCAAATTCCGTGAACGGAACGAAATTTACCGCCCAGGCCTACCTTGTATAACGTAACCGGTGCTCATGTAAAGCGCTCCAATACCTTCGGGTCGAGTTCGCGCTATATAAAACCTGCAGAATAAAATAAGCTGAGCTGCCACAACCTTCCTTTCTGTATTGTATGTAAACTAGCGTGTGTTGCTCCCTCACAGTAACGCGTTAGTGAGGTACGAAATCTGCAGACGTGGTCACTCACTAAATATAGGGTAATTTTTACAATTCTTGTTCGGCACCAAAAAATCTATAACATTGAAATTATGAAGGTAGGAAAAAGTAAACAATGCGTCAGATACGTGAATACGTGAAAGACAGAGAAGACGCCAGGGCGCTTCTAATGAAGTTGCAGTTGTGTTTTAGAAGTCTCATTTCATTCATTCATTCAAGGCTCGAAACATCTGGAAGGTGTTAATCAGAGGCTAGATAAGCACTTGACATCTGTCTCAGACAATAACTAAAAATTGTGATGTTGTAAAACTGTAGAGTCGAATTGAAAACTTGTGAAGCAGAAACAAGAAGCAACTGATTTGCTCCTCTGAGATACTCACTCTGCAGCGTCTCTAGGAGGGAAGGGGAACATCTGGTGTTAGGGGTCAGAGGGGGTGAGTCATGCACTACAGGGAAAGAAAGGTAAAGGGCCTGAATGTGATAGACACACGGGCTGCGCTCCCTGTACTTCTCAGCTGGAAAAGCAGAACTCTGCAGGGGACAAGAATGGATAAATCAGGAGATGGCCCTACACCTATAAACATGTCTCTTTTAAAAAAAAAATACAAATGTGAGAGACTTTACTGCAGGGGGTTGGGGGGAAGGGAAAAAGAGGTCGTTCAAATTGGCACCTCGGGTACGTAACCATCCGAAATAGTCATGCACACAACAAAGCAAACCTCACAACTTAATGACTCTCTTGTTGATTGGGAGCCTGTGGAGTTGTCGGAGGTGTTGCGTGATGTGGCTGCGGCGGGGGATGTCGAGGACTAGTCTGGCTGTGGCATTTTGGACGTTCTGTAGTTTCTTGAGCTGTTTCTGGGTGACGCCGGAAGAGAGGGAGTTGCCGTAGTCGAGTCTGCTGATGATGAGTGTGTGGGTGACCGTCTTTCTGGATTCTGTGGGGATCCATCTGAATGTCTTTCGGAGCAGGCAGAGCGTGTGGAAGCAGGCTGAGGAAACTACGTTGTTTTGACGGTTCAGTGTGAGCGAAGAGTCCAGTATGATGCCAAGGTTGCGTGCGTGGTCTGTTGTGGTCAGGGGGTCGGGGGGGTCCCAGAGTGGCTGGCCACCAGAAGTTGTCCCAGGATGAAGGGGTGGGTCCCAGGATGAGTACTTCGGTATTGTCCGAGTTGAGCTTGTGGCAGCTGTCTTAAATCCATGTAGCGACGGCCTTCATTACACTGTGGAAGTTGGTTCTGGCGGTTGTGGGTTCATTGGTGAGGGAGAGGATCAGCTGGGTGTCGTTGGCGTAGGAGACGGTGTTGAGACCATGGCTTCTGACGATGGCAGCGAGGGGGTCCATGTAGATGTTGAAGAGGTTGGGGCTCAGGGAGAAACCCTGGGGAACTCCACAGCTAATCGCCGTAGGTTCAGAGAGGAACAGTGGTAGTCTGATTCGCTGGATCTGGCCGGTGAGGAAGGAGCGGATCCAGTCTAGGGGCTTGTCATGGATGCCGGCGTCGTGGAGTCTGGTGATTAGGGTGCGGTGGGAGATGGTGTCGAAGGTGGACGAGAGGTCTAGTAGGATGAGGGCTGCGGCCTCGCCCCGGTCAAGGAGAGAGCCGATGTCATCAGTGGTGGTGAGGAGTGTAGTCTCTGTGTAGTGGTTGCTTCGAAAGCCAGGTGTCCAGGACGTGGTTCGCTTCGATGAACTCGGAGAGCTGAGCATTGATGGCCTTCTCTCTGACTTCGGCCGGGAAGGGGAAGAGAGAGAGAGATCGGACTGACGTTTTTGAGCTCTGACGGGTCTGAGGATGGCTTCTTCAGAAGGGGGTTGATCTCAGTGGGTTTCCAGTTGACGGGGAAGGTGGCGGTTTCGATGGAGCAGTTGATGGTGCGGCAAAGCTGGGGGGCGATGGCGGTGGCTGCTCTGTGGAAGATGTGGTAAGGGCATGGGTCCGTTGGGGCTCCTGAGTGGATTTTTTTCATGGTCTTCAGCGTGTCCTCTGTGGTGGGCGGGGTCCAGCAGAGCATGGTCTGTTGGGGGGCGGCTTGGTTGTGTGCGATGGTGATGGGTGTGGTGGCCTGGTCTAGGGTGTTGAAGCTGTCGTAGATCTTCCTGATCTTGTGGTGGATCAACTTGCTGAGTTTGTTGCAGAGGCCTTGGGAGGGTGGAATGTCTGTGGTCTCTGTGTTGGACCTGGCGAACTCCTTGATGATGGCGAAGAGTTCTTTGCTGATATGTGCGTTGGCATTGTATCTGTCTTAGAGGGCTGTTTTCTTTGTGGTTTTCAGGAGGAGGTGGTGAGCGTTGACAGCGGATTTGAAGGTTGCGTGATTTTCCATTTTGTTTTGCTCCTCCATCTCTTTTTGAGACGTCTGGACTCTTGAAGGGTGGGGGTGAACCAGCTGGCTGCCTTGGAGCGTTGTTTGTCTGGTCTTCTCTTGAGGGGAGCCAGGGTGTAGGGGCAGTTGGAGATCCATTTGTGGAGGTTGTGTGCTGCGGTGTTGGTGCCCGTAGGCATTGGCGGAGTGGATGTGCTGAGGTAGTTGACGAGACGTTCTTCGGTGGCCTTGGTCCAGCTGCGGCTGGGGTGCGATGATGTCGGTGGTGTACGGTGGGCGTGTCGAAGGCGAAATGTACGCAGTGATGGCCGTTCCAGGGGAGTTCTGTGGTGTGGCTGTAGCCGAAGTTCCTGCTGGCGGAGAAGATGGGGTCGAGCGTGTGTCCGGCTGTGTGGGTTGGTGCACTTACTAGCTGTTTGAGACTGATGTTGGCAAGGTTCTCCAAGAGGGAGGCGGTATTCTGTTTACTGGGATTGTCCAGGTGGTAGTAGAGGTCTCAGAGTAGGATGTATTCGGTGGATACGAGGGCCTGGGGTGCGATGTGGTCTACGATGGAGTCAGTGAAGGAGGGTCGGAGGCCAGGGGGCCTGTAGACGAGGGTGCCGCAGAGGGTGGTGATGGGGTTGGTCTGGATCTGGAAGTGGAGTTGTTCCATGGTTGTCATTGGGTCATTAGAGTGCATAGTGAGTCGAAGCATGCTATTGTGAATGATGGTGATGCCTCTTCCCGGGCAGTCCTTGCGGGTGATCTGTTAGCCGTCGGGGATGGTGATGGCGATGTCAATGTCCGATCCGGAGCAGGGGTTGGTCCAGGTTTCTGTGAAGAAAGCGATGTCAGGAGAGGTGGTGTCAAGGAGGTCCCAGATTTCTGTGGCGTGTTTGTGGAGGGTGTTGGAAAACGAGGCTGTACTTGTGAGGCAGGCACAAATAACATGACTACATTTGTCCTTCACTGGGAACCAAACACCCCATTGTAGCGCTTGACTCTCAGAGGGTAGCGTTGCAGAGCAGTCTAAGGCTTACTCAAGGGAGGTTGTGTGGGCTAGTAATCGCCATTTACCAGTACGCAGAAATAACACTCAATAATTGACTGTCCAGTCTGTACTTTGCTTTATAAAAGGAAGAGTACATTTATTAAACACACACGCTACTCAATACTATGCAACAATTTACAAATATACATAAGCTGTTGGAATTACTTTGTGATATTGCATAACATTCCCACCCCTCCCAAAGGGGGGGTGGGGTCTAGTACCACCACTCCCATGTATGCACATGATCTTGCCCCCTCATGCAGTGGGTTGAACATGACCTGGAGCGAGGGCCTTGCCCACTGGCACCATCCCAGTGCGACCCACCCCATTATCTCAACAAGCATTTAAAATGGGCACACCTGCCCTGGTGACACATAACCCTGACTGAGCATCTCATACTGACCAAACAGTATACACCTCTACATCTTAGTGGCTAGCAGTCTGGGTTGTTCTTCACCTAACGCAGTAGCAAGATTACATGTTTGGGCATCACTTAGAATGACAGTACTTATCATGGCTGATAACAGTTATAATGCATTGCAATTAAAGCCCCTAAAAGGCATCACAGTTATAACCACAGGATTAAGCATATACAGGCAGACACCCTAGCAGGAATGACCAGCAAAATAACCCCACTTTGCTTATGACTTTACATTACACATGTGACTTCCAGTCCCAACAAGAAACAATATCACGTAGATGCACCATTGTGCAAGTTCACCTTTCCACCTCTAGGGGGAGTCACCTCAATGACCATCCAGGTTTAACCTTTCACTCTGTAGTGAAGTCTCAAGCATCAACATTCAGCTGCTGAACAAAAGTTCCAACGTTGATTAAGCTTTAAAACCATGGCTAACCCTTGAAGGGTTCTTTCTTGTAAGTCCCCCAGAAACTGAGGGTGGGACTTTTCATCTTCCTGCTGGGGGAGTCTGCGCTGCTCCTGCAGCTCCCCCGGCACATCTTTTAACAAAGGGGGGTGACCCCCTCCTCTGGGGGCCAGCTTGCACCCATACACACTGCAATCCCCATGCCTTGCAAGGCATTATGGGACGCTTTGTGGGCCGAGCGCGCATATTAAAATAGTGGCTCTCCCGCTGTGTCGGGGAGAGCCGCGTGGCCTTTTCCGCTGCCTTTTCCTGTGGCCTGGTGCCGCATCCGCTCTTTGTTGGGAGTCCGGTCCGACCCGGACCCCTGCTGCCAACCGGTGAGTCCTTGCAGCTCGGGGAGCCCACCCCCGGCTGCTCCTGCCACTTCTTGGGGGCCAGGTCCCACCCGGGCGCCCCGCTTGGTAGGTATGTTGGAGGGCAGCTCGAGGAGCCCACCCCGAGCTGCCCTCGCCGGCTCCCCGACTGGCCAGCACCCTCGCGTGCTGCCGCGGGAGCCGGCACCTCTCTTCTGGTCTGCCCGCTCCTGCGGGCAGATACGTAGACTCCCGCCGGTCAGGCTGGACCTCGGGGGAGTGCGGCGGCACTTTGTGGGTCCCTTCACAGGGAGCGCAACAGCGATCCCCGACTTTGCTTCTTGTGGGGCAGCCCCCGGGACCTGACCCACCCCGGGGGCCCATTTAAGACCGGCAGCAGAGCCCCATGCGCTTCGTCGTTGGTCCAGCCAGAGGTTAAAGGTCGCCTACCTTCTGGGGGGCATATCTCAGCCCCCAGGGGACCGATCTGCACCATTTAGGCCTCTTCTTCCTCCTGGGGATGCGCCCCACCTACTGGGAGCACTTTCCTTTGCCCTCCTGGTCTCAAGGAGGGTGAACTCAGCAGGGAGCTGTCTTCACTGGCTCCCTGCGCCAGCTTTTCACCTGGCTCTCCTCCTGGGCCTCTCTTCTCCTTGCGCAGAGGCCCAGGCTTCTGCTCACTGGTCCTGAACTCCCCCACAGGCGCAATGCAGGGTCCTGGGACAGTCAGGGGGTTCCTCCTTCCAACTGCCCATGGCGCTAGTCTCCAGCACCAGTCTTCCTCAGCAGACCAGACCCCAGAGACAGCTCCACCTCCTGTGCACGCTCTTTTAAAAGAATTTGGAGGGGGCTGGCAGAGGGCCCCGCTAGCCCTATCAGGCAGCGTCACATCACCTCTCTGCCCCTGCTCCCTCCTTCCTGCCCAGGCCTCTGGGATAGTTCAAAATGGCGTCGTCCAGGGGTCTCATGCCACATGGTCTCTGAAAAGCCCCTTCCCCCTTGCTGCCTTCTCTCCAGAGCAGCTTGGTGCCTGGCACCAGGTGACAGCTGCTGATGGATAACCTGTAGCTCTACCCACCTTCTCTCCCTTTTGGAGAGGAGACCTTCGCCCTTGGAATGCTTGCTGTGAAGGGCTAGGCCTCTGATGCTTCAGTTTGGGGAGGAAGGTCATTAATCCAGCCTGGCAGGGTCACACCCAGCCAGGCTCTGGTTATGAGCTGAGTCAGAGGAACATGACATTTCTGGATGACTCAAAAGCAGTACAGATATGGCTTTGGACTCAGCAGAATACTTCTTCTCACCTAAGTTACAGTGGACTTTAGTGCGTGTCTAGAATTTGTAGGCCCTAAGGAAGTGAAACTATCCCATGTGATCCCCATCCTCATAGGAGAATAACGGAGTGGTCCTTCAGTGAAAACAGTAAAGCACACTGACTTTCCCTTACATGTTTCTTCCCGTTGTATAGAGCCCATCCCATGTCACCACCCAGCTCTGCATAATTCCTGCCACACCATTCTATCTGTACCTGCTCCTGGGCTGCGCACGCCAGGAATCTCCCCTGCGCAGCCCCTACACATGTGCACACGCATGTACACACCTGTCTGCAGGTAACCAGCCCGGTGCCCCTTACTCCGGCTCCAGCGCAGCGGCCTACTCTCACCAGGGGGACACCGGTGAAATCCACATGCAGTCTCTTTCATCAGGAGTTCACTGTGGGTGAGTCCCAACTTATGAGGCTCTCCCACAGTAAAAGCTCAACAACTAGGTGTTCAAAAAGCAAAAAATCCCTGCGGCTAAGATGGTCAGAACCACCTTCTAACAAAGGGACTGCATGTTGAGAAGGATGCAGTTGAGCCGGACGGGTGCGCTGTCGGTCGGCTGGGCGGCTTGAGGAGCTGGCATGATGGCGTGACTGAAGGTGCGGTTGCAGTTCCGGCAGGTGAAGGGTCCAATAGTCTTCTTCAGTGCTGCTAGGTGGCAGGTGATGTGTCGTCCCGGTTTGAGGGTGAGGAGGGTGCTGGCGTCGTAGTGGTGGGGTGTCCGAGAGGCAGGGTCCCTGGCGCTGGGTGCGGTCCAGGCACGGAGGGGCTCAGGTGTGCTTGCCTTTGGCGCAGCCACGCAGCGACCGCCATTAAGTAGTGCTGTGGGGGGGCTGGACAGCTGGGAGGCGGGAAACGCGGGAAAGAACACTGGAGGGGGCATCGCAGCAGCAATGAGGGAGAGGGCAGAAAAAACGTGCGAACAGAGAGGAAAGAACACGAAGTCAAGAGGAAAGCAAGGCAGAGGCAGAAAAAAGAAATAAAAAACAGAGAAGGACAGAAAACAGCAAAAGAGGGAGAGGAGGGCAGTCAAGCAATGGAGCGGTTGCTCTCTACGACTGGACCACCAGGGATGAGGTGCAGGCAGGAGCCTGCAGGTGGAGGAGGGCCTCAAACTCCTGACCTCCGGGTCAAAGGCGCCAGGAACAGAAGAAGGGGACTGCAGCAGCAGCTACCAGACGGCGCAGCGCTGTGGAAGGAGCAAGTCCACTAAGGATAGTGGACTCGCGAAGCTGCAGTTTTTAGCCACGGCAAACCAAACAGAGTTGGAACAGAGTTTTATTTTAAATTGGCAACATTTACAAAATACTCTATTTGAAATGCTTCATAAAGAAAGGCATGTCCCTTTGCAGCCCACAGTGCTACTAAAGCTACGGTTTGCTACGACATAACTGACATTTCGAAGCTCCTGTTGTGCAAGTGGATTCAACTTGCATTGCGCCTTAAAGAGCTCCAACATCACAAGTGGCTGTTCATTCAGCATGTGTCTTTATAACACAATAGGTATTTTGCACATAGATGATCTCTTTATCTCTGCATTCAAACTTCCTGTCATATCTGAAGCAATTCTTTGTGACCACGGCATGCTTAACCAATTTTAGCCAAAAGTGCTACCTGCAGGTATCACCAACAATTTGTTGATCCATTTTTACGCTCTAATCAAAGTTTCCGTTTACGTAGTTTCTGTGTTATATACATTTCGAAATCAATGTCAGTTTCCTTGGAAGCTTCACTAGTTGGCACAATGTAATACAACTATGTATTCAGAACTTGGTAGGTAGCCCAGTCTGATGATAGCTCACATGGTTAATGCAACTGCAACAGAATTCTGTGCAAAGACTCAATCCATTGTCCTCCTGAGGTCAATAACAATCATTTGCAATACAATAGGACTCGCAATTGTCAGAGTTAGAGCTACTGGCGTTGTAAATGACAATGTCTTTTATCTATGTGTTTTGGTTTGGAGTGTAGTGGATCTATGAACAGAGACACGGCAGCAGCTCTGCCTAGAGGGCTTAGAATGAGGAATTACCACTAGGACCAGAGTAGCAGCCGCAGCACTGTCTAGAGGACTTAGAACAAGGAATTACCGATGGGGCCAGAGAAGCAGCTAGCAACACTGTCTAAAGGACTTAGAATGAGGAATTACCACTGTGATCAGGGACACAGCTGCAGCACTGCCTAGAGGATTTAGAATGGGGAAGTTACTGACGGGACCAGAGAAGCAGCTAGCAGCACTATCTACAGGACTGAGAATGAAAAATTACTGACCAAGGAATAGGGATCAGTGTCTGACAAGAGAGCTCCCTCAGACCAGAGAAAATGGGGTCTAGGAGGTGCCCTTTTGAATGTGTTGCGTGTAATACCTTTTGGGTGAGCTGTAGGGCTGCTAAGTCCAGAGACAGTTCAGATGCAACTTTTGATGTTGAGTCATCGAAGTGGATGTTAAAGTCTCCCAGAATGGTAAAGTTTGCGGCAGTGCTTGCTAGTTTAGGGACCATTTCTGAAAGTGACTTACAGAATTGGCCTATAGATCCAGGGGGACGATAGATCAGGATGCCTGATAGGGTTAGCGTGGGCGTAAATCCTATTGAAAAGTGAAGGTTTTCACAGTCGAGTAAAGGGCTCCCAAGAGTCCGACAAGTAAGAATAGAAAAACAAAAAAGACTTTAACAAGAAGAAACCCAGGTAGAGATTACTGAGTTAATAAATGCAGCCACTTTACAACAGTTTATCTGCTAGTAAAACAAATGTATCTGTCTTTAACGCGCCAAGTCGTATAAACACAGGTATTCACAAATGGTGATTACATGTGTTGCATGCGCAAATGCTGTTTATCATATTAAAAACTGCCTTACTGACTGCAGAAATCTCAGAACCAAGGGCATAGACAAGTGGCAATCTAGTCAAAACTACAAGATCTTCCTCAGTCAATATCCCTTCAAAACCAATCTTGTAAATTGTTAGATTGCTGCACAATGCCATTTGCTACTGCTCATCTGGCATAGATGTGCTGCTATTTATCGTCCATGTTTAAACTACAGGTACATTCCATTTCAGTAGTAGACTTCTTCCTTAATAAGGAGGGCTAATAACACAAGAATGGATCAATGGATGACAACTCATCTTTTAAAAGTCTTAAAACTTTACACATATGTTAAATGTCTTTCTTCTCATAGTGTAATTTTTTTTAAATGAGTCCTTTTTACCTTCAAGGATTACAGGAGAGGTGTATATAACAATGTAATTACCTTATTTTCTCCCTATAAAAAATGTATACAATAACCCAACACCTCAAATTAAAGCAAATTTTGATAGCCTACTAAATGTCTATTTTAGTGCCTTGTTTACAAGTTATTCAGTAGACGTGTTGAAGTATGTCTAAGAAACATACAGTAGAATGAATGAAAAGTTGGAAGACAAAGACATTTTTAGGTCGAGCCTCAAGTAGCGCACAAGCGCTGCTCTGGCAAGACTTTATGTTAGGGGCATTTGAAAGCTGACCACACGCTCGTGCATCATGGCCTTTTCCCTGCGGTTACCCGCACGATGCACGAGCGTGTGGTCAGCTCAGCAGGCTGCCGCGCTCGCTCGCCCCCGCTCCTCTCTTCAAAGCTTTGTTGAGTTGTTTTCACTTTCGCGGCCGCCGCATTCTTACAGCGCGCGCACCACTCGTTTCCAGTAAGGTAGTGAAACTATTAAAATAAAAAGGCACATGTGAACGTGGACTTTCCAGAGGGTGGAAGCTGGTTCCCTTCTGTGAAACAAAGCACTGATGGTATGCGGGGTAACTCAAGAAGGCAGAAACCCGAGAGCCACCATCAGCCTACCCGGAGAGTTAAACGAAAGAGTTTTATTATTTATTGACACAGCCCTTCGGATGGGTTTGTTGGGGCAGCAGCGGTGGCCGCGTGCTGGAAAGGGCCGGTGTGTCCCATCTGACGTCTGTGGAATGTAGAGCTTGGACTCAAGGCCGGAGCGGCGGGTCCTGCGAGGCGCCGAGGGTCGCTGGGTGCAGGTAATGTGACAGGCGTCCTCGGTCCTCGACGTGGCAGCACCGAAGGGGAGGGCCCGGGCCTCCTCTCTGCCTCACCACACACCTTGTTAAGCCACCAGGCCTCGGAAGGTAAGATCCCATGTGCTGACACTCGTCTGATCCGCGGATCTGTGGACTGGAGGAGGCTTTGAGGGTGTCTGGGAGGTAAAGCCTGTGTGTGGTGCCGGAGGAGCGTGTTGCACCTTAACCCGTCCGTGTCCGAGGCCTGCAGCCGGGCCTGCCCTGCACGAGTCACTGTGTGAGGAAGAGGCAGCCATCTCCGGGTGAGGAAGCTGACATTTCACTCACTGCTCGCCCGGGCTGCCAAGGGGAACTGTGCCGGCCGCCGCGAGGACAGGAGTAGACCAATGGATGGCTAGCCCGGTTCAGGGGATCGACCATCACTGCTGAACCGGATCCCCAGCACTGACCGGGACGACACTGCCCCACCCACAATGGGACACCTGTTACTTCTTTGAAAAAATGAAATTGATAGGCGTCTGTCTTTAGATATGTGCCGAGTCTAACAGACATTAGTTTCTTGCGGTATACACCTGCTTTCTTTTGGATAGCGCTTCATACCACCATTTCCAGTTTCTAGGCGCAATAGGCGTCACTATTTAGCCAGTTATGTGATACTTAATTGTCTGGTTGTTATAGCTCGTCCAGTTATGATACATTTGCATTCATTCAATGCCATTTCAGGTTACATCAGATAAAACAAAGGCAACTGTTGTACATTCACTATTGAAACTAAATGGAATCATTTTAAATACGCTGGATCATTTATGACCGCAAGGAAATTACACAGAAACGAATCATTTAGGTGACATTAACCTATTGTAAAGCAGTCATTCAATCAATCAGGAGTTTATATAGCGCTGCTACGCACCCGTAAGGGCCCCAGGCGCTGAGTCCATTCTTTGCCCTGACACTAGACCATTATTGCTTCCCTTTACGCACATGTTAGGTGGAGGAATGTGCATTTGCAGAAACTGATTACAATTTGTGCACAACCCATAGCTGGAAATCAGGCGCACACACAGGGGCTTATTTACAAGCCCCTTGCACCGCCGGTGCGTCACTTTTAACATGGGAAAAAGTGACGTATTGACGACGCAAGAGGCTTGTAAATAAGCCCCACAGTTTGCACTCAATTTCAAAGTTGACCCGGAACTTAGAATGAGGATGTACATGATATTCATATTATTGACCTTGCAAGGATAAAAGGTCAAGTATACCAAGTAGGATTTGAACCTGTAACCACAAGGTCAAACACAGACATCTGCGGTGAATTCACTAGCCTCAGAAACAAAACTGCCTTCTTTTTCATTATAGTGGACTACAAATCCCAGAATGCAAAGCACAGCGTGGAAATGGGCGAGCTACTCACGCCAGATGTAGGAGAACATTAGATCATTGGGCATAACAAATCCATTTCTTTATAGTGATTTGTATTCATGCTCACATATAGATGAGCTAACGCTGTCTGCGCTGTCAGTCATCACACGAGTGTCAGATATCTGGCCTCTAGGAGGTTTCTTTAATGCCTTCAGTGCTTAGAAAGGTGCCTTGAATACGGCTTTGTCTGGCTTTATCACAAAGTATTGTAAGCAGTCACCGAACGTGTGTATCGGATTCTTGAACAGTGTGCGCTGTCAGAGTGCCAGCAGTGGGAGGCAAACCTGATCCCTGAAGCAAGCAGATGATGCTAGGGTTTGCTTTAAAAAAATACTTTAAAACATTGACATTCAAGGAATGTTGGGACTAGCCAAAGGGTCTGCTTGGGTAATCATTTTTGCAGCTGGGCTGACATGGCTTTATTCCTTGGGGGCTCCTTAGAGAAAACACCGGTCACGTGGCCCACTCATCGCCCAATGAAATCGCAGAGTTTGAGCAGACAAGTGTTCACTATGCCGGCGCATACCCTGCCCATTCCTAGACCTCCTCCCCGCAAGGGTTTACGCCTTTTGCGTGGCTTCGGAAAATAATAATTTATGTGTAAAGCCTCGGGGCGGGCTTGTAAAACAATCAAGCCTTGAAAATGTAGAGTAGGTATTTCTGTGAAGACAGGCGGTTTCCGTCTGCGTCACTCAGGAAACAAGCATTGGCATAGCCAATAGGTCTCGCTTTGGGACCTTATAAGTATTTAGTTATGCAGCACAATATCCTTGGTGCAACAACATCAGCTGTTGCATGGCTAAACCTTGTACCTTATAAGTGTTTAGCCAGGCAACGGTTGATGTTGTTGCACCAAGGATATTGTGCTGCATAACTAAATACTTATAAGGTCCCAAAAGCGAGACCTATTGGCAATGCCAATACTTGTTATTAAGGCTGCTTGTCACAATAACCTGTGATTATACACTGCTATATATCGTAGTTGGTGAATTCTGATAGCTAGCAGGTATAGGTTTCTCATTGCTAGGCCTAAAGCTAGAGTAAAGAGTTGTCCACATATTTTTGCCTCCACTGGCGGCTGAGGTCAGGTCTACATGGCTTTAGTAATTAGGTTGCAGAGTACAAATAATGATGGTAGTGTCAAAGGAGATGTATTTTTCAGTTGTGGGGGAGCGATCGTTTCTGGACTATGTTTGGTGCTTACTTAAAAGGACTCATGGGTCCAATTTATAACAAAATCTGAGTGAGATGTGTAGGTTTGGCTAGATAAGGCAATCCTGATTATTCCTGTTTTCAATAAATTATTAGAGACTTTTATTTTGCCATCTATCCCTAACTCCAACATGGTTCTAAAATATCCTGCTGCTGTTGGCCATCCATGTACTAACTCTACAAGCAGTATGTTACAGAACCATTGCTTTTACGGGGCACAAAATAGAGTTGATTGCTTATTTCAAAATAACATTTATATAAATGTACAATTTACAAGCATTATGAAAATATTTTGTCAAACTGTTGGTGACAGCGAAGTAAAGTTGTGATACCTGCATTATTTAACTTTGAAATGTCATTCGTCCAGGAAGCACTAATGTAAGTTCCTTTAAGCTGTGTGAAAAATAAGCACATTGGTCTGAAGTTCAGTGTTAGCGGTAGTAATTAGGGAGTATTGAGTGGGGCGCAGAAAAAAGGATAGAAGATATAACTGTAACTGTAATTCGACCGATAGCCCACTAGAATGTAAATCTAAACTTGCAAACATTTAAATAGCTTAACCATAAGACCCGAGTTGTCTCTTAGCAATGCAGCTTTGACCAATCATTTCGAAAGAGCGGCTTTATGTACAGATACACAGAGACAAAACAGCCTTGTCACCAGAGAGGCCAGGAACTGTATGGGGATGGATATTTGAGTTTCCGGTGAGCAGAGTGGTGCCCGTGAGGACATGGGTACTGAACTCCGAGGTCCCTCAGTATGCTTGCAGCCTTAAAGACCCCGAGAGTTAACCCCGGGCTCTCTCGACGATATGTCAATCACTTAATGTGCAAAGAGACTGTACTCCCATCTCACCCCAAATGCCCATATACTTGTGTAGACACAAAGACTGATCTCCCAGCTCGCTGAATATGCCGGTCACAGGGTGTCTGTGGAGGTTGATGTCCCAGGTCACTGGATATGCGTCACCGCGTGTATATGGAGACGATCACTCAGCTCATGTAGATATGCTGGTCACCCTGTCTGTATAGTGACTTAACTCTCAGCTCGCTAGATAGATATTCCGGTAATCTCCTATCTATGCAGACTGATTTCTCTGCTCACGTAGATATGCCGTTCACTGCATGTCTGTGCAGACTGAACTCCCAGCTCACTAGACATGCGGGTCACTGACTGTCTGTGTGGAAAGAACTCTCTGGTCACTGCGTGCTTATGGTGAATTACCCGTCAGCCCACTAGGTATGCCAGTCACTGTGTGTCTACGGAGACTGATCTTTTTGTTTACTACATGTGTCCGTCACTGCATGTGTATGGAGAACAAACTCCCAGCTCACTAAATATACTGGTCAGTTTAGGGGCAGGGTAAATGAACTTCCTAACAGACACGGCCTGGGCATTTAGCCCAGATTTGGAGGGGATCCCTTCAAAATGACGCCAAGCAATGAATGGGCATAGCCTCTTTATTGCACCTTATCCCATACAAGGTGACATCGGAGGTTGTCCTAGGACTGAGAAGGCATGGTGTCATAATCACTCCTCACGAACTGCAAGCCTATGGTCGAATGTGCAGCTACACCCAGCGAGAGGCCAATAACTGTAAGGTGACAGCAATCTAAATGACCCCTGCAGTGCCCTGATTGCAGGAGGCTTGTTGAGGCCAAGGCTTCAATCAGCATTATGGCCGAAATGGAGATGAAAGAAGGAAAGGTGTGAGAATGGGGATGAGAAAAGAAAGAAGAGAGACAGAGCAAAACAGGATGGTATTATTCTATATGTCACGGTCTGACTTCAGACAAAAAAAAATGCCACTAGCTGTAGTAATCCTGCCTATTGTGTACATGCCGGATGGCTCTCGGCGGTCAAAAGCACTAAAGATGCCTCTTCCCTGCCGCTCTTTATCAATGTAGCGGAAGTCTCAGCCGTAGCAGCACAAAAAGAATACTAATACAGAGATAGACCTGGCGCTTATGAAGAAGCTAATATGGCACTCCCTGATTTCTTAAATTTTTTGGGGATCCGCCGTCAGGGCCGGACTGGGAACAGAAACCGGCCCTGGCAAACTGCTCAGCTGGCCCCCCCTGGGGTGAGGGGGAGTGCAGCCGAGCAGTTTGCGAGGGCCGGTTTCGGCCGATTTTGTTAAGGGGGCCGATATTGCCGACCCCCGGTAACAAAAACGGCCCCCCAGGGGCCCAAAACCGGCCCCCACCCTAGCGGCCTACCGGGGAAACGCCCGGTGCCCGCTATGGCCAGTCCGGCCCTGTCCGCCGTGCACGTGTCGTGAAAAGGTGGGAGGACTTCAAATAAAAATAACTGCGCAGACTCCGAAAGCACATAGCTACCTCCTCTCCAACACTGAAACTAAAGTGCAGTAATCTTACCGAATGATAACCGCTGAGCCTATCGAATGTCTGAGGGTCTGAAAACAGCAGCAAGTAGGCTAGCTTGGTGCAGGGGAAACGTAAAGCGGCATCACCCCACGTATAACTGTGCACATTGTTGACAGAGGGGAAAAGGGTTAACGAACCTGCACATGCCCAGGCCCGAAGTAAACAGAGGCAGGCAACGAGTGGGTGCTTGTGGTTGGGGAGGGGAAATCGGCAGTGCGAGTGCGTGGCGTTAAAATGCATGTAGCCTTCAAATAACAAGCAGGGGGGAGGAGGAGGCAGCAGCAGCCCAAGCAGCAGTATCAGGGGAGCAGCGGGAGGACAGCGAGTGTGTTAAAGATAAAGCTCTGAGCCATGGAAACGCTCATTTGAATGAAAAAAAAAATAGTTCCTGCATAGAAAGTAAAATAGAACTGGAAGAGGACAAATATTGGGGGGATCCATGGGAGTCAACAATTGAAAAAAAGGTGGGACAAGCAGGACCCATTAACCAATGAGACATAACGTTTTTTAAAGTACACTGACTAAAGCCAATCAGAAGCTGAAGGCGGACTGTAAGTCCCCTTACTGAATACAGCATGTTGAGAGACAGCACATGTGCTGCCCTAGGATCGACCTAAAAATGAGTGCCCCTGTTTTTTAGGTTGAGCTTACCATACAGTGCAGCTGTCTGGTTGAAAAAGACATATTGTGGGCTTACCAAGAACATTCAAGGGCTTGTAGCCTGTGCTTTGCTTACAAATGGTTGGCTTTTTGTCTCTCTCGTTGCCTGCTACTTATTGGTGTCCCAGCTTGTCAATCTTGTGCTTGTCTCTCCCATGAAGCATAGCCTCTTTACCATCGTTTTTGATTGGCTGGCTTATATGCTTCAGACTCTTTTTTTTCAAGCACTACTTTTTCTTTTTGGCTAAGCACTCAATGAGAGTGAATCTGTTTTCCAGTTGTCTCCCTTGTGTTCTTCTCTGCCCCTGCACTCCATGTTGCTCTGTGTTGTCTGTGTGCTTCTCCCACCACTCCTCTATGTTGCGCTATGTGCGCTCCCTCTTGCTTTCTCACCTGTGTGCTTCGCCTCCACCCACACACTCTTTGTCGTCCATTGCTTCTGGCCCCCCACCCTGCCCTCCTTGTTTCTTCCATGACCTATCCTCTGTGTTGCTTCATGCACCATCCTTCTACGTTGTTCGTTGCTTCTCCGTCTCCCGCAGTGCTTCCACCTCTACCGGCACTTCAATAAAAACATTAGTGTATTTTTATCTTTTTATTGGCTGATTCAACTCGGATCAACAAATAAAAAGGAAAAAAGTGACCACGTCATTTTGTAGGCAGACATGTGTTGTGCGTGTGCTTACAAATGATGCAGCCATCCACGTCATAGCCTTTTTTTTTCTTATTTAGCCATGCTGCACAGCATTGAGGATGCTGTACACCATGGCCAAAAGCCATCGATAAAGCCAAAAGATCTTAAAGGCGAGACCTAGAGACCTATCGGCTTTGCCAGTACTTATTTCTGTGCTAATCTGATTGGATTCTAACCATGAGGACCCAAAAAGAAAAGAAAGCTCTTGGGGGAACAGTGACAAATTATGTTCTTTAAGAAGGGCAAACACAAGGAGATGATGGACAGAGCGCTGAAAATTTTCAGACACTCACCTCCAGTCACAGATCTAGGTTGAATCCATCATCGTTCTTTAGCTCACTTCGCCACCCCAATTCAGACCCAGCCATATAAAAATCAGTCTTGTCCCTTTTCCTTATGGGAAGAGTCCAGCCCAAACTGCCAAGCCAGGTCTTTCCTGGACCAGAAACAAGCATCCTGGGACCAGTTTCGGGGTGCCCCCCCTCATCAGCCAGGCTAGCTTAAATCCAGTGGCAAAGTGAGCAAGGGACCCACGTCTGGGCATACCCTGCCAACTTAGGGCGAACAAAGCAAACACAAGGAGATGATGGAGGGAACGCTGAAACTTTTCAGACACTGAGCTAAAGAATGATGATGGATTCAACCCAGATCTGTGACTGGGGGTGAGTGTCTGAACAGTTTCAGCACTCCGTCCATCATCTCCTTGTTTGCTTTGTTCTTTAGGCAGGGCCACTGGAATTATGTGATTCTGCAGCTGCTGGGCTTTCAGTATTGTTAAAGATTTACCACATTTGCCTCATAATCTTTCAACTGCTGCACAATTTGCAGATTAAAAAAAAAATACAGGTTATTTCTAGCACAAACGAGTCAAAGTTACTAAAACATAATGATATGTCTTTCCATGCAGCGAAAGGCCATGGCAAAGTTTGACTGGTCACCTTTCAGTTGCTTATTGCTGTATTTGAGTGTTAAACTGGACCTAATAAGTGAATCCTTGGCCCTGACAGTGTTAACATGTGAAAAAATTATAATATGTTGATGTAGCACTATCACAAAATGGGCTGCAATATGCCCCATAATTTGCCATGTCTTGTCATATAATTTAGTGACCCATGTCGCATAATTTGTTCTTTGTCGGACAATTTATGGGAAGGTTCAACAAGAGCAGTATGTAGGGTTAAAAAACAGAGCACAAAAGATCCATCTCAGTGCTTAATTTGAGCCGGTGGTTGCAGGTGGGGCTCACCAAAACTCATTTTTGGGGACCGGAAATTTGTTTTTCTCAACAGACTTTGATCCAGAGCAAGAGAAAGGAAAACACAAAAGGGGGAAACATTGAGAAGGAGTAAGACAGAAAAATCGTGACAACTGGAGAAAGCAGGGATGAAAAAGAACCTACAAGACTGAGATAAGGAGGCAGGGGGTGTCTGATGGTGGATTAAAGAGACAGAGTGGAATTAAGACGTCACAGCCTTGTATTTGACCCCACCAGCCTTCGATAACGCCGGGTGCTAGTTTCTAAGCTCAACTTCAGGTTCCAGCACTTATTGGGCAACTACATTCATAAAACCTTTATTGCAGCTGCTCTTCAGGTTAATTAGTGTATATTTCCAAACAGGAGTCGGAAGGACTCTGTGCTCCAACCTTCACTCTAATTGACACCTTGAATAACCCCAGGCTCAGGGCCGGCGCTAGGCATGGGCAGTGTGGGCAGCTGCCCAGGGCCCCGCGCTCAGTTCAAAACATGGGGCCCCGCTTCTGTCTGAAAGGCTGCACTTTCATAGTCAGCCCACCTGCTCCTTCAGAGCCCCTCCACAATGCGATCACATTGCCAATGTTAAGCAAGGTGTCTTGACCTCGCTGGTCAGGGTGTGGTAGCATTCCTGGGGCTGCAATGGTGGGGGGAGGGGAAAGACTAGGTAGGGGACGTGATGGCAGCAAAGTGGGCTCTCAGGGACAAGGGCGGGGCAGCACCGCTGTTGAAAACCTGTGGAGAAGTCTTGTCTGCCCTTTGTGTATTCCGTTTCCAGGCAACAGAAGACTCTTTTGTTTCCGAAAGGAGCTGGACATTAACAGGTAAGGACAGGTTGATGAGGGGAGGAGGGAGCATCCAGCTCAGACTGGCACAGTAGAGCAGTGTTTAGCAGCGTGTCTCGCTACTGCTTCCAGGCACAGGGGAGGGGTTTCCTCATCCCCTGGGCCTGGAAGCACCGGATCAGGCTGCAAGGTTAGGTGTGGGGCCCCTATCACTGGGACATGGGCCATTATCCAGTGCTGCGATGTCCATGGCTGCTGGGCCTCGCAGCCCTCTATCAGGCTGCAAGGTCTAGAGTGGGCCCCTTTCGCAGGGCTTTGTAGCCGTTATATAGTGCTAGGAGGCCCAGGGCAGGGGGGCCCTGTACTTGGCCTCGCAGCTCTATACTGTTGGATAACTAGATTTTCTTACACAGAGGGACTAACTAGCATGTTTGCTTCCCAGCCCACGTCACCAGTGCTAAACTTAAAGGGCTGTCTAGTAAATGCTGCTAGGTGCGGAAAACCTGTTAGTTAAGTTTCTTTTATTTTGCCAAGTCTTTGATTACTTTGCACTCAAGTTTTCTTTTGATTTTGCTTGTGGGCGCTGTTCTCAAAAGATGAGGGTTGTTTTATTGCAAAGCTACATTGTTTTTTTCTTATGTGTATTTTCTGAAATTATGTTTTAACACATAATCATGCAGTACACCCCAATGCACACCACTCCAATCTGCACTACTCCAATCCACGCTAATCCATGCCAATCCACCTCACCTCCAACACACGAATCCGCCCCACTTAATCCAATCCACCCCAGACCAATCCATACACCTCCACTCCACCACACTCCAATCTTCCCACTCTAGTCCAAAACAATCTGCCCCACTCCAATCTGCCCCACTCCAATCCAAAACAATCTGCGCCGCTCCATCCAAACAAATCTGCTCCACTCCATTCAGCTCCGCTCCATTCAGCCCCACTCCAATCTGCCTCACCCCAGTCCCCCCACTCCGTCCTAATTCACCCCCTCCAATCCACCTGACTCCAATCCAACCCACCCCAATCCAATCCACCCCAATCCAATCCAATCCAATCCACCTCACCTCAACCCAATCCAAATCACCCCTCCCCAATCCGTCCAATTGCAATCCAATCCACCCAACTCCAATCCCCAAAAATCTGCCCCACAACAATTTGCCCCACTTCAATCCAAAACAATTTGCCCCACTTCAATCCAAAGCAATCTGCCCCATCCAATCCAAAGCAATCTGCCCCATCCAATCCAAAGCAATCTGCCCCCATCCAATGCAAAGCAATCTGCCCCCATCCAATCCAAAGCAATCTGCCCCATCCAATCCAAAGCAATCTGCCCCATCCAATCCAAAGCAATCCACCACACTCCAATCCGCCACACTCCAATCCGCCACACTCCAATCCGCCACACCCCAGGCCACCCATTCCATCCTAATTCACTTCACTGCAATGTATCACAATCCACCCACTCCAATCCAATCCACCTCACACCAATCCAACCCACCCCAATCCACCTCACCTCAACCCAATCCAAATCACCCCTCCCCAATCCGTCCAATTGCAATCCAATCCACTCAACTCCAATCTCAAAAAATCTGCCCCACAACAATTTGCCCCACTTCAATCCAAAACAATCTGCCCCATCCAATTCAAAGCAATCTGCCCCATCCAATCCAAAGCAATCTGCCCCATCCAATCCAAAGCAATCTGCCCCATCCAATCCAAAGCAATCTGCCCCATCCAATCCAAAGCAATCTGCCCCATCCAATCCAAAGCAATCTGCCCCATCCAATCCAAAACAATCTGCCCCATCCAATCCAAAACAATCTGCCACACTCCAATCTGCCACACTCCAATCTGCCACACTCCAATCTGCCACACTCCAATCTGCCACACTCCAATCTGCCACACTCCAATCTGCCACACTCCAATCTGCCACACTCCAATCTGCCACACTCCAATCCGCCACACTCCAATCCGCCACACTCCAATCCGCCACACTCCAATCCGCCACACTCCAATCCGCCACACTCCAATCCGCCACACTCCAATCCGCCACACTCCAATCCGCCACACTCCAATCCGCCACACTCCAATCCGCCACACCCCAATCCGCCACACCCCAATCCGCCACACCCCAATCCGCCACACTACAATCCGCCACACTACAATCCGCCACACCCCAGTCCACCCATTCCATCCTAATTCACATCACTGCAATGTATCACAATCCAGCCCACTCCAATCCAATCGACCCCACACCAATCCAACCCACCCTAATCCAATCTACCCCACTTCAATCAAATCCACCTCACCTCAATCCAATCCACCCCTCCCCAATCCATCCCACTGCAATCCAATCCACCCCACTCCATTCCCAAAAAATCTTCCCCACAACAATCCGCCCCACTCAATCCAAAACAATTATGCCCCACTCCAATCCAAAACAATTTGCTCCAATCCAAAACGATCTGCCCTACTCCAGTCCAAAACAATGTGCCCCACTCCAATCTGCCCACTCTAATCTGCCCCACTCCAATCTACCCCACTCCAAAACAATCTGCCCCACTCCAATCTGCACAACTCTAGTCTGCCCCATCCAATCCAAAACAATCTGCTCCACTCCAATCTGCCCCATCCAAAACAATCTGCGCCACTCCAATCTGCCCCACACCATCCAAAACAATCTGCCCCACTCCAATCCACCCTACTGCAATCTGCTCCACTGCAATCTGCCCCACTGCAATCTGCCCCACTGCAATCCGCCCCACTCCAATCCGCCCCACTCCAATCCGCCCCACTCCAATCCGCCCCACTCCAATCCGCCCCACTCCAATCCGCCTCACCCCAGTCCACCCATTCAATCCTAATTCACTTCACTGCAATGCACCACAATCCACCCTACTCCAATCCAATCCACCCCACACCAATCCAACCCACCCCAATCCAATCTACCCCACTCCAATCCAATCCACCTCACCTCAACCCAATCCAATCCACCTCCTCTCCAATCCATCCCACTGCAATCCAATCCACCCCACTCCAATACCCAAAAATGTTCCCCACAACAATCTACCTCACTCAATCCAAAACAATTTGCCCTACTCCAACCCAAAACAATCTGCCCCACTTCAACTCAAAGCTATCTGCCACACTCCAGTCCAAAACAATGTGCCCCACTCCAATCAGCTCCACTCCAATCTGCCCCACTCCAATCAGCTCCAATTCAAAACAATCTGCCCCACTCCAATCTACACCAATCTAGTCTGCCCCACTCCAATCCAAAACAATTCGCCCCACTCCCAAACGCCCCAATCCAATCCACCCCAAACTAATCTAATACACCCTTCTTTAATTCACCCTACTCCAATCCGCCACACTCCAATCCGCCACACTCCAATCCGCCACACTCCAATCCGCCACACTCCAATCCGCCACACCCCAGTCCACCCATTCCATCCTAATTCACTTCACTGCAATGTATCACAATCCACCCCTCTCCAATCCAATCCACCCCACAGCAATCCATCCCACTCTAATCCAATCTACCCCACTCCAATTAAATCCACCTCAACCCAATCCAATCCACCCCCTTCCCAATACATCCCACTGCAATCCAATCCACCCCACTCCAATCCCCAAAAATCTTCCCCACAACAATCTGCTCCACTCAATCCAAAACAATTTGCCCCACTCCAATCCAAAACAATCAGCCCTACTCCGGTCCAAAACAATGTGCCCCACTCCAATCAGCTCAATTTCAATCTGCCCCACTCCAATCTGCCCCACTCCAATCCGCCCGACTCCAAAACAATCTGCCCCACTCCAATCTGCACAACTCTAGTCTGCCCCATCCAATCCAAAACAATCTGCCCCACCCCAATCTGCCCCACCCCGTAACAATCTGCCCCACTCCAATCTGCACAACTCTAGTCTGCCCCATCCAATCCAAAACAAATTGTGCCACTCCAATCTGCCCCACTCCATCCAAAACAATCCGCCCCACTCCAATCCTCCCCACTCCAATCTGCCCCACTCCAATCCGCCCCACTCCAATCTGCCCACTCCAATCTGCCTTACCCCAGTCCACCCATTCAATCCTAATTCACTTCACTCCAATGCACCACAATCCACCCTACTCCAATCCAATCCACCCCACACCAATCCAACCCACCACAATCCAATCTACCCCACTCCAATCCAATCCACCTCAACCCAATCCAATCCACCTCCTCCCCAATCCATCCCACTGCAATCCAATCCACCCAACTCCAATCTCAAAAAATCTTCCCCACAACAATCTGCCTCACTCAATCTTAAGCAATTTGCCCCACTCCAACCCAAAATAATATGCCCCACTTCAACTCAAAGCTATCTGCCACACTCCAGTCCAAAACAATGTGCCCCACTCCAATTAGCTCCACTTCAATCTGCCCCACTCCAATCAGCTCCAATTCAAAACAATCTGCCCCACTCCAATCTGCACCAAACTAGTCTGCCCCACCCCAATCCAATCCAATTCACCCCAAACTAATCTAATACACCCTTCTTTAATTCACCCTACTCCAATCCACCTCAATCCAATCCACCTCACCCCATTTCAATCCACCCCACTCCAATCAAATTAATCCACCTCACTCCACCCCAATCTACTCCTATCCAATTCACTCACAATCTCAATCCACTCCAACCCACTCCACCCAATTCCACCCCATTCCGCTCTACGGTTCTCTACTCCACGACTCTGCACTCTACAACACTCTCTGCCACTGAACTCTACTCCCCTCTACTCAACTGTATGACACTCTACTCCACCTACTCCACTCAACAACACTCTACTCCAACATATCCGGTCTATGACACTCTACTCCTACCACTCCCCTCAAGGCTACTCCATGCCACTAACTTTTAACCATGCTGAAGAGCAGCCACACTGGTGTACAACACAGCACATACACATTACCAAAGCCAATAGTTCTTATAGGCGAGACCTATTGACTTTGCCAATGCTTGGTAACAGTGATGTTATTCTGATCCTTTGCCTAGAATATTTAGCATGTTAAGATGCACACAACTCATTGGGTATTAACGCAGTGGTGAAACGCACAATACCTATGTGGTGGTGTGTCAAAGGTATTTTTAGCTGTCATTTGAATTATCACTTACATATAATAGTGTTTCATTCCACTTTTTCTAAGTAGTTACTATTATACTATTTAATGATGCTCATATAATGGACCCAGGAAGGACGATTGTGCCTTGCATAGATTCAAACTCCTGATCTGAAGTTATACAGCCAGGGTGCAACTCACAAAACTATTCTGCTATCAACCGCTTGCCTCCTCCTTCCCAGGCTTTGTTTATTTAAAGATTTGCTATCCAATCCTACGCCCCTTGTGCAGCACACATAGAAACAGCAAATTGCCTATGATAGTTTATGTGTAGGAAGGTCCCCCTTCCTGCACATAAATAATCATTTAAAAAATGCTGTTTTGCAACTTTAATGTGTGCTGCATTAAGCAGCACACATAGAAGTTATAAAACATCATTTCAAGATTCCCTTCAACACAGGCACCCTTGCATTATGGTGCAAGGGTGCCTGCGTTAACGTTAGGCAGCTAAATTTAGCGCCAGTGCAGGGAAACGCAGGGCTGCATCATATTCTTGAAAAT
The DNA here is from genome assembly GCA_963921515.1 of Calotriton arnoldi. Taxonomy (NCBI): domain Eukaryota; kingdom Metazoa; phylum Chordata; class Amphibia; order Caudata; family Salamandridae; genus Calotriton; species Calotriton arnoldi. The sequence goes on from CAWUFW010002595.1 coordinate 783,288, forward strand.
ATGGTGCAGCCCTGCGTTTTCAGAATACAGAAGCATGGCGTTAGCAATGTTTGCTTGACGCTATACTTCTCCACCATTCTGTTGTACATATGCCCATAGGTCTCTTCAGCAATGACAAAGATGATCAATAGTCCTGTGATGTTGGTTTTCTATGATGTAAATTCTTGTGATGTCACATTCAAATTAGAGGCGCCTCACATCTTCCCTTTCGCCCAGGGCCCCACAAGTCCTAGGACCGGCCCTGCCCAGGCTACCAGAATCTTTGTCAAACCGGCGTTTGTCCTACTCAGTTCTGTCCAACCGCATCCATTCTACTTCACGGACTGGGCTCGTCTGGCTAGAAATTCGAGACATGTCAGGAGAAGTTGTATATCACACGGTGTGTGGGTTCAGACGGACCCTGGATGCCGCTGAGATCTTTGTGAGGCAGCAGTTAAGACAAACTATTTTGTTCCTAGCGGCCGAGCTTCAGTCCAGAGAGTGTTGTACTATTAGCAGATGCTGTTTAAGTTTGGGATGTATTTGTGGAACCTGGAAGTTTCGTTTATCTGAGGGAAATGTTAGCATCTTCTGGGAAACAGTTCAAGATCTGGAAGACAAAGAGGCAATTATTGAGATCGCCCTGGGTGCATAAAGGGACGAACAGGGCGGCCGCAGACCCGGCAGCAGAGAGGAAATTGCTTCCTCGAGGCTGTGAACCTGGGGTGACGAAGCACATTCAGGCCAGAGTCAATATTGACTGAGGAGCTTACACCTAAGGAAGGAAGTGAAGAAAAAAATCAGGCTGAGCAAACTGCACGTTTGTCTCAACAGAAGAGTGATGGCTGCTGTGTCCCAGAGAGCGGCAGCATGACTCACACCCGCCTGACAGCACAATGTGACGGTGTCCATTCCTGAGAGCTTATGGCGTCAATCAGATGACGTAACTATTGCACTATTGGCAGGATGCCCACCTGCTTCCTTATTACCGGGGAATGGCCTAAGCTGCATAACTTGATTTAGAATGTCCACACCTTATTTTGCTTGTGCTCTCTCTTTAAATAAAAATAAAACAAAATAATAAAATTACCCTATTACAAAACATGTAAGGCACAAAGATCATCGATACCTTCATCTGTCTGTTGTGGGAGGCCGTTGGTGGTCTCCTGGTGATAAACGGATGCATTAAGTGCGGTATGAAGCATGTCGGCATCGGCTCTGGAAGGATGGTGGGAAGAGAGAGGATTATGGGAACCGAGTTCCACAGTGTAGCGGTCTAGCTTATCCACGCACACCGTGCAATGGTGTGCCCCCGGAAGAACACACACACAATGTAGCACTCTCTGGCCAGGCGTGGCCAGAGAGCTTAAATAAAGGGGCCGGAGTCGCTCGGGACTTCCGGCCGACACTAGCAGCAAGGTGGTCCTCATTATTATATCCTGCAGCGCTACAATCCTGTACGGCGCGCTGCCTTGCCCCAACGTACCTTTTGGGGGCACCACACTGGCGACGAGGGTGGGCACGCAACGCCCGATAGCACATCTCAGCTGTCTTCGAGCCCGTCAGCCTAGCGGGACTTCGCTGGAGCCGCGGACCGCGACTGGCGCGCTAATGAGCCGAGCAGCCGTCTGACCGCCGGGTGAGTGACAGGAAGAACAAGGTCCTCAGGTCCTGTCCACGACAGTGAACCGCGTCGACTGTGTGCAACGCTGGCGCTCCCGGTGAACCTCTGGTCGAGCCCGCGTTCACACCAACAGTGCGCGCATGCGCAGTGATTCCCTGACACCTCCGAGCTTCATACTCGGAAGCGCACTACTGCCACCCAGTGGCTGAAAGGGGAAATGCACCCTGAATATTTCTGCATGCTCAGCAGCACCTGCAGCCAGCACTGCCACAATCCACTGCCGCCCTAAGGCCTCCACTCAACCAACACTGGCTGATAGCACTGTGAGAGGGACAAGACAAGAAAAAAAAAGAAAGGAAAAAAACAAGACATCCAAACAAGCATTGGCAACCACAAGTGTAGAAGACCACGAAGTAGACACTTACCATGACTGATCCAGCAGCAGCAGCCCAACAACCAGCGGCACCACCAACTCACTTACACTCCCAAGTCAGCGCACTTCCTCCTTTCAGCGAGCTAATCGATCCGGCCACAGCGTCACCTAGGTGGAGAATATGGATCAGTCGCCTTGATAATTATTTTATAGCCACGAGAGAAACAAATGATGCGGTCAAGAGATCATTGCTGCTACATTTCGCAGGAGACGAAATATACAAATTGTTCGCACATCAACCGGACACAGGAGCACCCGCTGATTACGACGCCGCAGTCAGAGCTTTGAATGCCCATTTTGACCCACAACTCAATCCTGATTACGAGCGCTTCAAACTCCGACAAGCCCGCCAGAGAGAAGGGGAGTCCATGGACACTTTCCACGCGCGCCTGCGAGAACTGGCCAGCACATGCACCGACGATGATCAAACCAAGGAGGTAAGAGCACAGGCCATCCAGGGGTGCCGCAACAAGACCCTGCGGACCCTGATTCTTTTCGGAGACATTCTTATTCTGACACGCTCCCATGAGCTATCAGAGATCAGAGCAACTGCCATGGAAGCCGCGCTCAACCAACAGGCAGAACCAGCAGTGACAATCAAGGCGGAGCGAGTAGATGCCGTCCGCGCGCCGACTCACGGCGGGCGAGGGAAATGGCCCACCAGAAGCTCGAGACGACCACAGTGCGGGTACTGTGGGAAGGAAGAACACTCCCAAGATGAATGCCCAGCCAAGGGAAAGACCTGTGCAAAATGTGGAATCCCCAACCACTTTGCAAGTGTATGTAGAGGAGGACTGCGGAACAAAGGAACTCCCGGACGAAGACCACCGTCACGAGCAGTGAGACACCTCTCACTAGAAGAACACACCGCATCGAGGACACCAATGACAGCGGCACATCGCAGACAGTGTCTTGAAGACTCGTCCACAGACGAAGGAGAAGAATGCTACCTCATAGCTTTTGCAAACGACTTGAAACGAAGACGACGGCCACAGCCGACATGCACGATTGAGATCGCTGGGTCACCCGTCACAGCTCTCATTGACACCGGGGCGTCCGTGAACGTCATGGGGTGTCAACACTACAAGAAGTAAAGCCCAAGACCAGCGCTTGTGCCATCCAAAGTCAGAATCCTCACGTACGGAAGTCAAACACCACTTCCCCTAAGAGGGAAAATGTCCGTTCAAGTAAGGTCAGAAAACCAAGAAGTCACGACCACGTTCAATGTAGTCGACAGGGAGGCAGACATACTCATTGGAAGTCACACTGCAGAGGATCTGAATCTAATAACATTTGCAAACGCTGTGAAATCACTCCAAACAGAAGATATCCTGGAGCTGTTCCCACAACTATTCGTTGGTCTGGGAAGCATGAAGAGACCACCAGTAAAACAACATATAGATACAGCGGTAAAGCCAGTCGCCCTACGGCATCGACGTGTCCCATTTCACTTACGACCGCTAGTAGAACAAGAGCTACTGAAGCTTGAACAACAGGGAGTAATAGAAAAGGTGACAGGACCGACCCCCTGGGTATCTCCCATGGTCATCACCGAAAAGCCAAAGCAACCTGGGAAAATTCGGATTTGCATCGACATGAGAATGCCCAACCAAGCAATAAAGAGAGAGAGACACCTGACACCAACAGTCGACGACATCCTGGCCGACCTCAACGGCTCCCAGTGGTTCTCTAAACTTGATCTAAATGCTGGGTACCACCAGTTGAAGCTAGCGGAGAGTAGCAGATACTTCACCACGTTTTCGACACATCTAGGACTTCGACGCTACAAAAGGTTAAATTTCGGAATATCATCAGCAGCAGAAATATTCCAGAACGCTGTAAGAGAAGTCCTGTCGGGGCTTCAGGGTGTCATCAACGTCAGTGATGACATTTTAATACACTCAGCAACAATAGAAGACCATCATCGTCAGCTTCGAGCGACCCTCCAACGCCTCGCAGAGCATGGAGTGACTCTCCACAAAGAAAAATGCCAATTCTTCAAAAAATCGATCGATTTTTTTGGATATGTATTTAGTCAGGAGGGAGTGAAGGTGGACCCCAAGAAATCACAAGCAATACAGCTCGCTCCAGCTCCCACAACTGCATCAGAAGTCAGAAGCTTTTTAGGCATGGCAACATATTGCGGAAGATTTATTCCGAATCTCGCCACCGTTGCAGAGCCGCTACGAAACCTAACCAAGAAGGAGACTATCTGGCGGTGGACTCCAGTGGAAGAAGAAGCCTTCTGTAAAGTGAAAGCGGCGCTACTGGAAAGCACGACCATGGCCTATTTCAACACAGCTAGGCCAACAGAACTGATAGTAGATGCCAGCCCGGTGGGACTAGGAGCCCTACTGACGCAAGAAACAGAACCAGGAACATGGGTCCCACTGGCCTTTGCGAGCAAAGCGCTAACTGCGACCGAAACCCGTTACTCTCAGATTGAACGGGAAGCACTTGCCATTAAATGGGCATGCAACCATTTCCATCTATACGTCAGTGGAAATCCATTCAGAGTGGTAACAGACCATCAACCACTGCTCCCGCTCTTCAAAGGGACTGCGCCTCATCCACCACCCCGAATTGAGAGGTGGTCAATACAACTCCAGCACTATCAATTGGAACTGGTATACAGGCCTGGTGCAAAGAACCCAGCCGACTTCCTATCACGCCACCCTGCACTCCCTGCAGAGGAGACATCTGCCCAGGAAAAGATGACGGAAGACTTCGTCAACATGATTTCCCAGTGGTCGTGTCCACGAGCCCTATCTGTTGAAGAAATCAAGACCCACACAGGAGATGACATGGTCCTCAAAAGAGTAGCAGACGCTCTACAGAAGGGATCTTGGGAAGGATTTCTTCACGATGTCCATGGATGGAATGAGCAGGACCGAGCTCGGCTAGGCAAAATCTGGAGAGTACGAGATGACTTGAGCGCAGCCGAAAATGGCGTAATACTGAGAGGATCTCGCATCGTCATTCCGCAAAGCCTTCAAGAACGGGCGACCGTTTTAGCGCACGAAGGCCATCAGGGAACAAGTAGAATGAAATCCCGAATGAGAGAAAAGGTATGGTTCCCTGGCCTAGAAGAAACCGTAGACTCCGTGGTACGGAACTGCAGAGCCTGTCAACTCACGGGGAATCCAGAGGCACCGGCTCCTGTGATAACCGAGGATCCTGCTCCATCGCCCTGGTCATGGGTAAGCCTCGACTTCGAGAGTTTCCCGGATGGGAGAGTCACGGCAGTCTTGGTTGATAGCTACACAAAGTACCCCGTCGTGGAGGTCCTGCCGTCCACTGCATTTAACCACCTGCAGCCGATACTGGAGAAAACCTTTGCACTTTTCGGACTACCCCATGTAGTCAAGACAGACAACGGTCCCACGTTCCAGGGTAGTGAATTCAAAAACCTCCTAACTCAGCTAGGGATAAAGCATCACCGCATCACTCCACAGTGGCCACAAGCCAACGGGGAGGCAGAACGTTTCATGCGGACTGTGAACAAAGTACTACGCATAGCAGTGGCTGAACAAACTGATCCGGAGGCCACTCTCCAAACGTTCCTGCGAGAATACCGGAGTACCCCCACTGCACAACTCAAAGGTCTCCGTGGTCACTAATGCTGGCAGGGCCCCGACGCGACACCCTCCCCGTAGCTGACAATTGGGAGCAAGAACCATATGACCCTGCAGGCACCCAAGCTAGGAGGTTGTCAACCAATGAGAAAGCCAGTCGACAGAGGAGAGCGCGAACCCGAGCGCTGATGACTGGATGTGCCGTTCTAGTAAGGAACCGCCGGGGCGGAGGGAAGTTCCGCACCCCTTATGAACCTGGGCCATGGACTGTCAGGACAATCCGAGGAACAGCTATAACTGCCGAGCGTAATGGGGAAACAATAACCCGGAACATTTCATGGTTCAAGAGGATCCCAGGAGCAGAGGGCGAAGGGCAGATCTCAGAACAATCGATGAGTGAAGGGGTCACCAGTGAGGAAATAGGAACCAGCCCCGGTGAGGATATAGCCAACACTCCTTCAGCCGCATCACCAGCTACAAACATCAGCTCCAGAGCCCCAGCTGGCGGACCGGTGGTGGTCAGCCAAAGAGGAAGCCAAGGTGGTCGCCAGCATCGATACGACCTAAGGCCTAGCCCCAGACCGAACCAGAGACTAGCTGATTTTGTGTGTTGATTTGAATTATTTGTTTTGGTTAAAGAACTGATTTGGGATGGGATGTAGCGGTCTAGCTTATCCACGCACACCGTGCAATGGTGTGCCCCCGGAAGAACACACACACAATGTAGCACTCTCTGGCCAGGCGTGGCCAGAGAGCTTAAATAAAGGGGCCGGAGTCGCTCGGGACTTCCGGCCGACACTAGCAGCAAGGTGGTCCTCATTATTATATCCTGCAGCGCTACAATCCTGTACGGCGCGCTGCCTTGCCCCAACGTACCTTTTGGGGGCACCACACACAGCAGAGGTGGATAAGTGACAGGCTCAAGGAGAACCTGAGTAGGGAATCATCAAACTAGGAGGCATTCTGTGCTCAATTTGTAAAAATATAAGTGCCAGGACCCTCGTAAAGAGGCCATTGGAGCTGGCATCACCCATGCCATTGCCCCTACAGCACTGCTAAAGACAGCACCAATACAACTACCAACCATAACACCCCTACAATTGTGGCAATTCAGACGATTCCAGGCCACCAAAGCTATAAGAGTGGCTTGAGTGGCAGGTATTAGTCATCTTCAATACATATTGGATTATTAAAAAACGGATATTTTGCAAATCTCTAAATTAGACAAACAGCGCCACCATGTGGCAGGGTGTCAGAAGTGCTGGGTCTGACAATTAAGTGCGGGGGCTGACAATTAAGTGCCGGTGCTGAGCACTGGGAACCACTGCCTCAAATTAAGCACTGGAGGCATTACTGGTACAATGGGTCTGCCCAGCAGGATGGACATAGTGTAGTGCTGAGTGAGAGCACAGTGTCCCAGCACGAAATGAGACAGCACACTTGGAACCAGGGCCAGGCTGGCCTACAGGGCAATCTGGCAGTACCCGAAGGGCTAGTCTGAAAGATCAGTTTTTGGGCTGGTTTCTTGGCTGTTTGTAGGCCTTTTTTGTGGTCTGGTGGGCCATTTTTACTGTTGATTTACCAGAAACATTGACTGCAGTAAGCGCAAATGCATACAGTCATTAGAAGTACGTAGAAACATTCACTTCCAAAGACGGTAGAAAATGTGGCTGTTTCCTAAATAACTGCACCACCTGCATTCAGGCAACAGAGTGTCGAACAGCAGTGCTTAATTTGAGCCAGTGGTTTCGGGTGCTTGGCACCAGCACTTAATTGTCAACACCGGCACTTTTTACAGTCTGCCACATGGTGGCGCTGTTGTCCACTTTTGAGATGAGCACAAAAACAGTTAATTAGTAATTCAATATACATTAAAAAAATGACTAATACCTGGCACCCAACCATTCTTATAGCTTTGGGTGGCCTAGAATAGTCTGAATTGTCACACTTGCAGTAGTATCATGATTAGTAGTTGTGTTGGTACTGTCATTGGCAGCACTGGCAGGGTCAATGGGAGGTGCAAGATGCAGTGGCCTCCTGAAGAGGGTCCTGGCACTTATGTTTTTACAATTAACCACTGCCGATCAGTAACACCCTCAAGTGCAATCCTCCGATTCCAACCCACAAATTGCCCACATCTCAACCAGCAAACTGCTTTCACTATGCAGGTAAGCAAAAAAAAAAAGGACTGACCTATGGTTTGCCGGGCCATTATATAGTTATGTACTTCCATGTATAACAGTTATGGCCCACAATAATACTAAAACCATAATACACAGCAGTCAGCAACACATTTTATCTTGTGCCTATTAAATTCACATAATACATATCTACTTTGAGGGTTGTTCATCACCAGCACTGTACAGCCAAAAAAAACAAAAAAACACAAACATCACCAAATGAACAGGCATGAAATAACTGAAGAGATCGGTCACACTTTACTGGAAAATTTTGGAGGACTCTAAAATAGTTCATTCATTGCAAGTCCCAAATATCTATATAATCTGACCGCTTCGTTACAGCTCACATAGACACTCGACTATGGAATGACAGTTAAAATGCCCATCCCAACAGATCTCTTCGCTTCTCTCTCCCTCCAACCATGCCAGCTCAGGACCACAACTATACACAAAATCTCAGATTGGACAACCCAGTGAAATAACCAGCTAAGCAGACTATATCATAAGAAATACCATAAATGGACCTGCAGAGTGGTTCAAACCGAACAGCATACTGAAAACCATCTAACTGCAAGTCTGTCTCTTGCACTTCATCATCCAACACACTACTACCTGCTGTGTCCCCTAACGCAATAACCGCACCTCGGTGGTCATCATGCAAGACATGGAAACACTTCTCATATGGGATTAAAACAAAAACAATATCCTTCTAACTGCACACCCTACATGGTGTGGTATTGATAGAGCGCAATTTTGCTCTTCCATTTGTAGGGGTGCATTATGATTATGAGTAGTCCGCACCTACATATAATCCTTTGTCGTTTTAACATTTGGTTATTAGGTTGTGAATTGTAATAACGTGCAAAGTGAAGTGTTAAGCATTTCTTCCATGTGAAACGAAGAATTAACGTTGTAGTTATTCATGCTTAGCTGAAATACCAACGTGTAAAAGTGCATTTCTAACTAATGAATGTTTTCGATATTAATGTGTTTATGTAACGTGTCAATTTAATGATTTATACATGTGTGTGCTTTCTAAAGTTTATGTACTGTTCTTATGTTGACCAAATTTGGTAGGCCTAACGTGGATTTCTCCCTGACGCTCTCTAGATGGGTTTTATTCACAGAATTCATGTGTATGCAGAATCTATTCTTTGTCACGTTTCTGTTGCAGGTTTAGAAATTCATTTTTGTTAGTTAGAATAACTGTTTTAGGAGTTAGGATTAGGGAGGAGAAGATATATTTTGAACCAGCGATACTGATAATTTGGGACTGTGTTCTTTCTCACTTGAGAAGTCCTCGGAATCAAGGTCATCGAGCAAGAGGCTGGGAGCACCGTTGCTGCATAGAAAGTTACCTACGAGGATGTGTCCAGCTGGATGGGATGATCTTGTGATGTGATGAAGGGTGTGACCTGCGATTTTTGTGTTGGGGTTAGGGACAGAGTACACGGACTTCTGCCATGCCTTCAGAGGAGAGAGCATCTTAGAACGAGCTCTGTAGCTTTATGCTACTTGACCCATTCAATGTGAGTGCACTTCTTTGGAAGCTTCACATGCTGACACCTTTTCTGGAACTTGCCTGGGAAGAGTTAAGTATGGATGTCACAATAGTGATAGTGTAGGGATAGATTAATGCTTTTTACCTACGAACCTCAAATGAAGAAGACTCTTGACATTGGTGCAGTTTTATACTGCATCTTGATTCTGGAACTGGGTACTCTATGTATGCTGCATAGACTTAACTTCACCCATAGATTTGGCTTTGTATTAGTTCCAATGTATCTTTACACCCTCATTTCGAGGTGTTTGTATGTCCAGCTGTTTTTGGCTTTTTAACAAATCAACAAACTTAGAATTGGTAGTCCGTGATTCATCGGAGATATGGTTCATTGGAAATGTAATGTATAATTGGTGATGAACTTTCTCTTCCCTCCACACGCTCAAACATGAAACAAACAGCCATCGACCAGCGGTTCCACAGTAAGTCTAGAACATGGAACCTGGCCTCTTCAGTTGGTAGCAGAGTAGGATGGTTTCCTCTTGAAGTGAGGAGAGAATCTAGAAAATTCTAGAAAGATTTAGACCCATAGAGTCCCAAAGAAAGAGAGCCCAATGATTGAGAACGGAGAACAATAGACTTTGGAGGAGACCAACGGAGATTGACGGTGCAGAGAGAACAGTGGTGAATGGTGGAGTGAGTATGAAAAGGGATGCGTTGTGTGCTAGATTGCAGGAATGATTTGATTGTGTGATGTCTTGCGGAATTGGGATGAGAGTCAAGTGAATGTGGTTTCGGACCGGATGCGCGCGGTCCATGTGTTTTGTTTTGTTTTGGTTTTTCGGGCTAAAGAGTAGTCTAAGATCCCGGGACATATTTGTGGTGTAGAAAACACCGATTTATTGTAATTGTCTGGCTGTTGGTTTGTTGGGAAGTCGTGAAGTGCTATTGACAACCTGCCTGAGACAGGGAACCTTGTGTGAGTGGATTTGTTAGAATCGGGTGAAAAGCCTCGTGCGCAGAGGTGGACTACAGCGATTCAATTGACCAGTGCAGGTCGAGGGTCATGGTGTATGAATGTTCTTCAGTGTTTGGATTCTATCGATCATTTAGTAAGGCAGACAATTACTTGTTTCTATGATTGCGAGTGTGAATGTGTAAGGTTAGATTGTGAAGGAGGGTGAACCGCTGTGATAGGAAAAAGTGACGAAGTGTGCCATGCTGCGATAGGTCGGTTGGTGTAACGCCATGCTGGGATTGGTTGGTTGTCATCAGGAAGTGAAACGAGAAATTCTTGTCATTGGGACAATTCGATTTAATCATGCGATGCTTCAAGGTATTACGAGATCTTTGTTGGGGGGATAGGGGAGTGGTAACTCAAATGGGTGAGGAAGCACCGCCCGAGGATACCCCAGCACATTACATTGCATTGCTTCAAAATTGGCACAAGATGACTGGAAAAGAGGGAGATTTGGCTTTTCCACATTACGGTTCATTTCGATTGGAGGTATTATATCAATTGAGGGGAGTGATGTCTTCATTACGGCCCCCACCTAGACCAACACAATTTGAGGCATTAGATGCTTGGATGCGAGCAGCTCAGGCAAAGAACAGGGAAAAATGTCAGGGAAGGATGAAAAAAGCGATGAAGACATATCAGGATGCACGATGGGATGCACAATTGAAGAGGTGGAGAGTAGACACCATTGAGGGAGAGAGATTTTATCCACTATTAGTGAAGGAAGGAGGTGCTGGGAACAGGAATGGAGATGATGGGAGTGACATCGATGACAGCTTGTTAGACAGACTATTAGCAGAGCGTCCTCCACCATACAATCCACATTCAGAAGAAGGAAGACGAGAATTGGCAAATGCAGCGGGCATGGAAAGAATGGCAGTGCTGCATACAGGCCCCATTGCAGGAGTAGTGGGGAGGATTTCGACAGGGACAGAAGGGACAGGGATGCCAGCACTTGGAGGTGCAGGGATGAGTGGGACCAACGCTGCTGTGCGGTTACCGGAAACCCTTACAGTACCGGTCACCATTGGACCTGTAGTCTCAGTGTACGACCCAAGTTTAGGGGAAGCAGTAGTCAGTCACCGACAGAATTGGGAGAGAGGGTCAACTCAGGGGGAAATGTAACCGTGGATGGAAATGGTCCATTTTTGGTGCCTGTGGAAGCTAGTACCCCATTACCAGCAACTGCGGACCCTTGGAAGGTGCATGTTGGGTCTACTACAATACGATCAGTGTCACTGGCAAATTCAAATTCGGATTTGAGGATGTGGGAAGCTCCAGTTAGAGGACCCATGGGGAGGATATCAGATTTAGGAGTGAGTCACAGAGTTTCAGGAGATCAGAATGTCTTGCAGACTACAGCGGCAGGAAATCGTCAGAGGAATCAAAGTAGTGAAAGAGAAGGACAGAGTAGCGTTTCGAGTCAGGGAACGATCAATGCTGCAGTAAAGGCAAAATTGTTAGACGTAGTGAGGCTGAAGGCAGAAGCAGATGAGATCATTAGTGGGAGTTTGCCTTTGGAGAGGATAGGACTTTATGAGCAGGATGAGTTGCTATGTGTGGCGAAGGACGCTACTCGTAAGGAACGGCGAGCACATGAGAAATTGACAGAATTGGCCCAGAAGTATGATGTGGATGTGTCCAAAATGAAAATGTTGCAGTTAAGTCATAGGTTAAATTACAGCGACCAGGAATTGGAAGAGAAAAGGGTTACAGGGTTGAACACACTTATCCGGGAATTGGTTGTAGGGATACGTGCATGGAGCATGCTTGACAAGTGGGACAAAAGATGGTTAAAGAAAACGAATGTCAGGAAGGGAATAGGAGATTCGCCGCCTCCGGGTGGAGGGACAACAGGAGTAGAGGCTTACCCATTGCGAGAGGTACCGAGCGGAGGTTATGTGCATGTGCCTTGAAGCAGGGGAGATTTGGCAGCGTTTACGAACGATTTCCCTTGGCTGAGGGAGAAGCCTGCTGAATGGTACAAACAAGTTGATTGCTTTGTAAAAATCTCAAAAGTGTTCTGGATTGATTTGAACACCCCATTTGATATTGTGGTTCCTAGTGATTTGTGGTCAGCTTGCAAAATCGCTGTCAATTGGCCGACTGCTGAACCAGATAGAGATCCTCTAACACATGGTCTTTCACCCTTGGTCATGAAAACGTTTTAGCAGGTAATCACATGGTTACAGTCTAAGATTGCCCCACAAGATATTGATTGGGTTAAGCTAGATCCAATGACCCAAGAGACCAAAGAACCAGTACATGCTTATTATGAAAGGCTCCTAAAAGCCTGTAAGCAGTACAGTGGATTGGATACTCTAGACCCTAAGGATATGGGACAGTTTGTTTCCAAGTTTGTGTTGGGACTGAGACCAGAGATTAGTTTTATGATCCAACAGCATTTGATTTGCTGGCAGAACTAGTCAGTGGACGAGATCCTACGATATGCCAGGTACTGTAGTGATGAGGTGGATTCTAAGCACAGGAAAATAAAGGATAAACTAATGCTGGTCCAGATGAGGAATGCAGATCGGGTAGAACAAACTCAGGTGAACAGAGAAACTTTGGGTCGAAAGCAGGGAAATAGTCATGGAGGGACCCAGAATGCATCAACCCACACAGGACAGGGAAAAGGGAGGGAAACAGATCCCAAAAGCAGAGTGGACATTGGTACTCTAAAGAGAACCACTGCTTGTCATTATTGTCACAAAATCAGGCATTGGCAGGACCAGTGTTAAGCAAATCCAGCAAATCAGTTTCAGAATGAGGTGATTGTGCAAGTACCTGATGCTATAAATACTGTGACAAGACCCAGATCTGTCAATGGGGGAGTACAAGTCAGCAAGTACGGGTACGCCAACCTTCGAGAATTTCACAGGGTAACCGAGCGTACCATCAGATGCCCTTCATCAAAACCCCAGATTAGTTTGATCCAGACCAGTTACAATGACGGTGCCTGAGGGGGGAGGAAGACTGTCCACTTGGAGCAGTCTTTGAGGTAGACCAGATGGGACTGTATGTGGAGGCAGATGTAGACGGTCACCCTATTACATTCTTGATTGATACTGGTGCTACCCGTTCTACTGTGAGGTCCGCAATAGTCCCAAACCTACCCCTCTCGGGTCAATTGATCCAAGTTGTAGGAGTTGCTAATAGGAGAATGACAAATCCATTAACAGAGGAAATCCCTGTGAGAATAGGAAAATTTCAGGATCAACACCAGTTTGTGGTGTGCAATTCGGGTCCGGTCTGCTTGCTGGGACGTGACCTTTTATGTAAGCTGAATTGTACCATCTATTGCACGCCCCAGGGAGCAGAATTACAGACCAATGATGATGACATTGCATTCAAACTGGCGAACCAGTATCTCTGCATAGAGATGCTCCCCGTGTTAATGGTGGATGACCTGCCATGTGACTTGAGAGACACTGTCTCTCCGGTGGTGTGGGACTTCATGGGAAAAGAGATGAGACTGATTCGAGGAGTTGAGTCTATAAAGATAGAGATCAAGTCTACTGCGGAATTTCCAAGAATTCCCCAAAACAACCTGACCCCAGAAACAGTGGCAGGAATTACACCTGTTATTGAGTCAGTGATCGCGCAGGGAATCCTAAAGGAGATCATGGGGAGCCCGTGCAATTCACCTATAATAGGGTTGCAGAAGCCGAGTGGAAAGTACAAGATCATGCAGGACCTGCGAAAGGTCAATACGATTGTGGTTTCATGCTGCCCTGTGGTACCGAATCCATCTGTGGTCCTATTTCAGATCCCTTGCAAAGCAGAATGGTTTACTGTGATTGATTTGTGCCAAGCATTCTTCTCGATACCCTTGCACGAGGAAAGTCAGTTCTTATTTGCTTTCCGGCTGGAAAACCAAATGTTAACGTGGTGTTGTATCCCACAAGGGTATACTGAGAGTCCATCGATCTTCAATCAGATCTTGAAGAAGAATCTTGAGAGTCTAGTACTGCCGCAAAGTTCAGTGCTTGTGCAGTACATTGATGACCTCCTGATTGCTTCAGAGACTAAGGTGGCTTGTAGGGTTGATACCATTGCTCTGTTAAACCACTTTGCAGAAAATGTACACAAGGTGCCCCCGAGTAAACTTCAGTACTGTATCCCTGAGGTCCAGTATTTGGGTCATCGTATTGAAAAAGGCAAGAGAAAGGTGTCACCAGACCGCATTGAGGCGATCATGAAAATGAATGCGCCTACTACACAAAAGGAAGTCCGGATGTTCCTGGGAATGGTTGGTTACTGCCGACAGTGGATTCCCAACTTCTCTTTGAAGGCAAGGCCTTTACAGAGATTGACGCACAAGGATGTGAGTGATCTGGTACCATGGGATAATGACTGTTTGGTTTCCTTCTTGGAGCTGCGGAAAAGCCTTTGTCGCGCTCCGGCTCTAGGAATGCCTGATTACAACAAAGCGTTTTTTCACTATTGTGCTGCAAGAGGGAGGAGTGTGCACTGTCTGTACTCACCCAGACACATGAGGGTGTCCGTAGACCAGTAGCCTATTTCTCAGCTACATTAGATCCTGTAGCTTCAGGGTTGCCCAGAAGTCTTAGATCCATTGCTGGAACTGGTGTCAGCATTGAAAGATGTGAAAGCATTGTGATGGTCATCCTCTTACTGTCTATATTCCACACTCAGTTGAGCTCCTAATGATGAGAACCAAAACACAGCATTTGACTAATAACAGGCTCACACGTTATGAGCAGGTTATACTGGCCTCAGAGAATGTTACCTTGAAAAGATGTTCTGCGTTAAATCCTGCTACCTTGATGCCTATTCCAAATGTTGAAGGGGAAGATTGTGAGGACCATGACTGGATGTGACTGAACTTTGTACCAAACCGAGACTCGATATTGTTGATGAACCTCTGCCTGAATCAGATCAAGTCCTTTTTGCTGATGGTTCATGTTTAAGAGACAATGAGGGTTGTCTAAGAGCAGCATTTGCTGTCTGTACCATTTCTGGAGTCGTAGAAGCTGCTTGTTTACAGGAGTACACTCCACACAAGTAGCTGAAATCATTGCTTTGACACATGTATGCCTTGTTTCTGATCAAATCCGAGTCACCATCTATACCGATAGCCAGTAAAGATTTGGTGTGGTTCATGACTTCGGACAGCTATGGTCACAGAGAGGGTTCTTAACATCATCAGGATCTCCTATTAGGAATGAGGAATAAGTAGGACAACTGTTGGAAGTTTTGCAGCGGCCGAAAGAAGTGGCAGTGGTAAAATGTGCCGCTCATGGGAAGGGGGAGGATTTTGTCACAAAGGGTAACAGGTATGCAGACGAAGTTGCACGCTTTTGTGCCGCACATGCCTGCATTTTTAATGGGGATTATTCAGGAGAGAGCACAGAGAGAACCGAGCTCAGCATGATGTTAGCCATAGCAGACACCTGGGATGAGGTCAAGAGTCTGCAGGGAGAAGTGTCAGACCAAGAAGAAGCTGGTTGGATCAAGGCAAGTTGTGAGAAAAGAGATGATGGCATTCGGGCTTTAACAGATGGAAGAGCAGTGTTGCCAAATTGTTTACTGAGCCCTATGGCGAGACAGATTCACGGAGCAGTTCACATTGGAAGAGATGCCATGGTGCGAGTGTTCAGACAAATGTGGTTTAACCCGAGGTTTCGTGTGTTTGCTGAAGTGGTGTGCCACAGGTGTGTTACATGTCAACAGATGAATGCTCAAAAGAAAACTGTGGTTGCATTGAGTCACATTAGAAGGTCGGGGGGTCCCTTTAATAGGATTCAGTTGGATTTCATCTAGATGCCTAGGTGCAATGGGCTGAGGTACATACTTGTGGTGTGTGTCTTTTCATGATGGGTAGAGGCATTTCCAACTAGAAGATGTGATAGTCTCACAGTAGCAAAGCTGTTACTTAGGGAACTTATTACGCGTTTCAGATTTCCAACTTCATTGGAGTCGGATCGGGGAACAAACTTCCATAGTGAGATTATGAACTGTTGTGCACTGCCTTACAAGTGGATCAGAGATTGCACTATAGCTACAGACCGGAGGCATCCGGCATGGTGGAGCAAATAAATGGGATTCTCAAGATGAGAATGGCGAAAGTGTGCTCTTCGATGTCTCTGAATTGGCCTGATGCATTGCCTTTGGTGCTGCTGAGTTTGCGTAGCATTCCAGGTAGGTGAACAGGGCTATCACCACATGAGATATTGATGAGGAGGGCAATGTGCTTGCCAGCAGTGCCATCCGCAGCGTTGATAAACATTACCGATGATTTGATCCTTGATTATTGCAAAGGACTGGCTGATGTGGTCCATTCTGTGTCTCACCAGGTTGAAGCTGCGACCCCGCCGACTTCGAAGGACCTCTGTCATGATTTGTGTCTAGGTGACTGGGTATTGGACCAGAAACATGTGAGGAAGAACTGTCTTGATGCCCTTTGGAGAGGTCCGTACCAGGTGATTTTGGTGACGAACACAGCTGTGAAGTGCGGAGGCTTGCCAAATTGGATTCACGCCTCCCATACCCGTAGAGTTTCAGGAGCCTCGGAAAAAAACAGCTCCTCTCCCTGAAGAAATCCAGCTGTGGCTGCAAGGGCACTGGCGAGGGCAAGCCAAGCTGTGGGGGCTCCTGACGAGGCTGGCTACCCACCACGTCGAGCTGAGGCGGGTCACGCTACACAAAGCCCAGGTAGTGACTCTGAGGGAGACGGTAACGTTGAGAGTGGTATAGAGTCAGACTCAGCTAAAGAGACAGGTGTGGAGAATGGTCGAGTGCTGTGGGGAAGAACTGAAGTTGCAAGAGAATCGTGGCCTGTGAGACAAAGGAGGCAGAATTTGAGACTTGCATCTGAAAGAGACCTTGCTCCCATATCTGAAACGTCTGAATCAGAGCAAAGTGACACAGAACCAGCCCAAGGGAGCTCGAGGAGATCGAGGAGAGTAAGAGTACCGTGCCAAAGATAAGCTGCCCCGGAGTGGACTTATCTGCTTACAGATGACAGGATTAGTGAGGTCCGTGAGACTGAGATCCTGACGAGTGAGGCGCGGAACATTAGTACTGATAATTGAGATTGAACTGTTGGTCCCTGGAGTAGAAGCTAATGGAGTTTTTGACATCAACTGTACCAGATCCTCCGAGACTGAGTGGCTTGCAAAGCCTGATTTTGCAAGATTTTCGTTTCCGACTTTTGGGTATCAGCCACCAGCTCAGGAGATTGTAGCTTTTTGTCTTGAACTTTTACAGCGTGGCATTGAGGAAATTGGCTCTGATCTCTTAAGGGATGTTAACTGAACCGTGAATTGAGAAAGAATAAACTTAGGGATCTTTCCGTAGAAGAAGAAAGAGGGCTAGGGAAGTCTTTGAACTGTGTGGATAGTTGTGCAACGAACTGTGAAAACTGTTTCCACAACTTCAAGGAACTGTGTATAACTATTGTTGACCAGCAGTGAGAGGCAGAGAAAGAGACTTTCCATTGATCCTCTAGCTGTGGTAACCTAAACTCGTCTGAAAATGGAGTCTGAAATTTCAAACCGTAGAGCAAAATGTGTAATAGGTACACTCATAGTAGGAGTGATCGTAGTTAGAGCAGTAGTCATTATTATGTCAGTTATAGGTTCACATGAAGCAGAAGCCGGTGGGGTGGGGTGGGGTGGGGGTACAAGGGACATCCATACCTACCACTTCTGGCACAAAAGAGGGTACATTTGGAGCTGATAGCACTATGATTAATCAAATTAGTTGCTTGTAGATCTGTCTAAAGGTGATTATACGTTGAATGCTTATGCGAAGTTGTTGTATGAGTATGTAAATACGATGGATGTGAGAGATTGTTATGTGTGTATGCAATTACCAGCGTCAGTTGAGGAGGGTATCTGGTACCACCGCCTGCCTCTGAAGTATGGTATCACTTGTAGCTTATTGCTTAGTATGTTAATATGGTAATTATGAGTATTATTTTTCAAATTATGATGTGGTGCTTTCAGAGGTTCCAGTTTACAAGCACCTGAACAAGTATGATTATTACAAACAAGAGGAGAGAATAGGGAAATATTTCATACCTACGGTTACATTAGCTATGGCTTATGCACATAGACACAACCTAACATGTATGCTGACTGACATAGAAAAGAAGTTTGTAGATCAGGTAGAAGATAGGCATAGACAATTAGATGTTAGACTTAACAATAGAGAAGGGAAGTTTGAGTGGACTAAAGAAGAGTTAGCACATAAGGCTAGGGGAAGTTATGGACCAATAGCCTGAGATTTAGAACAGCGTGGAAAGCTTTGCATCAGACAGGTACAAATATATCATGATAAAATCTTTGTGGGACCGAGTGTATGTAATCACATCTTCACAATTGAAGCCACCTCAAAGAAGTTCTTACAGGATGCGGTACAAGTGGTGCCGAATGTGTACTTGGTGTGTGGGAGAAATGGTATGTTCGCTTGCCACTGAACTGGTATGGCACGTGTTATGTGGCTGTTGTGTTTCCCAAGATATATCACGTGGAGGATTTGGGACCTTTGGAAGGGAACAGTGTCAGGTTAGCAGATAATACAAGCCACTAATCTTCCGGAACAAACCAGCATGGGCGATGACTAGTTTCCCCACTCCCTCCTGCGCAGACCAGCAGAGAGATGAGAGTATAACTCCCACTGCAAGGCCGCCTACAGGGGAAAGGGGAAAATGGGACAAAATAATAAATGAATGAGGAGACCTTTCCTCTCTGATCTCTCTGGCGCGTATGCCTCTTCAATGGGAACAAATTGTATCTGTGTTCGTAAGAAAGAAAAAGAAGGGGCGATTAAGCAGGCAAACATATTTAAAGCATAACAGGTAAAGAATGTAGGTCATCCACCGCAAACACCTTACTCACATCTGTTCTCCTACATAAAGACGATATGAAGAGCAATCCCAAAACGCACCAGGAAGAGGATGAACTACTCAGGAGACCGTCAAGAGTATAAGGAAACAGTCTTGAACGAAACAAAACTTAAATGAACCAAGCTATAACAGAAGCAGTAGGAAAGAGTCTGATCCTGGGGCTATACAGCTCCTGCTGTTAGACCACAGCCGAAGAGGATTGGAAATTCAAGAGCTTCCAGGTAATCCTTGTTATTTTCACAAGTGCCAAGACTCATAGATACATAATATGTTCCACCAGACACGTCCGCTATGACCGCAACACTCAATAAGAACTGCTCCAATAAATAACCAAAAATAAATGAGGTTCACACCAGCGGTACTTGCATGGAAGTCAATTGAAGTTTGGCAAAGAAGAACCCTCCCATTGCAGTTCCATAATGCCAGCTTTAGCCAGCGCCAACCGCCCCCACCTCGATGGAACTCACTGCTGCCGAACCGAAGCCAGTATCCGATCGAGTGGAAGACGCGTAGGTGACTGTAGCGCTCTCAGCAGAACGGCCGCGGGACTCAGAACGCAGCTTCACGAAACAGCTGAAAGCGGGAGGGAGTGCGAATGGCTTCTCTTCGGCACCTCTACCGGGAAACAAGGTACAGGGAAAACAATTCACAGGCTGCTTCTCGATCACGACAGGATACAGATTGACAAGCACCGGCTTCAAGAAAGGGAGTGGCTTATGTAGTTCAGGCTCCTCCCTCCCACTAGTACTGAAGATATACAAGAATGGTGGCTTGTGGAGTTGCAGGCTTCTATGTGACTACCTACTTCTCTCCTCATTCATACTCTCATACCATTCATTCGTGAGTATGTGATTGGGCCTAATGTCAGGGGTTTGTGCATTTCAGTAAAGCGTCCCTGACTCGTGAGAACCATGACATAGAGAGAGAGGCGTGGTACAAGTGCAGGCGAGATTATTGGAGACGTGTTTGGAGCCATGATACCAAGTTTGGGAGTGGTTTGGAACGACATAACGATTAGAAGGTTATCAACTATTGTGGATAAGTTGTCAGCAAATACGACTCAGTCTTTGCTACTCATGGATGAAGAGATGGTCTCGATAAGAGCTATGGTGATGCAAAACCATCTTGCTTTAGATGTGTTATTAGCAAAAGAAGGTTGGAGTCTGTAAAATGCTGAGGGATCAACAGTGTTGTACTTATATCCCAGACCATAGTAAGGATCTGCAAAAGTATATAAGTAACATCACTGAGCTACACCATGAGATACATGATCTGGCATCAGAGGGAGTTTGGGATAAAGTTGGTAAAGGATTGGGAAAGATTGGAAGTAGGTTTGCATATCTTGGGAAAGGATTTCTTGGTTACATCTTGAAGCCAATAGTGATAGTTGTGGTTTGTGTCATCCTCTTTCTGGGAGCGATAAGAGCTTATTAGTAGCTGCATAGATCGAGACCGTTTGAGAATTCTTTAAGACAGCAGGAGAGGAGGATGGAGAGACTGCAGGACAGTCACTATGAGAATCTCAAAAATCTAGAGAAGTTTCATCAGAGAAGACTGGCTACAACTTCTGTTTAGGTTGGTTCTTTCTACAGGGAGATGAAATTGATTGTGATGACACTAGTCACCAGAGGGGGGGACTAATGGAGCGCAATTTTGCTCTTCCATTTGTAGGGGTGCATTATAATCATGAGTAGTCCGCACCTACATACAACCCTTTGTCGTGTTAACATTTGGTTATTAGGTTGTGAATTGGAATAATGTGCAAAGTTAAGTGTTAAGCATTTCTTCCATGTGAAACAAAGAATTAACGTTGTAGTTATTCGTGCTTAGCTGAAATCCCAATGTGTAAAAGTGCATTTCTAACTAATGAATGTTTTCAATATTAATGAGTATATGTAACGTGTCAATTTATTGGTTTATACATGCGTGTGCTTTCTAAAGTTTATGTACTGTTCTTATGTTGACCGAATTTGGTAGGCCTAACGTGTATTTCTCCCTGACACTCTCTAGGTGGGTTTTACTTGCAGAATTCATGTGTATGCAGAATATGTTCTTTCTCACGTTTCTGTTGCAGGTGGAGAAATTCATTTTTGTTAGTTAGAATAACGATTTTGTTTTAGGAGTTAGGATTAGGGAGAAGAAGATACATTTTGAATCAGCTAAACTGATAATGTGGGACTGTGCTCTTTCTCACCGGAAAAGGCCCAGGAATCAAGGTCGTCGAGCAAGAGCCTGGGAGCACCGTTGCTGCATGGAAAGTTGCCTATGAGGAGGACTTCAGCTGGATGGGATGATCTCGTGATGTGATGAGGGGGTGTGACCTGCGATTTTTGTGTTGGGGTTAGGGACAGAGTCCAGGGACTTCTGCCATGCCTTGAGAGGAGAGAGCATCTTAGAACAAGCTCTGTAGCATTATGCCACTTGACCCATTCAATGTGAGTGCACTTCTTAGGAAGCTTCACTTGGTGACACCTTTTCTGGAACTCGCCTGGGGAAAGTTAAGTAGGGATGTTACAATAGTGATAGTGTAGGGATAGATTAATGCTTTTTACCTACGAACCTCAAATGAAGACGACTCTTGGCATTGGTGCAGTTATATACTGCGTGTTGATTCTGGAACTGGTTACTCTATCTATGCTGCATAGACTTAACTTCACCCATAGATTTGGCTTTGTATTAGTTCTATTGTATCTTTACACCCTCGTTTTGAGGTATTTGTATGTCCAGCTGATTTTGGCTTTGGAATAAACTAACAAACGTAGAATTGGGAGTCTGTGATTCATCGGAGTTATGGTTCATTGGAAATGTAATATATAGTTGGCGAAGAACTTTCTCTCCCCTCCACACTCTCAAGCAGGAAACAAAGGGCCATCGACCAGGGGTTCTAGAGTAAGTCTAGAACGTGGAATTCGGCTCCTTCAGTATGATACTCATGAAGGCAAGTGCTTCAGCGCCCCACATAGGGTTAGTAAATGCTACATAAATGCTGCAATACAATACAATACAGTCTTCCATACCTTGCAGAACACTTACACAGTGTCTTTAGAAGTTCAAAACTTCCCTGATTTACAAATGTGGACCACTTTTTTAACTATCTGGTTCACTAACGGGGGACACTTTTATTTTGGTACCCGGGCCTACCTTCTTTCCCAGCCCGACCTTGTTTGGAACTCGCACATTTACAAAATATAATATATAAGCAATGTGAAACATAACAATATAATGTAATTCACACTTGGGGGTTATGATATAAGGAGTGATTGTCAGCATCCACACTATCACTCCAAAGATATGCAACTCACACAGAATAATGGGACGCTATACTAAGAACAACTCAGCAAAACACTAATGGTGTACAGGGATGGGGAGTCACTCTCTTAAAGACGAGAACCCTCACTCACCCAGGGGTGACATGCTTCATCATTGGGTTCCCTCTTACTCACTGTGACCGCAAGGTACACAGTGTGGGCTACAACTCTCCCTCAGGAGAGGAGCGTGAGGTGTTTTGTAATACATCCAATGAAGACAATTGGGGTGAGGGGCAGAGTGCAAAAAAGATGTAAAGAAATAATAACTAGTGAGTTAAAACTAGCTACTGGGTGACTAAGCTAACTTTATTCCGTGTCCCCACAAGCTAGAGTTAAAAAGCTAGTGAGTCATAGGAATGAAAGAATTTCCTATTCGTTAGAGGGTCGACATGTTTCTGCCCAGTTGACCATCAGGTTCACGGCATTCATCAGGACCATAAACGATGTCACTCTGCTATATTTATATGTGAAAAGAATATTTTAAAAAAACCATACTTAGTTGTGATGGTAATAAGAACACTGGTACCAGCTGTAGTCCGGTCCAATGTCTGTAAGAGATCCAAACAACAACATCAATTCATTGTTATTCTTCCACCATTGTAACCACCCTTTCACCGCAAACGTGACATAAAATAGTGACCAGAAAAAACTTCTACATACAGCAAATGACTCACCTAGGCGGTAATATAAATTTACCTCCACCTTGTGGGAGTCTTTACCCTCAGATCACAGGATTCTGAGGACAAGGAAAAAAACTTAATTTGGCACTAACTGGTGCTAGGAAGAAACTCGTTTCAGTCTAAAAATACACACAAAGAGTAGTTAATGCCGTCCCTGGTTTTCAATCTCCTATGGCTATTCAGTGAAACTATGTAACTGTAATCTTAGAAACCCAAAGGGGCTCTCAATTGTCATGTTTACCACGTTTATCAAAGGCTATTACGTATGTCTGTTAAGACTTGTGCCTGTTAAAATACTAAGCCCACAATTGTATTAATGAATTAATTATAATAGCACTGTATAATCTCACATAATCGGGACGGAAGCAGTAACAACAGTTACAATGGTGGAAGAATAACAATGAATTGATGTTGTTGTTTGGATCTCTTACAGACATTGGACCGGACTACAGCTGGTACCAGTGTTCTTATTACCATCACAACTAAGTATGGTTTTTTTAAAATATTCTTTTCACATATAAATATAGCAGAGTGACATCGTTTATGGTCCTGATGAATGCCATGAACCTGATGGTCAACTGGGCAGAAACATGTCGACCCTCTAACGAATAGGAAATTCTTTCATTCCTATGACTCACTAGCTTTTTAACTCTAGCCTGTGGGGACACGGAATAAAGTTAGCTTAGTCAGTCAGTCAGTCAGTCAATAAAACTTTATTCGGTTTTTTACAACCATAAAAGTATACACTAAGCAGCATATCATTCAATAAAATAAGCAAGTCAGAATCATAGAATATATAATACATTTTCTTAAACCTATAATTCACATATCATAAAAATGCGAGATAAAAATCATCTTAAAATTTAATAAAACCAACTATTCCATTTTAGAGGCACACAGACCTTCTAGTATGTCTCACACAATGCTTCTATCCATTAATAACTCATTCTCCCTGTAGCTTAAAAGATCTAAATTTCATCAATACTCTTTACATTTAAGGAACTCTTTCACTTTATTTATATATTTCCCAATAGCACAGGCTATATCTAAATTCATCATTCACCCAGTAGCTAGTTTTAACTCACTAGTTATTATTTCTTTACATCTTTTTTGCACTCTGCCCCTCACCCCAATTGTCTTCATTGGATGTATTACAAAACACCTCATGCTCCTCTCCTGAGGGAGAGTTGTAGCCCACACTGTGTACCTTGCGGTCACAGTGTGTAAGAGGGTACCCAATGATGAAGCATGTCACCCCTGGGTGAGTGAGGGTTCTCGTCTTTAAGAGAGTGACTCCCCATCCCCGTACACCATTAGTGTTTTGCTGAGTTGTTCTTAGTATAGCGTCCCATTATTCTGTGTGAGTTGCAAACATAACAATATAGCATGCGATGCAACTTATCAAAATGTTTTTATTTATAGTCAACGTTGCCATCCAGCTTTTCTGGCCACTCTATTGAGGGAGGATACACAAGGAGACTGTAGAACACGAAATCGACAATTCTGAGCCTTACTCCGTACAGAGGAGTGTGTTAGCCAAAAAAGCACTGAGATGTCACCACTTGATGCTAAAACCTCTTTTGTGAGACAAGTCAGAGCAGCCTGGTCAGTTGACGTAGAAGCAACAGTTTGCCCATACTGCTTGGGACCCGAGGCCTGTAGAATGTCGTTTACAGGGTAGAGGGGTTTTGACCTCACCTTTCTACTTTATCCATAGCAAATGGTGTGGCTTCAGTGCAGGGTAATGTGGTCCAAAGGTGTTGCATTAGCAGTACTGAAATGGATCAATGCAAGGACCAGAGGCCGATGGAGATTCCTGCAGGAGAGGCTTAAGTGGTGCTATTAATTTTTGATCATCAATTTACTTGTGATCCAATTTGTCAGCTTTGAGTCAAAGTTAGCCTCAAGCATGCGGTCCAAGCGTTATGTCAGGTTCGGAGTCCATTAGTCCATTAACAGAATCATCAAAAGGCTCCTCGATGTTTTCTCACCAGAAAAGTAGCAGGATTTTCCTTGTAGAGCCATTAAAGTAGTGACTGTTATAATCCACCCATTCTTATGTTATAACATTTATATAGTGCTCAGTTACCCATAAAAGGATGTCATGGCGCTGAGATACCATTCTAGAAAAGTAGAAAATATATAATAAAGAAAGGAGTAGAGTAGAAAAGACCATCAGATTAGGGCTGTTGAAAAAAAACAAGCTATATGTTTCTTTCCATGAACTGGGGAAAATAGTATCCCGCCGAGTGGAAAGCGGCAGCTCATTCCATTTTTTGGTGCCAAAAAAGAAAGGCACAGCTGCAACAAAAGATCAGTGTAGCTGAGAATAGTGCTACGAATGCTGAGCACAGGTTATGCCATGGGCAATAGGAACAGATTATTTCAGGAAGATACTTGGGATACTTGGCCTAGTTGGATGAGTTAGCATTCCATATAATTTGATGGTTTCCATGCATCCTGAATATTCAGATGTGAATCAGGCTGTTGAGTCCCTAGTTATGGTAGTCAGTGGTGCAGCTGCCTAGTAGGAATGGGAAAATCTTTTATCGAGGGTTGTGGGGTGTGAGGAATTTACAGGTGAGGTTTTAGTTATCTGATGGCTCTTATGGATATTCCTGGGTGAATCGACATTTCAGAAGTCAATCGCTGGCCACTGATCTCTAGGGCTGATTTCAGAGATTTCTGGTGCAGCTAGTTATTTCCTCCTAATTTGATATAGATTATTATTTACTGGTAGCATCTTCCAGCGCCGAGGTTCAGCAAAACCAATGGATAAACACAAGTATGTCGTTTTAAGAACTTGTTCCCTTCCTCTCACAATCTCCCACACCAGTGACATTCTTTTAAAATGCTAGTTTAAAAATATTTCCATTGCACGTCTCCATTTGTGATAACTCCATCAGGTACTTGCATATTCATCTCCTTACTTTCAGACGTCATACTAGGCCATACATAGATACATACAGGTCCATACATAGATACATACAGGGCCATGCATAGATACATACAGGGCCATACATAGATACATACAGGGCCATACATAGATACATACAGGGCCATACATAGACACATACAGGGCCATACATACAGGGCCATACATAGATACATACAGGGCCATACATAGATACATACAGGGCCATACATAGATACATACAGGGCCATGCATAGATACATACAGGGCCATGCATAGATACATACAGGACCATGCATAGATACATACAGGGCCATACATAGATACATACAGGGCCATACATAGACACATACAGGGCCATACATACAGGGCCATACATAGATACATACAGGGCCATACATAGATACATACAGGGCCATACATAGATACATACAGGGCCATGCATAGATACATACAGGACCATGCATAGATACATACAGGTCCATACATAGATACATACAGGGCCATACATAGATACATACAGGGCCATGCATAGATACATACAGGTCCATACATAGATACATACAGGGCCATGCATAGATACATACAGGGCCATGCATAGATACATACAGGGCCATACATACAGGGCCATACATAGATACATACAGGGCCATACATAGATACATACAGGGCCATGCATAGATACATACAGGACCATGCATAGATACATACAGGTCCATACATAGATACATACAGGGCCATACATAGATACATACAGGGCCATGCATAGATACATACAGGTCCATACATAGATACATACAGGGCCATACATAGATACATACAGGTCCATACATAGATACATACAGGGCCATACATAGACACATACAGGGCCATACATACAGGGCCATACATAGGTGTGGGCCCTTTCTTAGGTAGGCTCAAGTCACATCACATTGTCTCCTTCTCTAAAACTCTGTATTGTGGCTTCACTATACCCCATTAACGTCACTAAGGAATTGGTATAACTAAGGCCACATTAACACAAAATCTCATTCCCCAGAGTGGTCAACATTCATCTCCTAACCAGGTCCATTCAGAGCAAACCATGCTTACATTTTAGTTTGCTGGACCACTAAACATCAAAGCCATTTACATTTAATTGCTCACATTAAGGTCTGTGACTACCATGTGGAATACCTTTCACAAAATCTATATTTATTTAGAGCGAAGCAGAGGGATCCCACAGGGTTATAAAATGCATCCTTTGTTTTTATTGTCTATATCAAATGCCTTGTCAAAAGTCAAAGGGTCCTGTGGCTACATCTTTTGTCCTTATCTAGATGACACTGATGGTTCATCGTTCTACCTCAGACACTTAGTTAATGGCATGCCTGCAACATATTTATTGATGGATAAGTACCACACACCTCTGCTTGAATACAAGCCAATAGGAGGTATTTGGCTCCAGCTATTAACTTTGATCACATATTGACCATCATATATGGATATCTGCATAAATGAACTCCTGGGCTCCTATTTAAAACAAATTCTCCTTCCTTACATCACTGCCATCAAAAGGAGATGACGTCTCCAATTAAATACCACCGCATATAATCATATGTTATTTGCATTCCATCTTAGAGTTAGAACCACAATGGCTTTAGGGGCCTCTAGATTGGTTTATGCCAAAAGCTCCAGTCTGTGCCTTCCTAAACACAAGCAATACAGACACTCCAGAGGGTCCAATCACCAGAAGCCCAGATCTTGCTCTTCTTCATGATGCGCTTTCATCATTCACACACTTGGCATGTTTCACGGGTGACCTACTGTGCAAATGATAAATATCAAAACCCACCGAATAGTGCTTTGGACTTTACGCAATACTGCCCCTGCATGCTTGATGGGCATTCTAAGCTCTGCCAGTCCAGCAAGCTGCTGTGAGCTTCTGTTGCATTTTTAATAAGGAATCCAAAGTTCAAACCTTTCTGATTAATCGGAGTGGATGAATACATCATTAGGGCATTACACAGCAAACAGGTAGCTTATAACACCCCAGTCAGCAGAGTGTCAGTTAAATTTAGTTTATTAGTTAAGAAAAACCATTAACAGACAAAAGAAAACATATAGCAAACAGTTTGCCAAATCAATCACTAAGCAAATTAAAAAACATAATGCAGCACCATCCTCTAAAATACATATGCAAATACAGATTTGGGTAATCCTCTGAGGTTACCTCCCCCTACCTCCCTCAAGAGGTAGCAGTTCATAGTTAAGTGCAAGGTGCAATTCCATCTGCCCGCTGGTTGCCCATCTAAACAGCCATATAAAATATCACCTCAAAACGATGGCAATAAAGTGCATAGTGCAAGATCACTCCAACCTCCTTCGACGGGACAGGGGCAAAGTGCTCTCGCTTTCACACCTAATGTTACCCCTCCCAGGGGCGTTCTGTGCCCGACTCTTGGCGCCTTCCTAATACAGGAGTCTACTTGGGAGTATCCTTGGCCTTAACCAGACTTTTATAAATGTCAAAAAACTGCACCAGCCGAATGTTCAACTTGATGTTTCGAGGATTTAAAGACTCCATGGCTGCAGACCTGCAGGTTCGTATTCCTAGGGCCATCATTCATTACATAGCAGGACCTTCCGGCGCGTGAGTAGGCATGGGCAGAGACAGAGGACATGCAACAATGTTTCTTTTGTCTGTTGGCATGAACCACACCTCTTGTCCTACGTTTGTCCCTCTTACTGACATTTGGGCTTGAAGTCTAGGGTAGGAAACAGCCCCAATCTCATCGCCATAAATTTACGCTAAAGGCTTGCAGAGGAAGGGGCTTCAAAGAAGAGCTGTTCATGTTGGGCATCGTATGAATTTAACACCAGCCACTCATGTACTTGCTTGGCTAGAGTTATTTTATTTTCTCACCGACTTTTCAGCCTAATATATCTGTTCACCACTTTATTAAAAACTTGCTCACTTGTGTCCCAGTGCCATAATTCACTGAGACCATGGGCATCAATGCTGTCCTGTAAATACTTTTTGAAGCAGCCTTTCCCTCTTTGTAGATTAATTTCAGACCATACATAATGTGCCAATGAATCCTTGGACGCATTCCTCATTTCACGAAGACCCCCGGCCTGGTTATAGATTGCTTTAGCAGAGCAAAATTCGAGTCTACCTGTGCTGGTGAAGCCGACCTCGGAAGCTGAAAAGTTCGCTTAAAAGTTTGAATTAAAAGCGTATCCAAAAAGTTAGCATCATTGCAGAGTATTATCTTGCCTCCATACGATAAAGTTGGGATCAGTTTGGACTTGATCACGGTAACAAGGGACTTGAGGTTATGCCCCCAAAGACTTTTCACTAGGGTTGAGAAGGCAAAATTTAAGGCCATTGCTTTCCCTATAATAGCTTCCATTTGTGGCGCATGGGAGGTCCTTCGAGTCCAGTTTGACACCCAGGTAGGTAGAGGTGGTGGTTTCTTCCAATGGTGACCCTTTAAGCAGCCATTTTCTCTGCTTCAAACTACGCAGTTTTAAAGAGATTACCTTTGTTTTCTTGAGATTGCTCTCTAGCTGATTCTCATCACAATATCCCACAAGGCATTGAATCAGTTTTTGAAACCCTACCCGGGGATTGCTTAAAAGGAGCAAATCATCAGCATAAATGATATTAGACAGAGGCATACCGCCAAGTAAAGGATCATGGGATGCCAGCTCATTCAGGGCAGGCGATAGATCTGAAACGCACAGGTTGAACAGGAGGGGTGCAAGCACACACCACTGTTTCAAGCTGATTTCTGTACCCACTTCCCTGGAGAAGTGTCACCTGTCCTCGACCTTGATCCTGTCCCATGTAGTCATGTATAATAGCCTTATTGCCCTCCGTAGGTTTTGCGGGATCCCCAGCGCTGTAACGTTTCCCATAGTTTATCTCATGGGGCACAATCAAACTCCGTTTTGAAGTCTACAAAGCACATAAACAGCGGTGTGTAGGTGTTAGTTGCTCTTTTCATAATTAAGCCCACGGCAATAAGTTTAGATAGGGTCCCTTGATTCCTTGTGAAGCCCGTCTGATTTAGGGGCAAACTACCAGCTTCTAATGCCCACAGCGATCGATCTTGTCACAACAGGATTGCAAAATATTTGAGATCCACATCTCTGAGTGCTATTAAGAGATAATAGCTTGGGGATGAAGCTATTCTTCTTTTAAATATGGGATGGATGATTGAGCCTCGCCAACTCCTTGGAATAATCCCAGAGGCCAAAGTGGCATTAAACATCACCGTGAAGCAACTGGCCCAAATTAGTATATTTTGTTTAAAGAGGGCTTGAGGAATGCCATTGAGGACGGGGCAACAATTAGAACGTGGGTTCTCAATGAGTTTGGTTACCGATGAAGCAGAATATTCTAGTGGGAGAGGCACATCGCTAGCCATTTGGAAGACCTCTGGAGAACATACAGAAAGGCGTGGAGCATCCACGCTCCCTGCAAAATGTGCCTTCAAATACTCAACCCAATCACCCTCCCTTATATTTGCACTGTTAGCCGCCCTTGGGCCTCTTTCAAACTGTTGATTAATTTCCAGAACCTCTTCAAGTCTTTTTGTTTTGATGAATATAAGAGCTTAGCCCATAAGATGTCATACCTGCTTTTCTAAGGGGCCCTAACTTGTCTTTTGAGCTTTTTTTGATCATCCCTCAGAGATTTTAACATGGCAGGGCTACCAGGGAACCGCCGCAGTTGCCTAAGGGAGGTGTATATTTTTGATCTTAGAAGTCGAATTGCGATCAGAGCACAAACATTTTTATTGTAGTTGAGTCAGCAGAGTGAGTTGAAAGCCCAAATCTCAGTTGAGGAATGTGGCCTATACAGCATATATTGTAATCTTGTGCCAACATACACCACGCAATCTAAAAACCTTTGTGGCAGAGTTAGATGAGAAACATATGCATTTAAGAATAAACACATACATGTTACTGGCTCAGTGCAAAGCGAAAAGCGTGTTGGGCGCCATTCTACGAAACACTTCTAAATATATGATGATGGGAAACGTAGTAGAATACATCACATGGCAAAATAATCCTGTATTGTATTATCAGGTTGTGAAAGGCTGCATTGAAATCAGTTTGTATTTCAATTCAAATTCAGGAGCAAATATTATTGAAAGCTTTTTCAAGACATGCTTACAGTGCTAGTGTTTGTGTGGCCATTTACTTATTCCACCTACACAGCATGAGCAGCTATTGTCTTTGATTTACTTTCTTCCTCAAGTCTCAACATCTTGGTCATGGAGAAACACAAGGTAGAAAGGAACGGACTATCCAAAGATGGTCAAAGACAGTGGCGGCTGGTGACATGTGAAAGTGGTGAGGTATAAACGTTGGGCATGGCTTTTATACAGCGAGCGACGTGAACAGGTTCAATGGACAAACCTGGAACCCTCTCCTGAGAAAGAAATAAAAAAAAGATTTCCAAATGGCACATTTCAAAGCAAATGAATGTAGCGATAAAGCAATCTTATAGAGCAGGGGGAAAGTATAGTCTTGAAATATTAAAACATTGAAAACTGCCCCATATCTTACTGCATTAATATGATGAGCAGTTAATGTAATGTGTAACTTGTACAGCGTGACAACTTTTGCTCTTTAAAATGTACGCTTGCCCACTGTCTTCCACTGCATGCAGCATTAACTTTAGAAAAAAATGGTCTAACCACCAGGCTTCTGGAAGCACCCACAGCTGCTGGCTGCAACCAGTCATATAAAAATATGTGCAGACAGGTCTTTAAGTGGGATGAAAAAAGTAGGGGCTCTCTATAAAGGAGCATGTCAAATAAATTTCTGTGATTCCCATAGTGTGCCAACCGACCAGTATTTTGGTTTACTGGTTTCTCTCTGAGATGTAACTGTATCCAGATAAATGACATAACAACTGATCTACACCTAAAACCTTTCACTACGATTGGCTTTGTCAACCGGTGTTAACTGTTTAAAATAAATGAGTAACAACAATGATTTGTTATAAACAATTAACATTGGAAATGTTTCAATTCTGAAAAAGTGAGTCTGTGAATTAAATAGCATTGAGGCCTGTGGAAGGAGTTTTGGCCTTTAGTTATGTGTGCTTTATGTTAGATATGTATCCTCTTTTTCTCTGCATATCTTGTCCATCTGCACATCTTCAACCACCTCTCTTTCCTCTTCAACATCCTCTTTTCACTCTTACCTGAATGCACTACTTTGCATCTCTGTCACTTCACTGCCCCAAAGCATACACTGCACTCCCTCAAATGTAATCACTTTATTTTCTCTTATTTATGCCTCGCAAATATCTTGACATCAGTGTACCCCCTTCACACACACATCCACAGAATTTCAGTTGCAAATGGAATACATAAACATTGTTCTATGCCCTCTACAGAGAGGCCAACCCACTGACACGCACTTTGTTTGGCTTCAGCCTTAGTGCCTGCACGCTCAATCAAAGCCCCTCATAAACACCTGGCATGGCTCAAGCTCTGGCTATGCACAGAAGAAAAATACAGATAAAAAACAACATTATAAAATAGCTAGATCTTCGGGAATGCAAGATTAAGTAAAGTATGAGAAATAAGAGAGGAACTAAATCAATGAAATATATTGCCTCAATGTTTTTAACATTCATTGTTTGCAAGTCAATCCATGTTTTTGGCATCAGTGTTAACTTAGGGGCATGAAGCCACGGGCAGTTTTAATGTCACACATCAGTGAACATAACTGTCCACTGTAAGCACATATTTCTCGCCTTGCTTAACTCTGATATTTAGATCAACTGACAACTTCGCAAGGGAACAAGAACGAATGCTGCTCGTTATTTGGATCCATTTCGCGGTGGAACAAATGCTGCAGCTCCACTTCTAACAGGGCCAGCAACGTGCAGTCAGGGCTTGGGGTGTCACAGTGGGAGAGGTTAGTGTGATGAGGGGTCTCAGCACAATATACAGAACACAATATTAGCTTGCAAACACTTCCCATTACCGAGAACAAGGCACCGGATCAGACGTGTTTGCATCCACTCTCACGTATGACGAAAGGGTGGTATCTACGCCTTTGAATGACGGACGTCTGAAGTCACGTAGGGATGAAATCTCCCACGCCTGAAACCATGACGCTAATTGCGTCACTGGCCCACAGAGTGCATGCTATCATAGATCCAATGGCAATAAAGGGCTTTTAAACAGAAAGCCCTGCGTCCTGCATCACAGTTCCAAAAGTTGATTAACTGCCTGGTCAATCTCCTGCTTGAGAGCAAGGCGGGGCAGGCAGTCTGAAACACACAGTCCAGCCCAGACTTAAATACTTCGATTTACTTAGAGATAGGATCGTATCTCTAAATAAATCGATCTATCTAATATGTTGTTATGTAAATGTATAAGATTTCAGAGGGGCGCAGCCCCACAGCCCTAATGGAGAAACCGCTCCTGGTCAAGGAATGTATCCTTTCTTACTGGGGCAACAGAGCAAAAACTCAAGAGACCAGTAAATTCTTGCTTATTGAGGAGCATCAAGATCATTCACTTAGGCCAACCCAAAAATAGTTTTTTTCAATAGTTCAAATGGTTGATGATTTCTGTGAACCCTTCCACAAAACTGGCTTCAGGGAGCTCCACAGGCTTCCGATACACAAACATGCTCATTTCAAATTACTCACACACACATTCAAGGCACTACACAACTTTGGCCAACCTACCTGAACAGTTGCATATCCTTTCACCAACCACCCCGACACCGCCACAGGATTCCTACTCACACATACTCCGTGATAAACAGAACCAGATCAGGAGGATGGGCGTTCTCTTACATCACTCCTAATGTGTGGATCGACCTCCCACTGTGCATCAGAGCCTCCTTCATTCTTCTCGAATTCCGCAAGAAGCTGAGGACCTGGCTTTTCAGTGAGCCACGCTACCCTAGGTACAGCTAGGCACACACACCTGCTCAGCATTAGGATACCCTCGCAGGTGTTAATCCACTTTTTAAATACACAAAACATAAGCTGACTCTTAACCTGGACAGAAAGAGTCAATATGTTGAAACCATTTGGACTGGTTAACCTTGAAACCAGAACTAACATGGAGAAGACTAACCAAAGTGAATTTTTAATTCATTAAGTAATCTTGATTACTCAAAATTACATATCAAATATATTCTTTCAATATAATAATGAGAGCTTGATAGCACCTCCTCAACATTTAGCACATATGCCCTCACTGCAAGTTCAGAACTAAGGGGCCTATTACGATTGCGGTCGGAAAACCTCCCCGACCGCCATGGTAGCGGGAAAAAAACACCCGCATGGACCGCGACATCACCGCTGGTCGAATTACGATGACCCGTGGGCCTTAACATTGCGGCGGTTGCTGCTGCCCGCAGCACCGCTGCGATGTCCAAAGGAGCATGTCCTGCATTTCCCTGCACTGCGTGGCAGGCACTGCACAGTGCCTGCCACCTGGTACAGGGAAATGTAGGGGGGACCATGGGTACCCCCCCAGTGCACTCACACCCCCCCCAACACATTGGGGGCCCGCAACGGGCCCCCGGAAGACAATCTCCGCATGCCTTTCCATGGCGGTTTGACCGCTGAGGAAAGGCTGGCTACCGCCGGCATCATAATCCTGCCGGCGGAACCTGCTCTGCACCGCCACCATTATCCCGGTCCTGCTCTATCCACCAGGCAGGAGTGCTGATGGCAACCGGCGGAAAAGCGGCGGTCGGAATTTCCCTCCGCCGCGGTCACCACCGCCATCCTAATTTGACCAGCGGTTTTCTTGGTTGCGATCGCGGGCGGATGTGTCCACCGCCGGTCCGGCGGGCGCCACTGCCGGCTCGGTGGTGGACATCCGACCGCCATCCTAATAGACCCCTAAATTAGGTTCCCCATACATACAGAAATATGTAGGGATTAAAATTGCAAGTTATATGATAATTATCACAGCCTTGCAGTTTTCCCCTGAGAGATGCTTGAAGTATGTTAAACCTCCACGAGATGTACGGGGGGGTCGAAGGAGGCATATGAAAAAGACAAAATATACAGAATTTGGTGTGTTAAAAGTAAGAATATGCCGCAATGGGTATTATGAATTACATTTGATGCATTCTGGTCTTTGTATTTTACGTGAACTACCAGGCAAAGTATCCCACCTCATCTATGGTGTTTTACACAGTACCAAGAATCTAATCAAATGGGGGGCGTGGCCAACAAGATGGCCGAGTAAGACGTGCAGCGGTGAACTCCGTCCTACCGCGGCAAAAATCCGGCATTATCCTGCAGTGCTAACTTATGCACTGCCCACATCCCGGACTGCTGAATTCCCGGTGAGCCCCCTGGAGGGCTGTAGAAGGGCGGAAGCGAGCCGGAGACCGTCGGCGCGGCGGGATCGAAGGGCGGCTGGAGAGCGGAGCTGCCATCTTGGTGTGAGAGACGCTTGCTGTCCGGTACGGTGGAGGTCTGGTGCAGGCGAACTCCTCATCCGGAGCCCGGATCGGCGGTCGGGCAGACCTAGAGCGGAGACGCCGAAACTGTGATGTGGGCTGATCCCGGAGGCCGTGTGAGGGGCGGCGGATGCCGTGAGGGCGCTGGGGCCTGTGAATCGGCCTCCCGCGAAACTCCCCGCCCTGCCAGGGGGGTCGAGGTGACTGCTGGTAGGCCGAGCAAGCCGCACGCATGGAGCCTCTCTGAGGGTCTTGGCGGCTGGAGTGTGCTGCGCAGGGGTACGGACTGCCGGGGGCGGAGAGGGGAGACCCCTTGCAGTGGCACAACGTGGAGAGACGGCCAGAGTCGGTCTGATTGCCTGAGGCCCCCAGGTGCAAGGCGATCCCTGGGGGGTGGCCAAAACCCCAGTGCAGCTTGCTGTGGTGAACAGGTGGGGCTGCTGGATAATATCGGCAGGGGATCTTGAGGCCCGGGAGCAGCTTTGAGGGCCCTGCCCGATATAGCGAAGGCTTGAGTGATCGAAGGCGGTGGGGTCCCATTGGATGTGATCCCCCGAGATCTTGGACGTCAGGGCGGCGGAGTAGAACCCGGAGTACGTTTGCACCGGTTAGAGTGGTGGAGGTGACGGCTCGGTGTTCATCATGGGGAAAGATAAAGGGGTTAAGGCGCAAGCAAACAAGATCCTGAATTATGCGCAGCCCATGCCCCTGGTCCCACAACAACAAGATGGATGAGGGGAGGTCGATGAAGTGGGGGCGCAGGGGGAGGGCGCACAAGATCCCTCTCTGAGAGACATACTGGCAGTGGTGCAGGCGTCCAGGACCGAGATGGTGAGCAGAATTGATGCGGTGGCGATCGATGTGAGCCTCCTGAGGTGTGACCTACGCAAGGTCTCGGACAGGGTCACATCTGCGGAGCAAAATGTGGAAGCTCTTCAAGCGGAGGTGACGGAACTACGGACCACAGTTATAGACCTCCAGAGGAAGACGACCAGGTTGGACGAGCGTGCTGAGGACCAGGAGGGGCGCTCCCGACGGAATAATCTGAGGTTCGTGGGGTTTCCTGAGCGGGCAGAAGGGCCCTCCGCTGATCTGTTCTTGGAAGACTGGATAACGAAGATCCTGGCCCCTGGGAAACCGTCCAAATTTTTCAACATTGAAAGGGCTCATAGGGCATTGGTTCCCCCGCTGAGACCAGGCGCACCGCCATGGGCTATTATAGCCCGCTTCTTTAACTATCGGGACCGAGACCACCTCCGCAATCAGCCCAATTTACAATTTGAGGGGCATCACATTGCTATCTTTCCAGACTATACTCAGAGAGTACAGGACCAACGTCGTACTTTTCTGGCAGTAAAGAGGCGCATGAGGGAAGCAGGGGTGAAATACAGTCTTCTGTATACGGCCAAACTTCGGGTGGAGCACAGGGGCAGGACTCTGTTCTTTGGATCGGCGGGGAAAGCCTCCGACTGGATAAACAATGTGGGAGATCGGGAGCTCCAGAAGAAGTCGCAGACACAGTCGGGACAGCGCACGATGTCTTTAGATCGGAATAGACGCCGGCGCCGGGTGTCTGAAGGAATAGGACAGCGGGACGCGGGGGACTCTGGGAGGGTCCAGGTGTGCGCAGATGGAACCTTGCAAGTGGTGGAGGATTCGCAGGTTTCAACACTAGCCTCGTCAGAGATTGTCCCGGACACAATTGTTGATTGATCGAGTGGTGGGGTACGAGGTCAATGGCTGAGACATTGGATATGCAGCTAAGTGTAAATTTTGTATCATCTATAGCACTGGAAGTTATATGTTGTCGGTTTTATGTCTGGGATGGGGATTAAATGTATATGTAGGCCACGGGGGAGTGGGACACACCCTCACTAGCGGTTGGAGCCTATCCTGGGAGCTGGAGGAGTCGTCCTCGCGCCCTGTTTGGGATCCGGTCACTTGCGTGGCACTGATGAACGAAGTGAGTCTGAATATGTTCCTAGAGGACAGGCTCTGGGCCTCAGGAGTTGGACTGTTGGGAGTGATCCTACTTTGAGTACGGGTGAGCCTGAGAGGGGTGGTGTAGGGCGGGAGATGGAACTGCTCATTCGCTATGTTGGCGGGGGGGAGGTACTGTTTCACTGCCCAGGGGGTGGGGGTGGGTCGAGGTGTTTACACTGTTGGGGTTGTTGTTTTGAGTTGTTGGGGATGACTGAGAGATCCATGTCTGAGCAGGAACTTATCACAGAATGATTTGGTTGGGAATGTCATGGCGGGATGGGAACGGAGCTGGGCCGCCATCTGTATGGGGTTATGGCCCCCTCAATGACAAAGCTACTTACCTGGAATATACGGGGGATGGCCTCATTAGAGAAATGGAGGAGGGTGCATTCCTTTTTGAGGAGGTATAAAATTGCCATTGCGGGGTTACAGGAGACACATGTTTGGGGGGAGGCGCTACCATTCATCAGACGTAGGTGGCACGGACAGCTATATGCCACCTCGTTCTACGGATTTGCTCGGGGGCGCTGATATGGGTGGCCCCGGGGACCCCTTTTCAACATCTACATCATGTCCTGGATCCAGAGGGACGCTATGTAGTATTACACGGGAGGTTGGATGGTCAGGAGGTATGTCTGATAAACGTGTATGCCCCTAACGTGGATGTTTCTGCCTATTTTTATGACGTGATGAGGGTAGCGACCCCATATCTGGGAGGAGACGTTATATTCCATGGGGACGTTAACTGTTTTCTGGATGGGATGCTGGACCGTGAGCCTCCCCGAGCAGGCACTAAGCCAGGCATGACTGGGGCTCTGACAGATGTGATGAGAGAGATGGGCCTGATTGATGTATGGCGGACCCGGCATCCGATGTCGCGGGTGTTCTCCTGTTACACCCCGGCATCTAATACGTACAGTAGGCTGGACCTGTTTTTGGTGTCGCAGACTTTGACGTCCAAGGTGGAGGCGGTAACGTACCTTCCGAGGCATATCTCGGACCACTCCCCGTTGCTGGCGACGCTGAGTATGGCCAGACCCAGAGCATTAACCCCCACTTGGCGGCTCCAGGCAGAGGCGCTTACGGATCTGCCCTTCGCTGGGAAGCTGGAGGAGGAACTTACGTCTTATTTCAGGGTTAACTGGGGTTCGGCGTCATCCAGGGGCATGGAATGGGAAGCGATGAAGGAGGTGGTACGGGGGGTGTGCCTCAGCGTGACTTATGGCGTTCGGAAGCAATTGGAGAGGGACGTGCAGACCGCCGAGCGCCGGCTGGCGGATTTGGAGGGGGTGTTGCCGTCGGAACCGCATCGCTGGCCTGAGTGGTGGGAGAAGCGGGAGGAATTTCTGGCGACATTGTGTCGCCTGGAGAATTTTCACTATACCGCATACCGGCAGCGTCTGCATGCGGAAGGAGATTGCTCCGGTGCGCTGCTGGCGAGGTTGATTCGTGCTGAGGCGCATCCCTCGGCTATAGTGCAGATGAGGACTGCGGAGGGGCATATGGTATATAGTCAGCAAGGCATTCTGGATACCCTGGCAGACCATATGGCCGGAGTGTATGCGAGGCGCCCGGACCCCACCCGGGAGGACCTGGGGGATTTCCTAAATACGTTGGGGCTTCCCTGCTTGGACGATGAGTGCTGGGAGTTGCTAGATGCGCCACTCTCAAAGGAAGAAATTCTGGGAGGGATTAAGTCTCTGAAATCCGCCAAAAGTCCTGGTGGGGACGGCCTACCGGCTGAATTTTATAAGAAATTTGCGCATGTTTTGGCGGATTATCTCCTCGAGGTCTACAACGAAGCCTTTCAGTCGTGGGCACTCCCGCCATCCATGAATGAGGCGGTGGTGGTGATGCTTCTTAAGGTGGGTAAGGACGATCAACTTCCAGGGTCGTACAGGCCCATTTCCCTACTTAATCTCGACATGAAGATCCTTAGCGGGGTCATGGCTGCACGTTTGCAGCCATACTTGCGGAGGCTTGTTCACTCCGATCAGGCGGGGTTTATTCCTCAGCGTAGCACGACCATGAACCTCAGACGCCTGTCTCATGTGTGGCATTTGTCCGCGCTCCAACAGGAGGACTGTGCGCTAGTACTCCTTGACATCAAACAAGCGTTCGATTCTGTGGGGTGGTCCTATCTGTGGGAGGTTCAGCGGGCTGTGGGTGTGGGAGACCGGTATCTACAATGGGTACAGTTGCTGTACTCTGCGCCGGGTGCTAGGATCAGAATGGGGCGGTTGGTATCTCGGGCCCTTCGTTTACACAGGGGCACCAGGCAGGGATGTCCACTATCGCCGCTGCTGTTCGCAGTGGCGATGGAGCCCCTGGCGGTAGATCTCCGAACGAGGATGGCAACATTTCGGATCAGGGTGGGCGATTCTAACCACATGGTGTCCATGTACGTGGACGATACCCTGGTATATGTCAGGGATCCGGGAGGAGCAGTGCTGGTGCTTTTGCGTGCTCTGGATAGGTTCGGGAATGTGTCGGGTTTGCGGATTAACCAGGGGAAATCTAAGTTGGTTCCGTTGGGGCGACTGGCCTTACGCATAGACGAGGACCTGCCTGAGGTGGGTCTCCCATGGGTTCGGTCCGCAACGCGATATTTAGGGGTGCGGTTGGTGGACACGGCGGAACACTTTTTGGCACATAATATAGGCAAGGTGGTGGAGGGTTTAAGAGGTTTGGTGCGTTTTTGGCGGGAGCTGCCATTATCCCTGATGGGGAGGATAGCGCTGACAAAAATGGTGGTCCTACCCCGGTGCTTATATGTGATGCAGCACTCCTTCTATCGGATCCCCCGTTCCTTCTTTGTTGCACTAGACAAGCTTCTCGTAGACCTGTTATGGGGGTCCAAACGCAAACGCGTCAGTCTGGCCACTCTGCGGCGTACATGGCAGGCCGGGGGATTGGAGGTCCCATGCCTGGAGTATAATTATATTGCAGCGCAGCTTCAGCACGCGGTACACTGGTTCGAGGGGGACGATAATTGGGAAAAGACCCTGCTGGCGGGGTCTTTTGGTGAGAGGGAACTACCCGAGTTATTGATGATGGGGAAGGGGGTGCCACCGACATGCCCCTATATAGTGCGGCATGTGGCGGAGCTGTGGGAAGTGATGGTTAGGAAAGTACTGAAGAGGGCTCTGTATGCACCAGACATGCCCCTGTGGGCGGTCCGACCGTTTCGGCAGATTGCCACATCAATGTCGGTGCGGAAATGGCAGGAGGGGGGTTGTCATACCATGGGCGATTTATATGATAACGCGCGATACGTGACAAGTGAACAGGCCCGGGAGTTGTTTGAATTGGGCCCAGGGCAATTCTTACAATACGAAAAGATTGCACAGGTGGCGAGGGATCTTTGGCCCTCGTTCCCGGATGAACACTACAGGTTCTCTTAATAATGGCTAAAGGCAGGAGGGTGATATCACATCTATACCGGGCGATCCGAGATGATCGTGTAAATGGGGAGTTGCTGATCCAAGGGAAGTGGGAGGCGCTGACAGGAGATAGTCTTAGTGACAGGGATTGGGTCAAGATTCATGAAGGGGTCAAACAGGTGAGTGCAAACACGAGATTTAAACTAATCCAATTTAATTATGTACACCAAACATACTTGACCCCCAAGGTGTTACACAGGATTTCCCCGGAGCGATCGGGGCAGTGTCCCCGGTGTGGAGAAGTGGAGGCTGAGTTCATTCACATGGCCTGGGCATGTCCTGAGCTGCGGGGGTACTGGGTGACAGTTCTTGAGGTACTGAGGAGAGCGACAGGTTGGGAGATAGCCGGTGAGATACGGGTGGTGCTGCTGGGACTGCTACCGCGACCCAAGAAGAAGAATCTCAGTCGGAAGCTAGTCCTTTTAGGGTTGGTGCTGGCAAAGAGACGGATTGCCATATCATGG
Source organism: Calotriton arnoldi (assembly GCA_963921515.1). NCBI lineage: Eukaryota > Metazoa > Chordata > Amphibia > Caudata > Salamandridae > Calotriton > Calotriton arnoldi. The sequence continues at coordinate 824,715 of CAWUFW010002595.1, forward strand.
ATGGGCCGTCGTCCGCCCAGTGTGTTACAGTGGGTGCAGGATGTGCAGGAGTAGGCGACGGCCGAGGTGGTTCGAATGCAGCGGACCAGACAGGATGAGAGGTTAGAAGAGGACGTCCAGGCCTGGAGGGCTATGGTGGCAGAGTTGATACACATAGACATGGACGGAACAGTTGACGACATGACCGGGAGTGGCGTACACTCCGGGCGGGAGGCAGAAGGTAGTGACGAGATGAGAGAGGCAGGTAGTATGGTTATACTAGCAGGGGCAACAGGCACGGGGTGATAAGGCCCGTCTGGGTATGACATACGGACTATCCACCGGACATGGATGTGGGGGGTGGTTTTGTTGGGGGTCGGGAGGTGGCAGGGGAGACAGGGTAATTGATCCTTAGAGTTGAAGCCCGGGGTGTGGGCCATGACAGGGGTTCCCATGGGTGTTCATGACTGAGGCATTATATAGGAGATGTATATTGGAGATGTGGGAGGAAGGTACACCCGGGGAACAGTTTGTGTGTTATCATTGTTGTATGTGGGACATGCCCTGGGGGTTTTGGAAGGGGCCCACTCGATGTGATATACCCTTGGTTGGCACATGCTGATATTTGTATAACCTGTATGTTTAAAAGGTTAATAAAGATATATTAAAAAAAAGAATCTAATCAAATATTACTACAGTGTGCTAAGCTGGTAGCTCCAGGTTATAGTACCAACAGCAATGCCAGTAGCTGCGAAAGGCTTCCAGATGGCAAAGTTGACAGAAATGCTTGTGGTTCCAAATTTTAGTTTTCATAGAAATGCTTCCAATTGCTGAGGAAAGTGCTGATAGTACCTGTAGCAGTGTGGGTGGGAGTACTAGCGATTCCTGGAGACAGTGCAGACAGCTCCTGGTAGTAGTGACCTGGTGATTTCTAACTGCACCATCAATGGGTAATGATGTTTGTGCAAATATTTCTTGAATGGAAGAAGGAAAGAAGCAAACAGAACACCAATAGAGGAGCCACCAGCTAGGAGGAAAAAAGAAGCTGACAGGGTGAAGAGTGGGAAGTGAGGGAAAAAGGGAGTCACAAAGAGGAGGAAATACTTGTAATGACGCCTGAAAGCTGCCTGTGCAATAAATACCAAATCAAGTAGCATTCATTCACTGCACAGTACAGGGACAAGAGGCACAACTACCATTACTAAGAGAGCAATAATGTACGGCATTGACACCACATTCACAGCAAATCTGTAACTGTTTAGGTAGAAACACCCAACCCATCTCTGAGAAACAAAATTAAAATAAATGGGTAAAGATTTTACATTAATAGCATACACCAGGCTTGCGAGCTGTGCAGTTAGGAATCACCAGTTAATTTCAGCAAATCATGTCTACAGCTTTGTTAGATTTCGCTTCACTGCAGTGCTTAATTTGAGCGGATGGTTTACAGTGCTCGCACTGGTACTTAATTGTCAACACCGGTTCTTATGAAACGAAGCGTACCCCAGGAAAGACAGATAATGGAGTGGGACAAGGAAAATAATAAGAAAAAGGAACGAACAATTAATGCGCTCAACATAAAGAGTCAAATACAATAATAAATAGCACAAACAAATGTGAGGAATGTAATATATCCAATTATTGTCTTTATTTATACATCATAAATCATTTTACAATTTTTAAAGCATGATAATATATCGTAGTAACATGGTAATAAGAGAACAGTCTCACCCTCACCTACTAAAACTCATCATACTCACAGACTTCAATCATACTACTCATACCTAACACATTTTACAATAACACATTAAAACAGTAGTTTAACATGCCCCCTTGACATGAAGCATGAAAACATATGTAGTCTTTGAATGCTTTGTTTAATTGAAGTAGATTCTTATTACTTCCCGGCATACAGTGGCCTGAAAAATCATTCACATTCACAGATCCCTATAAAACAGATCCTGATGCACTTAATAGTCTAATCAACTAAATACATTGAATCTTGTTACTATTCATATCGTTAGATGCATGTTTTTCCAATGTTATGTCACATAGACAGTGGTGCCGACACGCGTTTCGGTGTAAGGTGGCCAACTGACCACACACACCTTCTGCAGGATACACAGACAGATCCAACATGGGATGAAAGAAGAGGGGGAGAAAGAGGGGGTCGTAGCCCACCGGTTCTATAAATTAAACAAAGCATTCAAAGACTATGAATGTATTGGTGCTTCATGTCAATATTGTAGGAGAGTAGGATCTGCTTCTTATAGTTACCCCCACTTTTTGCTGATGTTTCACTGTTTTTCAACTTAGCCAGACTGAGGCCCTGCTAATCAGGACCCCAGTCTAACTGCGTTCTACTCTAAATTGACTGTATGTACTTTAGGTACACTCCAGATTGGATTCTGGGGTACCCTTGTGAGTCTCAAGTATATGGTATATACTATGTACCCAGGGCATAGGTACCCCAGAGGCCTACCAGGGGCTGCAGCATGTATTGTGCCACCCCTGGGAAGCCTTTTAAAATGACACAACAGGTCTGCTACAGCAGCCTGTGTAAGGTGGTATATGCACTCCTTACTGAGATATAGGTTCCCTATATCTCTCCATATCACTGCACATGTAAACCTATCAGTCACCCCTATGGCAGGCCTTAACAATCCTGAAGGCAGGGTGCTGGGTTTCATGTGAGAGGGTGCCCATGCATGAGCAGAGCCCCTCTGCAGCTTTCGGAATCTTTATTCCGGGGTTGTTTGTGATGCAGCCAGACCATATACTCTTAAGTGCATTATAACCCCGCGGTAAATGCTAACTTGAGAATGGCTGCATGGAAAACTGTCGTGTTTGGTGTCAAACACCTTGGAATCATACCTCCACCCCAGTACTGGGATGGGAGGTATGATTCCTCCCTTCTAGAGGGAGCCACATGGCATCACCGGTACACCCGGTACCAGCTTAACAGAACCCTGGCATCACAAAATGGATGCTGCAGCCACAGACACGAGTCTGCCCTCCTGCTGCTGGACGAAACTCCAGCAGGGGAGGCCTGGACAATAGGTTTCCTGTCACAGGGAGGTGTGACCACCTCCCAGACAGGCTTTAGTGTATTGGGGCTGGGTGGGTGCACTCTGAGAGTGCTTTGAAGTCTGCACTGGGGGCACATTTGGTGTCCCTGTGCATAGTCCAGCTCAAACCGGTTGCAGGGGCACACAGCCCCTGCTCTGGCATGAAACTGGACAAAGGAAATGGGTGTAGCCACCACTCTTTCCTGACCCTCCGATAGGTGGGTCCCCAGAGTTTGTCCCACCCCTTCCTTGGGTATAAAGTAGGAAACCCTGACTACAGGACTTTAGATTACACCTGGACTAAACTCTGTTACCAGAAACCAAGTACTTCGACGATCTGCACGATGCTGGATGACTGAAGAATCTCCCTTGGAGTAAAGGAGTTACTCCCCTGCAAGGCAGGCACCTTTAACGCAACTGACCGGTTGGCATCTCCGAAGCTCCTGTGGACCCTGAAGAATATTGCCACACAGTAGGTGGGTTCCCATGGTCCCTGAGGCCGATCTGTGCCCACAGCAAGTCTGAGGCCCGTATCCCTCGTGGAGACCGTGCAACCCGAACCCCTGGACACCGCAACCATTTGCAGAAAAATCAGCTTTCCGGCAATCCCTGAGGCTGAGCTTTGGGTTACTTGTAGCCCTGACTTCGAGCAGTAATTGCTCTGAAGATTGCAGGCCTACACTCAACGAGTGTTCCGTGGGCCGCCATTTTGTGATTCCTCTTGAGGTCCCTTTGCGATCCCTGGTCCGTTGACCTGTGGGTCCCCAAGAAGGCAACTCTAACTTTTATTGGGCTTCCCTGGTTGCTCCAGACGTACCCTGACTCTCCATTGCTTGGGGAGTCCCCAGAACCTTGATGGTCCACACAGAAGCATCTTTTCTTTTCCTGTGTGGGTTGCTGTTGCCAAGGCTTGTTGTGGTCAATCCGATCACCGACACCCCAGCACTCGACATCCTTTGCGGAACAGCTCGAATTCAGCTCCTGGTTGTCGTCGACGTCTCCGGGACCCCGTGGCTGCAGAGTCAAGCTTCACCTCTTCGCACCTGAAGCACCCGACATCGGTGGGCATTCGATTGCTCCGCTCCTGGTCACTGGCTAGTGACCCAGACTCTGTCCTCTCTGCTTTCAGGTTCTTCACATCTTTGATCCAGGCTTGGATCCACCTGGACACTTTTCTTCTTCACGGCAGCAGCACTTTGCAGCAGATCGCCATTGAAAACGACGACGATTCCCGACACCCTTTGACACCTATGCACCCGGCTTCCCTGGGTGAGGTAAGTCGAGTACTCCGGTGCTCACGTGGGTGTTGGCCCTAGAACCCCTTAAGTCTAAAGAGGTTTGCTGAAAGTCCTCTCCTAAGTGTCCTTTATCTTTAAAATTCCAACCGCGACTTTCCGCATTGAATCCTATGGCGCTCGCGGCTGTGTTCTCACACTGCACACGTCCCCCGTGGGTCTCCTGTGTCACTACCTTGGGTGGTTCCTTGGGGTCCCAGCGATTCTACGTGCTCTAGGCACTGTGTCTAGTCAAGTCGTGGTTCTTATACCACTTTCTTAGTATATGGTTTGGTCTCCCCTGGAGCCCACTGTGTATTGTGCTATTTACTGTCGTTTTAATACTGTGATACTGTGTATCTTGAACTCTAATCTCATAAAGGGATTAGTAGTTAGTGTTTAGAAATAAATACATATATTTTATATATATCTTGTGTGGTTCTCCTTTCATTTAGTTATTCAAGAGGTTGTAATCTGGTAAACCAAGCTGCTTTACACTCCTTCAAGACTTAGCCTGAAGGCTGCTCTCCATAGCTACCACTAGGATAGCTTTCAATAAAGGTTGTCTTTAAACCTATCATCAATAAGGGTGTTTAGACTTGTGCAAGGTGCCCACTATAACTAGTGGACAGCATATGCCAGGCCAACTTCTCACATTGGTGTGCAGCGGTTGGATTCAAGCTTGCTATTGCTTTACCAGATAATCTCTTGGAAGTGACTAACTGAAAACCACTATAGGTACATAGGTACATATAAATCAAGTTTAGAATACAGTAAGTTCTACTGAACTTAAGAGTTGTGTGTCAAGGGCTTAGCACACCCTTTCTACAACTGAAGAGAGTTTCAGTTCCCACTAGAGTAGGTAGGTGCATACACCACACCACACTAGAATGTCTTCAAGGCCTGTAGTCAGTGACTCCTTGCTCACTAGGTATGACAACCTCACATTCCAGGAATTAAGAAATATGTGTACCTCTAGGAGACTGAAAACAGGGAGACATGCAAGCACTCAACGCCTCATAGAGGCTTTGCTGTTAGATGACCTCAGAAAGACACCAGGGTCTGATGAGGCAGGCAGGTTGGGTGGGGCAGTAGAAGAGGAAAGGCCAGGTAGTAAAAACTACTATGACCCAGACTCTGATGCTGGACAGGCGGATCAAAATGATTCCCACCTGAAAAATCCAATTCTTCCTGAAGGTGAGGAAGGAGACCCCAGTGGGGTTCGCTTTACCCCACCTGGAAGGGTTAATAGTCTACCAAGAAGATCAAGATCTCCTTCTCAGGAATCTAATCATTCTGGTACTTCTATAGGGTTCTCTGCTTCTCATAAAAGGGCATCCTCTTATGAGAAGAAGTGCCAACTGCTTGAGTTTGAGAGAGCTAAGCTCAGAATCAAGAGAGAGCAATTGGCCTTAGACAGGGCATCCCTGGAGCTTCAGAAAGCTTCACAGAAATTGGGACTAGGGTCCCATGGTGGCAGCCGCAGTGTCCCTAGAGGTAGAGATCATACTCATGACCATAGGAACCTGAATAAGAGTGTCCCTCCCTACCAGAGTGGGGATGACATCCACAAATGGATAACTGCACTGGAAAGGGCCTGTAAGGTACAGAAGGTCCCTCAGGAGCAGTGGGCAGCAATCTTGTGGCTCTCATTTGCAGACAAAGGTAGAGACAAGCTCCTCACTGTAAGAGAAGAAGATGCTGACAATTACAAAGTCCTGAAGAGTGCTCTGATTGAAGGGTTTGGCCTAACCACTGAACAATACAGGTTAAAGTTCAGAGATACCCAAAAGGCACAGACTCAGGACTGGGTTGACTTTGTTGATTGTGCTACTAAGGCTCTGGAAGGCTGGTTACTTGGCAGTAAGATGTGTGATTTCAAAGGATTGTATAATTTAATCATGAGAGAGCAGATCCTTAATAACTGTCAAAATCAACTGTTGCATCAGTACCTGGTGGACTCTGATCTGACCTATCCCCAAGAATTGGGTCAGAAGGCAGACAAGTGGGTCAGAACCAGGGTGAGGCAGAAGGTTCAGAACCAAGGTGGTGACTCTAAGAAGCAAGATTCTAAAAGCTCTGATAAGGGTGGGGAAAAGGGTAAAGACCAGAAGTCTTCTCAAGGGCCCCAAAAATCTGCATCTGGTGGGGAGTCCCAATCTAACAAAGGAAAAGGCCAAAAGAAACCATGGTGTAAAATCTGTAAGCAGAAAACCCATTGGACTAGTGATTGTACCAAGACCAAAGACTCAACTCCAGCCACCATTGCCCCTAAGGCAACTGTTCCCCCTAGTTCAGCTCCAAGTGGTGGTGTTCCAAATAAGGGAGTAGTAGGGTTGACCCTGGGATCTGAGATGGACTCTGGCCTAGTCAGAGTTCCAACTCAGGCTGTACTGATCTGTGATGGAGGCATGGATATGTCCTCCTATGTGAGTCCCAGTAATCTGGGCAAATACAGACAGCAGCCTTTAATTAATGGAAGAGAGGCTTTGGCATACAGGGACACAGGAGCAAGTGTCACAATGGTGACAAAAGATCTTGTAGCCCCTGAGCAGATCATACTTGGTGAAATGTACCAAGTGACCAATGCTAGCAATGTCAGGACAGACCATTCCCTGGCAGTTGTTAATTTCTCCTGGGGAGAGGTAACTGGCCCTAAGAAGGTTGTGGTAAGTGCAGACCTCCCTGTTGAATGCTTGCTTGGAAATGATTTGGAAAGTTCAGCTTGGCCTGAAGTTGAACTCAGGACCCATGCAGAAATGTTGGGCATCCCTGCAGATGTGTTTGCTATGACCAGGTCACAGGCAAAAATGTCTAAAACTGAACAGGCCCTGGATTCTGGAAGAAAGGACCAGGTGCCTCCCAAGAGGAGGAGCAGTAGGGTTAAGGCAGTGTCTTCCCCCCTGCCTCAGAATGCAGATCAGTCTCTTGAGGGAGATGATCTCAGTCCTGAAGAAGGAACTGTCCCAGAGGAGCTTGAGCCTGATCAGGTTGAGTTCTTGGGGACAGGGGGCCCTTCCAGGGCAGATCTGAGCCAGGAGCAACTGAGCTGCCCCTCTCTTGAACCCCTCAGACAGCAAGCTGCTGCTGAGGCTGCTGGGAGTGCTAGTGGTACCCATAGGATCTATTGGGATGATGGACTCCTTTACTCAGAGTGTAGAGACCCCAAGCCTGGAGCCACCAGGAGGTTGGTTATACCTCTGATGTTTAGGAGCTTCCTATTGACCCTAGCACATGATATCCCATTGGCAGGTCACCTAGGCCAAAACAAGACTTGGGACAGAATTGTCCCTCACTTTCATTGGCCTCATATGTCTGAAGACACCAAGGAGATTTGTCGCTCCTGTGTTACCTGTCAAGCCAGTGGTAAGGCAGGTAGCACTACAAAGGCCCCCCTGATACCACTACCTCTGGTGGGGGTTCCCTTTGAGAGGTTAGGGATTGACATTGTTGGTCCCCTAGACCCCCAAACAGCATCTGGGCACAGATTTATCCTGGTGGTGGTGGTGGACCATGCCACTAGGTACCCAGAAGCAATTCCCCTCAGGACCACCACAGCCCCTGTGGTGGCAAGGGCCCTCCTGGGAATCTTTTCCAGGGTGGGTTTTCCTAAGGAGGTAGTATCAGACAGAGATGCAAACTTCATGTCTAGTTACTTGACTGCTATGTGGAAGGAGTGTGGAGTAAATTATAAATTTACCACCCCTTATCACCCACAATGCAATGGTTTAGTTGAAAGGTTCAACAAAACCTTGAAGGGCATGATTAAAGGTCTCCCAGAAAAGCTTAGGCGCAGATGGGACATACGTTTGCCCTGCCTTCTCTTTGCCTACAGAGAGGTTCCACAGAAAGGGGTTGGTTACAGCCCATTTGAGCTTCTGTTTGGACATCCAGTTAGGGGTCCATTGTGTCTAGTGAAGGAGGGATGGGAGTTACCTCTCAAACCCCCTAAACAGGATATTGTGGACTATGTACTTGGTCTCCGCTCCTGGATGGCTGAGTACATGAAGAAGGCAACTAAAAACCTTGAGGCTAGCCAGGAATTACAAAAGGCCTGGCATGACCAAAAGGCTGTGTTGACTGTTTATCAGTCAGGACAGAAAGTATGAGTGTTGGAGCCTGTGACCCCAGCAGCCCTCCAAGACAAGTGGAGTGGCCCCCATACCATTGTTGAACAGAAGGGAGATGTTACCTACCTGGTGGACCTTGGAACTCCCAGGAGCCCCCACAGGGTGCTCCATGTCAACAGACTGAAACCATATGTTGACAGGGCAGGCATGGGCTTGCTCATGGCTACTGATGAGGGACAGGAGGAAGAGAGTAATCCACTCCCTGACCTGCTCTCTCAGAACCCTGATGATGGATCAGTAGATGGAGTAGCCTTGGCAGGCAGCCTCACTGACCAGCAGCAAACTGATTGTAGACAAGTTCTCAATCAGTTCAGACATATGTTCTCTCTGACTCCAAGTCAGACTACCTGGTGCACTCATGAAGTGGACACTGGGGACAGTCTGCCTGTTAAAAATAAGATTTACAGGCAACCTGACCATGTCAGGGACTGCATCAGGACTGAAGTCCAGAAGATGTTGGATTTGGCAGTGATTGAACCCTCAGATAGCCCTTGGGCTAGTCCAGTAGTCTTAGTGCCTAAACCTCACACCCAGGGTGGTAAGAGAGAGATGAGGTTTTGTGTAGACTACAGAGGTCTCAATGCAGTCACTAAGACTGATGCCCATCCAATCCCTAGGGCAGATGAGCTCATAGACACTTTGGCGTCAGCCAAGTTTCTCAGCACATTTGACCTGACAGCTGGCTTCTTGCAAATCAGACTAGCTGAGGATGCAAAAGCCAAAACAGCATTTTCTACCCCTAGTGGGCACTACCAATTTGTGGTGATGCCCTTTGGTTTGAAAAATGCACCTGCCACTTTTCAAAGGTTGGTGAACAAAGTCCTTACAGGCCTGGAAGCCTATAGTGCAGCATATCTAGATGATATTGCTGTCTTTAGCTCCACCTGGGAGGATCACCTGGTCCACCTGAGAAATGTTTTGGAGGCCCTGCAGAAAGCAGGCCTAACTATCAAGGCCACCAAGTGCCAGATAGGGCAGAGTCAGGTTGTGTACCTGGGCCACCTTGTGGGTGGAGGCCAGGTTCAACCATTGCAGAGCAAAATCCAGACCATCATGGACTGCGTTGCTCCCACTACCCAGACTCAGGTCAGAGCTTTCTTGGGCCTGACTGGGTACTATAGAAGATTTGTCAAAGGTTATGGATCCATAGTGACCCCTTTGAATGACTTGACTTCTAAAAGAATGCCCAAGAAAGTTCAGTGGACAGTTAGCTGTCAAAAGGCATTTGATGACCTGAAGCAGGCCATGTGCACTGCTCCCATTCTGCAAAGTCCTGATTACTCCAAGCAATTCATTGTCCAAACAGATGCATCTGAGTTGGGGGTAGGGGCTGTGTTATCACAATTGAATGATGAAGGTCAGGATCAGCCAGTAGCTTTTATTAGCAGAAGGTTGACCCCCAGAGAGAAACGTTGGTCAGCCATTTAGAGGAGGCCTTTGCTGTGGTTTGGGCCTTGAAGAAGCTGAGGCCATACTTGTTTGGCACTCACTTCATTGTTCAGACAGACCACAAGCCCCTCTTATGGCTACAACAGATGAAGGGTGAAAACCCCATACTTTTGAGGTGGTCCATTTCCCTACAGGGGATGGACTATACAGTGGAACATAGACCTGGGAGTAACCATGCCAATGCAGATGGACTCTCCAGATATTTCCACTTAGAACATGAAGACTGAACTGGTCAAGGTTAGTTTAATGTCCTGACATTTGGGGGGGTTGTGTAGGAGAGTAGGATCTGCTTCTTATAGTTACCCCCACTTTTTGCTGATGTTTCACTGTTTTTCGACTTAGCCAGACTGAGGCCCTGCTAATCAGGATCCCAATCTAACTGCTTTCTACTCTAAATTGACTGTATGTACTTTAGGTACACTCCAGATTGGATTCTGGGGTACCCTTGTGAGTCCCTAGTATATGGTATACTATGTACCCAGGGCATAGGTACCCCAGAGGCCTACTAGGGGCTGCAGCATGTATTGTGCCACCCCTGGGAAGCCTTTTAAAATGACACAACAGGTCTGCTACAGCAGCCTGTGTAAGGTGGTATATGCACCCCTTACTGAGATATAGGTTTCCTATATCTCTCCATATCACTGCACATGTAAACCTATCAGTCACCCCTATGGCAGGCCTTAACAATCCTGAAGGCAGGGTGCTGGGTTTCATGTGAGGGGGTGCCCATGCATGAGCAGAGCCCCTCTGCAGCTTTCGGAATCTTTATTCCGGGGTTGTTTGTGATGCAGCCAGACCATATACTCTTAAGTGCATTATAACCCGCGTTAATGCTAACTTGAGAATGGCTGCAAGGAAAACTGTCGTGTTTGGTGTCAAACACCTTGGAATCATACCTCCACCCCAGTACTGGGGTGGGAGGTATGATTCCTCCCTTCTAGAGGGAGCCACATGGCATCACCGGTACACCCGGTACCAGCTTAACAGAACCCTGGCATCACAAAATGGATGCTGCAGCCACAGACACGAGTCTGCCCTCCTGCTGCTGGACGAAACTCCGGCAGGGGAGGCCTGGACAATAGGTTTCCTGTCACAGGGAGGTGTGACCACCTCCCAGACAGGCTTTAGTGTATTGGGGCTGGGTGGGTGCACTCTGAGAGTGCTTTGAAGTCTGCACTGGGGGCACATTTGGTGTCCCTGTGCATAGTCCAGCTCAAACCGGTTGCAGGGGCGCACAGCCCCTGCTCTGGCGCGAAACTGGACAAAGGAAAGGGGTGTAGCCACCCCTCTTTCCTGACCCTCCCATAGGTGGGTCCCCAGAGTTTGTCCCACCCCTTCCTTGGGTATAAAGTAGGAAACCCTGACTACAGGACTTTAGATTACACCTGGACTAAACTCTGTTACCAGAAACCAAGTACTTCAATGATCTGCACGACGCTGGATGACTGAATAATCTCCCTTGGAGTAAAGGGGTTACTACCCTGCAAGGCAGGCACCTTTAACGCAACTGACCGGTTGGCATCTCCGAAGCTCCTGCGGACTCCGAAGAATATTGCCACACAGGAGGTGGGTTCTCAAGGTCTCTGAGGTTGATCTGTGCCCACACAAGTCTGAGGCCCGTATCCCTCGTGGAGACTGTGCAACCCGAACCCCTGGACACCATGACCATTTGCAGAAGCATCAGCTTTCCGGCGACCCCTGAGGCTGAGCTTTGGATTACTTGTAGCCCTGACCCCGAGCAGTAACTGCACTGAAGATTGCAGGCCTACACTCAACGAGTGTTCCGTGGGCCACCATTTTGTGATTCCTGTTGAGGTCCCTTCGCGATCCCTGGTCCGTTGACCTGTGGGTCCCCAAGAAGGCAACTCTAACTTTTATTGAGCTTTCCTGATTGCTCCAGACGTGCCCTGACTCTCCATTGCTTGGGGAGTCCCCAGGACCTTGCTGGTCTGCACAGAAGCATCTTTTCCTGCGTGGGTTGCTGTTGCCAAGGCTTGTTGTGGTCAATCCGATCACCGACACCCCAACACTCGACATCCTTCATGGGACAGCTCGAATCCGGCTCCTGGTTGTCGTCGACGTTTCCGGGACCCCGTGGCTGCAAAGTCAAGCTTCACCTCTTCGCACCTGAAGCACCCGACATCGGTGGGCATTCGATTGCTCCGCTCCTGGTTGCTGGCTAGTGACCCAGACTCTGTCCCCTCAGCTTTCAGGTTCTTCACATCTTCGATCCAGGCTTGGATCCACCCGGACTCTTTTCTTCTTCACGGCAGCAGCACTTTGCAGCAGATCGCCATTGAAAACAACGACGATTCCCGACACCCTTTGACACCTATGCACCCGTCTTCCCTGGGTGAGGTAACTCGAGTACTCCGGTGCTCACGTGGGTGTTGGCCCTAGAACCCCTTAAGTCTAAAGGGGTTTGCTGAAAGTCCTCTCCTAAGTCCTCTCCTAAGTGTCCTTTATCTTTAAAATTCCAACCGCAACTTTCCGCATTGAATCCTACGGCGCTCGCGGCTGTGTTCTCACACTGCACACGTCCCCCATGGGTCTCCTGTGTCACTACCTTGGGTGGTTCCTTGGGGTCCCAGTGATTCTACGCGCTCTAGGCACTGTGTCTAGTCAAGTCGTGGTTCTTATACCACTTTCTTAGTATATGGTTTGGTCTCCCCCTGGAGCCCACTGTGTATTGTGCTATTTACTGTCGTTTTAATACTGTGATACTGTGTATCTTGAACTCTAATCTCATAAAGGGATTAGTAGTTAGTGTTTAGAAATAAATACATATATTTTATATATATCTTGTGTGGTTCTCCCTTCATTTAGTTATTCAAGAGGTTATAATCTGGTAAACCAAGCTGCTTTACACTCCTTCAAGACTTAGCCTGAAGGCTGCTCTCCATAGCTACCACTAGGATAGCTTTCAATAAAGGTTGTCTTTAAACTTATCATCAATAAGGGTCGTTTGGACTGGTGCAAGGTGCCCACTATAACTAGTGGACAGCATATACCAGGCCAACTTCTCACAAATATCAAGAAGAACTTTTAAAATACAAACAAGCAAATACATGAAACTGAAAAGACAGGGCTCACAGGACACCGCATGTGCAAGACAAATGCTACTCTACCAATCCGTCCCTGTGAGCAGTGATAACAAAACAATGCAATAAAACACACAGGCATTGTGCATGTACATAACAAAAATAACTGCCAGAAGACCCAGGTCCTACCTGAGATTTCTTCATATATGCTGCTTCTTTTCAAGGAGTCCCAGAGCAGCTCTTCAAGGTAAATATCCTGGACGAAGGACAAAAAATGTGTGACTTTATGTAAAACAAATTATGTGAAATAATACATAATATATATACACAGAAAACTAGGCTTTAAAAATAGGACTTAAATATGAATCCATGGTATCTATCCCGGCTTCCACTGTGTTCTATAATTATTTTTGCCAATACCTGTGCATCTACAAGGTATTTCATACATTTATTATATGATTTGAGTAGAACATTGCTGCTCGTGAAGCGAACTCCATCACTCCTCCTTCTACCGTAGCTATAAAATACTCTAATGAAATAATGTTTTTTAACTTATGCATGTTTATTTTTCTATCATATGAAACTGATTCCTACAATTCTATTTCTCTTTCATCAGAGGGTAATATGTGATTTGATTCACTATCTCCTCCTAAGATGTTTTCTATCCCTCTCTTAATATTCTGCAGAGATACTTCCTATGAATCTCTTTGCAATATTACAATAAGCATTGGTAATGCAGATATCACTGGCTTATAAAAGAAAGGGTGTCTTTAGTCATTGTTGGGTTTAGGCACTCAATATGTCCCGACACGTACTTTGTCAAGCGTCCTAGCACTTACGCAACGTTCATCTACTCACTGACTCATTCGCCCGCTTGTGCCACAACAGTAAAATACACACATAAACTGAACAACAAATGAAAGGTAAATAAAAAAAAATTAAAAAAAACATTGTGTGCTAAACATAGTGGGCATATGCTTACAATAAATAAAAAGCAAACAAAGCAGCGGGTGGCAGGGGCTTAATATCGGCCCCTGAGGCACTTGCAGTGTAGGGAGGTCCAACCCTTTAGGCAGCCCCCATTCATCCTAGAGCCTCTTAAAACCTGTGATTTTAAGTCTCTCAGGGGCCACTCATCACCATCAGCAGCGAGGCAAATTGTCCTCTGTTACACTGCTGGCAGGAGGCGATCTTGTGATTGCATTTATAGTGTATTGTTTTAAAGTGTCAGCATGGCCGCCATGTTTATAACCAGCATGTTCGCCATCATGGAATGGTAAAACAATGTTAGACTATGGACAATACCAGTCCATGATGGAAGCCTGGTTTACATTAAGTGGCTGTGTGGGATGCGATGGCATGCATATGAAATGAGCAGCAAGCCAGAAGCCTGTTAGCACTGCCTGGGGAGATGTAGTTTGTTCTGAAAATAAAAAGAGGAGAAGGAAAGAAAAATAGGATATATAAAATGCGAAAATAGAAAACTAATGGACTGGCCTACCAGCCCTGACATTGAAGCACACTCATTTGGAAGTGGAAGCGTACAGTTGATCAGACAAATACCGACATACACTGATCAAGAAAACCTACGGGTGAAATGGGCTGTCCCATTTCCCCAACCTAGAAGTGAGTGAGCCACTGAAGCTTTGATCCAGACTTGAGCTAGAGGACTAGTTCTGGCTCAACTCAAGGCCCTCTTTAACCCTTGAGCGCAAACATGCTGAGCTTTCATGTGGCTTCTGCCTGCCAACACACTCTAGGACACTCTACACCCCTAACTTCATGTGCCAGTAATTACAAATAAAGCTTAAACCTTGAATGTTAAAAAGGAGAGAAAAAGCCATCTAGTGGCTGAAATACATAATACTAAACAAGAAAACCTGGAATCAATCCTGGTTAACTTGCTTGAATACATTGTGTAAACCCAGGCATATATTTAATTGAGCCTCCATTTCTTTATTAACACATGTGAACACTTTCAAATACAAGAGTTCAGGATGTGCAATGCACAAAAACCTTTGTGTTTCGATAAAATAGGCTGTTGCTCAATGCATAATAAGAATCTAGGCCACCTAGAAGGTACAGATGACAACTGACTTCTCTCTTAGTTCACTAATGTCTTTGTCATCAGGGCAAGGGAATAAACATGTCTTTCGTGTTTTAAAATAATCACTTTTAATAATTACCTTTCAAGGCAGTGATATAATCTGATGTGCTATTGCTGCATGATTTACTTGTCAATTATTTTCAGGGTTCGGCTTGTGCATGGGCTCTTAGAGCCAAGCTAGACCTGTGGCTCGGCTCAGCTCTCCCTGTTAAGTTGTTTAAACCCACCTCTGCCCACATCATGTAAACCATCATGGATGAAAGCAGAATGTAAATGACACTCATACAGATCAATAGCAGAAGAAAGTGGACATAAAAGCGTGTGTGTGTGTGTGTGTGCATGTACTGAAGAAGTTAAAGGTTAAATGTATGCTATAGATAGGTGAAAATGTCAGTCATAACATCACATTTTAAACACACAAAAAGCTGACATTCACCAATTATAGTTTACTGAGCTAAAAATAACTTGCAACCCTGCCATGCCCTGCTTATGATTTCACATACCACATCACTCATGACCTGTTCAATGACATCATTGTTGGCTTCACTAATGACATGCTAACTCATGTCTTGTTGATTGTCCACAAGAGTTCAGCTATCTGGAAAAGCTTTGCTATAGGCTGAAGGTGCACAGAGTGGGTGTTTGCTCTCTTAAGGGGCCTTGAGTGTCTGGACGGAATGGCCTCTGCATGAAACATTGTGCATAGGAGTAAAGACTGTACACACTCAGTAGTTGCCCACCCATGTGTGCTTGATTGCCCACAAGAGGTCGGCTATCTGCAAAGTGTTCAATATAGAGTGAAGGCTGTGCAGAGTAGAGCCTTCACCACCTTAGGGGCTTGGGTCTGTAGAAGGAGTGGGCTCTGCACAGGGTGAAGACTGTTCGTAATAGGTACTTTCCCACCCATGTGTGGATGATTGTCCATGAGAGGTTGGCTTTTCGTGAAGGATTCAGTGCTGGACAAGGGCTGTGCATAGTAGGAGCTTGGCTTGCTTGGAGAGAGTGGGTTCTCCTTGAAAAGTTATTGACAGGGCAAAGATCATCTGCAGCATGGCCTGCCCACTTGTGTCTGCTCGATTGCGCACATGAGGGTTCTGTACAGGACAAAAAGAGAAAGAGAGAGAGTGTGTGTGTGTGTGTGTGTATGTCTGTCTGTCTGGTGTACATGATTCTGTGCCATTTAGTACTTAATTTTATATCTGAAATCCTGTACTGGTTTATAGAGCAATTAGAACAGCAGTAGGTTTGATGATGTCATCAATGATGACAATAAACATGTCACGAATGATGTGATTTATGAGTGGCATGGTGGCGATGCAAGTTATAGTTAGCTCAGTAAACTATGACTGGTGAATTTCATTTCTTTTTGCATTAGAAACTGGGCATTATGACTGACATTTTCCCCTAACTATAAAGTCACTTTAACCTTTTTTTTTAAACGTGAAGTAAGATCTTATTACCATACATAAATGGCTTTTGGCTGAGCCAGGCTTGGGATTGGCCGCAGGACATGGCCTGCAGCCAGGCTCGGTGTCCAGACCCTGCGGACAGCCAACACCCCGCTGTGCACAACCAAAGGACACATGTGGTGTGGGGTAGATCCCAAGGCCTGGCCTGTGGCTAGTCTCAAATCCCAACCCCCCTTCACCTCCTACCTGTGGGCAGTCAAGCTCCACTGATCAGCCAATATCATAATATCTGAAATCTATATTTCATTTCTGCTTATCATGACATTGTCCTATAAAGCGTCAAAACACCTAGGGGCCGATTCCGATCTCGGCCGGTAGGGCTCCGAATCGGATTCGGCTTAACCGGATCCGATTCGGAGCCCTATTGCCCGACCGATTCGAACGCGCGTCCGGGCGAGCGAGTACGATGCGAAATCGCCGACCGACTCGTCCGGGCGTCCCGACCGCTCCGACCGACTCGTTCCCGGGTCTAACCGCACCGACCGACTCGCTCGGACTCGACTCGCACCGCGCAATGGAGACGTTCCCCGGCCGGGTAAGTACGATGCGTGCCGCGAGCAGTCCGACCGAGCCGTGCACTCCGGCTCCAAAGAGCAGTCGGAGCCGTACTTTGGGGGTCCGTGTCGGACCCCCCTGTACGCGTAGCCGCGCGAGTCGCACACAGGGGGGACCCATGGGTCCCTCCTACCTGTGCGTGTACGGCGCGAGTCGCTTCGCCGCGTACACGCTGTAGGGGGCGCCCTTGTCCGCCTCGCACCCATTGAGTTAATGGGAGCCCGCGTACGCGTTGTACGACAGGCTCCCATTGACTTCAATGGGAGTCCGACCGACTCGAGTCCGATGGCATACGTGCGCATCGTACTCGTTCGGTCGGGCTGCACGGGTCCGATTCGGTCGGAAATCTCTCCGGGTACGGCTCGGTCGGAGAGATTTCCGGCCCGAATCGGAATCGGCCCCATAGATGTAACTCGTACAACAGTATAATATTAATTAAAACAACATAAGTACAATTCATCATTCAATTATATGAAATTTAAAACTTTCTGTTAAAAACCTAACAACTAACAAAACTGTCTTTTGGTGGCACATGCAACTATATTTTCTAAAAAAAATTGATTTTAATTAATTTGCTTCGATCTTTATACAAAAGTCAATCGAGTATAACAGGGGCTAAACCCCCTCAGTCTCTTGAATTGCACGCATTAATTCCCAACGTTGGGTTTACTTCTATCTTAATCTTAAAATGTTTTTCCACATACTATGGTCCAAGAACTCATACATGGATGAGTAAGATAGTACCCCAGCACATTCAGGAATGTAGCAATAGGGCTTTTCTCCATTAAATAACTCTTGCCTGCTTTTGACCCTTTTTCCTTCATTGTAGATTGAATAGCTTGTTTTAACAATGAAATGTTCATTGGCTGCTCCTTGGTTGGCAGTTCCATTAGTGCAGGCAAACTTTGAAAACCTACTCTGAAATTCTTTCCTGATTCAGATTCCCCAATTAAAGGGGCCTGTCAAAAAATTTAAAATAATTTGTCCAGCTCTTTTCTTCCTTTAAGCATAAATATATATCTTGTACAACAAACTTTTGCTAGCAGGTTCCACTAGTTGGGTGACAGTCAAGTCTTGGCATCTGAATCCTTGTCTTCAGCGGCAGATGCAATAGTATTTTTAAGCACTAGCCTTCAAACGCTGTCCAATCTCATCGGTCATTGAGCCCCAAGAGCTCGGTCCCATACACTGCCTGCAGACAAACCTATCCCCCAAAAGCTCTCATTACCGGTAAGGAGCAGTAACTCCCATATTTTTCTTGAATCAAAACTGTTAAGAGTATTGACTGTGGTTTTAATTTTCAAATTTAGCATATAGAGGTAGATATCACATGATAAATTATATGTGAAAGCTAAGTCCAGATGTTTTTATACTAGAGCTTTTCAAGTTTACAGTCTTCAAGTTTGTTTTTCTTCCAAAAATCAAAGTTTCTATTATGGCCATATTAATAACAAATTTATTTAAAGTGCACTATTGGGCAAGAGGTGTCAATTTTCTTTGTAAACCAACCTGGCAATACTTCTTGGCATTTAAACCATCTGCATAAAGCGAGCATGCGATGTGGCTGGAGCCGATTTAAGGGGAGAAAGTCGGTACTTTAATTTCCACAAAACAGCCCAAAGCTCTTTTGCACTTTTAGGCAATGCCCATAAAACTATACAATAATCTACTTTTTTGTGATTATCTCCAAACCCCTCTTTCTCATAGGGTAGAATATTTATTTCCGACTTCCATCCCTATAACTACTCCAAAATTATCCACACATATATTTCGACCATGGCATCTAACAGCAAAAGCATCCTTTAACTGTCAGGGTTATCTTTCGGAACCTTTTTTATTGATAGGTTTCATTATTGCCCCTAACCATGATTTAGGAAAAATGCCAGCCTTTGAGAAATATTGGCATCAGCATGTTAACCCACCATAATGGATTAACATCAATCAATCAATCAGGGGATTTATAGAGCGCACTACTCACCCGTGAGCAGTGGCGGATCGCATAGGGCGTGCTGCGGGCGGTGGGGCGGGGAGGGGCAGGGTGGGGGGGTAGTAAACTCGGAAATACGACGGAATGGAGGAAAGTAAATATTATGTTCCTCCGTTCCGTCGTATGTCTGAGTTTACTACCCCCCACCCCGCCCAGCCCCACCGCACTGCAGCACGCCCTATGCTAGCCGTCACTGCCCATGAGGGTCTCAAGGCGCGGGGGTACGGGCAACTCAGTGGTCATCCGAAGAGCCAGGTCTTGAGAACTTTTCTGAATAAGTGCAGTGTCGGGCATTGTCTGATGTGGAGGGGGAGTTCGTTACAGGTCTTAGCCACGATGTAGGAGAAGGATCTGCCACCCGTTCTGGCCATGTGGATGCAGGGGACCGTGGCTAGCGCTAGGTCGGAGGAGCGGAGGTTACTCTAGGGGGCGTGGAAGTAGATTCTTTCATTGAGGTATTGGGGTATGGTGTAATGGAGGGAATTTGTAGGCGTGTGAGCAGTTTGAAGGTTATTCTTTTTTTGACGGGGAGCCAGTGGAGGTCGCGGAGCAATTGGTGATGTGGTCATGTCGTGCGAACCTGAGGATGAGTCTGGCTGCGGGGTTCTGGATGCTCTGGAGTTTGCGGAGAAGAGTTTTGTTGATTCCGGCGTAGAGCACGTTTCCGTAGTCCAGTCTGCTGGTGATGAGTGTGTGGGTGACGGTCTTCCTGGAGTTGGGGGGATCCATTTGAAGGTCTTGCGGAGTATGTGGAGGGTGTTGAAGCATGTGGAGGGCACAGCGTTGATCTGGCGGTTCATGGTGAGTGAGGAGTTGAGTATGATGCCGAGGTTGCGGGCGTGGTCCGTAGTGGTGGGTTTCGGAGAGCGGGGGGTCACCAGGTGTTGTCCCATGCGGAGGAGGTGGACCCGAGGATGAGAACTTCCGTTTTCTCTGAGTTGAGCTTAAGGCAGCTGCTGTTCATCCAGGATGCGACATCCTTCATCCCTTCTTGGAAGCTGTGCCTGGTGAGGTCGGGTTCCTTGGTGAGGGAGAGGATGAGATGGGTGTCGTCGGCGTATGAGATTATGTTGAGTTTGTGTTTTCTGACGATGGTTGCAAGGGGGGCCATGTAGACATTGAAGAGCGTGGGGCTGAGGGAGGATCCTTGGGGTACTCCACATCTGATCTCTATGGGTTCGGAGAGGAAGGGCGGGAGTCTTATTCTTTGTGTTCTGCCTGTGAGAAAAGATCGAATCCAGTCTAAGGCAGCTCCTTGGTGGATGCCGGCGTCATGGAGTCTGGCGGCTAGTGTGCGGTGGGAGACGGTGTCGAAGGCTGCTGAGAGGTCTAGGAGGATGAGGGCTGCAGTGTGGCCTTAATCGAGGAGGGTGCGGATGTCATCAGTGGTGGCTATGAGGGCGGTCTCTGTGCTGTAGTTGCTGCGGAATCCGGATTGAGAGGAGTTGAGGATGTTGTTGGTTTCTATGAAGTGCGTTAGATGGGTGTTGACAATTTTCTCAATAACTTTGGCGGCGAAGGGGAGATGAGAGGTGGGCCTGTGGTTTTTGAGGTCTGTCGGGTCTGCGGAGGGCTTCTTGAGGAGGGGTTTCCAGTCGTCAGGGAACGTGGCTGTTTCGAGGGCGCACTTGATTGCTCGCCGTAGTTCGGGTGCGATATCGTGGCGGCCCTGTGGAAGATGTGTGGCAGGCAGGGGTCAGTGGGTGCTCTGGAGCAAATGTTTTTCGTAGTCTTTGCGGTGTCTTCTGTGGCGACAGGGGTCCAGGTGAGGAGGGTCGGCTGGGTGGCGTCGCTGGTGGGGTGTGTTGGGTCAGTGCCGTGGTCTTGGTCATCGAAGTAGTCGTAGAGCATCCTGATCTTGTGGTGGAAGAAGGAGCTGAGTTTGTTGAGTAGTGGAGAGGTGTGGTGCAGCGGCCAGGGCAGCTGACTTCAGAGCACAGTGCTCACGGTTGGATCCCCGGCTCTGGCGGCAGCTCAGCTCAGCACCATGTGACTCTGGCTGGGCAATAGCTCACTTAATTTCCACGACGGCCCCCAGTGCCTTGAGACCCGTAAGGGTGAGTAATTCGCGCTTTACAAATACGGATTTACATTTTTTTGTTTTTTTGTTGCAGAGGCCTTGGGAGGGAACAGCAGGGATACGGTTTGGGTCCAATAGTCCTGGGTTTATTTTTCTGCCATTATTTCTCATTGAAGTAATTTAGGGGTCACAGCTGCGACCCCTAGTTTGCCCCATGCGACCCTTGCCATTGCCTTTGCTAACCCGTGGCCTCAGACGTGGCGAAATCAGTGCCAAGAACACAGGGGTGACTACGGAGAATTCAGTCCCAAGAACACAGGGGTGACTCCGTACTCCTTATTTGCTGTCCATTTTTTGCTATACTAATAGTAAATTATATTCTTTTATGCCCTATTAGCGTAATAAAATGAAGTACAATTAGCGGGAATGGACATTTGGTGGCAACTAAGGTAAGTAAAAAATGCATTTAAATGTATGTTGAGTGTGTGCTTGTGGTTCAGAGAGCATTTATGTGTGTGAGAGTGAGTGAATAGGAGAATGTGGTGTTCAAGCTCCCAAATCTGTCGCAGGCCTTGGCATACTGAAAGTAATTCTTGTCTTCTAGAGACATCTGTGGTAAAATATTGGTCTTGGCATATTTGAGCAATTCTAAGCATGACAGACACCTGTGACAAAATGCAGGCACTGGCTCACTGGAATCACTGACAAAATATCGACTACAACAATATCGAGGTACAAAAATATCATGACAAAAATATCGAAGTCAAGAATATCAACATCCTATTTACATCATGGTAAGTACAAAAATATCGAGAAAAAAATATCGATGTCAAAAATATCGTTGTAAAAAATATCGGTTTTTTTAAATGTTAAAAAAATAATGTAAAATAAAATAAATAATACATATAATTAAAAGAAACATAGTTAAAAATATTTTAAAATGTTTAAAAATAATAACTAATACATTTAGGGGCCGATTCCGATCTCGGCCGGTAGGGCTCCGAATCGGATTCGGATTTACCGGATCCGATTCGGAGGCCTGTTTCCCGACCGAATCGTACGCGGGTCCGGCCGAGCGAGTACGATGCAGGCACCCGCGAAAACTCCGACCGACTCGAACGTGGCTTCAACACGCTCCGACCGACTCGCATGGACACGACTCGCACCGCGCTATGGAGACGTTTCCCGGCCGGGTAAGTACGATGCGCGCAGCGAGCAGTCCGATCGACTCGCGCCGTCCAGCTCGAAAAAGCTGTCGGAGCCGGACTTTGGGGGTTCGCGTCGGACCCCCCTGTACGCGTAGGCGCGCGAGTCGCACACAGGGGGGGCCCACGGGTCCCCCCTACCTGTGCGTGTACGGCTCGAATCGCTTTGCCGCATACACGCTGTAGGGGGCGCCCTTGTCCGCCTCGCACCCATTGAGTCAATGGGAGCCCGAGTACGCATTGTACGACAGGCTCCCATTGACTTCAATTGTAGTCCGACCGACTCGAGTCCGATGGCATGCGTGCACATCGTAGTCGATCGGTCGGACTGCCCGAGTCAGATTCGGTCGGAAATCTCTCCGGGTCCGGCTCGGTCGGAGAGATTTCCGGCCCGAATCGGAATCGGCCCCTATAAATTAAACATATACATATAAAATATAATATATATACTTACTTAATAATATTCATAAATAATTATTTTAATAACTTATAAATTGTTAAAAACATTTTAGAAATTATAAATACATATATACACATACAAAAATAATATAAATAAAATTATAAAAAATATATATAACAAACTAAAAAACTACAATATTTTTAATGTTTTAAAAATAAATTATACACATTAACTAAAACAATACAGAAAAATATTGGATAGCGGAGGGAAAAAAAATTACTATTCCCACTCCAAAGAGTGCAACAGTAGGGAAAATGTTGGATAGCGTAGGGGTAAAAATTACTATTCCAACTCCAGAGAGTGCAACAGTAGGGAAAGTGTTGGATAGCGTAGGGGTAAAAATTACTATTCCCACTCCAGAGAGTGCAACAGTAAGGAAAGTGTTGGATAGCGTAGGGGTAAAAATTAATATTCCCACTCCAGAGAGTGCAACAGTAGGGAAAGTGTTGGATAGCGAAAGGGTTCAAATTACTATTCCCACTCCAGTGAGTGCAACAGTAGGGAAAGTGTTGGATAGCGTAGGGGTAAAAATTACTATTCCCACTCCAGAGAGTGCAACAGTAGGGAAAGTGTTGGATAGCGTAGGGGTAAAAATTACTATTCCCACTCCAGAGAGTGCAACAGTAGGGAAAGTGTTGGATAGCTTAGAGGTAAAAAATTACTATTCCAACTCCAGAGAGTGCAACAGTAGGGAAAGTGTTGGATAGTGTAGGGGTAAAAATTACTATTCCCATTCCAGAGAGTGCAACAGTAGGGAAAGTGTTGGATAGTGTAGGGGTGAAAATTACTATTCCAACTCCAGAGAGTGCAACAGTAGGGAAAGTGTTGGATAGCATAGGGGTAAAAATTACTATTCCCACTCCAGAGAGTGCAACAGTAGGGAAAGTGTTGGATAGCGTGGGGGTAAAAATTACTATTCCCACCCCAGAGAGTGCAACAGTAGGGAAAGTATTGGATAGCGAAAGGGTTAAAATTACTATTCCCACTCCAGTGAGTGCAACAGTAGGGAAATTGTTGGATAGAGTAGGGGTAAAATTACTATTTCAACTCCAGAGAGTGCCACAGTAGGGAAAGTGTTGGATAGCGTAGGGGTAAAATTACTATTCCCACTCCAGTGAGTGCAACAGTAGGGAAAGTGTTGGATAGCATAGGGGTAAAATTACTATTCCCACTCCAAAGAGTGCAACAGTAGGGAAAGTGTTGGATAGAGTAGGGGTTATAATTGCTATTCCAACTCCAGAGAGGGCAACAGTAGGGAAAGTGTTGGATAGCGTAGGGTTTAAAATTACTATTCCCACTCCAGAGAGTGCAACAGTAGGGAAAGTGTTGGATAGCGTAGGGGTTAAAAATAACATACTTATCAATTAAATAATAATTTAAATTAAGTAATGATTTATTAATAAATTAACAATAAATTAATTATAAATACCAATAAATTCAAATTAATAATTACTTTAATAACATTAAAATTTAACACAATTAATATAATTATCAATTAATCAATTATTAAACATTAATTGCCAATTAATAATTAATAAACAATACATTAATTATCAATACCAAACAATATTAATTAATAAAAATGTATTGCCAATTAATAATTAATTAACAATAAATTAGCAGTGCCAATAAATATTAATAAATAATTAATTCATTATAATCAATCAATCAATCACAGAATTTGTAGAGCGCACTACTTACCCGCGAGGGTCTCAAGGCGCTGGGGAGAGGGAAGGGGGGGGGGGGTATGCTGCTACTGGTCGAACAGCCAGGTCTTGAGTAGCCTCCTGAAGGTCAGCAGGTCTTGGGTCTTTCGTAGGCTTAGTGGAAGGGTGTTCCAGGTCTTGGCGGCGAGGTGTGAGAAGGATCTGCCGCCGGTGGTTGTTCTTCGAATGCGGGGGACGGTGGCGAGGGAGAGGTCGGCGGAGCGGAGCTGGCGGTTGGGGACGTAGAAGAAGAGTCGTCTGTTGAGGTAGGCTGGGCCAGTTTTGTGGAGTGCCTTGTGTGCGTGGGTGAGGAGTTTGAAGGTGATCCTCCTGTCGACGGGGAGCCAGTGCAGGTTCCTCAAGTGGGGGTGATGTGGCTGTGGCGTGGTACGTCGAGGATCAGTCGTGCAGAGGCGTTTTGTATGCGTTGCAGTCGCTTGATGAGCTTGGCCGGGGCTCCCGCGTGAGGGCGTTCCCATAGTCCAGTCTGCTACTGACGAGGGCCTGGGTGACTGTTCTTCTTGTGTCTGTCGGGATCCACCTGTAGATCTTGCGAAGCATGCGGAGGGTGTTGAAGCAGGAGGAGGAGACTGCGTTGACTTGCTTGGTCATGGAGAGCGTTGAGTCGAGGATGACTCCCAGGTTGCGTGCGTGGTCGGTGGGTGTCGGGGCTGCTCCCAGCGTCGTTGGCCACCAGGAGTCGTCCCAGGCTGAGGGGTTGGAGCCGAGGATGAGGACCTCCGTTTTGTCCGTGTTCAGCTTTAGTCGGCTGATCTTCATCCAATCGGCGACGGCCTTCATTCCTTCATGGAGTTTGGCTTTGGCGGCGAGGGGGTCCTTGGTGAGGGAGAGGATCAGTTGAGTGTCGTCGGCGTAGGAGATAATGTTGAGGTCGTGTTGTCTGGCGATGCGTGCGAGCGGGGCCATGTAGATGTTGAACAGTGTTGGGCTGAGGGACGATCCCTGGGGTACGCCGCAGATGATCTCGGAGGCTTCGGATCGGAAAGGTGGGAGGCGGACTCTCTGGGTTCTGCCGTCGAGGAAGGAGGTGGTCCATTCCAGGGCCTTGTCTCGGATCCCTGCGTCGTGGAGGCGTGCGCGTAGAATGCGGTGGCAGACAGTGTCGAAGGCGGCGGAGAGGTCCAGCAGGATGAGGGCTGCGGTCTCACCATTGTCCAGCAGGATCCTGATGTCGTCGGTGGCGGCGTTGAGGGCAGTCTCAGTGCTGTGGTTGCTGCGGAACCCTGATTGGGATGGGTCCAGGATGCTGTTTTCTTCGAGGTATCGGGTTAGCTGTTTGTTGACGATCTTCTCGATGACCTTGGCTGGGAACGGAAGCAGAGAGATGGGCCGGAAGTTCTTGAGGTCTCTCGGGTCCGCCTTGGGTTTTTGAGTAGGGCGTTGATCTCTGCGTGTTTCCAGCTCTCTGGGAAGGTCGCGGTCTCGAAGGAGAGGTTGATGATGTTGCACAGGTGGGGTGCGATGGAGCTGCTGGCTTTGTTGAAGATGTGGTGCGGGAAAGGGTCTGACGGGGAGCCGGAGTGTATTGTGCTCATGGTCTTGATGGTGTCCTCGATGTTCACGCTGGCCCAGGCTGGCAGGGGGTCGTGGTCGATGGTGTGTGGCGGGTCTGGTGTATCGATCTTAGTTGGGGTTGTCTGGGTGTTGAAGCTGTCGTGGATGTCGGCGATCTTGCGGTGAAAGAAGGTGGCGAGGGAATCGCACAGGGGTTGCGACGGCGGGATGTCGTTGGTGTTGGAGCTGGGATTGGAGAGTTCCTTCACAATGTTGAAAAGCTCCTTGCTGTTGTGTGCGTTGTTGTCGAGGCGGTCTTTGAAGGAGATTCTCTTGGCGGACCTGATGAGGTGGTGGTGGTTACGGATGGCGTCTTTGTGGGCTGTGTGGCTGTCCAGTGTCTTATCGCTGTGCCATTTCTTCTCTAGTTTCCGGCAGTTACGCTTGGAAGCTAGGAGTTCCGAGGTGAACCAGCTGGCTCTTTTGGTGGTGTCGCTGTAGGTGAGCTTTTTCAGCGGGGCGAGGGTGTTGGCACAGTCGTCCATCCATCGTCTGAGGTTGCAGGCAGCGTCGTCGGTGTTGGATGGGTCGGAGGGAGGGCTGATAGCGAGGGTTGCCCGGAGTTGGTCTTCGGTGACTTTGCTCCAGCAGCGGCGTGGGATCTGTTGGGTGCGGTGGTGTGTGGTGGGTTTCTGGAAGGTGAAATGGATGCAGCGGTGGTCGGTCCAGAGGAGTTCCGTGGTGTGGCTGAAGGAGACGTGGGAGCTTGAGGAGAAGATGGGGTCAAGCGTGTGGCCGGCGCAGTGGGTCGGTGTTGTGACGAGCTGGCTCAGGCCGAGGTTGGCGAGGCTGTCGATCAGGGTGGTGGAGTTGCTGTCGTTGTTGTTCTCCAGGTGAAAGTTCAAGTCTCCGAGGAGGATGTAGTCGGTAGAGGTCAGGGCGTGCGTGCTGATGAAGTCGGCGATGGAGTCGCTGAACTGGGGTCGGGGCCCAGGGGGTCTGTAGACAAGGGTGCCTCTAAGGGTGGTGTTGGGGTCCGTGTGGATCTGGAAGTGCATGTGTTCGGCGGTGCTGAGAGTGTCGTCGGTGCTAGTCGAGAGCCTGATGGTGTTCTTGTGGACGATGGCGATTCCTCCTCCTACTGCGTTGATGCGGTCTCTGCGGGTGATCTTATAGCCGTCTGGGATGGCTATGGCGATGTCGGGGCGGAGGAGTCGTTCATCCAGGTCTCTGTCAGGAAGGCGACGTCTGGTGATGATGTGTCGAGCAGGTCCCAGAGCTCGACGGCGTGTTTGCGTGCGGAGCGGGTGTTCAGTAGGATGCACCGGAGGTGGTTGAGGTCCTTCTTGGCGGGCGCCTCGGTGGCTCTGAGGCTGGTGTAGCTGCAGTTCCGGCAGGTGAAGGGACCATGGGTGCGTTTCGGGGCGGCCTTGAAGCAGTTGTACGTCCGTCCGGGGTTGAGAGCGTGGAGTGTGGTGGCATCGTATCGGCGTCGGTCCTCGAGGCTGGAGCGGGGGGCGCGCGGTCCAGGGGTTCTGGCGCTGGGCGTGGTCCAGTCGCGGACGGGCGCAGACGGGCTTGCCTTAGGCGCGCCTTTGGCGCGCCAGCGGCGCGGCCGCGCAGCGGCCGCCATATATGGGGAGGTGGGAGGGAGGAGCAGCTGGGAGGCGGGAGGCAGGGGCAGCGAATGGGCAGTCAGGGGGGCGGGGCCGCAGGGGACGCAGCGGCGGGAATGGAGAGAGGCAGCGGGGGCACAGAGGGAAAAATGGAGAGAAAACAAGCAGAGAAATACGGTCACAGTACAATGTGGCAGCGAGGGGCACAGAAGGAAAAATGGAGAGAAAACAAACAGAGAAATACGGTCACAGTACAATGGGGCAGCGAGGGGCACAGAAGGAAAAATGGAGAGAAAACAAACAGAGAAATACGGGCACAGTACAATGGGGCAGCGAAGGCCACAGAAGGAAAAATGGAGAGAAAACAAACAGAGAAATACGGGCACAGTACAATGGGGCAGCGAGGGGCACAGAAGGAAAAATGGAGAGAAAACAAGCAGAGAAATACGGTCACAGTACAATGGGGCAGCGAGGGGCACAGAAGGAAAAATGGAGAGAAAACAAACAGAGAAATACGGGCACAGTACAATGGGGCAGCGAGGGGCACAGAAGGAAAAATGGAGAGAAAACAAACAGGGAAATACGGGCACAGTACAATGGGGCAGCGAGGGGCACAGAAGGAAAAATGGAGAGAAAACAAGCAGAGAAATACGGTCACAGTACAATGGGGCAGCGAGGGGCACAGAAGGAAAAATGGAGAGAAAACAAACAGAGAAATACGGGCACAGTACAATGGGGCAGCGAGGGGCACAGAAGGAGAAATGGAGAGAAAACAAACAGAGAAATACGGGCACAGTACAATGGGGCAGCGAGGGGCACAGAAGGAAAAATGGAGAGAAAACAAACAGAGAAATACGGGCACAGTTCAATGGAGCAGCGAGGGGCACAGAAGGAAAAATGGAGAGAAAACAAACAGAGAAATACGGGCACAGTACAATGGGGCAGCGAGGGGCACAGAAGGAAAAATGGAGAGAAAACAAGCAGAGAAATACGGGCACAGTACAATGGGACAGCGGGGGCACAGAAGGAAAAATGGAGAGACAGAAAGCAAGAAATACGGGCACCGAGGCCACAAGCGGAGGGGCGAGCTTACCAGCAGCAGCAGCGGGCGGACAACACAGGCGGAGCTGTGTGGTGGGGGAGCGACCTACCTGGCAAGGTCAAGGGTCGCTCTCCTCACCGCGCAGCGGCCGCCATATGGGGAGGTGGGAGGGAGGAGCAGCTGGGAGGCGGGAGGCAGGGGCAGCGAATGGGCAGTCAGGGGGGCGGGGCCGCAGGGGACGCAGCGGCGGGAATGGAGAGAGGCAGCGGGGGCACAGAAGGAAAAATGGAGAGAAAACAAGCAGAGAAATACGGTCACAGTACAATGGGGCAGCGAGGGGCACAGAAGGAAAAATGGAGAGAAAACAAACAGAGAAATACGGTCATAGTACAATGGGGCAGCGAGGGGCACAGAAGGAAAAATGGAGAGAAAACAAACAGAGAAATACGGGCACAGTACAATGGGGCAGCGAGGGGCACAGAAGGAAAAATGGAGAGAAAACAAACAGAGAAATACGGGCACAGTACAATGGGGCAGCGAGGGGCACAGAAGGAAAAATGGAGAGAAAACAAGCAGAGAAATACGGTCACAGTACAATGGGGCAGCGAGGGCACAGAAGGAAAAATGGAGAGAAAACAAACAGAGAAATACGGGCACAGTACAATGGGGCAGCGAGGGGCACAGAAGGAAAAATGGAGAGAAAACAAACAGAGAAATACGGGCACAGTACAATGGGGCAGCGAGGGGCACAGAAGGAAAAATGGAGAGAAAACAAACAGAGAAATACGGGCACAGTACAATGGGGCAGCGAGGGGCACAGAAGGAAAAATGGAGAGAAAACAAACAGAGAAATACGGTCACAGTACAATGGGGCAGCGAGGGGCACAGAAGGAAAAATGGAGAGAAAACAAACAGAGAAATACGGTCACAGTACAATGGGGCAGCGAGGGGCACAGAAGGAAAAATGGAGAGAAAACAAGCAGAGAAATACGGTCACAGTACAATGGGGCAGCGAGGGACACAGAAGGAAAAATGGAGAGAAAACAAACAGAGAAATACGGTCACAGTACAATGGGGCAGCGAGGGGCACAGAAGGAGAAATGGAGAGAAAACAAACAGAGAAATACGGGCACAGTACAATGGGGCAGCGAGGGGCACAGAAGGAAAAATGGAGAGAAAACAAGCAGAGAAATACGGGCACAGTACAATGGGGCAGCGGGGGCACAGAAGGAAAAATGGAGAGACAGAAAGCAAGAAATACGGGCACCGAGGCCACAAGCGGAGGGGCGAGCTTACCAGCAGCAGCAGCGGGCGGACAACACAGGCGGAGCTGTGTGGTGGGGGAGCGACCTACCTGGCAAGGTCCCACCCCATGGCAAGGTCCCACCCCATTCCCCTATAAACACACAACCTGCTCCTAAACTAAATTAACACAATTAATATATTTATCAATTAATTAATTAATTAAAAGTAATTACCAATTAATAATTAATAAACAATAAATTAATTATCAATACCAAACAATAATAATTAATACAAATTAATTACAAATTAATAATTAATTAACAATAAATTAATTATCAATACCAATAAATATTAATAAATAATTACTTAATCATCATAAATTACTTCCCACCCTATTCCCCTATAAACACACAGCCCGCTCCTAAACTAAATTAACACAATTAATATATTTATCCATTAATTAATTAAAATTAATTACCAATTAACAATTATTAAACAATAAATAAAAATTATTAATTAATTTATTATCATTAATTTACTTCCCACCCTATTCCCTATAAACCCACAACCCACTCCAATAAAAAATTGACACAATTAATATAATTATCAATTAATCAATCAATAAAAATTAATTACCAATTAATAATTAATTAACAATAAATTAATTATCAATACCAATAAATTAAGATTAATAATTACTTAATTACAATTAAATTACTTCCCACCCTATTCCCCTATAAACCCACAACCCGCTAAAGAACTAAAATGCAAAATGTATTTAAAAATATTAATTATTTCTAAAAATTATGATTTAATTTACTATAATTAAATTACTTCCCACCCTATTCCTCTATAAACCCACAACCCGCTATGGTACTAAAACGCAAAATTTACTTTAAAAAAATTACTAGCTTCTAAACAATTAATACATATATTTAAAAAAAAAATACAAAACATAGAACATGTGGAACACATACATATAAAATACATACTAAAATACATAACACTAACATAAACATCAATATTATTAACATCAATATTTTTGCTATCGATATTACTAACTTCGATATTAACAAAAACGATATTTCTTACCTTCTGGTCGATATTCTAGACACCGATATTCTTGATGTCGATATTCTGTCCCTACGATATTTAAAACTCGATATTAATGTAGGTCGAAATAAAAAAACTCGATATTATGTCTGTGCACCGGCTCACTGAAGGTATTTCTTGACATAATGGACACCCCTGGAAAATAGTGGTAACGGCATACTAGAGGTAATTTGGCATATGAGGCACCTGAGAAAAAATGTTAGTACTAATAAACTGTAAGTATTTCTTGGTACAATGTAGAACAACCTGACCTAATAAAGGGGGATAACTATGACAAAATGCTGACCCTTACGCACTGAGGTAATTTTTGACAGTAAGTGTCACCTAGGGATATAGAAGGCATAAAAGGCAAACTTCTAGCACTGGCATATTGGGGGCACCCAAGTCGTATGGTGCTTACATGATAAAATGCTAGCCCTGGCACGATGCAGCTAATTTTCAACATTTGGTGGCATCCATAGCATATTTTAAAACAATGGGGTCAACTCCAAGGGAGCCTCAGGTTTCATTGGTTTGGCCCATCACAAATGGATTTGAAAATTTAGGACCTGATTTGGAGTTTTGCAGATGGGATACTCAGTCACAAACGTGAAGGATATCCCGTCCATTGTATTACAAGTGCCATAGGATTAGGGGTCACATGTACGACCTAATCATTTTACGAGTCCTTAATTGCGATTTTTTTTGCGATTCACAATTTGAAACTCGCAAAAAGCAATGTACAACAGTATCTCAGACACTGTTTTTGCGAGTCCCAATGGGGTTGCAATTGACCTGTCTCATCAATATTCATGAGGCAGGCTGCAATTTGCGACCCATTGGGAATGGCCTGTAATCACAAGGATGGTGGCCCGCTGGGTCAGCAGACCACCATGACTGTGATTGCTTTTTAAATAAAGCATTTTTTTTTTAATGCTGCCCGTTTTCCTTAAGGAAAACAGGATGCATTTAAAAAAGAAGAAAAGAAAAGTTTCCTTTTCATTTTTTAAGAGGAGTCAGTGGTCTGTGCGACCACTGCCTGCTCTTAAAAAATGTTGCCGCCCAACATTCACAGAAGTTCCTGTTTACGAATGAGTTACCACCTTCTTCACAGTGTCGGTAAAATATGAATGTTTTGCGACCACATTCCAGTTGAAAAATATTCATGCATGCCCTTGCGACTCGGTATTAGGAAGGGACGCCCTGAAAACGCCCATTTCTAATACCAATGCAAACCCTATTTTGCGAGTCGAGTCGCAAAATATGGTTAGTATATGTGAAAAGACTCACTAGCATTTGCAAATGACCTGTTTCTTCATGCGCGACCACTTAAATGGGTTGTACATGCGGCCCATAATGCACTTATAATACGGTGGAAGGTACATCTGTCACGTTTGTCATGGAGTAACCCGTCCACCGAACTCTAAATCAGGCCCTAAATGACTTCCCTTTTCACAACCTGTGACGTTTTCCCAAATATATGTGAAAAATGAGCTTTAAAATGCACTATTTAACCACATTCTTTTCAAACTTTTCTTGTACGGGCTGAGCACCTAGTGAAGGCCTGTTTTTTTTTGCTTTGCTCACTCACTACAATACAGGGAAAGCATTATGTCCCAGAAATTTGGCAGATCAAGTCGGCACTATAATATAGCGGGTATCTAAAATAGATGTTTATGAGACATGGGGTTCTGCAATCTCTGTATAAAAATCTGTCTCTAATTTCTTTATAATTGGTGACTTGTGAAGCACCAGCCATCTATTGTAATGAAATGACGTCAGAACTCAACTGTAATATATTATTATAGTTAAGTTCTGAATTTGTGCCAAGGGGAAAGGCAGGTCAAGTCACAGAGCATATTAAGGCAGCTGTTTATGGAACCAAATAAATTGCTGCTTTTCTTTCTTTTGCTCTGCTTTTCCAGCTGTAGAATGACAAGCAGAAATGAGATATTTATGGCAACATGTTTGGTTTTGAACTGCTTAGGCAAATGTAGAAAAGTTACAATATATATGCATGTCTTGACACATTCCAAACTACTGTGCATTTTTTTTTTTTAATGCCTTGTATTAAACGGATTCTAATATGTTTTTGGAACAAATATCTAACAGGGTATTTGATGTGATTAATTTTGCACTAGAGATTGTATATTTATTCTTCATGTTTGCAAACGTGTGTGACAGAGCTACAGACAAAGGATTTAAGTGACTTGTGGGAAAGGCAATGGTGTGACCAGGTATTATAAAGAATGACGTACACTCTGCCAGTCATAATAAGAATATTAAAAGTGACCTCGGAGTTCCATAACCTTTTAAAGGAACACAGCCTTCGGCCTCATTCCACTATATGGTCATAGAACTCTTTGGTGACTTGTAATATCCTTATAATGTACAACAGAGGGTAATTTATCCCAAATGTCTGTGTTGTGTTATTATATTAATCGTGTAGTTATTATAGAACTTCACCAATATCAATTATTGTGATGTTATCATGGTTAAGATCATATGACATAACTTCATGGGAAAAAAAATCAGGGTCAAGGGTCATATGGCTTCACTTCCTGTGATATTATGGTCAAAGAGCATGTGATGTCTCTTCCGCTACCACCTGGTATTTTGGTGAAATGATGCCCATGTTATTTCACCACCACATCAACTAATTAAATTAAATATATCATCATTGAAACTGTAGATGTTGGGCTCTGAGGGGCCGATCACGATGGCGGGCGGACAAAGTCCGCCTGCCATCGCTTATGCAAAAGGGACCGCCAGCCACAGGTGCGGCGGTCCCGCAGTACACATTAGGATGCGCCCGCCACACTGGCGGGCGCATCCCGTATATTTTACATTGTGGCGGCGGTGCTTCAGGCAGCACCCGCCGCAATGTAAAATAAACATGTTGTGCTTTTACATGCACAACGTGACAGGCACCGTGCGGTGCCTGCCACATTGTACATGCAAAAGCAGGGGGGTACCATAGGTACCCCCCATGTGCACCACCCACCCCCCCAACTATATGGGGGCCCGCTACGGGCCCCCAACTGCAGGAACCGCCAGCCTTTCCATGGCGGCAATGCAGCCATGGAAAGGCTGTTCGCAGCCTGCATCGCAATATGGATGGCGGTGTCTTCCAGACACCGCCACCATATTCAGCACGTTTTCCGCCGGTCGACAAGTCGACCAGCGGAAAAGCGGCGGACGGTCTTTCCGTCCGCCACGGACCCCCCAGACATCATGATATGGTGGGGGGTCTTTGCGGTCTGGATGGCGGGCGGATCGCCCCCGCCTGGCCGGCGGTGACCACCGCCGGCCCGGCGGGGCGATCCGCCCGCCATCGTGATCGGCCCCTGAGATCTGCGATTCAATGACATCCGTCCCATACAAATTAGCAAGGCAATCAACCCAGCCTTGTTCAGCAACTAAACACTCCAAATTCAAGGAAAGGGTACAATATGTGTTTTTTAACATAAAGTTACCTTATTAGACTGTGTCTGAGGCCAACCCCTGCTGCACACGGCCTTTGGTTGTGCGCAAAGCGATTTGGCCATAGGGCCTGGCCACACCCAACTGCACATGGACAGCACAACCCCCTCTGCACTGTCCTTGTGCCATGCCTGGCATGGGGTTGGCTGCAGGGCCTAGCCTGTTGGCAGGCCTGCACCCAAGCCCCCACTGACAGCCAAACCTGTTAGCAGGCAACTACCCAGAGACTCCCACACCACATTCTCCCTTATTTTTTTTCTTCTTTTCACTCATGCAGGAGCACTGGGGTGCATGCTGGCTCCCGCGAGAGTCCCGCTGAACAAGGCTGGGGGCGCTCTGAGTCCCTCAGGATTCTCATGGGGGCTGTCAAAATCTCCTGCGTAAGTCTTGTGGTACTGACAGGCTGAATTGTTTTTAACCCCCTCCATAAGCGCCAGGGTACTCCAACTCTGCCCCATACTACCTCTTTTGCTTTTACGTTTCAGAACAAAGGGACTGAGCCCCCATGTCCTATAAGGGCAGCTGCAACATTTTATTTCATAGTTACAACAAGATAATAAGAGCGTTTGGTCCCGTGGGACCAAACCAGCCAATGGGAAAAAAGCCCTTGTGACCTATTTATTGAATTTGCGATCTCACTGTCACCCTGCAGGACCAACCATCCAGATATCTCTACTTTTTTAATCTTGCTTGCTCTAAAACAGCTGAACGGATTTACGCCAAATTGCAAGAAGCATGAGCTTGAGTAAAGATCTAGCTTTCTGCCAAATTTGGTGTAATTCTGTTCAGCTGTTTCTGTATCATGGCCTAATTTTTCCTATGGAATTTGCTTGAGAAAAAAGCATTATGGACCTCCCCCTTTTTCTTTGGCCCCTATTTGACAGATTACACCAAAGATTTCCAGGAAGGAGCTGAGGTGGATGAACTTGTTTTTGGGAAGGTTTCATGAAGATTTGTCAAAGGGCACCAAAGTTATTAGCAAAACAAAAAATGCTCCTCTGTGGAAACTCTCACTCAAGTAAAACTACTCAGTGGCCTCCACCATCGTGTACACCACACACACACATAAAAAGAAACAGAGACTGCTGTAATACTGTGCCTGGAGTGGTAAAAGGCTGTTTTCATTTTACAGCTCTGCATGTATGGCAATAGCTAATCCTATGCTCAAAGAGTTTGCTGTAAAAATGGTAAAAGACGTTGTCCCTTTCTAGCTCGGTGAGGGTGGCACTGTACTAATCCTAGGCTTAAGAACTTTGCTAGAAAAACAGACATTTGAGGTGAACAAATTTAGAGTGTTGCTGGTGTTGTAGGATGCTCTGTATGGAAGCTTCTCTCCACCTAAACTTGGGAACTACCCAGATTTCTCTGCTTCTTTTTTGCATAATTTATGCGACACTCTAAGCCTGAAAGGGTATTATTTTTCGATACACACACAGGGTGGGAGCTGTGTGATAAACAGCATGACAAACTGTAACTCAACATGCATTATATAATGTCTCTAATGTTGGAGGTATCCCAAGGAGTTGCGATAGATAGATAGATAGATAGATAGATAGATAGATAGATAGATAGATAGATAGATAGATAGATAGATAGATAGATAGATAGATAGATAGAGAACCTACTGGCAGTTGCTAGTAAGTAGCTATAGTTAGGACCTAGTTTCCATAGACAAAGCGTTTTTTGTTTTCCTAATACCTTTGGCGCCGCTTAACAAATCTTCTAGAAATTTTCAAAACTAGTATGCTAATCACTTTCAGCTGCTGTTTGGAAAGTTTTGAGGAATTTAAAAGTGGGGGTGGGCCCAAAATGCGTACTCCCCATGCAATTTCCCATAGGGATTTTAGATACGACTACTGCCTGAACTGCTAAATGAAATTACACCAAATTTGCCAGAAAGTTAGCTCTTGGTCCAGAAAGAGACCTTTTTCTAATTTGATGTAATTCTGTTGAGTAGTTTTGGAGTTATTAATGAAAAAACGATGTATATATATCTAGGGGCATGAATTCTCCGCGGACCCGACAGATCTCATGGTGGGATCTGATTGGCTGCCAACACTTCAGCCAGGAGGTATTAGCAGCCATCTTGAGACTCAAACTTGGCCGAGTTTCAAACCAATGTCAAAAAAAGACAAGGGGGCAGGGTAGGAAAACCCTGACCCCCTAGGCCTGGTGGCGGAGTCCCACAGGGACC
The DNA here is from genome assembly GCA_963921515.1 of Calotriton arnoldi. Classification (NCBI taxonomy): domain Eukaryota; kingdom Metazoa; phylum Chordata; class Amphibia; order Caudata; family Salamandridae; genus Calotriton; species Calotriton arnoldi. Next base: position 861,352 of record CAWUFW010002595.1, read on the forward strand.
CCACCAGAGCCAAAAAATGTTTTTAATCTCGCAAATTCGCAGAGGATTCACAGGAAAATTTAAATAAAACAACAAGTGCATTTTCCTGTGCTTATTATTATTACCAATTGTGATAGCAATGCTAATGTAAACATAGTAAGGTGACATTCCACTATGGCATTGGACATGGGGGGGGGCAGGGTCGGGCAATCACTTAGTGAGCTGTAGGATAGTGGGCTACTTTCAGCGCAGGGTGGGCTGCCATGACCCAATCATGCTCCCAATGGCTCCATTCCAGTCTCAGCCTCCTACAGTGCAAGGCTGATGGGGACATATTTGCCAGGGCTGATCTGGTTTCTGTCCTGTCCCAGTGGGGGGAGGGACAAGTATAACAGTTTAAGCTTTATAGGATCTATTAAGAAATTCATCCCCAACAGCTATCAAAGGACTCCATGCCGTTTGATAATCCTATCCAAAACTATCAGTTGTTTAACAGACCTTTGTATTCTGGGATTTGTAGGTTCACTTTCACCATTGAGAGTAAGGATTTATAAAACCCATGATTTACAATTGCTTTTGGCAAAAAAGTCAGGCATAGCTGAATGTGCCACACAGCATACGGAACTACGCTGCTGCTATTGCCTTACTCCTATCCCTCACAGTACCAACTCCCCAAATCTTCTCACAGTAGCACCATTCTTGGGATGTGCAAGCAACTCCACTCCAGAAACTGCCTCATGCCTCTCACCAATGCTTCCCAATATAACACTGTCCCACTACCGCATACAGTTATAACTGCACTGTCTCTCACAGGAGCATCTCCCCTTATGCAACACTCCCTTCCCCACCACTGCCTCCGATATCTCCTGAATACCTCTTCTACTGCAATTTTTGATTCTCCTAATCACATTTTGAAATATCTTATTCATAAACATCCCGAAGAGCCAGAATCATGAAGAGTCAGCACAGAGGGCGGATATGAGGGAGTGGATAAATCCACTGGCAAGTAATAATGTGCACAGCTGTCTGGTGTTCGGGAGGCTGCCATTGATCATCTGCCATGTGGCCCTGGGTCTACTGCCAGTGCCTCGCTGTGCACAGCCAACTGGTTGCAGGGTGACTACCGCAACCGACATGGACGCACCAACACGGCGCCAAAGGTGGGCCTGCGGCCCACTCTGACTTGGACATCCCCGCAGATCGTCTCACTCAGCTGCCCCCCTACCTCCATCTCGACCCCCAGTCTGTGTGCTGGGTTGAGCAATACAAAAGCGAGCTCCTGTACCTCCATCGACACCCAACAGGCCCCTGGGGATCTCTGCTGCTGCCTTGGAGATGTTGAGGCAACTGGGACATCAAGTGTGGAGTACATCTGGCTATCACCAGCTCGGGGATCCCTCCAGGCCCAAGATCATCGCCTGTGAGTGCAAAAACACCCTGAAGGCCTGGCTGAACGAGCACCACAAGAACCCCAGCAATGGCAAGAAGATCATGCTCTGTAAATATGTAATATATATTGTCCAACCATAATCGCTCCAACGTTTCTTAAAATGTAATCTTGAGTGAATTTGCAACTTGTATATATGTAACTCTAATCGCTGGTATCTGTAGTAGACATGTACTTACTACCATTCTTTGTGAGTTTAGAGTTTATCTGTTTCGTATCTTTTATGTAATTAAAGTGCTCTGAAGTCATTATGTAATGTAACTGGTTCTATTGTAAAGCGCTCTGACACCTTCGGGTAAGGTTCACGCTATATAAAAACGCATAAATAAATAAATACATTTTTTTAGCAGTGGTAAACCCGCTTGTTGGCAAGCTGCTCGATCTGGGTTCTCCCTTCAAGACTGAACATTGGCATTTCCCAGTCAACGGCCTAGATTTCCCAACGTATAAGCTTCTCTCTCCCTTTTAGCCCTCAGCCCCATCATGAGATGCGTCTGCAATTGACCAATGTGTAATGTAATTTCTCATGCTATCAATGCTATAATGTAATTAATTAAACTGTCAGGCTACATGGTAGGTGAAATAAGAACTGCAAATTGCCCTGAGGCAGTAAAAACCTACCCACCATCTCCACACCAGTCACAAGATAAACTATTTTTTTGTCAGGAGCTGATGGGTCCTGGATATAAGGAATAACTAAAGAGGTGAAGTTTGATCTATGTTGGAAAAAGCCAATCAACAAAAGAATCAGAGGTTGGGGAAGTGAGAGTTGAATGGACTTCTCAACAAAGATTTTCGCAAAATCTTCATATTTGGATTCGGTAACCTAGACCAGACCAACAGATGTTGGACTATTGGACTATTTAATTACTTCAAACAAATATTTTGGAAGGTTTTTGAAGGAATCTAATTGCAATTTCATGTGTGAGGTCTTTGTCTTGTAAATGTGATTTAGCTGTGTTAGGTTAAGGGGAGAAGGGGGCCGTTTCCATGTATTCTTGTGTCTTTTCAGGGATTATCTTTTCTCAAATATTTTTTTTCAGAACCACAGAGAAGGCTTATTCATGCAATTAATCAGCTGTGGTAACATTATTGTCTTGTGGAGTGGGGATAAGGTTCATCTGAGACCTATTTGAAAATGTTTCATTTCAATATTCTTGGTGTTTCAAAACCAAACAGTCTGCTTTTTATCTCTTGGTCACAGGTATTACAGTAGACAAACGCTAACTTTGAAAGGAACTTAAGATGGTCAGACCGATCAACTACAGTAGGGTCGTCAGTGGCTTGTAGAAAATCCTTTGCGATGATCAGGTTAAATATGGAGCATTGTCAATGTGCAGGCTTTTGGCAGTGTTCGATGAGGTGGTTGTTATTGTATTGTATAATATTGCATTGTAATTGCATTTATATAGCGCTTACTATACCCGACAAGGCGTCGAAGCGCTTTTTCGGTGAGTAGCACGCTTCTCCGGAACCCATTAAGGATTAGTGGTAGATTAGTATAGTGAAATATGAAGAAATGAAGAGGCAAATTGACAGCAGTGTTATCATTACCAAAATCTAAGCTAAAATTACCAAGGACAATATTTGCCCCAGAAATTATCACTTGGTTCATAATGTAGTCCATGCACTCCTCAACAAAAGTTTAATTGTTGTCTGGAGGTTGATAGATCACATTTCCCTTACTGTAGAGGCATTAAGAACAGAAACTTCCAAAGACAGGCATTGAAATGAGTGATATTGATCAGAGGGAAGTCGTCTACAACAGACCATATTTTTATAAATAACTGGTACTCCACTATCTTGTCTGCCTTCAATTTCACCTCGAAGAATGGAGTTATGCAAAACGTTTACTTGCGCACCAAAGGGGATGGATACATATTTGTTTATTCATATGGGGAAAATGCTAGTGTTAAAACTGAATTACAAATTCACCTCTGCTCCTATGGATGCCCATTCTTCCAGTGACGTCATGCCTCCATCCATACCTAAACTCACTTCTACATTAAAACTGCAACCGGTTGGCTCTTTTAAAAAGGCTCAAGCATGACCAACCCTCTCCTGATAGCAACACTCCGCCTATCTCTATGGAGATTTTGCTATAAGAAATACGTGCTCTTCATCCTTTTGTAGAGGAAACCAATATCAGAATGCAATCTCTGGATGCAAAATGGTAGACTATGGGTTCGCGTATTACAGAAGCTGAACAACATGTCAGTGAACTTCAAGATAAAACCTCAAAATATCTTATAAGCAGAAGGAAATTCAGTCTCCTCAAAAACATGGTGAGGAGTTGGAGAATAGAAATCGCCATAATAATTTTCACATTTATGGTCTCTAGAGGAGGTTGAGGGTTGGGATCCTGCTTCTTTCTTCACTAACTTCTTGCCAAAACTTTTCGATCTACCCTAGTCAGCCACCCTCAATATTCAAAGGGCCCATAGACTTGGTCGTAGACCTTCTACACCGTATTATTCATTCAAGCCCAGAGCTATTATCCTTTTATTCCTGGAATATACTTATCTCCTGAAGGTCCTACAAGCAGTCAAATCTGAAAAACAACTACTCTGGTCTGTTTCCAAATAATTCTTCCCACAGGATGTCGCCAAACCAACAGCAAATAGATGGAAGGAATTTCTTTCTCTTCGTCCGGCATTGTGATCCTTAGGTGCATACTTTGACTTACTCCACCCCTATACTTTTAAAAGCACCTATAAGGAACAATCGTACTCTTTTGATGACCTTTCAGAACTGAAGAAATTCCTACAAGCAAATTCAGCTGCTTCAATGGAGATTGCTAGTTCCTCTACTTGAAATGTTGTACTCCTATTTCATTCATCTTTCTTTCTTCCCTCTTCTAACCAGTTTTTTCTCCTCCTCTCGTTTTAGATATGTCTTGATTTGTTTTGTCCTATGTCATCATCTTATTAATGATCTTTCTAGCCTCGTGTACTGTGTGGTGCCCCGACTCTGTTGTTCTCATGATGTGCTGTAAGCACTCTATCCTGATGCTCTAATACCCACTGGTTTATTTATCAGTTGCCATATTTGTGGTTTGTACTGTCTTCTCTCTCTATTTTTTTCCTTCCTTTCCTTTCTCTCCTCTCCCTTTGTTCCATTATTGGATCTCCCCCCCCTTTTATTTATCTCCAAGTACCTCCAGCGTGCCTTTTGGTTTTCATGCCCTGCCCCTGGTGTGACGGGGCCGTGACGAGGAGAGGCGGCACCGGAGCGCCATAAATTCAGCTGAGGCGTCCCGCAGCGCGATAGCCTCTAACGTGCCTGTTTGTTTTCCTTCCCTGCCCCTGGTGTGACGGGTCTGTGATGAGGAGAGGCGGCGCCGGAGCGCCATAAATTCAGCTGAATGCAAAAAGAACAATTGATGGACAGAATGCAGAACAATGTCATGCATTCACCCCAGTACAGAGATCTGGGCCTAAATCCATCGTTTTTTTGCTCCACATGCCATTCAAGTTTGAACCCAGCCATATGCAAATCAGTCTTGACCCTGCGCCCAATGGGAACAGTCCAGCACGAACTGTGTGTCTTTTGCGTTCTCGCCCTAAGTGTGCCGGGTATGTCCAGACGTGGGTCCCGGGCTCATTGTGCCACTGGATTCAAGCTAGCCTGGCTGATATGGGGTGATGCCCCAAAACCGGTCCCAGGATGCTTGTTTCCGGTCCAGGGAGGACCTGGCTTGGCAGTTCAGTCTGGACTGTTCCCATGAGGCACAGGGTCAAGACTGATTTGCATATGGCTGGGTCTAAACTGGGGTGGCATGGTGAGCAAAAGAACGAGGGATTTAACCCAGATCTATTGACTGGGGGTGAATGTTTGATTTGCTCTGCATTCCGTCCATCATCTGTGCGTCTTTAGCTTTCTCGCTATAAATTCAGCTGAGGCGTCCCGCAATGCGGGAGCCTCCAACGTGCCTGTTTGTTTTCCTGCCCTGCCCCTGGTGTGATGGTCCGTGACAAGGAGAGGAGGTGCCGGGGCGCCATTAATTCAGCTGAGGCATCCCGCTGCGCGGGAGCCTCTCACATGCCTGTTTGTTTTCCTGCCCTGCCCCTGGTGTGATGGGGCCGTGACAAGGAGCGGCGGCGCCGGAGCGCCATAAATTCAGCGGAGGCGTCCTGCAGCATGTGACGCGCGCGGGCATGCCAGGACGAAGACCGGGCCAAGACGGGTCCGTCTTAGCCCGTCATAGACCCGATGAGGCCGGACTGAGCTATCCCTCTTTCTTCTGGAGTTGGGATCCCCGGATTGTGGAGTTGGGATTGTGGGGTTTCTGGAGCTTGTGAGTGGCCCATAGGGGCGCCTTTTGTTGCCTGCAGTACCTGTTTATCTTCAGCCCTGGTGGGATTACCTGTGACTGTCTCACAGCTGACATTGTTTATTGAGTATGGGGGCAATTGACAATCGATATTCTGTAGGAGTACCTATAACATCCCCACGTCCCTCTCAGAGTGTGCCTGCTCAAGAGCGGCCTCACCTGTGTTCGCCCGTCACTGGTTGGTCCCTAGGGCGTCCAGGGTTTAGATTCCGAAACATCTTTCACTAACACCGCCAAATTGAAGGGCAGAAGTTGGTTAGGGGAGCCATCATTAAGAACTCACTTTGTTGGGCGAGATACCTTGGGCTCTTGTGCTCTAGACGAACCGAGTGAATCAACGTTGGCCCTCTGTCCGTCGCCTTGGCCACCTGGACTCTTTGCCTCGGACACTGTTTGACATAGTGAAATTGGGAAAAGGAAGGCACAACCCATGACCCCCTTGGGGCAGCCGCGCCTCACTATTGATACATTCTTGGCAAAGGCCGTGGGAGTTATCAACAAGGAGATAGACCGGGCCGAACGTCGGCTTTCTGTTGATTTAGGAAGCTCGGGCTGTGTTTCACATCAACTACACCACCGGTATCTAATACCCCTATGGCCGCCCCATCTCCAGGTCCAGCTCCATCCCCTTCGCCCTTTAACCCTGAAGTAGGCAAGTTTTCTTTTCGTCAGCCAGCAGCCCCAGGATCAGCGCCTGCCCTTCCTCAGTTTATTACACCTGTTGATGTGGTGAGCCCTCCAGCTTCAAAGCGACAAAGGAAGGCCAAGAGGGCAAAGGAGTCCACTACAGTCACACAGAAGGAACAGGCAAACATTGTATTAGAGCCCAACGCGGAGGAAATGTTGATTGAGCTGGCCCCGGCGCTACTTAGAATTAAGGAGACTTTCATTGACCTTTTATCACCGATCCTGATCAGACTGTACAAGCTGGAGACGGCATCTAGGGACTTGGCACGCAACTTGGACACAGTTTTAACTTCTCTTGCTAAACCCCAATCTGACCACCTGTCTTTGTGCCCCCCATTACCTGACACTATACCCTCTGGTATTCCCTGGAGTAGTAGTGGTACCCCACATGTCAATGCGCCTAAGGGTGTGTCGGTCCAACATGTAATGCAAGGACCCACTAGATCATGTTTTGAGGGAGGGGGGTCGTCCTCTGCCACGCATGTTTCTCGGGCCCTAGACAGGGTAGACGCCCCGCACCTTGGGGTGCAATCCCCTAAGGTTGTTCAGCTCCCAGTGATTGACCTTCCCTCAGCATGCGATCCTTACACTGTGGTCCTGTTGGGGGTCCCAGCCGTAGCTGCCCACAAAGAGGAAACTACCACCCATTTGATTAATAAATCCTCGCATTTGCTAGTGCAGTATTTGGGGTTTTCTGAAAGGGATTATCATGATATTTTGATGGCGAGGAGGGTGGCTCGGATAGGTCTGACAAGGAAAATGTTTAATGGAGATTGTATCATCATCTCTACACGTCACCCAGAGTTAGCACGGAAAATCTTCTTTGGGGCTTCTAAATCATTCCTCGCAGGCACATGCATCAAATTACTCCCTTTAGGCTTTTTTTATAGACCCCCACTGCGCAACCAGGGCGAGGAACTCTGTATGGGGGGTGGGTTTACTGAAGGAAGTTTGGGGCGGCAGGTGCAACTTAGAAACTCGTATGTCCCTTTAGAGGACCTGAATGAGCTGGATTGACTTTGCAAATTGGAGGCAACACATGCTCAGTCCCCCTATCAAAAAGGCCCCTGGTGTCAAGATCCTGAAGCAGTTATTGCTCCATTGGTTTCACTGCCGACCAGGATATTATTAGATCCCCCTCCCGAGGTGATCCCTAACGCCAATTTTGATTATCAGGCAAGGCCTTATACGCCTTTCCCCCCTTTATCTCATTTAGGAGGCTCTAACTACAATCCCAAAAGTAAACTTAATCTTGTCTCCTGGAATGTGGCTGGTTTGTCTTCCAAATTTTCCGATGACAGATGGCTTTCATATATTAGATCATATAAAATTATATGTCTACAGGAAACCTGGGAGACACAGAATAATTGTTTTTTGGAGGGGTATAAGACTTTTTTTTGCCCAGCAAAAGAATTCCAACATGGGAAGAGCTAGCGGGGTCTTATCATATTTGTGGAGTTAGAATTATGTAAGGAGTTGCAGACCTTCAAGTGAGATTCCTTGGGTGTTCAGGGCATAAAATTGCGCATAGGGAGAGAGCCCCCACTTGGTATAATCAACTCCTATAATATGAAGAAGGGTAAGGGCCGGTCGTCCAACGTTAATGCCCTAAATATTGCCCTAGACTCCATAAAGGGTGAGGGTCTTGGGCATATGAACCTTATTTTAGTGGGGGATTTTAATTGTCACCTATGTTCGTCTTTTATAAAGAACTCTTCTATCGCACAGCCCTGTCTGCTCACAGAGAACCTGCACATGGAGCACATCATGGAAGTGGATGGGTTAAACAATCTCTTATTCACTCATAACCTAGTACACACCCTGGACCACTGCCACTCGGGACCTATCTCACCTCTGCCCTCATCCTATAAAGGTAGGGGATCTACCACCGTCATAGACTTTATTTTTGTGTCTGCCTCCTTGGGCGAGGACCCGGGCCTTTTCACCATAGAACACAACCCATTAGTGACCATAATCCCCTGACACTTACACTGAGGGGGGAGGGCACCCATACATTGGCCCCCTGTAATTCTCAGGTACCCCCAATCCCCACGGATCAGGGTAGGCGCCTATGTTGGTCAGGAATAGATGCCAAGGCCTTTAATCATAGCCTTTTCTCCTCCTGTCGGCTTGAGATAGCCCTTTGTTTGGACCCCTACACCTCAAGTGAGGACATTCTAAGCTCTTTCACCCCTATTGCCCTGGTAGTCTCAGGTTCCTTAACGACACAGCCAGTGAGGCATGTTCAGGCTCCCCACTCATGGTTTGACCACAAGTGCTCACAAGCATTGAGGAGGTTAAAGGCAGCCTTGAAGCAGGAGCCCCGGGTGAAAGATAGAGTGACTCAGTGCCGGGGTCTTTACAAAGAGGCGGTGAAATTACGCAGGCACCAGTTACAAAAACAAGCACGGGAGGCCCTAGCAAAAGCAGGGGAGTTGAGGGACTCAGCCCTATACTGGAAGATCATTAACAGCCCCTGCTTTGCAGAATCAACTAGACCGTCCATGTGCCATCATATTACCTCAGACCAGTGGGTCTCTCATTTTGAAAAGGTATATTCTGTAGGCTCCCCCGAGGAGCCAAGGGTAGATATACCGCCTAGTCCAGCTGTAATTCCCATTAGGTTTTCACTGGATGTGGTACATTCAAGTATAGAGCTGCTAACACTTAATAAGGCCCTGGATCCTGATGGAATACCCCCAGATCTGTTTTGTGATAACATTGAGGTCTGGGCCTCCCTTTTAACCCAAGTCCTAAATGCGGTAGCCTTAAAGGGGATGTTGCCCTCCTGGTCCACCGCTATAATTATCTCAATCTATAAAAAAGGGGATAAGGACAATCCGCATTCGTATCACTCGATCTCCCTTATTGACGCTGTAGTAAAGGTCTTGGGTCGGGTTCTTTTATCCAGACTGTCTGTGTGGGCCCTAGACAACCAGATTTTGTTGAGCGTCCAATTTGGTTTCCGTGAAGGCATATTAACTACAGATAAATGCCTCAATCTTTATCTTTGGACTGCCAAATACACCCTGATACAACCAGATGTTCTGTATTTAGCATTTGTGGACCTCACGTCCGCATGCGATCGAGTCAACTGGACTAAGCTATGGGATATTTTAACTTCACTGGGAGTGGACCCTTCTATTGTCCATCTACTTATATCACCTCATGCCCAGACGACCGCTGCAGTGAGATACATGAGGGGGCACTCATAAATCATTTTAACTGTACGAGGGGGGTGCGCCAAGGCTGCATTTTAGCTCCATTCTTATTTTCCGTTTATATTAATGGTCTCGAGGCGGCCCTATTGGCACTTCAGTCGGACTCCCCTAGAGTGAGGAGGTGAGCCTTGCCAGTCTTACTTTACGCCGACGATGCAGTGCTCATGGCCCGTATGGCCCGGGGCCTGCAGATTTTAATAGATGGCTTTATCTCTTTTATGGACAGGCTGGACCTGTCAGTTAATTTTACTAAGTCATATCTACTAGTTGCTGGTCAGCGGAGGCCTCACACGAAAAGTTTTAAAGCGGGCCATCATATTCTGGCTAAGGTCTCGGCTTTTCCCTACCTAGGAGTGTTATTCGATGACCGCTTACAGTGGAGAGCCCTCTTAGATGGGAAGTGCAGCGAGCTGATTAAATCCACAGAGGCCATTACCAGCTTTGCCAGCAGACTGGGCTCATGGGCACCGGAGGTCATCTAAAAACTGTACAATTCCAAGGCCATCGCGAACGTTTTATATGGCAGTAAGGTTTGGGGGTACATTTCTTCTCAAAGTTTACAGGTGGTGGAAAACAAGTTTTTACGGTGGATCCTGCGAGTCCCCCAAGGCACGCCAGCTTGGTCTGTGCACGAAAAGCTAGGGGTTGATTACCTGGTAGACCAAGTGGCAATTAAACCATTACTTTGTTGGATAAAGATTTGGTCACACGAAGATAAGGGTTGAAACCGCTTGATTTTAGCGGATTGTCTGGCCCTGGAACAGGGCATTAAAATTCCCTGGATATGTTATATTAAGGAATCTGCACAGGCAATAGGAAGGCCAGACCTTTTTTTGCACATGACACTTTATGCCCTGGGGATCTGAACATCACAAAAGAGTTACATCATAAATTTGTCACTGCCCAGCGCGAAAAGAAAGAGCTCAGTAAACCTACAGTGAGGGCTTATGTAATGTTAAAGTCTGTGCCGGGTATGGAACCATACCTTTTGGCACTCTCTAGCGCCCATGACAGATTTCAAATTACGTGCTTCAGATTTAATCAATTTCACCACCTTTTAGCCTCACCAGCTGGATTTCTTTCCTCATCCCAAAGAGGCCCCTGTGGCTGCGATTTTAGATCTCCACAGGACACGCTTCATTTTGTTTTATTGGGTAAATTGTTCTCATTGCCAAGAAAATTATTCCTCCGGCCCTTACTAAAGAGTTTGAAGTTTAGGCAGGCAAAAGTGGCACTTTTGCACCTACAGTTGTTACCAAACCCCTATACCCTCCTTGCTGTGATTGGTTTTTTGTGGGCAGCGCACAGATCCAGGTTATCAAGAATTGAATGATCCCCCATTGCTTTGTATTCATGAGGATACTATTGGTGTGATGGGGTATATAGCCATAGACTTGTGGGGTTTCCGTATCCTGTCTTGTTTTAATCAGTCGTGTAGTTTTATTTGTTTGTATTGACTTTTATATTGTATGATTGTTTTATTGTATCTTTTTATGGATGTGTTGCTATCCGAATAAAGAAGGAATTAACATTAAATCTCCAAGTACCTCTATTTTCTCTTTTTATTGTATTTACCTGCTATCTTGTACCTACAGTTAGTCAGTATTACCCCATATTGCATAATTGTTCAAATTCAGAGTTATAACTTCAAATGTTAGAGGTTTGAATTATCCCATTAAAAGACAAATAATTATTTCCCACCTGGAAAAATATAAACCTGATTTAGCACTCCTCCAGGAAACTCATCTTAAAGACCCAGAGGCACAGAAGTTGAAAAGATCCTGGGTTGGTAAGGTCCTTGTCTCTCCCACACAAAATAAAAGAATGGTGTTGTTATTCTTTGTGATAAATGTCTTGATATGTCTACCCTTTCCCAGGAAACAGACTTGTGTGGTAGATGGATTGTTACTAAACTCTCTATTAACAAAATACTTCTTGCTGTTTTTTGTATTTATGCTCCAACTCAAACAGATTTTTTGTTCTTGACTGATCTTCAGAAAAAAATGTCTTCAGTTTACCAATGAATATTTTCTTTTAGGTGGCGATTGTTATCAAATCTGTGACCCTTTTCTTCATAGACATTCCACTGTCAAATTTATTCCACATAAAATGCACAAACAATTTTGTTCTTTTATATCCCAAAGAGCTTTGGACGATTCTTGGAAGTTAGCTCATCCCTAAGCACGAGAATATACATTTTTTTCCTGCTCATAACTCTTTTACTGGGTTAGATCATATACTTGTTAGTAAATCTCTGTTTCATAATCTTATTAAAGCAGAGATTTAACCCATTTTACTGTCAGACAATGCACCATAGCCATCTTTGACTTATTTCCCCCGCAACCACCCTTCAATAGATGGACATTTAATAATTCCTTACTCTCTGATGCAAATTTTCCTCCACTTTTGTAGCCTTTACTAATGTTTTTTTATATCCAGGCATCAGAATCCTCCTGTACACATCGAACTCCATTAGGATTGCTTTAAAGCTACAGCACGGGCGTCATTATTGCTTATGTTGCCAGCAAAAAGAAGACCTTACTCGCCCACCATACCACTTTGTTATACGATATCAAGAAATTGGAACATAAATACTATTCTTCACAGTCTAAATATGTCTTGCAAGAATTAATTGCAGCAAAAATGCATTTTAACAAAATTTCCTCTGACAATGCTTCTAATTACTTTTTAAAAAGCAGTTCTAGATATTATGGAGGTCGCAATAAAATGGGAAAACGTTTGGCTAACTCTCTTAAAGTTAGGAAATATTGCCACAAAATAAATTCTCAACAATCTTCCACAGGTCCTATAATTTAGCTAGATTCAGATATCTTTGAAGAATTTGTAAAATTTTATAAAACACTTTATACTCCAGAACTTAATTCTGATTAAACTAACCTTGATTCCTTTTTATCTCAGTCATCAAACAACCTACTTCCAACTTAGATTTTTCCAGTTTAGATCACAACTTTTCTCTTATGAAAATTAGTACAGCCTTATCTTCATTAAAAAAAGATCTGGTCCAGATGGTTTTTCTGTTGAATTTTACTCTCACTTTTACTATATTTTATTACCAAAGTTGCTCACTTTGTTTTTAGCCCTTTCTGCTCCTCATTCTTCCAAAGGTACTTTTTTAGGAGCAGCAATTTTCCTTATTTCTAAACCCGGTAAAGATCCTACGTTATGTAAAAACTATAGACTAATTTCCTTGGTCAACGCTGACTATAAGATTTTTGCTAAATGTCTTGCTTTACGCATTGAATCTTTCTTACCCCACTTAATTGGGCCTGAACAAGTTGGCTTCATAAAAGGCCGTATGCGCTCAGATAAAACTAGACTATTCTTTGATATCTCAAGCAAAACACCAAATTTGGACTGTCCTCGTACGGCCATTACAATTGACCCAGAAAAAGCCTTTGATAGAATTTATTGGACCGTTATTCTTGGAGCCTTGCAATGGCATGGTTTTGGCCCCCACTCCATTCCTTAATTTCTATACTTTATGAGTCCCTGATGGCTTTGGTAATGGTTAATGGTATATCTTCACCCTACTTTTCTCTTCATAGGGGAGTGCGGCAAGGCTGCCCTTATCCCCATTACTATTTATCTTGCGTTAGAACCCTTTCTTGCTAAGATCAGACAATATCCATTAATCTCTAGCTTCCAATACAACAAACATCATTTAAAACTTGCAGCTTATGCTGATGACATTCTTCTTTTTATTTCCAGTCCTGAGACACCTGCTTTATCTCAGAATATTCTACATTTTTCCCAGGGTTCTGGCTATAAAATCAATTTTGATAAAACTGAAATCCTTCCTTTAAACAAATATTGTACCAAATAATCATTTTCCTCCTCTGGTTTCACCTGGACTCCCACTAAAATATAATACCTAGGAATATGGTTCTCTAATGCTATTATGTTCTCTGTCTCCCTTAATCTCAAAGACCTTATGCTTCGAACTGAAACCTTACTCTCTTCCTGGTCCCCTATATTTCTCACCATGTGGGGTCTGGTAGAGACTATTAAAATGATGATCTCTCCTATAATTCTTTCTACCTTAGCTATGACACCTATTCATATACCCCAGTCTTATTTTGAGAAACTTGATTCTGTTTTATCAAACTTTTTATGGAACAAGAAGAAGCCTTGCATCTCCTTATGCCATCTGCAACACTTCAGAAGTGAAGGGAGTATCAATTTTCCTGATTTGAAACACTATCATAAGGCTTTTTGTCTTCAAAAGGCTGCTTTTTGGCTATTAAAAACCCCACCCTCCTCTCCTCCGCTTTGGTTAACAATAGAAAAATCTCTCATTTTTCCTTCCTCTTTCCATGAATATCTCTCTCATTCTTCTACTCCTGCTCATCTTTCGTCCCCAGTTTTCAAACATCTTTCCCAAATACTTCTCACCTCCCCGCTTTATACACATTCACTTACCTGTATTATTTTTTTTCCAAATGTCCATTTGGTACAATAATCTTGTTAAACTTCGTAATTGACCTCTCTTTTGGAGAACATGGAGAATTAAAGGCATTGTTTGGGTTAGGACCTGTTCCTTGATAATAATTTTATCATTTTCCCTCAATTTCAGCACGTTTCCTGTCCTTCATCCTTCCAATTTAATTCTCCCTCCTGTTCCACATTCTATTAGATATTTGTATTACTCTACCTGAAGATACTTCTACTGCCCTTATGGATCATTCATTACTTCATCTTTTATCTACCATCTCTTCTTTAAAAATCTCAAATAATTGTGCCTCATTATAGACCAAAAACTCATATAGAACTACTATCTGAAGCTGATTTAGAATGCTCATGGAGTATTTCACTTTGGAATAAATTATTGCTTAAACTTCATAAAACATCTAGAACTGCTACTGTGTAAAAGTGTAAATTCTATGTTAGCATAAGCGGCAGCCATTTTTACTGTCGCGTCCATTTTGTTTCCGTCGTATTCATTTTATTCTCTTATGCTTGCCTTTTCACCCAGCCTGTGTCCTCAATTTTAGCTGACCTCTCTGACATGGTCAATCTAGTGTACGTGCTGGGGGGCTGCAGCTGCCGGTGCACCTGGTCTCAGATGTTATCAAATGATTGCTTATTGCCGCCATAAACATTCTTACTCCCCCTCCTCATCTCCTGACCACCTGGTCACCCTCTGCTCTTGTTTGCCTATAGCTATTTCCGTGCTCAAACTTGTTTCTTCCAGTTTTCCTTCCCATGCGATTACACTGCAACAAACAGTATATAAGTGTGATGGTTTTTGCATTCAATGTACTTCCTCCCACAACACTTTAGGGTGTTGTTCAGACGCGGTCCCGCTCAAGAGTGTTTAATAAACTTGTTTTTTTTTACTTCACTCCAGTGCCGATCTCTCTTTTGTTAGTCTTCGGACCCGTGGACGAGAGGGTGACCCTGCACCAGTGTGCCCTCACGGGGGTACATTTCCACAATTGGCGCCCAGCACGTGGAGCCCCATCAGAGACGCGGCCGTCCGAAGGAGTGGTCTCGACGGAAGATCGAAATCATCACTGAGGGGTGCACTGCATGAGAAGGCCCTTGTCCTGCAGCCGACGTGAATTTTCCGGTTTTCCTGACTTGACCCTCCTGGTGGTGGCCGGTCTCGACTGGGGCTTCTTTGGCGAGTTTTGCAGTGACCATTAGGTCAACCAGAGATCGGCAGGTGGGAGTTGAAGACTTCTGTTTGGTAAGGTCGCTGATGCGGCACACTTGATTGTCTGGTTTGATTTTGGTATTCATTCTTTGCAAAGACTGAAGGCAGGTATTGTGGGGATTTTTCTCCTTCTGACATTTGTTTGGATAGTAGTATTTTACATATATTTGTTAAAACATGCCTGCTCTTAGTAAACTTCGTAAGTGGTGCTGCTGTTGTAGTGCAGGAAATGTTTTGGAACAAAGTCAACCGGCTCCTCCAGAAGGGACGCCGAATAGAGATATGTATATAAAATATGGTATTTGTCCCATAATGTATGGCTCATTGTGGAACAAATACACAAAGAAAGAACCCGACCTACAGTGGCCAGTAAATGGGTCGTTTGATTTTCAGAAGGTTCAGTACGTGGAACAGTGTTTGTTCAAAAGAAAGAGTAGGCAGGATATGTTTGAGTGTTTGCGTATGTGGGATAAGGAAGTGCGAGAGAGAGCGAAGAAAGCGGAAGCTATAGCAAAGAAAGAACAGCGGAAGACGATATATCAACAATGTGTTGAATTAAGAGACAAGGAAATGCAGGAAGGAATAGAAAAGAAAGATAGAGAACGCCGATTGCAGGTAAATGGCCAGTACCTATTAGACGTCCTGCCTATCCAATACTTGATACGCTTCATGATGATTGTATCATACTAGAACGACCCCCGCCCCCGTATAAATCCCCCGTTCCGAGTGCCCCTGAGGGTGGTGCTTCTGATGATGAGATCTCCTCCTCAAAAGATATGGACAAAGATCAGTGATCCATGCGACAGACTTGTTCTACTCTGTCTAGCGAAGATAAAGATAAATTGAAGGGCAGTGCTAGAGAGGAATCTCGTCTGGATACTACAGCGACGATCACTAAAGAGAAGGGGGACCCCTGACTAAATGGAGGCAGGTAAGCAGGGGAAATAAGGAACACCAAAAACACAAGTAACTACCTGCCCCGTATTATCAAAACAAGGCCCTAGAAGAGGGTCCTAAGATTCATCCACTATCTCTGGAGCAGATCAAGGGCAAATATGAATAATCACATCAAGTTTTACAAAATTTATGATAGTTTTATTAATTGTACAGTCATTTCAACAATTTATAAATACACATAATAATTATCACAACATATGATGGTTTATTAAAGCAAAATTAAAAAAATTCAGTCCCACACACCTACTTCAAACAACATACTCATACCATCATGCATTCCCAGGATTCATCATAAGGACTCACACATCATTTACACAGATTCAAAAAACAATATAGAATAAAAAATTGTGCATAACAGCCCCAAGATGGTCAGATGACAGAATGGAAACAAGTCATCAGGGGGTAGGGATGAGAATGATCCAGCTGCCCCCACACGAATAACGCGTGGGGCTGTTATGCACAATTTTTTATTCTATATTGTTTTTTGAATCTGTGTAAATGGTGTGTGAGTCCTTATGATGAATCCTGGGAATGCATGATGGTATGAGTGTGTTGTTTGAAGTAGGTGTGTGGGACTGAATTTTGCTTTAATAAACCATCATATGTTGTGATAATTATTATGTGTATTTATAAATTGTTGAAATGACTGTGCAATTAATAAAACTATCATAAATTTTGTAAAACTTGATGTGATTATTCATATTTGCCCTTGATCTGCTCCAGAGATAGTGGATGAATCTTAGGACCCTCTTCTAGGGCCTTGTTTTGATAATACGGGGCAGGTAGTTACTTGTGTTTTTGGTACTACAGCGACGATCCTCACAACTACAGTTCAGGCTTGGGAAGACGCAAAACAGTTATATTTTTTAGAAAAGTTCTGTTGTGATGTATTATATAATTGGCAACATATCTCTGACGAACCAGGCCCAAAAGACTTGAATGCAGATTATAAGCAGTTAGGAGATGGGACTTACCCTTTCAAAAACATTCCTGATACAATTAGACGAGAGGTTAAACTACGGGATAGCACATTAAAACTGCAAAAGGAAAAAGAATTAGCTAGGAAGAGTAAAGTCGTAGAAACAGAAAAGTTTCAGACAGAGAAAAAAGATATTCCAGCGAACGAACTGTTTGGAACCTCGCTGGAGGGGCCCCGAGCAGGTCCTCCTCGCCACCCGAACTGCAGTCCGAGTGACCAACAGGAAAAACTGGACCCATACGAGCCACTGCAAGAAGGTGCCATGCACCTTAGTGGACTCTGCTGTATTGGAGGATCATCGTGATATTTTGGTCACAGAGACAGGAAGAGCTGCATCGCCTGAAAGAGTTGAGGAAATCTTTCCGGATCACACGATCCCCGGTACATCCAGGTACATACTCCGACCCAGGAAGAAAGGCGCTCCAGTGCAAAGCAAGACGGGTTGAGCCATTGACCTGAGTGGTTAAGTCTGACTACAAAGGGGGGTCTGCCTATTAGTGGCTACTCGTCTCAACGTCAGTGAAGAAACCAACGTCCACTCAGGACTCTTAGGGCGCTACCTTTTTTGTCGTTTGCCGAAAGATGATCCCCACTAAGGAGAAGAAGTGGATTGCTGCGACAATGTGTAATGGCTGTACACTTTGCATCCTTGGTTTGACTTTGATTGCTACTCTTATTGCTACTGTAATGTGGGTAGTGGAGGAAGTAATGCCTGGGGCTTCCTTGCTGAACATTACTGCTACATCGCCTACTACAAAGGAACACCATCATTTCGATTTGCCGCAACATGAACAGGGGTATCGGCACAATCTGAGAAACAATTAATTTCTTCAAATGTTGCATCGGACACACCAGCTAAGCAATGTTACTAACTGTTGGGTTTGTGGCAAGATTCCTCCTCATCAGAAAATAAGAGGAATCCCGTTGCCACCACTGCCATTTTCTCACAATGGCTCATGCCAAGCTTGGTTTGAGCTACTATATGCTTCCTATAAATTTAACCTCTCAGAAACATGGGATGTGGGCGACCTCAACGCCAAACTGAATAAAGTATGCTATCCCAACGAAGATGGGGACCCACAAGCAAAGGGGACCATCTTGGAGATGGAAGAATATAGTAGAGGAAATGCAGCAACAAAATATGTGCATCCAAACTCTAGATCGGCTAAAGGCAATGGGCCACCTGTTATCTCTGTTGTTCTGACTACTGGCCCTCTCTGTGTACAGAGTACAGGCAATGTGCTAATGGGTCACAGTAACTGTACTACAGTGTTGCAAATGTCCACGAGGGGCCGAAGCAGCTTCCTCGCATCACGTCATACTTATTTTATTTGTGGAGCTAAGGCATACTATTTCCTACCTTCAGGCTGGTCTGGTACCTGTTACATAGCTTTTCTTCTACCACCTGTGTTTCTAGCTCCCCCAACATACCACCAAGATTTACAATTGTTCAATCACCACATTGGTAGTAGGGGAAAACATGCCATCGATGTCTCTGTAGTCGATCAGACAGAGACCACATGGGAGCAATATACAGACTTTAACAAAGGATTTTTCTTCTTCGTTGGCCAAGTACAAAACAGCAAGCTGGTCCGTCGCCTCACCCGTACAATGGAGGCAGTGATTAATCAGACAACTGCGGCCTTAGGAAACTTGACGGAAGAACAAGCATCAATCCGCATGGTCGCTTTACAGAATAGACTTGTTTTAGATGTTGTTCTAGCTGACCGAGGTGGAGCATGCTGTGTCATCGGATCCAGCTGCTGTGTTTTCATACCGGACAATTCACCATCTGTCTATGTGGCCATCTCCAAACTACACAAGATAGCCACCGAAATACATCAAGACCCAGGAACATGGACTTGGACTGGGTGGTTTTGGGACTTACTTTCAGTTTGGGGTTTGAAAGTATTATCAGTACTGTTCATATTAATAGCTATTATCTTCTCTTGTTGTTTGTGTGTTCATTGTGGACCAATGCTCTGTTCTCTCTGTACTTCTGCCTGTACTGCCTGCATCTTGTCTAAAGAGAATGTCAAGAACGTAAGTGCCCGTTTAGCAGTGGAACGAGAAATATATGGACTAATGACAATAGATGTTGAGGATATATGCTATACCCCTTGGAAGGGACAAAAACTGTCATAGCTTATGCTAAAAGGGTCGTCTGTGGAAAAGTGTAAATTCTACGTTAGCATAAGCGGCAGCCATTTTTACTGTCGCGTCCATTTCGTTTCCGTCGTATTCATTTTATTCTCTGATGCTTGCCTTTTCACCCAGCCTGTGTCCTCAATTTTAGCTGACCTCTCTGACATGGTCAATATGGTGTACGTGCTGGGGGGCTGCAGCTGCCGGTGCACCTGGTCTCAAATGTTATCAACTTATTGCTTATTGCTGCCATAAACATTCTTACTCCCCCTCCTCATCTCCTGACCACCTGGTCACCCTCTGCTCTTGTTTGCCTATAGCTATTTCCGTGCTCAAACTTGTTTCTTCCAGTTTTCCTTCCCATGTGATTACACTGCAACAAACAGTATATAAGGGTGATGGTTTTTGCATTCAATGTACTTCCTTCCACAACACTTTAGGGTGTTGTTTGGACGCTGTCCCGCTCATGAGTGTTTAATAAACTTGGTTTGTTTTACTTCACTCCAGTGCCGATCTCTCTTTTGTTAGTGTTCGGACCCGTGGACGAGAGGGTGACCCTGCACCAGTGTGCCCTCACAGGGGTACATTTCCACACTACTCTTACTCAGACGTTATATGTTATTTGTAGTAGCCTTCACTTCACCCCACTCTCTATTTCTAGATTCTCCCTAAATGCCACAGCCCCTTGCTGGTCATGTTCCACTTTACATAGTGACCGTAAACACATGTTGTTCTTCTGCTCCAATACTCTTCATTTTTAGCATCTTGATATCTGGAGACAAATCAATCGTATCTTCCATATCTCAATCCCATTTAATATTATCTCAATCTTTCTGGGCTCTTTAGATGAACACTGGCATCTCAGTCATTATAACAAAAAGTTGCTTGCCTTTTACCTGCTATTGCATATCAACAAATCACTGCTAATTGGAAAGACACATCTAATATTTCCAATAAAGCCTGGTGGTATGCCATTTGCTACCATCATTGGCTAGACAGAGCCGATACAATTATCTAAGGGTGGGCGGAGCTGGCGTAGAGCCTCTACGCGGAGCTCCACAGAGTTTGAAAAAAACTCCGCTGCGTTCCGCTCCGCTCCCTCCCCCCCTCCCAAATTATTTTAAAAAGAAGGCACTTACCTGTGTGGCTGCCGCCTCCCCTGCCTGGCCACTGTCCTTCCTGCTCCTCGCATCCTTCTTCAATGAAAAAACTCCTACATAGTACGTCTTGCGCGTGCGCATGCGCAAGACGTACAACGTAGGGTTTTTTCATTGAAGAAGGACGTGGGGAACAGGAAGGAGAGCGGCCACACAGGGGAGGCGGCAGCCACCAGGTAAGTGCCTTCTTTTTTAAATTTTAAATAATTTGGGAGGGTAGAGGGGCTGGCTAACGCCGGTCCGCCACGGAGTCGGAGTTTTGCCTACCTCCGCATTTGCAACGGAGCGTGGAGTAGGCAAATCTCCGCAAACTCCGCTGGCGGAGCGGAGTTACCCACCCTAGGGTTACAATTATCACCCTTGAAATACATAATAGAGGCCTTATATGGCAATCCCTTATATCATATGTAACCAGTACTTAATTTCTAAAAAAACAAGTGCCAGGGCTCTCGTCAGGAGGCCACTGCAGCGTGCACCACACATTGCCCCTGCCATGCTGCCAATGATAGTAACAACACAAGAATGAACCATCACACTCCTACAAGTGTGACATTTCAGACTATTTCAGGCCCCAAAGCTATAAGAATGGCTTGGACAGCAGAAAATAGTCATTTTTAATATGTATTGAATTAATAATTGGCTGTTGTTGTGGTCATCTCTAAATTAGCCAGACAGTGCTACCTTGTGGTAGACTGCACAAGCGCCGGTGTTGACAATTAACTGCTGGTCCCGAGCACCAGAAACCACCGGCTCAAATTAAGCACTCATTTAACCACAGTTCGTACTTTTTTTGCCGTTGATCCAGCTTCAAATCTTGCAATTTTTAAACCTCCTTAACTCTTTGATTGCTTTGAACTTTTGATGTTTTTTTATCATAACTTTGACTGACCGTTTCCCCATGGTACATATCATTCACCCTTTATTATTCCCACCCTTCCCCTCTTCCCCCCCTCTCCTGTCTCTCCATAAGCATAACATTCCCCAAAAATAAGCCTATTCCATATTACATTATCTCTGCATTTTTTTATTATATGTTGTATTGTATTGTTTTGTAATTGCATTTATATAGCGCTTACTACCCCTGACGAGGCGGCAGAGTGCTTTTTCGGCGAGTAGCACCCTACTCCGAAACCCATAAACGATTAGTGTTGAATTAGTATGGTGACATATGAAAGTAATTTGAGTGGTGGATAGGTTAGTCAGTTATTTGGATTCAGAAGGATGGAAGAGGGAAAGAGGTTTGCATTTATATAGCGCTTACTACCCCTGATGGGGTGTTTAAGTGCTTTTTTGGCGAGTAGCACGCTACTCTGGAACCCATAAAGGATTAGTGTTGAATTAGTATAGTGAAATGTGAAAGTAATTTGAGTGGTGGATATGTTAGTCAGTTATTTGGATTGAGAAGGGTAGGGGAGGGATAGAAGAGGGAAAAAGGTTTGCATTTATATAGCGCTTTTTACCCCTGATGGGGAGTTGAAGCGTTTTTTTGGTGAGTAGCACGCTACTCCGGAACCCATAAAGGATTGGTGTTGAAAATTAGTATAGTGAAATATGAAAGTAATTTGAGTGGTGGATATGTTATTCAGCTATTTGGCTAGAGAAGGGTAGCGGAGGGATAGAAGAGGGAAAAAGGTTTGCATTTATATAGTGCTTTCTACCCCTGATGAGGTGTTGAAGCGCTTTTTCGGTGAGTAGCACGCTACTCTGGAACCCATAAAGGATTAGTGGTGAATTAGTATAGTGAAATATGAAATTTGAGAAGTGGACATGTTAGTCTGTTATTTTGATTGAAAGGATAGTGGAGGGATAGAAGAGTGAAAGATTTAGACTTTTTTTGTTTGTTTTGGAGGTCATAGCAACAGGAGGAGGCTTGGGATGAGTAAAAAGGGATGTGGAGGGGAAGAGTTTAGAAAGGCTTGTTTTGGGGGATCGGTATAGTAAAAGAGGTGTCAGATCATGCAAGAAGGGGTAGAGTAGATTGCTTTATTTCATTGATGGTAATCTCTACAACTTTAATATTTACCGTTTTCTTGTTCATCTTATTCGCACAGTTATATTTATAATTGTTTTTCTATTTACTATTTTGTACACATTAAGGGGGATATTTACAATAAAATGTCGGAGCGCTGTGTTATGCCAAAATTGGTAATGCCACACTGACATTTTTTAAATACAGGGATGCACCATATTTACAAATATACGGCACACCCCTGCGTTTCCCCTAGCACTGGCGCGAAAAAAGTTGCCTAGCACCAGCGCAGGCACCTGTGCGCCATGTTGCAAGGGTGCCTGTGCTTCAGGGGTGATTGTTTATGTGAAGGAAGGGACACCTTCCTGCACATAAACAACCTTTAAAGACGATTGCTGTTTCTATGTGTGCGGCAGAATGCTGCACACATAGAAAGAGCAAAATACGAGGAGAATGTAATAATTTCTCCTCGTATCGCCATCCTAAGACCAGGTTTTACCTGGCCTTGGTTTTTGGCACTGCCTCATCCTTGTAAATATGGGGCAGCGTCAAAAAGCAATGGGTGTTGCGGCGGAACGCCCACTGCAACACCTATTGCATGCCCCTTTCAAATTAAGTGAAGCATGAAAAGGGGCCTTATTTACAAGGCGTTGTTAATCCACATTAAGTGGCTTATCGCCGCTTTGTAAATAAGGAGATGGGGATATCGCCACCAGAGTGTCACTAAAAGTGTTGTACTGGTGGGGATATCCCCTTGTAAATATACCCCTATGTTTCTTAATTAAGCTTTTTAAAACCAAGCTGTGGTAACTTCAGGGAACAGGGGCTGGAGATTCGGACCACACTCAGTAACAGACTGGGTGGCAGATGTATACTGCTGGCCTTAGGATGCCTCACGGCAGGGACAGCCATCTAGCAAAGGGGGGAGGGGCGGACCGAGCAAAAATCGCAGCACTCGCAGCCCACACCCGCCGGTCAGCCAGACGCATCAGATGCGCAAGTTAGCGAGTTAAGCCGACCACGGGGTAGAAGTTGTGAATCCTCATCTCAAGAACTCCAGTGACTAAGACAACAGTTCAGATGTATCACCATAGCATAGATGAGAACTCACTATGCTCACTTTTTAATGTGATGGAGTGTCAACTGAAGTGATTTAGCGCTAAAAAATGGCACGATTGCCTTATAACGTGATGCTACGTTAAATGTGAATTTATTATATGGTTTCTAGCTTGATTTATGACGTAACATGATTTACCACTTCAGTTATGACCTGAGTGATTTATGACTTACTCCCTGTGAGCAGATCGACATTGGTGATTAAACTGCGGCCTACATTCCATCTT
The DNA here is from genome assembly GCA_963921515.1 of Calotriton arnoldi. Lineage (NCBI taxonomy): Eukaryota > Metazoa > Chordata > Amphibia > Caudata > Salamandridae > Calotriton > Calotriton arnoldi. Next base: position 885,246 of record CAWUFW010002595.1, read on the forward strand.
CTGTGAGTGTCTGGCCTGGTTAATAGTGAATATAGATGGGAGTAAACTGAGTGTATGTTAGATGTCTGAAGCTCAGCAGACGTGCCCTGACTTCCTCCACTCCTACGCCGAGTTGCCACCTACAATCGACACAGTAATCTGCTGTGTGCTGTTTAAACTGTATTTAATAGGGACTGTGCACTTCGTTTTTTGGCCAGGAGAGGGAGTAAAGTTTTATTCAAACAGTATTGTTAAAGGACAAGTTTGTTAGGCCCTTACCTGCAGAAGTCCAAAGTGTGGATTGAGCCTGTCTGTCTCCTAGGAGATTTCTGAATAGAGCAGCTCCCCAGTCCCAGCCCCACCCCCAGGCCAGCAGACCTAGGACTGGTGATTGGTTTTCCCAGCTCCAAGCAAATCTGAGACCTCCTCTCACACCTGCCCAGGCCCCTTAAGGCTTTGCTGGGTGCACCCCAAATCATTCTCCTCCATCTTGTGAGCTGCAGCCTACATGTGCCCCAGATTGCAGTGTGCAGAGTCCAGGAAGTGGTAAGGAGGCAGTCTAGTGCTGTATCTTCCCTAAAAAACGATTTTCCCTACCTGTGATTGCATCATCTTTTCTTTTTTAAATTTCTTTAACTGTCTTTGCCTGTGGTTGTTACAGTTTAAAATTGTAGTTTTAAACTGCCCGTGGTTGCATAATTTATCACCTGTTTTGTGTTTAAACTTGTGGTTTTTCCTGCCCGTGACTGCTTCCATTTAACTTGTTGAATTGTGGGATTTGCAGTCCAAACTCTGTAGTTTTTTCCTCTCATTCCCCGTGACTACCAGTTTTTCCCTCCAAATTTCTCCTTTGCTCTGTGCTAAGACCTGAAGGTTAAGCAGTGCACCCCCAGCCACCATTTTGTGTTAACAAGCCAGTGAAACCAGCCCCCCCCCTCCCCCCCAGCAACAGGGATATTCTACATCAGAGGGTGCTCTGAGACAGCAGTAATCTGCTGTGTGCTGTTTAAACTGTATTTAATAGGGACTGTGCACTTCGTTTTTTGGCCAGGAGAGGGAGTAAAGTTTTATTCAAACAGTATTGTTAAAGGACAAGTTTGTTAGGCCCTTACCTGCAGAAGTCTAAAGTGTGGATTGAGCCTGTCTGTCTCCTAGGAGATTTCTGAATAGAGCAGCAGCTTCCAACTCCCGGGCCAGCAAACCTTGTCTGAGGTCGCTGGGACCTTATATAGTCTGCTATTGGTTGGTACATGTGTACACTGATTGGTGGTTATATCTGATGTTTCTATTGGATTAGGGCTAGTGTCCTCATTGGTTGGGTATTTGAGGGTTCTGATTGGTTTCTGGGTCTGTGATTCAATCAATGTAGGGTTCTAGGGTTAGGATTTCTATTGGAAGTAGGGACTAGGGCTTCCTGTGTTATTGGTTGTTGGGACTAGGGTCGGACTAGGGCTAGGGTTTGGCCTTTAATTGGAAGTAGCGATTAGGGCTTATGGTGTGATTGGTTGCTGGACTAGGTGTGGGACTAAGAGTAGGGTTAGGCTTTCTATTGGAAGAAGGGACTAGGGCTTCCTGTGCCATTGGTTGCTTGGACTTGGGTTGGGACTACTGGTAGGGCTAGGGCCTCTATTGGACGCAGAGATCAGGCTTTTTTAAACTGATTGGTTGCTTGGACTAGGGCTAAGATTGGCTATAAGGTCCTGGTCTCCTACTGGTTCCAGATTTTAGGGGTAGTGTTGTGATTGGATAGTGTTAGGGCTAGGGTTCCCATTGGCTGGAGGTGTCACCTGATTTCTAGGGCTATAAAAGGCCAGGGTTAGGGCGCTTCAGCCCGGGCGTTGAGGCTAAGGGCGGAGAGGACAAGGGCAGTTGCCTGTTTGAGCCTGTTTGAGACTGGTCAGGACTAGGGCCAGAAATGCTGCCCATGTTCCCATTCAGTAATACCCACCCCACACCATCCACATCCACAAACAGAGTAACACACCCACACCAAATGTACACCACACACAACCCTATGCACAAACCAATGTACCAGCATACACTACAAAACCAACCAAACCACATCTATACGCCCTTCTATCCCAACTATCACACATACCCACCATCACCTACAAACAGTACACAACTCTATCCTATACCACTAACCAATCCACTCATCACTAACACAACGCCATTCAACACCATACATAACTACATCCCATCCAGACACACCCTCCCTGCTCTAATTACTCCTAACAGACCACTTTTTATCACTAACAAACATATAATCAGCCTTCCATCACTTGTCCAACCAACACCCTCCTCTTCCTTCTACCATAATAACACTAACACACAACACATACACTGCACACCACCACACTTTCTAACTCCTGCAACAAACCCGTCTAAGACAAACACTCTTACCTCTACTTCATTCCCTCCTACACACAACATACACTCTACTCATAAACACATCACCACCCCCTCTACCTTACAACCTCCTTTCACAAACAATACTATACAACCAAATCCAATGCATGAAACAAATACACCAGCACCCCTTTTCACTACTCCTCAAAAACAAAACATATCACGCACACCAGCACAACAAGATCCTCAAAGCGCAACACCTCATAATACTTACCATCAGAAAATACAAACATACACACACCTTTCAAACCACACAAAGGAACAAACTCCAATGCCAAGCTTTCTCTCTTCCACCACACCTAACACAGATACAGCAACACAGCAACTCTTCTAACCGCCTCTCATCCATTGGACAATTTAGAACCTTACTACATGACTCACATGCTGCACCACTACCCTTGACTCATACACCTTCTGCCCTAAACACACGCAAACAATATAAGCAATGTGCCACACCTCACAACTTCGCTTCCCCATGTCTACTGCACAACAATGTAACACCACAAAAACAACACAGCACACCAACTCACTCTCAAACACCATCGCCACCACAAACACACACAGACCCATCAAAATGCCTTCTTAGCATGCTGGATGAGGAACATGATACAGAACAGCTACACGATTGCTATCCTAATACAGCTAATGCCAGCACTAAAAACACACCTGCTACAAACCCACACAATACTGATCACTCATCTACAAAACAAAGTCTCACTGTCACCAAAGCACATTCTCTAACCTGTCTACTAATAAACGCTCGATCCCTCTCTAAAAACAAACATCACATCTACGACCTTCTCACAGATGCAAAACCAGACATACTATTCATAACTGAATCATGGTTGGGGGATGATATGGCTCCAGTCCTGCATGAAGCCGTTCCTCTAGGCTATCAAACGATCACCCAAAATCATATAGGCAAAAAAGGAGGTGGTCTAGCTGTTGTGTTCAGGCAAACATTACATATCACTAAAGTTGACGACATCTCCATAAAGAATTGTGAGGCTCTTCTAACAAGATGCAATCCTACACCATCTTCCTCCTTTAACTTCCTGCTCCTTTACAGACCTCCACCTAGCAAGGCGACATTCCCAGATGCACTTCTAGACACAGTTTTAAACCTGATAACAATACACTCCAACCTATGCGTTCTGGGTGACCTCAACATTTGGTTTGACAAACCCAATATGGCCCATCCAAAAACAATAATCACTGGCCTAGACGCACTGAACCTGCATCAGATTGTTCACAAACCCACACACATCGCTGGACATATCCTAGATGTCATTTTTGCTAATACTGAACTAGTTACCTTTCAAACTATACCTCCAGTCACATGGTCAGACCACCATTTGCTTGCTTTCCAACATAAAACAACACTAAGCAACTCACCTAAAACTACCTTACATCATTCCACCTATCGGCCGTGGAACAAACTCAATTTGGAACACTTAGAAACACAACTAACATCCAGTACAAATCTGGAAACAATCAATTCTGTTCAAAATCTATATGAGTGGCTACAGGAAGCTTTTGATATCCTGATACCACTCAAAACCACACAACAGAACAAAAGAAAAAAAGTGCCTTGGAGAAACATAGAAATTAAAGACATAAAACAACAAGTTAGAAAGCTGCAACGTACCTGGCTCAAAACAAACGCCAAACAAGACAAACTTCACCTACAGAAAATTTACAGAATATACAAGTCAGCAATCAAAAAAGCTAAGAAAAGGTACTATTCTGACAGAATTCAAAATGCTAAATGTGCAAATAAAGAATTCTATAAAATACTCAATGAATTTCGCAAACAAAATTGCCTAGAAGGAACTCATCCTGTTACTCAAGATTTCACAGACAAACTGGCAAATCATTACACGGACAAAGCAGGCACATTGGGCTCGTACTTAAAACAGAAACAAAGCACCAGCACTAACCCTTGTACAAAACAACAATCCAAGAATACTCTAATCCAGCCTCTCCGTTCCTTCCAACACATCTCACACAATAAATTTATGGACCTGGTCAAAGCAAGCAGGCCTGCCGGCAGCCCTTCTGACCCCTGTCCACCACAAACTTTCAAGACAATTCTTTTAACAACCTCTGCTGCCACTCCAGTAAGAAGAATCATCAACGATTCCTTAACTACCAGAATATCTCCAGAAGAACTCAAAAAGTCACACATACGCCCTTTACTGAAGAAAACAAACTTGGACCCGCTGAACCCTGACAACTACAGACCCATTACTTATGTACCTTTCCTGGGCAAACTGATAGAAAGAGCAGCGTTCGCCCAGATGTCACAATTCATTGAAGAGAATGACATACTTTCAGACTTCCAAACAGGATTCCGTCCGGGAAGAGGCACTGAATCTGCCCTCCTTGCCATCTGGGATGACCTGAAGAATACAGTAGACCGCAACGGGGTTGCTGCGCTACTCCTCTTGGACCTCTCGGCTGCCTTTGACACGGTTGACCATGACACTCTGAAACAAAGACTCAATGAAGCCGGCATGGAGGGAACTGCTCTAGACTGGATTGCGTCCTACCTTCGAAACAGAACTAATGTCATCCATACCCCCACCTTTCTCGTCCAAACCATACTCCACAAAAGCAGGAGTCCCTCAAGGCTCTATCATCTCGCCCATGCTTTTCAACATCTACATGAAGTCATTACCGGAACTGATCAATCAATTTCACCTCACGTGCTATAACTATGCAGATGACACGCAAATACTCCTTCAACTGGAATGCCCCAAAGACATTGGAAAATCCCCAGTTTTCAGTTGTCTCAGAGCCGTGGATCAGTGGATTACTTGGAGCCATCTCAAATTGAATGCTTCCAAAACGGAAATACTCACGTGTGGCGATTGGAAACCTTATGACCCGCTTGCCGCCTGGCCTGATGAATTGGGATCACCGTCTAAAGTATCGAAGGAAGTAAGAAACCTTGGAATGACCATGGACTCCAAGCTGTCGATGAATGCCCAAGTGGACAAACTAGCAAGATCAAGCTTTGTCACTATAAAAACGCTGCGACTAATTTTCCCTCATTTGGGATTTCCACACAAAGTCCAAGCTACCATCTCCCTTGTTCTGTCCAAACTTGATTTCGCCAATAGCCTCTACCACGGATCACCTTTAACAACCATGAAAAGACTACAACGGATTCAGAACTCGGCTGCCAGACTACTCTTGCATATCAAACCGCGAGACGACATCTCACCTGCCTTGAAAGCCCTGCATTGGTTACCGGTTGCCAGAAGATCCACGTTCAAGCTACTTTGTATCACCCACAAAGCAATACATGGAATGGGACCGCTCTTCATCAGGAATAAAATCACCAAACACATTCAACAAAGGAACCTCCGCTTTAAAGGGGCATCTCGCCTCAAAATCCCAAGATACAAGAAAAAAACCATGGGTGGCACATCCTTCTCTGTTCAAGCAGCCAAACTATGGAACTCTTTACCCCCAACATAAGATCCACCGACAACCACCTTATCTTCAGAAAACTACTCAAGAATTGGCCCTTCCCCCACATAAGCACCATACGCAAACAGAAATTTACAGCATACCCCTCTGTATATAAGCATTTATTTTCACTATAGATATGTACCTATCTTTGTGTATTGCTTTGTATACACATGTACAATAATTATGTTGATAAAAAAAAAAAAATTAAATTATCTTTGGTCTACATGTACTTGCTTCCATTGTGCATCTATGTACCTCCATGTACTTGGATCTGTGTGTCTGTTACTTTTCTCCTGAAAAAGCATATCCAATGCACTACCCTATGCCATTCTCATCCTGTACCTCTATCAATATCTTTAATCTACATATACTTACCTCCTTTATGCATCTATATACTTTCAATGTAATTATGGATCTATATATTTATCACTTTCTTCTAATTTGGCATTTCCAATGCACTACCCTATTTCTCAGCCTATACTTCTCTCAATATATCTTCTAGCTCAACTTTCTGACTCATCTCAAACTACTTTCTACTACTCTTTCCAATGCACTACCCTATCTCTCACCCTATACATCTACTATCTCATTTATCCCAAACCCCATACCACTACTATGATCCCCAAAATAACCCTTTCTAGACTCTCTCCTACTCTACCCCTCCTTGCATCATCTGACACCTCTTTTACTATACCGATCCCCCAAAACAAACCTCTCTAAACTCTTTTCTCTGACTCTTCCCCTCCAAAAACCCTTTTTACTCATCCAAAAGCCTCCTCCTACTGCTATGACCTAAAAAAAAAAAAAAAAGCCTTCTCTCTTCTATCCCTCAATAATCCTTTTCAATCAAAATAACATATTAACATGTTCACTTCTCAAATTCCATATTCCACTATACTAAATCACCACTAATGCTTATGGGTTCCAGAGTAGTGTGCTACTCGCCAATAAAGCGTTTCAACACCCCATCAGGGTTACAAGTGCTATATAAATGCAAACCTTTTTTCCCTTTTCTACCCCTCCCCAACCCTTCTCAATCCAAATAACTGACTAACATATCCACCACTCAAATTAATTTCATGTTTCACCATACTAATTCAACACTAATCCTTATGGGTTCCAGAGTAGCGTGCTACTCGCCAAAAAAGCGCTTCAAAACCCCATCAAGAGTAGCAAGCGCTATATAAATACAAACCTCTTTCCCTCTTCTATCCCGCCACCTACCCTTCTCTATCCAAATAACTGAATAACATATCCACCACTCAAATTACTTCATATTTCACTATACTAATTTTCAACACTAATCCTTTATGGGTTCCGGAGTAGCGTGCTACTCGCCAGAAAAGCGCTTCAACACACATCAGGGGTAACAGGTGCTATATGAATGCAAATCTTTCTTCCCCTTCTATCCCTCCGCTATCCTTCTCACTCCAAATAACTGACTAATATCCACCACTCAAATTACTTTCATATTTCACCATACTAATTCACCACTAATCCTTTATGGGTTTCCGGAGTAGCGTGCTTCAACACCCCATCAGGGGCAACAAGTGCTATATAAATACAAACCTTTTTTTCCTCTTCTATCCTTCTGCTATCCTTCCGAATCCAAATAACTGACCACTTAAAATTTACTTGCATGTTTCACTATACTAATTCAACACTAATCCTCTATGGGTCCCGGAGTAGCGTGCTTCTCGCCGAAAAAAGCGCTTCGACCCCTAGTCAGGGGTAGTAAGCGCTATACAAATGCAATTACAATACAATACAATACAATACTCGCATGCTGCAGTAGCAGCCTAGAAACGACCTTCCCATTATCTGGGCTTCCATATGCCAGAGAGAAACGGGTTTCGGACCACAGCTTAGCGCGGCTTTATTCCACTTGCCTTTACTGTGCCAATACCTTGATAGAGTTTTCAGCTCCTGACTTACTTTACAGCTGCTTCCATGCGCTTAGATTCTAATGAGGCATTAGCGTTATTTATGAAGATCTTGAAAATGAGATAATATGATCCAGCCGTGCACTCGAGTTTCAAGATGCATCTTGCACAGACAGGCACCACATTGTAATAGTTGACACAGATATTATGATGAGCAACAAAGTGGCACAGGAATCGTGATGGACATTGTATCCTGGTACATTATTTCTAAATGATGCTATTTCACCCTCTCAAAGAAATTTCAATTGGCTTTTTTTATCAAGCGAGGCACACTTAACAGATAGGCACGGTTTCTACTGTGGCGCACGTTTCATAGCACTGCATCCATTGTTTTCTGTACGGGCATTGGGTGCACTTCATTAGTAACAGTTTAATACCCAAATTTAGCAATGAGCAACAGAAAGGTGAGCAGTCCAGCTTTGCAAAGGGCCTTCCACTGCGCGGCAAAACGTGTCACTGTATTTTTAGTAACTTTTAAACGGTTTGAATTAGAAACATTTTTCTTTGTTAAAATCTGCAGATTATGCGGCAGATGATAGATTATGTGGCAAATTAGGCAAATATATAATTATGGGAAAATCGCCACGGCTGCACAATCGCATACTTCCACTGGCACTGGGTACAGCTCCTGCCCTTGTTTAAAGAGAGTACACCATGTTGCATCGCTTTCAGTTTGTCACACCTCATGGTTGCTGAATCCACACCAGTGCTTTAAAGGGCCGGTACTCACCGGTACTGAGTACCAGCACTTCTCTGTGTACTTCCCTTGAGTACCGGAACTCCTCCATGTGCTACGAGAGTACCAATACTCCTAGAGGCAGCTGGGGTCAGGCTTTGAGTGGAGCATGTATGTTAGGCACTCTGGCAGTCAATGGCGAGTGTATTCCAGCACCTGGTTGCTACTGCAGCCTTACATTCTAACAGTGCGACAACAAAAAGGAGATGTGGCCCGACGGCTAGAGCTCCCGACATTGGAACTGTTGCACTGTCATTTAGAATGTAAGGCTGCAGCAGCAATCCAGCACTGCAATACCCTCGACATTGACTATCAGAGCACCTAACGCCCTTCAGAAGATATTCTATGTGAAAGCATATTTTTTGTTTTTATGGCATGGGGAGGTCAAATCTGGGCGGTGGTTCAACATACTGTGATTCTGGGCAAATCACTTAATCTCCCCAGTGCCATGAAAACAAAAAAGGTGTGCTTTCATGTAAAACCTTATGTAAAGCTGTAGGAAGCTGGCTCTTTATATAGTGGACCAAAAAGAGGTACACTGTGTAAAAGAGTCCAGGCAAACCCCAAAGCAATTATAGAGGCACAAATCACACCCCAAATGCTCTCTTTTGTGGTTATGTGGGCAAACAGGCGTATCAAAGGGTAGTTCTAAGCCTTTAATGCATACACAAAGGCAGTAAATGAGACACTAAATAAAGAAATCAGACACCAATTTATTAAAATAACATGTTATTTTATATAAATTTAGATACCAAGATCATCGGAATCAGGTAAGTACTTTTCAAGTTATGAATTTTTACAGTTTTCAGAAATGGACACTGCATTTTCTAGATTAGCAATGTTATCCTATGGAGAAAAAACATGTATTGCATTTGGGCACCTAGCAGCGACTCCCAGGACTGTCCATCTGGGCTTGAGGTGATTATGGGGCAAGGTCCAAGGCCATGCCAACAGGTCATTTCGGGAGGCTCAGGGCGTCTGGCTGCAGAGGTGTGTCACACCGTCAGGAGTCCCATTCACTACAAAGGGAGAACGATCCGGTCAGAAAGAGGCAGCAAGCAGGGACTGGGGGACCAGTCTGGCGGAACCCACAGGAAGGCTCAACCCTTGAGATCCTTGGGCACACAGGGACACCTTTGGTCCACATCTCAATGGGGAGAGGAGTTGGCCTAACAGCTAGGGCGGCCGACCTCAAATCTGGGGAACAGGGTTCAAGTCTAGTCAAGGACGCACAACATACTGTGATTCTGGGCAAATCACTTAATCTCCCAGTGCCTAAAAAAAATGAATGTGTCCTCAAGTAACGCAACTGGTGCTCGTGTAAAGTGCTCCGATACCTTTGGGTCAAGTTCACGCTATATAAAACTCAGCAAAAAAACAAATTCTCTTTGGGCTGTGGGGCTTGGGTGCAGTGGTGTCTTTTGGGGTCAGATTCTGGTGCAGGATTCTCTCGTGGTTGGAGGAGGCCTGCAGAAAGAGGCAGCAGACGGCGACTGGAAGTCCAGTCTGAGAAAACCCAAGGATGGGCTTAGCTCTTATGGGTCTGGGGATCCAATTGGCACTGTCACCTCTCTTGGACTTGAGCTCTGGAGCGCGGTGCATAGGTGCTTTCAGGCATCAGGTGCTTTCAAGCATAGGTGGCGGCGGTCACAGATTCACATCCTGGTCTTTGTTTTGCAGAAGAGGGGCAAACAGAACAGCTGGGCCCCTCGCGAAGTGGGTCTCTCTGTCTCTGAAGTCTCTTGATGTACAGGTTGGTCTTCCTCTGCGTTGGTGTCCAGACTGGGCACAACAAGCCTTGGCTGCTGCAAAGAGTCCAGTACCCCATGTGTTGGTACTGTGCATCTCCGGGTGGTCCTGGAATCCCCACACTTGGAGGGAGGACAGACGTGACCTGTGGGAACACTGCTAAATCTTCCTGGGTGACTGCTGTATCAGTAGTCCCCGTAGTCGGCAGGTTAGTGTACCGGGTCTTGCTCTTTGGTGCCTTCGGATATAGGGGAGTAGCTCCTCTACTCTAAGGGAGTTCCTTTGGCAATTTGCGAAGCACTGGAAGCCCTCCAGGTTTTGTAAGGTCAGCACAGTGGCAGGACGAGTCAGATGATCCACAAGGGTCGGAGCAGTAGACAGGCCAGCAGGGTTGTCGCCAAGTCAGTCGTGATCCTCGGTTCTTGGGTCAGCAGTCTTCTTCTTCCACTCCTTCTTTTGTGTTCAATGAAATATAAAGCTCTTGTATTTGGGGGAGAGCCTAAATACTTAATTACAGGGCTTTAAGGAGAGTAGGGGTAGTAGCCAATGGGCTGCTTACCCCTGAGGTCACTATATCCCCTAGATGACCACTTCCTGTGTTGGAACACTAATTTGCCTAGCCTTAGGGGAGGAGGAGCGAAGGCTCTCACCCTTGGGGGGTCAGATACTCATCTGGGGTGGCAGGCTGGACTGAACCAGTCAGCTAGCACACTAGAGGGCTGGTAGGTTTCAGGGGGGTACCTCTGGGTACATGTATTAATAAATCCATGTATGTATGCATATATTAATAAATTCATAATTGGAATCAGTGTGGGTTTATTAATACGAGGTGTTTGATACCAAACACCATATGTTTCAGTGAAGTCATTATGTAGCTGGGGAACTCGTTCTGACCAGTGCCCAGTATTGTATTGTATTGTAGTTGCATTTATATAGCGCTTACTACACCAGACGAGGCGTTGAAGCGCTGTTTCAGCGAGTAGCACGCTACTCCGGAACTCAAAAGGATTTGTGGTAAATTTTTATAGTGAAATATGAAATGAATTACATACCTTAAGATGGCTTCCCTGCTCACTTGTAATATCTAGCAATAGAATTAGACATCACATGGCATATCAGCTCATGCAAATATGTCCTCACATAAAATATAATGCACCCTAGCTTAGGGCTCAAGACCTGCTGTACGAGTGACTCACATATATTAGAAGCAGTGACTTTGGCCTGACACACAGGAGGGTGTCATATCGTGTTTTCACTCATGGTTTGCACCATCTCACTCAGCTTGCAATGGCAGTCTGTGTAAAATTTCTATGTGGGTCTCTTAGCGTGGCATAAGATATGCTGCAGCCCTTAGGGACCCTCTTTAGAACCCATGCCCTAGGTACCTGGAGTACCATTTACTAGGGACTTACAGGGGTGCTAAAGTCCTTACCCCATTGTAGCACAATTAGACTTTACCTTGTTTTAGGGAAGGAGCACTGATACTGAGGTCTGGTTTGCAGAGCTCAATGCACTGTCAGAGTTAAAAGTCAGCATCCAGTAGCTAAAAAGGGGGTAAAAAGTGAGGGGGTAACTGCAACAAAAGCCCAATTTCCTACAAAAGCTCTGTAATGCCCTCAGGCCATGTTCATCCTATATAAAACTTCAGGAAGGAATTCAATATCTGGCTCTTCAAATGAGACCTGCAGCACAGCCCCTGGAGACCCTCTAGGGCAGAGGTCTTCAATCTGTGGGGCGCGACCCCCACAGGGGGCCCCCCCGAGTCCTGGTCGCGCATTTCCAGGCCTAACTTCTGCCTGGAATACAAAACGTGCTCTTGCTTTTGGAAAGACGATAGTTAAAATGCTTCAGCTGAAGTTAACTGAGTGTCATGTGCTGTAAAACAAAGAGGCCCGGCATGCAGGTAAAACAGTCCTTCAAATAAGCCTTCATGCCAGGGTGCCTGCTTGCCTGAATGAAATTCAAATGTACGCTAGGAGTTAATCTGCAAATGTAAAGGATGCTTGGGAGTGGTTCTCGCTTTAATTGATCGAATCACTTCAAGCGCTGTGATGGCAAAGATGTGGGTTTTTTTGTGTGGTGGTTAGCAACTGGGCTTTGAAGTGTGTGTTTTTAATGATAACTGTAATTACACAGCGCTTAGTACCCCTGAGGAGGTGTTGAAGGGACTGTTATGCAAAAAAAAAAAAAAAAAAATGCATTACTTATGGTCTGATATTACACAAATCTACATTTTGGAAGGTCCATTTTATCCTAAAACTCTTTGCACATTGTGTAGCAGTCTATCTTATAATGTGTGAAATGCAAGTATAAAATAATGACTTACACATGCACAGTGCTTTCTGTCACAGGCTGTGACCTCATAGCACTAAAAATACACAAGTCACTATTTTCCACTGCACCAACCAAATTTAATTATGTGGCTCTCTGGTTACACACAGACCTATGCAGTGCATTAAATAATAGAGGTTTTATAATGTACTATATAGTGCATTTCCCACTGAGTTACAACTTTTTAAATTTATTTTTCATTTAAGCTACCCATTATTTTATATGTAGCTACCTGATGGTGAAAGACATAAAAAAAATATATATATATTTTGGGGCTGATTTATGAGAGGCTTGCGCCGCTGGAGCAACTGTTTTTTTGAAGCTTTGGCGGCACAAGCATCTCAATCATATCTATGAGGCGAGGCAAAGTCACCCTGTGTGGCCTTGCATGGCCTCACAGATATGGAGTAAGACAAAACAGCGCAAATCGCTGCGTTGCCTTGCTCTATGGCAAGTAGGCGTTCCATAGGCGTTGCAGTGGGTGTTCCCACACAACGCCCATGGATTTTGAAGCTGCCCCAGATTTACAAAACCATGTAAACCTGGGGCAGTGCTAAAACCTTACGCCTTCCCACAGCAGGCGTAACGAGGAGAAATGTTTTCATTTCTCCTTGTTATTCCTCTTTCCATGTGTGCTGCATTCTGCAGCACACATGGAAAGAGGAAAACCCCTCTCAGGCTTGTTTTGTGCAGGAAGGTGCCCCTTCCTGCACAAAAAACATCCTGCCTATGTTGGCGCTAGGCAGCAATTTGTGTGCCAACATAGGGGGAAAAGGACAAGAATGCACCATATTTCATAAATAAGGTGCATTCCTTCCCTTTCACATTGGCGTAGGTCAGCGCAGCAAGAAGACTCGCGGCGCTGCCCTACGCCAATGCCTCATAAATGAGGCCCTTTGTTTTTAGCCACACCTTTGACCACGCCCCCAACCACTGACCTTTGGTTTGCTAAACACTGTTTAATTTATTTCCCCAATGTATAAATGATTTGCTGTGGGAATTGGGGGCGTTTATGGTTGTCGGTAGTTAGCAATGATGAGGACAGTCGCGGTCCGTGTAGGAGTGCCGGCCGGGCGGTGACGTGGGGCGGGGGAGGGGCAGGGTGGGGGGTAGCAAAGTACGGATTACGGACCAATACAGGTAAGTAAACATTTAAATCAATAAAACGAATTTCGTTGCGCGCACTGCATCGCATTTGACGATGCAGTGCGCGCAACGAAATTCGTTTTATTGATTTAAATGTTTACTTACCTGTATTGGTCCGTAATCCGTACTTTGCTACCCCCCACCCTGCCCCTCCCCCGCCCCACGTCACCGCCCGGCCGGCACTCCTACACGGACCGCGACTGGATGAGGAGGCCCAAGTTCAGGAGGGGGTCCTTACGCCCAAAGGTTTTTGACAGGGGGGTCTCAGCATCAAAAAGTTTGAAGACCTCTGCTCTAGGGTGACAAGTCGGGCTCTAAAAGTACTGATTCATTGATTGATTGATTGACTGAGATTACTTGTAGTAAAATGTATTGCTCATTAGAGCAGCCGTAAGACCATCACAAAATGCAATATCATTAAAAATTAGTGATTGATTACTGTTTTAATACACTTTGGTGGTCACATACCCTACATATTTTAAATTACTGCAAATAAGGAAAATGTTTTCTATATAAGAGAAACCTAGATCTATAAAATGCAAATAAATAATTGGCGATATCTTGCAGTCTAAGCATAGTGACGTGAGCAGCTCTGCACAGGACACATGTGCACCTCCATTTCCAGAGTATGGATAACATTCCTTCTGCATTGCGTTTTGTATAGAATATTTGATATTTATAAACCCATCAATATGCAGATGTTCATTGCTGTTGGACTTGGCCCTTTTTTCAGGGTTATCCCCAAACGTTTTGGATTTCTTCCTCCTATTTTTTCTAACCTGTTTTTGTTGTCTTCAGGACTCTGGGCACTTTACCACTGCTAATCAGTGCTAAAATGCATATGATCTATGTGTAAATTGTATTGGTGATTGATTTATCCATGATTGGCATATTTGATTCACTAGTAAGCCCCTAGTAAAGTGCACCAGAGGTGCCCAGGGCCTGTAAATCAAATGCTACTAGTGGGCCTGCAGCACTGATTGTGCCACCCACATAAGTTGCCCTGCAAACATGTCTCAGACCTGCTACTGCAGTGTCTGGAAGTGCAGTTTTAAATTGCCATTTCAGCCTGGCAAAAACCTTCCCTTTCACTACATGTAAGTCACCCCTAAGTTAGGTCCAAGGCAGCCCCATGAGCAGGGTGCAGTGTAATTAAAAGGTAGGACATGTACTGGTGTGTTTTACATGTCCTAATAGTAAAATACTGCTAATTTCATGTTTCACTATTATAAAGACTATCTCTCGCATAGGGTAACATGGGGATTGCCTTGAAATATCTTTTAAGTGTAATTTCCCATTGGGAGCAGATAGAGATTTGGAGTTTGGGGTCTCTGAACTCACTATTTAAAAATACATCTTTTGATGAAGTTGGTTTTCAAATTGCATGTTTGAAAATGCCGCTTTTAAAAAGTGCAAAAAAAAACAATTGATGGACAGAATGCAGAACAATGTTATACATTCACCCCAGTACAGCGATCTGGGCCTAAATCCATCGTTTTTTTGCTCCCCATGCCATTCCAGTTTGAACCCAGCCATGTGCAAATCAGTCTTGGCCCTGCGCCCAATGAAAACAGTCCAGCCCCAACTGCCAGTCCATGTCCTCCCTGGACTGGAAACAAGCATCCTAGGACCGGTTTCGGGGTTTCACTCCTCATCAGCCAGGATAACTTGACTCCAGTGGCATGGAGAACACAGGACCCACATCTGGGCATACCCGTCCCACTCGGGGTGACAAATGCAAAAAACAATTGATGGACAGAATGGAGAACAATGTCATACATTCACCCCAGTACAAAGAATTGGGCCTAAATCCATTGTTTTTTTGCTCCCCATGCCATTCCAGTTTGGACCCAGTCATACGCAAATCAGTCTTGACCCTGCGCCCAATGGGGACAGTCCAGCCCGCAATGCCAGGCCAGGTCCTCCCTGGACTGGAAACAAGCATCCTAGGACCGGCTTTGGGGTTTCATCCCTCATCAGCCAGGATAGCTTGACTCCAGTGGCATGGAGAGCACGGGACCCATGTCTGGGCATACCCGTCACACTCCGGGTCACAAATGCAACAAAAAAAAACAATTGATGGACAGAATGCAGAACAATGTCATACATTCACCCCAGTACAAAGATATGTGCCTAAATCCATTGTTTTTTTGCTCCCCATGCCATTCCAGTTTGAATCCAGTCATATGCAAATCAGTCTTGACCCTGCTCCCAATGGGATCAGTCCAGCCCGAACTGCCAGGCCAGGTCCTCCCTGGACTAGAAACAAGCATCCCAGGACCGGTTTCGGGGTTTCACCCCTCATCAGCCAGGATAGCTTGACTTTTAAAAAGGGGGCATTTTCTTGCTTAACTGTTCTGTGCCTCTGCCTGTCTACAGAATACACTTCTGGGTTGGCTGACAATTGGGCTGTTGTGCATTCACTCTAGACAGTCACACAAAGGGAACTGATGCGTGCCTTGCATATCTTGATGGGCCATCACCAGGCTGAAGGGCTTTCCTGAGCTAGAGTGGTGGGAAGAGTTGTCACTGACACCGGAATAGGGCTGTGCCTGTCCTTGCACTAAGCTGTCTCCTCCCCCCCCCCCCGTAGTGTGTTTGGAGCCAGGTCAGGAAAGGGCAGTGTCTTGTGCACTACAAATATTTTCCTTTGAAGTTTGCCTATTTCAAAGGCAGAAAGGAGCAAAAGTATTGGACCTCTGACACCCCAAAATTAGAACACTTCTGGACTGAGGACATTCTGTCAGGAAGAAGAGCTGGATGCTGTTGGAGGGACTGCCGCTCTGCCTGTTGTTTTGTTGTGCTGACCTGCTGCTTGCTGCTTCTGTCCTGGGAGTGAAAGGACTTGACTTTGCTTTCTACATCCTGCTTCCAAGGTTCTCAAAGGGCTTGTGCATGCTTGTCTCCCTTTCAGAAGTCTCAGAGCCATCAAAGACTTCACCTATCAGTGACTTCTACTGAGAGTCCTGACTTGTCAAGTGGTGCCAAATCCAGTTCCTGGGCCCTTGGAAGTGTAACCTAGTGATCTTAAGGAGCAAATCCGCGCATCGACTCCCAATGTCTGTTTTATCGCCTCATCGCTGCTAAAGACTGACACAGCGCCTGCTTCGCGGTTGAAGAATTGATGCAGCACCTGCCTTGCGGCTGTGAAATCGACACAGTGCCTTCATCACCACTGTCGCATATCGACGCAACGCATCTGGATTTTCAACACCAACTCTTCGACACTGCACCGCAGTAAGGATCCGAGGCCACGTGTTCGAAAACCAACGCATCCCCTCCCCTGCCAGTAAGGAATCGACGCATCACCTCCCCTGCCAGTAAGGAACCGATCCATCACCTCGCCTGTGTAGTAAGGAACCGACGCATCACTTTGCTTTTCCGGGCCTTACCTCCCACGCACCTTCCACCGTCTTTGATTTTTGGCGCATCTAAGGTACTTTGTGCTAAAATGAACACATTCATTGATTTCTATGGACTAAACTTGCTTAAATTTTTAAAAGTGATATTCTGACTTGTGTATTTTGGATTTTTGTCACTTTTGGTCTTGTTTTAATCAAATAAATATTGGCTATTTTTCTAAACTAGTGTGGACTCTTTTTGTAGTGTTTTCACTGTGTTACTGTGTGTATGTACAAATGTTTTACACATTGCCTCTAAGATAAACTTGTCTTTCTTTTTACTGTAATGATTTTAATTAATCGAACAGTTAATAGATATACATATACATATAGGCTTGACTGCCAAACTACCAAGGGGGTGAGTGGGGGTTATCTTAGCTGTGTGACTTTCCTACCGTGACTTGTGTGAGGGTCCCTACCTACTTGGATAGGGTGCAAACCACTGCCAACTAGAGACCCCATTTCTAACAGTTACCATTACAAAAAATGCTGGTAATTGAACTATCAGCCGCAGGTGGATAAAATCCTGAATCTTCTATTGTGTGACATACAGAGACCTCCGAATGTGCTGTATTATTTGAGCAGCCTAATGATGTGGAGGGCCACAGTCCAAAGGTCTGAGATGTGGATGTGGGACATGAAGGCTACTTACAGTGTCAGGTGGGGGCAGAAAAGGGAACTGGAAGCCTGCGAGATGTGCTAATTTTTGCTGAATTTGGCTAAAAACGCACAAGATCAATGTAGGTAGGCAACTGGGATGAGAATGTGGGTCTCCTGGTGACACGTTTACAGTCAATCACGAGAACACACCCTCACTGCAATGCTCTTTAACTTTTTGTTGTGCTACAAGATGTTTGTATGGTGCCCTTTCCAAAGTGTAGCATTGTTTACTAATTTGTGTGTAAATGTTGTTGTAAAATGCATTACTTGGAGCAAGGATCATCACCCTCCTAAGGTCGTCAAGAAAATTCTGATATTGTTAAATGCCTGTCTCGTGGCCATGCCTCCAGACACACCTCTACCAGACCCTCAAGGCCCACCTCAATCAGTGTATTTAAAGTACTGATCCAGACCATTAATACTCTAAGTGCAACCACGTGATTCAGTTGAGTGGCATAACTCGACTTGATGGGGCCCACCTTCAGAGTGTGGTGAGTGGCCCCCAAAGCTCCCGTAGCTCACAGATATTCATAGGCTACGACGGATGGGGGCCCTTGATGGGTGAAGGGCAGGGCTTAAAGTGGGCCAGGTCCTAAAAAGCATGTGTTGAAACGGGTCCCTATCGGGCTCTCCATTTTTGCCCTCACCCTCGGTGAAAAATAAATCTTAACTCTGCAGCAGGACTAGTCTTCACTGAATTTGATGTAACTTCAAAGAGACTCGTTCTAGTTCTTTCACAGTCTCATCATTTCAGAACTGAAGCATAGTGCCAATATCAGCAACACACCCCACTCGTAACCACAGCAATACCATAATAAAGAACACACATGATACGTTGGTTGTTGGAGCAAACATTGCTGCACGTTTATTTTGCATAAGAAATATGCCAACATGGTGGGTCAACTTACGGGTGATCCAAGGGCAGGCAGCCACTATGCTGCCTGCCCACCTGAAGAGCCAAATTGCACCGTGGCCTAACCAATCGGTGCTAACCATTTTGGGGGATTACCCCTTCCATCCTGTGGACCACCAGTCCACCCATTTACTCACGCCCCTTGATGGGGCGGAGTGTATCCAGGCAAGCCCCCGGTTGCTCAGGTTTACAACCGCCCGCAGGACTAACGGGACGCCGTCGTTCCTCCAGGGTCCTGTCGTAAGGACTTCCTGGGGCTATTTGGCATTTGCACCCTTGTTGTGCTCCTGAAGAGGGTACCCCTATGTACCATTAAGCCTCTGGATTGCCCTGTAACTCCGCCACAGCTCTGGGTGTGGCCCCCGTCACACTCAGGGCCACCCACCAAGGCAGGCATTCCTACTTACACCCAGCTGATTCTAGGGCGTCACCCAGGTCCAACACAAACAGGTCCATGCCCATTCTAGACAAATGAACCCCCATCCACATCAAAACATCCCGTGCTCCTAGCATGCAAGAGCCGAGTCTGATAAAGCCAGAAACCCTTCTGTTCCGTGAATTTGCGCATGTCGCTGTTTACCCTCCTGCGAGAAATTTAAACGGCCTCTCCAGACCCGGACAAATCTGATATACCTCTCACATGGTTCCCAGTCCTTCTGGCTGGACAATTCACATCTACCTCTGCAGGTGTTTCCCGGCCCTATCGGGGAAACCTTGTGTTGTAGCACTAAAGAGACCATGCCTAATTCACCGAGCCCTTCCGATTTTATATGATCTTGAATTAGAGTTGAACCAAGCCTTCATGTTTGGTGTGCTTTCGCATGGCTTATTTACCCTTCCGTAGGCAATTTCGATGGCCTCGACTTAACTTGGGAACTACTGTTCTCTGTTTAACCACAGCTTTATTTACCCCCATGGGCATGTTCAATGGCCTCCCCGGGGTTGTGGCAACTGATCTCTACTTTAACCCCTTTTCAGGAAGAAATCCCTATGGTGCCCTTTGCGCCAATAAGAGCCTTCTTGTTAGGTGTTGCCGCGTCAGTGTTTACCCATTACCGCCCAGTCCCTGGTATAAGGCTTCGCTGGTAATCATGGTGGAGGTCGCCTCCAAGGCCATCGGTGTAATGGTTAACAGTTATTAATTGTGGCCGCACAATACCCTTCACTCTTTCCGCTGATCACGTTGTATGGGAGTACAGCGCCGGCCAGAGATATTACCATAGAAATTAAAACTACTGCTCTCCTCTTGACCAGGCTTCTGTGCGGTATACTCCCTTGTTCACTGTGTACCATTATGTGCAGTTCCATATGGGGGTTAACTAAGCCCTTGGTTACCCCTTGCTTGGCAAGTCCACATTTGGAGGTTCACTGATGACCATGTGCGGCACCAACAGAAATATGGACCCCCTGGAGAGGGTCATCGGGCTGGGACAGGTCGGAGTCTTGTGACAGATGCTGTGTCGCCATGCTGGTGTCCCCACCCGAGTAGTAGCCCATAGACCGCTTAAGCCAACAGTATATCAGAGTGCCAAAAAGGTTTGCCAATGCTTTTGGATTTTGAGGACATGGAGTAAAACATATGAACAGATGTACCTGCACCTTCTTAAATATGATTGCAAGACGTGCACTGGTAGTTGTCCGAATTTGTGCTCCAACCCAGCATTTTCAACACTAATGAGGTTACAGCACCCTTTTAGGAGTGACAAACTCACGCCCCACCTGACTGAATAGCGCTTTTTTGTGTGTGGCCCATAATCCTACTTTTGCTAAAGGTATACCAGTGTGCCGAACAGATGCCATTGCTTTTGGATCGTGATAGCCTGTAGTGAATCATACAAACCAATTTACCTGCACATTCACTGAAAATGCAAATGTGTTCTGGTAGTTGTTCGCATATGTGCTCCCCACCCATCTGTTTCAACACTACTGAGGCCACTGCACACTTTTTAGATGACAACTAACACAGCCCACCTGGCTGAGGGGCAACAGGTTGTCTTGGTTCAATTGCAGGGACCCTTAGCCCACACTCATCCTTACAGTATTCTGCTTCATGTCAGCCTTGCCTGCAAGCCCGTCACATCTGACTGTGATTTTTAGCTCCTGAGTCTCCCTGCTGATGTTCCCACCCTAGCGTGAGTAGCCCAGTGCAAAACTTCTGCTCTTGTATACCAGGATGCAGACCAGCGATAGAAAAGCTTCTGGATGGTGAGAACAGGAAGACAGTATGTACAACATCCAATCCCATTCTAACTGCGGGCTCTAGTTGGATGCTGAGTTGCCGTATTGATGCACCCACCCTACTATGATGTGTAAAGGTTCAACTATCCGATGAGCCTAGAAATATGTGACCTTAAGCAAGGGAGTCCTCGTGTACTTGCCGTGAATCCCTCCTATCTTACAGGAATTTTGCCTGTTCAGTTTATCTGTGGTGTTTTCCCCCCAGACTTCCCAGGCTGCTTACTACTAACCATGTGAGCAGCTGCTGGCGTTAATGATGGAAATCTCCCAGTTGCCACTTGAACTTATACACCGCCGCCTTAATGTGCTACGTTGTACCGATGAAGTACCTAACTTATGTCTCTTCACCTTGGAAAGATACAAAAAACCGAACTGGTCATAAGAACCGTCATAAGCACACAATTTTAACATGGACATAACTCTAAGTCAGAATGGCTCTACCCAGCCATAAGCCCGGAGATACACATGCATTAAACCTACAGATACACCTTTGAGGTATGTTAACCTGACCCAGAATCTGCTTCTCCCTGCTCCTGAAGTGGGAGCCTGTTGCCTGGAGATACAACCCTTCCACCCCTGAAGCTCCCAATGATATCAGCTGGCTAAAGCTGCGACTCAATGCGTTACCTTTGTTTGCCCAGGCCTGTTGAAAATAAATTGTACTCCTTTCATTCGGAGTCTGGGTGAACTTGAGGTGGGTGGGGGGGGACTAATATCTGCCTATGCAGTACCAGAGTTATTGTTTTAGGTTTAAATTTCTTTTATTGGTTTTATCCACAAAGAACAATGAGCCATTGTGCTCCACAATCATCGGGTTGCAACCCGGCATGTCACTATCGTATATTTCAGGCATGAACAACAACAAACGGTAAAACAAAAAAAACCCTCCCCCCCACCCCCTCCTCCTCCTCAAAGAGAAAGCTGGCGTGGTAAAAGGGAAGTGTTTCGGTCGAGTAGGCAGACCCGAAAATGGACTAAGTAGCAGATGTGGCAGGAGTAGGCGTTGGTGAGGGGTCCGCCAGTCTTAACAGTCTCAGATATTTGGGACAAGTGAGCTCTATAAATTCAGATGTCAAGAGTGCCAAAAGGGGGGCCTAAGGCTCGTGAAATGAAGCCCCGGGGTTAGTTAGAGAAAGGGAAATCTTTTCCATCCCCAGAATGGACCATAGTTTGTGAAGCCAGCCTAGTCGTGTAGGAACCGTGGTGGAACCCCAATGTGTCAGGACGTTCTGAACTGCCGCACCCAGGGTTAGGGCCATTTGTTTGCCTCTTCTAGAATGAAGTGGGAAGGTGATGGCGTTGGGAAGGCCAAGGAGGATGTACGCTGGAAATCTCGGGATCTGTGTGTCGAAGTGGGAGTCGATCTCATCTAGGATTTGTGGCCAATATGTCCCCAGTATAGGACAATCCCAAAGTAAGTGGGTGAGGGTGCCCGGCATGCCGCAAGCTCTCCAGCACAACGGGCTACGTGAGGGGTTACCTCTGTGCAGCCTCACGGGAGTTAAATACCAGTAGGTGGCCAGTTTAGTAGCCGTTTCAATAGATGTAACATTGCGGGCCGTGCGGCGGGCTCGGTGGTAGATATCCTTCCATTCTTTCGGTGAGAGTTCCCTACCCAGCTCCCCTTCCCATCGCAATTGGCCTGGGGATTTCCCGGTATCTGAAGAGTTCCGAGTGAATTTATACAGATCTGATGTCAAACGTGCGTCACTATGTCTTGTAATTAACCATTTCTCGAACGGTGTGAGCAGTCTCTCCGCCAACTCCCTCACCTGCAGTACCCAGTGTCGTATCTGTAGATACCGGTAGCGCTCCGTTTCGGGAAGCCCTTGGTCTGTACGGAAGTCTACGAAAGGGCGCGGACCGGAAAGGTCAAAGAAATGTCCTATGGAGCGGGTGGCCTCTGTCGTCCAGTGATGGAATTCCCCATAGTCTAGGCCTGGTGAAAAATCTGGGTTCTGTACAATGGGCGTAATGGGAGATGGGAAAGTCGTGAACCCCCTAGTGGTTGAGGTTCTGTCCCAGGCTAGCATGATGGGCCGAGTTACCTCTGATAAGTACAAGTTGCGAGGCCGTCCTTTGCGGGAGAGAAAGGGAACCCCCCATAGTGATCGGGCTGCAAGAGATCTGTCCATAAATAGCCAGTGTTTCTCGGATTCGGGGCGTGACCACTCCACTAGTGCTCTCATCTGAGCTGCCCGCCAATAAGCCAACAGATCAGGAATCCCTAGTCCTCCATCTGCCGGGTCCCTGCATGCGAGGTTGCGACGCATCCGAGCTCTTTGGTCCCGCCAGATAAAGCGCTCTATGTCCCTTTGCAAGGCACGTAGAACTCCAGCGGGGGGCAACAGCGGGAGGGTGTGGAAGAGATAGAGGATTTGAGGCAGTAGCACCATCTTCACTGCTGCTATCCGTCCCAGCCATGAGAGGGAGTGAGGTCTCCATCTTCGGAGGGAGTCCCGCACTTGTTTCAAGAGTGTCGAGTAATTAAACTGTCTAGTAATCGAGATGGTGGGGGCCACCCGTAGGCCTAGGTAGGTAATCGCGTCATGCACCCATTGAATCTGAAAATTTCGCTGTAAGAGCTCCAGCGTCTCGGGCTCTAGGGACAGGTTAAGAGCTTGCGACTTATGCATGTTTATCTGAAAGCCCAAGGCGAGAGCGAATCTTGCCAATTCGTCTAAAAATGCCGGTAAAGATTCCCGGGGATGTTCCAGGGTCGCCACCACATCGTCGGCATAAAGACAGAGTTTGTGCTCCGAGCTCCCAAAACGTGCTCCGCTAATGGTTGGGTCATCACGGACTCTTTGAGCTAGAGGTTCCATATAGAGGGCAAAGAGGAGCGGCGACAGCGGGCACCCTTGTCTGGTTCCCCTGCGTATAGAGAAGGCCGCAGACGCTACACCATTCACCCGTACCGTAGCTGTGGGGTTCGCATTGCTCTGAAAGATCCAATGGATAAAGCGATCTGGTAGGCCAAAATGGACTAGCGTCGCCCGGAGATACGGCCAGTGGACCCTGTTGAATGCCTTTTCGGCATCGACTGAAAGGATCATGCGTTCCGCCGGAAAGCGTTCCGAACGGTCCATCAAATGGAGGAGTCGTTTGGTATTATCAGAGCACTGTCGCCCAGGAACAAAGCCTGATTGGTCTGGATCTATCAGACCGGGGAGATTGCGGGAGAGTCTAGCCGCTAAGATACCAGTGAAAATCTTCAGGTCCACATTGAGGAGGGATATAGGGCGGTAGGAGCCGCAGAGGCGAGTATCTTTCCCTGGCTTGGGAATCACGGGTATTAAGGCCTCTAACATGGAGGAAGGGAAGGAGGAGGCCGCCGACGACCCGACGGAGTTAAAAACGCGTGTTAGGAGCCGGGCTAACGCCCCACAAAACTTCTTATAAAAACCGGAGGTGAACCCATCAGGGCCCGGTGATTTATTGTGCTTTAGGCGGGCAATTGCCGAGATAACCTCTACCAGACGTATGGGGGCCTCCAGGTCAGCCACCTGGGAGGGCAACAGTTTGGATGTAGCTACACAGTGAAGGTATCAAGTTGGTTCAGTGTCAGGCAGTACTTGAGCCTTGTATAACGTTTCGTAGAAACGTCTGAAGGCTGCCACAATCGCCGTGTCCTCGCTGCACTCCCCCCCCCACCCAGGATCCTGTACCATTGCCACTCTATGAGCTTGTCGTTGCGCTCGGAGGCGATTTGCGAGGAGTCGCCCACAGCGATCCCCTCCTATATAAAAGGCATGTTTGAGACGTAGAGCCGCATATTCAGCTCGGTCAACATCCAACCCCGCAAGCTGTGCCCGAGCCGCCTTTAGTCGTTTCCAGACCCTAGGCGCACCCGTTCGTTGGTGAATACGCTCCAACTCAGTAACCTCACCCATCAGGCGCTCTCGTTTCTCCCGTCTGTCCCTATTGTCGGCCAACGCAATGCTAATGAAGACCCCTCTGATAACCGCCTTCATCGCTTCCCATAGAGTTGTCAAGGATATGTCCGGTGTGTCATTGGAGGCTAAGTAATCTGCTATGCTCTTCTCGATCTGTTGTACCACCGAGGGGCGCTGGAGCATAGTCTCCCGAAGGCGCCAGAAACGGCGAGTAGTGCGCCTCGGGGGCAAGGTCAGAGATAGCCGCAGCGCGGAGTGGTCTGACAGGGGACAGGGGAGAATCTTCACTTCGCGGGCTCGCTGTGTTAGGGGGTCAGAGGTAAAGATATAGTCAATTCTGTTATAAGTTTTGTGGGGATGTGAATAAAACGTGTAGGCCCTGGTGTTAGGATGTCTAAGTCTCCATATGTCGGTGAGCCCAGCTTCCGCCAGTGATCGCTTACCTGCATTGGACAGAGTCCCTGTCTGGCCCCATCTTTGTCCAGAGCGATCCATGTCGCCATCTAGTACCATATTGAAGTCCCCTCCTAGCAAAACTGTCTGGTCTGGCAAACCTGTGATTTCCTGAATTACCGTCTTCAAAAAACCCTCCTGCCCACTATTGGGGACATATACCGAGGCTATCGAAAACGTGTGTGTGTCTAGGATGAAGGTGTATGCCAAAAACCTCCCTTTAATTTCCGCCTGTTTGCTACCAACACGCCCTGGGAACTTAGAAGAGACCAAGATGGCAACCCCAGCGGATTTGGAAGTGGCTGACGAGAACATCTGGTATGGGAACGTCTTTGATCTTAGTCGGTGAGTATCAGCAAGGAGCAGGTGTGTTTCCTGAAGCAGGCATATGTGGGCGTCTGATCGCTCCAGGTATGACAGAAGGGCTCGTCGCTTAGTGGGGTTATTTAGCCCCTTCACATTCAGGGACACGACATGGATGTCAGGGATCATTGAGGTGAGAACTCAAACCTGCTATAGCTAACAACACCAGTCCTTTGGGGATGGGAGGCATGATGAGGTGTGTAATACGACCCTGCGTGAAAATCGGAGGAGGAGGAGGCAACCCAATAGCGAGAAAAGGAACGGAAAAAAAACCCCAACTAACAAACATAAAGAAGGAAACCTTCATATGAATAGTTCACGAATGTCCCAGGCAGTCCGCCTGTGGTGAGATGAGGGATGGATAGCAGGAGCCCCCGCCGCCCACCCCCCTCCCCCCGGACCCGGCCATATCAGCTGGTGCAGCCTTACATGAAAGGAAAAGAGAGAGACAGCACCACAAAAATGCAAGGATCAGTCTGCGGTGTTGGAGTCGCTCGACAGGGTCCGAAGAACTGCCGAGCGTTCTTTGGCGATTGCATCTGAGTCTGGACGGGAGTCCAGTGGCGAACTACCAACTCTCTGCCAGCGGTTGTGGTCTACTCGTCGGTTGGAGGCAGTGGGCTTCACCGGGCTACTGTGGTCAGCCCCCGGAAGGCGCAGGAGAGACGTCGCTTCTTCCAGAGAGCGTACCTGGCGAAGTCTGCCCTCCCACTTGAAAATGAGTCTGAATGGATGCCCCCAAGAGTAAGCGATGTCTTTGGAGCGGAGAAATGCGGTGATGGGGCGAAAGTCACGTCGTTTCTGGAGAGTAGAGGCTGCTAAGTCCTGGAAGAGAAGGGGCCTGCAGGAGCGGAATTCAATAGGGTGATTGGACCGTGCCTCACTTAGAATGCGTTCTTTAAGTTTAAAATCGTGGACGCATGTCAGGATATCGGGTGGCGGAGCCGCCGGTGATCTTTTGAGGCCCACTCGGTGCGTCCGGTCAAGCCGGATCTCCTGGTCTGGGGGATTGCCCAGGATGTGGCGGAACAGGTCCGCGACGAAGGCTTCAATGTCCTGCTCTTCTGCTCCCTGAGGGACCGCCCGGATCCGGATATTATTTCAGCGGGAGCGATTCTCCAG
Source organism: Calotriton arnoldi (assembly GCA_963921515.1). Taxonomy (NCBI): domain Eukaryota; kingdom Metazoa; phylum Chordata; class Amphibia; order Caudata; family Salamandridae; genus Calotriton; species Calotriton arnoldi. The sequence goes on from CAWUFW010002595.1 coordinate 912,065, forward strand.
GTCCTCGGCGTGGGACTGAAGGTCTAGATGTTGTTCTCGCAGCCTGAGCACCTCCTGTTGGAGCTGGGATACCTCTTCGTCTCTGGCTGCTGTCTGGTTCTCTAGGTCATCCACTCGCTCCCCCACCGAGTCGATATCCTTGCGCATCTCACGGATTTCGGCAGTAAGGTCCTTCTTCATCGTATGGAACTCCCTACGAAGGTCCGCGAAAAGAGACTCCAGGACACTACGGGTGACAGGTCCATCAGGCTCTACCAATTCTCTCCGCTCAGCGGCTCCCCCAGTGTGTGGCATAGTCTCCGTTCCGCTAGGCCCTGCTTTGAGTAGTAAGTCTTTAACCGATCTATCTTTTCGGCCTCTGGCAGCTGCCATTTGTGCGGGTCTGCGCTCCCGGACCGCAGAAGAGGGGTCGCGCACAGAGGCAGCACGTGGTGCTCAGATCGGTGTGACAGTGCTCCAGTCCAAACCCACAAGAGGGTGTCCCTGCACTTGGCTGTGGCACAGGGAAAATTGCCTCACCTCGCTCTCACTGCCGGCATCTGATGAATAGAGAAAGCTCCCGGCGGCGGTAGAGTCCCGGAGGCGGCCCGGGAGTGTCCAAGGGTGAGGCTGTGATGCAGCGCGGGAACGCGGCCCAGATCGCACCTCCCAATCGCGGACCACCACCTGTAATTGTTGCTGTGTGAGGCCGCTGATCTGCAGAAGGGAAAGGTGTCCGTTTCGCACTTCGCAGTCTCCTCCTAGGTCACACCCACTATGCAACAAGGGATGCGGCCAGGCCCCCCAGTTTGTGCTCTCCAGGGCGTTATGGCGCGGTGCAAAGTCTCAGCGGGTGGTTCCAGAGCATATACACGGGCCTCTCGGGGTCTGGCTCTTCGCTGACGCTGCGTTCAGGAAGCGGCTCCCCGGGGAGCAAATGGACCACACAGAGTGGAATGAGCGCAGTGCACCTTTGGCCCCAGGGCAGTGACGGTGGGACTTTGTATCTGCAGGGCCCAAGGGTGGCGCAACAGCGGTGGGATGGAGGGCCCCACAACCCATGCGTGTTCTGGTCACGCTGCGCTCAGCTCACCTCGGTGTTACAGCGCTGGGTCGCCGCTTGATGTGCTCCTCTCCTGGGGCACTGGGGGCAAACGCCGCCCGGTGGTAGACAACAGCCGGGGGCGTGGGGACCAGCCCGCCGGTAGCGCGCTGCGTCCCTCAGGGGGGTGTGTCAACCCTGGTGCCGCGGCTGTGGATCTCAGCGATGATGGGTCTTGGCGGGCGCCGTGGAGCCCGGAGAGCAGGCCCAACACCCTAGGCCAGCCCGGCTGCAGGATCACGCCGATGGACAGAACACTTCTGCTGCGGCGACTCAGCCGTGTCTGCACGGTCGACCCCGCGCCGCCATCTTGACACCGCTGTGGAAGTGCACCATGCGTCCTGCGGTCCCCACCGGAGACTCGGAGGTAGATCTGTTCAGGTCTCTAAAGCCCAGGCCGGAGCCCAGCAGGAGCACCCACGGGCCGCGATGTTGATCTTCGTCGCCTCCGCCGCCGGTCGTCTCCGCCGCGGGCCAACCACCGGGCGCGCTCAGCCCCGCGCGTCCCGGGCTCCAGGGGCAGGAATCCGGCGTTCGCACCGCACCAAAGGCAGATTGAAGGTGCCAGGGGTGACCGCGAGCCCAGACAGGATCCGAATCCACAGGTAAGGTCGTGCTGTTAGAAGCTATGTAGGCAAGGCCCGGGCTGCGAGCAGGAGCGGCGGGTAGACACGACCTACTCGTCCGCCATCTTGGACACGCCCCCCAGAGTTATTGTTTTGACCAATTTATGGTACTCATGCTGCTGAAACTGGCCCTTCAGATCTCTGACCCTGTCCCATCGAAGCATGAACCTGTGGCTTTTGCCAAAGAAACCTGTATGTAGGTGCCAAACATGACGCGTATTTGAGCGCGCGGTCAACTTGAAGGTATGTCGGCTCTGAATAACAGATATCTTTTGACACTTGACTTAATGGTAGTCATACTATCGACCTCAGGGGGCTGAAAGGCTAGGTGAGCCTACTGGGAGCTGCTCCTGTGACCATGAGTAAAAGCAGTCCCCTACTGGGGGTGCAATCGTCCTTACGCTTCCACCTTTCTAAAGCAAGGACTGCCTACACTTGCAGCGCTCAAACCCTCCCGAATCATTAATTGTTTGCCCTGTCAAGGTTAGCCTAGGTGATTGTTCCCTTGAAGTCCTGTATGGGGCCTACTTCACATTTAAAGAAATGCCTACTCTCTTGAAGGAGAATGATGCACAATTGAACTGGCGGTTACTAATGTTACTCACGCCTGCATATACTAGTCTCAGAAAAGGGAACACTTGCTCTATAGTCCCCTAAATTCTTGCGTGGCGTTCCTTTATGCCCAGATATACAAAGCGATAATGGCTCTACTCGGTCATAATGACCCGAAAGATACATCAAACCCGCGGAGACAAGATGAGGTATGCTAACCTGCCCCAAACTCTGCAGAAACAACATGTGCGAGCTTGCAACAAACATCTGGAAAAGCATGCCAACCAACAAACCAGCTCCAGCACCCGGGGGTCATGCAGCCACTCCTTGGCCTGAATACTAACAAGGTTAAGATTATGGATGGTATCGAAGGACCCATCTCTCGGCGCATGCTTGCAACACTTTCCACTGCATCACCCTAGTCAGTAAAAACCAATGCAGGGTAGCTTGCAAAGCTAAGCCCCCGCAGAAATCGCCTGCCTGTGCGAGCAGACCAAGCATTCCTCGCTCCCCAAGTCATCTGAACTGTCGATGATAACCCTCGGCAGTTGTGCGCCTTGCCCCACCCAGCTTAAAACAGCTGGACATGACCCGGATTCAAGTCAAAGTCAAGGGCATGTCAGGGGTAAAGCATGTCAGAGGTAGGCCAATCCTCCCTTCAGATTGCAACAAAGTATTGATTAACAAGCATGCTCATCTATTGCAGAAGTCGTCCCCATTTGACTGGCCCAAGGTGTACCTTAAGGGGTAATTATCTTGCACCGTTATCCAATGTGCCATCTGCACGCTTAAAAGTCCTTATTAAAGCCACCCGCTGTGCTACTGGCTCTGGCCCGAACCTAGGCGCTCTCTTGGCATTAGATTAAGACATATAAGCTGACATCTGAGCTTAGTATTGCGTGCCGCATAGTCCCGCCTCCTCTGCTATTGTACCCGTCAATTAACTCATCCCGTAACATTGGACCTATAGCCAGCCAGGACTATTGATTTTGTCACTGGTTGGTAATTGCGTAAGGTAAATGAGCAACACTCTGGCTAACTCGTAAGACTATTGAAAAATGCTTTCGTTCTGAACTGATGAAACTGTGCAAGCTCTATCCTGAGTTTCATTGACATACATCACAGACTCAAAACCCCCAAATTACAACTTTATTGAAGTGTCACTCCAGTGCACGCATGCTACACAAGCTATCAGCGCACTTCACTTGAGCACCAGTTGCGTTACAGACTGACCCATTCATTTGTTATGCACGGGGAGATTGAGTGATTTGCCCAGAATCACAGGATGTTGGGCGTTCCTACTGTGACTCGAAACTGGTTCCCCAGCGAGGCACTAACCCAGCCCAGCCCTGCTTGGCTTCTGCCCAGCCAATGCATGTGCTTACCAGTCCAGGTGACACAGCCCCCCCAAGAGGCAAGACTCGCCGTCCGGGTGGGTGCCCTGATATAGCCCACCACCTTAACAGGCTGCTCCCGTCACTCCACCCTTGCTGGCACCATGCACCACTGCCACTGCTCCGCCGATGCTGCCCGACGGGCTCCCGCTCCGGACCACTGGCAGCAGTAGGTGCCTGTGGGCAAACCCCTTTTAGGCGGGGCCACCCGCACGCAGGCGGTTTCCTGGCGCCAGGCCGTACAAAGGCACACTTGCCGCGACAACACCCTATGGTAGCCTGCGGTACAAATTCGATTCAAAGCTAGCATAGATCACCCCCATGTCAACAGATTGCCTTGCCCCTCACAAGCCACCACGTCGGGCATATCATCAAACTGAAAGGTGACATGGGAACAGCCTCCCTACAACGGAATGCAGCAAACCTCTGCCCTGGGCACCTGATTCAGGGCGTTCAGGTTAAGATAAGCCTGCTCCCGCCTACTATCAGCCCACCTACCTAGTGTACCCTCCTGTTAACCCACTAAGCGGACCATCTGAATTAGTGACAACATGCTTCTAACGTTTGTCCGTGATATAGCCATAGCAGCATGACCAAAGAACTAGTCACAAGAGATGCAAGCCCAATACTCCTGGCATGAAACATGGATCCATCTTCAAACTACTTATGGCACCTATGCAGTCTAATTCGTTTAACAGACTAATCTTAACCTTCTTGTCGAACTCAGCTGTGTTGACCCTCCCAAGCCACCGACTCCTGACACTATAACTGAAAATATGGAAACCATGCCAACCGTAACGAAATGTGGTTTGTAGCTTTACCTCTCCCCATGTGAGTTAGAAAGGCACCAGGAAACCGAGGTGGCCAAACCGAAGAGCAACACCCACCGGTGGGTATGCGAAGAAGACTGCGAGGGGGGGTAGGGGAGAGTGTTTTTGGGCACTTAAGAAACCATGACATTGTTGCCAGTTTGCGTCACGTTCCCGAGCTACACCCATTGCTGCAAAGGAGTTGCATAAAACGTATCTACCCGTTTCAGGATGTATCAAAAGGTGCCAACTAAATTAACAAGGTCATGCCCGATATATTTCTTAGGTGATTTCCCCAGACATCTCAGACTGTTCCGGGTCACAGGGACTCGATCCCCGTTCCCTAGGGTCAAAGTCTGCATCTCCGACTGCAAGGCAGAACCTCTCACGACCCGAGCGTCAGAAGAGGCAGATTTAAGTTTTTATCAGCAGCGGGACGTGAACTCACGCATAGAAATATTTCTTTATATAGCGAAAATTTGGAGCGCTTTACATGAGCGCCAACAACTTTGAACGGCACAAATGCTTCAGGTTCGACCTGCTTTCTAAGCCAGTAGGTCGGCTGCTCTAACCACAGCCTCGCCCACCACTCAGTGCACGTGGGCCGACCCCCCTGGCAGTTGCGCCGCCCGCGAGGGTTGGGCCACCACTCTTATTTGAACCCACTTCACCTGTCTCCATGAACGGCTGCACCCAGGCAGACTCCCCCCCCCCCCGGCAGTTGCGCTGCCATGTCCGCCCTCAAATTACATGCAGCTTATAGGAGGTAATAAGTTAGTTGATTAGTGCGCAAGAGGTCAGAAAGCGTCATGATGCCATACGGGTTGGGACTCGTAGGAGACGGACAGGACCCAGATCACTGGGGCGAACTGCTGCTTGGAGGGCGCCCTCACTCGCTCCCGAGCCTGCAGGGTCACTGCCAGGCCAAGACGTGCAGTCGAAGTACTGTCCACCGGCTCGGCACTGCAGGCCGGGAGGACTTGCGCTGTCCCTCGTGCCACGCGACGAAGGAGACCACACAATGCAGGCCAGCCACACCTGCTGCTGGCTGAGGGCCCGGGTTACCAAAATGGCAATAGTTGAACCTCAGACTTGTTAAGGGAGCCTCAGGTGACTTTTTGCCCATTTACGTTCACACACACCTATAACTGCCACGGTTATCACATACGCCTGATCTGCACTCCTGATACCTGTCGCCTCTGCCCCCCCGATAACAGTAGCTGGGGGGTGTCGGAATGCCCGACGGCGGCGCGCAGTGGAGAGGCCCCTGGGGAGGGGCTTATAGGCATGGTGGTTGCTTGTTGTAACAAGCACGGTGAGCTCTGCCCGGTGTGCCTCCGACCCAGCATGAGGCGCCCCTATGAAGAGCCGGGGGTGCTGGACGACCCCGCGCCCCCCATGAACTCCCATGGTGGCGGGCAGCTGGCCCAGTCAGAGCGCGCCCAGGCCGCTGGCCTGCCGTGCTTTACTCTTATCACCCCCACCCGCCGCCGTGATCACAGGGCCAATACCCGTGGCCGCACTTGACCATGCAGTCCATTGTCCATTGTTGGAACTCACTTACTGCATGCTTATGCCCCAGCGATCGCTTTTTGGTGGAGCCTGTCTCCCTACGCGGTGGTTCGGGGGGGGGGGCAGTGCTACTCGCGTGGGCCCCTCACCGCGCCCTCGTGGTCGATCCCCAAAGACTGTTCTCCGTTGGGCTGAACCCGAGACCATAGCGCTGCCAGCACCCCGCACACAAATGAGCCGACCGGCCCCATGCTGTAGCCCCCCCCCACCCTATTGACCGTTCCCAACACATGGAGGAGGGGCAGGAGGGGCCCGGACGCCTCACCCACGGCCACCCGCCCCCAGGTGCATCCCCAACTGCACGCTGTTGTCGGCTCCGAGGGAGCCTGACTCTGGACCGGGGGAGCTGCATAACCCCCCCCCCCCCTCTAGCGGACACCAGCCCAGGCTATGGCCAGGCGGTGCCGAGGCGTTGAGGGTTAGGGGAGGGGGGGGGGGGATCACGGACTCACCACATTAGCAGCTCCGACCAGCGAACGTCCAGACAGCGTGATGTCTCAGCCCAAAAGGATCGCCAGATGGGCAGGGGAGGTAGATATACCTGGCCCCCCGCCCACTGGCGCGCCGGAAATGACGCAGGACGTGCCAGACTCCAAGAGGGTCCAAACACTGGACCAGTTGGTTATGTGCCTTCATGTGGCACTAAGGTGGCCGCCCTCCTATGGGGGACCCCTGCGTGGGCCGCGGGCAGCCTCATTTTCAATGTTATAAACAATGAAGCGATAGTTGTTCCTTTTTATCTTATGCAACTAACAGCCATTGACAAAGCCAATAGTCCTGGCTCGTTGTAGGTGTAATGTTATTTTTTGTATTATATATCTGGATGCAATGACAGAAGCAGCAAAATACCAGTCGGGTGGCACACTATGCTAAGCACAGATTTTTAGATAAGTGTTTTTAAGCCATGCCCTTAATTACATTGGCCACGCCCCTTTGAGAGAACCCCCCCCCCCCAGTTTCTTCATCCCACTTAAAGCCCTGGTAAAGGGTGAGATCGTCCCGTAAGCCTGCCCCAACCACCCAGCCCCTGCCGCGCTGGGCATATATGGGCTGCGTTATGCTCCTGATTGAGTTGCAATGTATCCCATATAAGAAAAACTGTCCAGTTTTTCTATTACTATCATTTAAGCAAACACGTTTTATTAGGGTCATGCAATGAGGCAATCTACTTACATTTCAAGGACATCGGCCAGCAGGGGGGGGCAAGTGAAGCAAGTAGAACGTGTTCTGACTACTGCCTAGCTTGCTCTATTCTGAGAATAAACTTCCCAAGACGACAATCTAGTATATCATGGATCTCTATTGTGAATATTTTCGTAGAAGTACCCCAAACCTCCATGTGCAATTATTTATATAAAATGTATTTTGATTTGGGGAATTGAACTAGGAGTGATGCAAAGTTACACAATCTGACTCCCTTTGGCAAGAATGGCTAAAAGGATGGCGTAAGCCCCTCTCCATCCGTTTGCTATCTTATGTTTCTTGGAGCCTCGAGGCAAACAGATGATATGATGGGACTGGTGAAGGGGGGCGGGGAAATACGGTTTCTGAGCTTAAGCAGCAGGTAACACTGTTAGAAGGTTTGACAGCAGTCATTTTACTTGCCCTCAGAAGGATGAGCTCGCCTTGCTGGGATTCGAACAGTTGCGGCTACCATACCATGTTTAAATCACCGAGTCACCCTGTTAGCTAAAACACGTTCTTTATTTCGCTAGGATGTAAAAGTATGTTTTCGGAAAAAATATGTACAAAAATCTGGATGTTACTTTTATGACGACAGAATCATTGCACAGCAAACACAGGAGTGAAACAGATACTATACAACTATTACATCAAAGAATTAAACATAGGTTGGACACATTTTACAAAAGCCGAGAGGAGAAGGCTCGCAGTGATGGAACAATTCTCACCTGTACTACAAAAATCAAAACCGTGGTTAAAACAAATACATCATTTTAACCACAACTAAGGGGTTAAAGCAAACGATAAATAAGCAGCGTGGACTAACCTGTAATAATACTAATATTGATCAGCTCAGGGTGGAATTTGCACATAAAAGTATTTAATTTGGCTGGAGGGCAGCTGAATGAGAATAAGAAAAGGACCCCGAAGGCGAATTTCTACTAATAGCACCAGCACTTAAATGAGTACGCGTAGCGTGGCGTGGCGTGGCGTGGCGTAGCGTGTTGCTGGCGGCTGGGTGGATAAAGGCGGCTCGTGGTTCGCCTTTCATCAGGCCTGGTCCCGCCTCTGGAGGGGAGCAGAGGCGCTGACAAGTACCTGCAGCAGACGGAGAATGGAATGCGCAGGCCCGGACCCCACGCGCACAGCCTCGGTGGGGATGTGCGCCCAGTCACATACGCTCCAGGGCGGTGGGGTCAGGCAGTGCCTGTGTGTTCTGAAAGGAGGACCCGCCCTCTCGGTTTCTCCCCAAGCCCTCCATCCTCCTGGTGAGCATTGGGCGCTAATCTTGCTTCTAGTCACATAGGCCTTTTCTACAAACTGCTGTTACAACCAGCAGTCCTGGGGGGTGGGAGTGGAGGTTCCCACACAATGCAAAGTCTGATCCGGGGCTGGCACGCATTTGAATAGCAAATGGCTGACTTGTGCTTTCTGCTCTTGCAGCCTCTTTGAAGGTTGTTACGCTTCTAGCAATGTTACCAATGAGTCAGGGATGCTAATTATATGCCAATCAGTTCCTGAAATGCGCATGTAAAGCAATTAAGAGTTCTTCAGCCCACAACGGTTGCAACGAAACAATTCAAGCAATCTGTGTGTATTTGCACTAGGAGAAGGGTCCTCTGTGGGCTTGTATCCTGCACATACATTTTGGGAGTACCTTGTGTGAGTGCACCCTGTGACTGAATCAGCATCCCACCAGCAGTAAACGGTCACTGGGAAGACATAAAGCAATATGGACTGTGAAGAGTCACGTGAGTATTATTATTGGCGTCTTTCAAGGAATTTGGAGTAACTCACACAGGGTACTCCCTGAATTTTAGAGGATCTAAAGACGTCACCAGCGACTTTGAATTTACCCATTATCTGGAAGCATGTGGACGAAACAAATTTTGGTCTAAGGAAGCTCGTTCATAGTCTTTCGTCGATCTCTGGTCGCTCCCCTCTCAGTCCTGATGAAGACCCACCTAGATGCACAGAGTAATCATGCAACATTTGAGGGCTGAAACGTCGACGATGTTATAGGTGCCTGTACTGATTCTCCATTCACTGGGCTAATTATGGACAGATAAATCAGGCCCTATAAATAAAAGAGACTGTATAATTTGATATATCGGACAGGCTTTTGTTAAAGGATTTAAATTTGTTTTTTGGCATTCTTTATGTGTTTAATTTTATCTTTCTGTATGAACACCTTCACACTTCCGCACTGTTGGAGCACCTATGTGTATATTAAATTAAACTGGGTTTTGCTCAAAATACATGCTATTTAATTAGCCTCACGGACCTATGTGGTTTTGATTGTTGGCTCTTTCTCGCATAAAGAAATTAATTTGCGTATTATATAAGTAACAATAATTTCTCATCCAACAGAATCATTTGTTTATGCATTGTATGTTGTTTGGAGGTCAGGCACAGGGGTTCCGGGGGGAGGGGGGCACACGTGGGTAGGGTCAATAACATCTCAGCACCAGAACTGTAGGTGGGGACCGCAGATAGAAGCGGGCAGGGGAACGATGCTTACGGGGAACTAAGGAGCTAAGGATTCAGATTCTGGAGCAGGCAACAGCAGAGGAAAGGCCGATATAGTGAGCACCCTCTCCGACACACAGCAGCCCAGGGGAACAAGAGGACTAGGTACCTGGGAGAGCGATCCCCAATGGAAGCATGGGAATATGTGCTGGGCGGCGGAGGAGCTAGCAAGGCCCAGGAACCTGCGCTGGGGAGGCAACCATCTAGGGCTTACACCAGGAGCACACCTGGACAGCCATCCATGGTAATCTGGGCCATTGGCCTCGACAGCCTGATCCCTCTTGCAGTCAAGGAGAGAAATTTGCACATGGAAATGTATAGATATTTTTTCCCTGCTGGCAATGGAAATGGAGGGGCTAGACCTAGCAGCAGGGGATAAAAAGGAGGAGGACAGGAAGGAGAGGAGAGGAGAAGAGTTAGGAAGGCGAGAAACTTTGATAACTGGATTGACGCATTTAGAATCATGGCGTGTATAATAGCTGAGCAGTTTACACACTAATCTCAGGATTTATGGTTGTGTATAGCCAAAATCCATGAAGCGCACAGGCATTTCACGGGCGATGCATGGCTGGAGTGTGACAAGGGTTTCAGACTACAAATGCAGACATATCCAGACAGTGGCGGCTGCTACCTGGAAGCAGCAGTAGGGCGGGGTGGGAGGAAGTGGCGGGGGGGGGAGAGATGGGTTAGGAAAAAAAATCACTTAACTCACGGCCGGCCGCCTGGCTGGCCGACGCCTCTCCTACGTCCTCTTCCTGGCTTCTTGGGGGGGAGACAGGAAACAGAAAGCACCAGGGCTCCCAGGCTCCCTGAAGTCAATCACAATGCTGCAATGCAGCGTTGTGATTGGTCTGAGCGCTATGACACGGTGCTCAGCCAGGGGCTGAAGGGGTGGGCATGTTCTCCACGCAGGCTGTAATGCAGCCTTTATGGAGAACACAGTATGTGTGCATGACTGTTTTGGATGGCCCAAGAGGGCCAGCCAAGCACTCATGCTCACATAGGGAGTGCAAACCACTCCTCCCCTTGCTCTGAGAGCAGCCCCATCCCACAAAGACGCCGCAACGGGGAAAACTAAAATGATAATAACAGAGTTATTTTATTTTTCCTTTTTCACACTGCAAAAAGCAGTGGAGCGACGCTCCTCCGCCTTAGCGGAGGAACCGCCACTGTATCCAGATATGACATGGGATGAGGAGGATGTCGTAGGCTATATGCATAAAATGATGCTAGCAAGAGAAGCGAATGAGTGGTCTGGCGGGAAGGAGCAATCCTTCGGCAGTCAACATTTAAAGGGAAACAAGAGAAAAGCAAAAGCTTCTCCAGGGCCAGGCCATACACGGGGTGGAAACTGCCAGCACATAATAAAGGTAGCATGGAGAGCTGCTGGAAATACAAGAACAAATGTACTTGGGACCCAGCATGCAAATTCAGGCACGTATGCGCCAATTGTCGGGGGGACACCCCCAGCCGTAGAATGCGGGTGAAGGAAAACCCATAACAACAAGAAAGAAATGACCAAGAACAGACACTGAGCGCTTCTGCAGGCCAGGGGGTCTTGGGGTAATGGGGAAAATATGGGCTAGCAAGGTCCCCCATAAACAGGCACAAACTAAGGGAGTTACTCAATGGTTATCAGAACAAAGAGGATGTACAACTACTTATGGAAGGTCTGGAGTGGGATTTTAAAATTATTTTTAGGGGCAAGATCAATTCTCAGATAATGAGGAATCTCAAATCAGCCAGCGAACATCCAGCGGAGGTACGGCAAAAAATTGAGAAGGGGGTGAAACCGGATCTGGTGTTATCCCCACTAGGCCTGGTACCCAAGAATGAGCCAGGGCAGTGAGGGCTGATACACTATTTGTCCTTCATAGAAAGAAGGTCAGTAAATGATGGGATTGGCACAGATAGACTCAGACCAGTGCTCTGTGGAGTACGCAACCACAGATGAGGCAATAGACTTGATAAGAGCGGCAAGCAGTGTGGGGGGGGGGTGAAGTGGGCTTATGAGACCAACAAGTAGTAGTCATGGGCTCAGGCCCACCTTGCTGCGGTGGCACATTTCCCAAAGCTAGCCATGGGCAAAAACCCCACAGATTCTCACTATGTAATGACGACTATGAGAGGTTGGAGGTGCCTGGAAGGCGTGAGGCACTATACAAGGCTCCCAGTAGACTTTCAGCGCCTGGGTAAACTTTTGTTAGCAGTTGTGTTGGTAACTAACAACCACTTCAAGATGGCATTACTTCAGTTGGTATTTGTGCTGGCATTCTTTTGCGCTTTCAGGGTAAGTGAGCTAGAGGCCTTATCAAAGATGAGGGCTGGCAATACATGCTTACACTATGAAGACGTAAGGCTAGGAGATAAGCAGTCGGCGATACTTCTGAGGAGATCCAGTACTGACCAAATGAGGAAGGGGACATGGGTGCAGTTGTCATGCCTGTCGGAGCTGGCTCGCTGCCCAGTATGCATGCTAAGAAGGTATCTGGCCCTGCACCCAGCAGTTGGAGGCCCTTTATTTAAGTATCAGGATGGGAGCCTACCAAGCAAATTCCAGTTCTTGGCAGCTTTTCGCCGCACTCTGTGGAAAGGGATTATTTCGGAAAATAACTTTGGCACACACTTTTACAGAATAGGGGCAGTGACCTCTGCTGCAAAGCAAGGACTGCAAGAAAATAGGATCATGACAATAGGGCAATGGCGTTCAAGGGAGTACTGGGCTTATGTGAGACCACATCACCTGTAAAGAAACCCACCGCGCACGGTCATGCAGGATGCATGGCACCTCCCACCACACCAAACACTCATCACCTTCCCCCAACCATCTAGCAACACCTTATCGACCCTCGCCTCTCGGCAGTTTGTTTAGCGATGAGTTTATCACAGGCCTTTAACCATTGCCTCAACAAGTGGTGGCCGGCATACAGTCTGGGTGATCTGGCATTCTTATGTGCAAAGGGTTCGTTTGTGGAGGTCCCAACAGCGTGGTGGAGAGGCGGATTAGCCATGCAACATAATTTTAAAATGGATAGGCTACCCTGGGATGAGATGGGATCAGTTGCCACTTAAGCTGATGAACCAGCAAGAGGGGAAATCCACTTCGGGGGCAATAACCTAGCGCAGCTAGGGAGGAAGGAGCAAACTATTGCACAACACAATGGCGATGTGGTCTGAGGTCATCCCACTGCTACCACTGGAGGGGAGCCCAATCCAAGGGGCTCCAGAGAAATCAAGGAGAAAACTTAATGTGGCAGTGTTCAAGTTTTTCTGGGCCATTAGATGGGAAAGCATCCGGTACAGGCTGATTAACATAAGGCGCCCGGGGCTGTATGACAAGGATGGGGTGCACCTATCCGGCGCAGGATTGGAGATATTTTAGGCCAATCTCTGGGGAGCCATGAGCTTGGTGTGCTTCTCCTTAAAGTAAAAAAAAATTGTTGGAAGGGGAGCCGCCTTAGAATGTAAGCCCCACAGATGGTATGGCGGTTCTCGAAATGAGCAGCTTCAGGCCACTCCCGGTCAGGGAGGGGTGGCTAAAATATTTGACTTGCCTTGTGATGCCTTACGGCAGGGCAAGCCAGCTAACGGGGGTGAACAGAGCACGGCACTCGCAGCCCAGGCCCGCTGGACAGCAGGGCACAGAGGACAGCCAAGGTAGCAAGTTAAGCCTAACACTGGAGAGGGTACCCCCCCCACCCCACCCACCAGCAGGCGGTAAAAAAAACTCCAGCTCCTAAAGACTGCGGGTCTAAGTGCCAAGTCAGTGATTTATGACTTATGTTCACGCAGTTTGATTGATGGAGAATACTCGTGATTTAGGGTGACACTGACTAATTAATGCTTAATAATGCAAACGTAAACGTTTTTTAACCAGTATGCAGTGACGCTCATTGACTTGGCCTGATTGATGTCCACCTGTGAGCCGTTAAACTGTGCCTATAAATTTATTCTATGATTGAATAAACTGCGGGCTTTACTTCCAATGGTACAATCAGTGCAGCGATTGTTTGGATGTTACACTGTTTGGCTTGTGTGGACTGAGTGGGTGGTTCACTCTGAATTGACAAGAGAAGTATTACCAATGGACAAACCGCTGTGGCCAACTCATCATGAGGGCCTAAGTGTTGAAGAACAAGAACTATACAAACATGAAGTTAAACCTGCAAACACCATTAAAGACAAATGACAAGTTTCAAGATGAAATCAGAATGAACTGGGATTTACTCCCACCAGTTCATTACCCTATTGAAATGCCAACGACTTGTAATCCAGGCACTCTTGTTACTAGCTCCAACTCTAAACGATAAATGAGCCCACACAAATCCTTTAGACTTCAAAAGGCAGCAGTTTTAATAATAAAGTATAGAAAACATACCAAAAAGGTGGACAATGTCATTAGATACAAACATAATTACTAGGTTATGTCAACCATTAAGGACACCAACACATGGATCAATCAAATAAATAAATAACATTTATAGCAGAGGTTGCATTACATGATGACACTATGGGCCTCAGTTATGAAAAGTGTTGCATCGCTGGGGAAAAACAGCAATGCAACACTTTTCATTGCACCATCCTTGCGTAAGGATTGTGACGAAGTCAAGTTGTAGGAGTGGCGCCGTGAAATCTCATAGATTTCACTGTGCCACTTCTAAGAGGCTTTTTTACGTGGGAACGCCCACCCTGCATACATTATACCTGACGCAGGTATAATGTACTGCAGGGCTTTACAAAGTGACGCATCTGCCTAAATGCGTCACTTTGTAAATAGGGCGCAGTGTGGCGCATTGTTTATGCCGCCACAGCTTCGCAAAAACGTGATGCAACAGCGGCGCAAGCCCTCATAAATAAGGGCCTATGTTTCACTCTTTTAGAGTTAATTCACTGACCAAGAACCTAAATAATGTCATCCCATCGTGCAGGGTGTCTTAAGATGAACTGCTTAGTCATGGGCTGTAAGTGACGTGGGGGGGCATTCCCCCTCCCACCCCCTCTCCCCAAAGCCCCTATCTTTACTCTTCCGTTTGGCGACCTGGGAGCACATACTCACGTGTGTGTATATATGCCACACTCAATGTGCTTGGAGAATACAAATGCGGGCTCCCTTAAATGGCCCATTGCCCACTCCTGCATGCATGGCCCCTTTAAATCTCATTGGCCAACACTGCCTTTGCTTTTCGAGCCCTTCCGAGCCAATTTTGTGATTTTAGAGAGTTTTGTTGTGTGCATTTCTGAAAGTTCAACTAGCTTTCCACATGCCCACGAAAGACAAACAAGAAAATAAGTAAACACGAGTCTTGCAGACACTCTGCCCCGAGTTAATCCTCCTGCCGCCGAATCCCCTTACGATGACAAGGCCTTCATTCTAAATGGATTGAATGTAAAGTATTTGCAGCTCATCATTGCAATATCCGCCAGGGATACACTCTATAGAATATAGGGTAAACACAATAAATCGACTGTTAACTTAAAATACAATTATACCCACTTAATCAACAATTGGCAAAAAGAGAAAAAATGCTAAACAAAACAAGCATTGGCATAGCCAATAGGTCTCGCCTTTGGGACCTTATAAGTGTTTAGCCATTTAACACTTGATGTTGTTGCACCAAGGATATTGTGCTGGATAACTAAACACTTATAAGGTACCAAAGGCGAGACCTATTGGCTATGCCAATGCTTGTTTTATATACTTGGTGGATCCTTTCAATAAGGTTAATTGCTATCCTCCTAAGCTGGACAGCAAACAATACCAATCATGGAGTACCCTTACGATCGTATATAAAAGGAATAAACCTCCTATGGACTTCAGTGTCTGAACTTTATCCATCAATACTTTTAAGAAAATGGCCTAAAGATGCACATAATTAAAACCAAAATAATGATTTTTAGTAATTCTATGCTTAGGTTTACTTGGTCTGTTGAAGGCGGGCGACTGGTTACCACTCAAACCTATGACTATTTTAGCATTGTTGTGTCCTCCAATTTATATTTGGGGATACAGCAATTATCTCAACAATTGCTCTTGTTTAAAAATAAAACATACAAAGCCGAAATAAGGTTTAAACATTTTTCTCAGAATATAAAGCAGTCTTTTAAAGGTGCTGGATGCCAAGATTACCCTTATACTAGGCTCAGACAGAGCAACCCATGCAAAACCGGCCAACTTGAGTTTGGGCTGGCCATCATTGGTAAACTGTGAGACGAGACGGCTCTTGATTATTTTTTCAATCTAATAGGAGCCTGACTTAGGGCCTGATTACGAGTTCAGCGGTCCATCGGACCGCCAAATCCGTGGTGGAGGTGCGGTGGCGGTCGGGGACCGCCGCACCAGTGGTCCGACCGCAGGATTACAAGTACGGTGGTCGAACCATTTTGGGACTGCCGCATCCGCCAGGGAACCGCGTTCCCTGGCGGTGGTGTGGCGGTCTGGGGCAGCAATGTATTAGGCGGTGCCGCTGCAGCACCTCCAAGCATATTCTGAGTTTCGCCACTGCCAGCCCTTTCACCGCCATGAAAAGGCTAGATATTTGCTGAAAGATCTGGGTGCACCTGCTGCTGGACCTACACAAAAAAGAGTTAGAATTTGTAAATGATGCATCCTAATCAAAATGCTAAAAACTAGTATACAAACAAATTAATATAAATGGCTCAGCTAAAAATGTGACTTGTGCATCTTCAGCATTTAACTACTGTATGGAATCACTGAAAGCGCAGTCATTTCTATGAGCTATGCCTTGCAGTGGCAGGAATGATTTTTATTGAAACTGACTTCTTCAGATATGTAAACAAGTTGTTCTCTCTCTGGTTACTACTGATCACTGTATGGAAATCTGCATAAAAGCTTTTCCGTTTGAAACTACCTCAACTCAAAATAATTCGAAAAATAAGTTTTGGTTTAAATTTACTAAAACACAATTGCACATGTCAAATCATGGTAAGTGTTGGAGATCAAATTTCAAACGACTTTCTACATTATGTCAAAGTCGCAATTCCGGCCTAACGGCTAGAGCGGTTGGCATCGAAGCTGGGGAACCGGGTTCGAGTATCGGCAGGAACGCTCAACATCCTGTGAAATCAATTAATCTCCCCGTGCCCAACAAAAACGAATGGGTCCATCTGTAAAGCAACTGGTGCTCATGTAAAGCGCTCTGATACCTTCGGGTCGAGTTCGCGCTATATAAAACTAAAAAAAAAGTAAAGGCACAGTGTATATGATATGTTTTGGTTATCCTGATTTTAGTGTTTGTTTTTAGAAGCCAGTGGGCATTTTACAGTGTTTTCCAACATTATGAAAATCAGTTATCAGCGTTTACATTTTGATGCTGCAAAAATTGCTTGAAACTGTGTTTTCCAGTGTTTAGAAAATAATTTCATATCAATCATATGTAGGGCCACTAGAATTATTTTGTGGCTCCAGTGTTTTATGCATAGTCATGGATTTGCCACACAATCCATAATCTGTTGCATAACATGCAGCTTTTAACAAAAAAGTGTTCCTGGGGAGAGGAGTTGGCCTAACGGCTAGGGCGGTCGACCTCGAATCTGGGGAACCGGGTTTGAGTCTCGGCAATGACGCTGAACATCCTGTGATTCTGGGCAAATCACTTAATCTCCCCGTGCCTAACAAAAATGATGAATGAGTCCTCATGTAACGCAACTGGTGCTATGTAAAGCGCTCTGATACCGGGTCAAGTTCGCGCTATATAAAACTCTGTAAAAAAAAAAAAAAGTGGATCAAAGGTTACTAAAAACACTGCCACGCGTGTTGCATTGCAATAGCAGGCCATTTGTAAAGGGTAATTGGTCACCTTTCAGTTGCTCATTGTGTATTTTGGTGCTGAGCTGCTACTAAAGAGGTTAAACCTTTGCCTGGATGTCTTACTTGCAAAAAAAGGGACAAAAAATGTAGTAACACTGCAACAAAATGTGCTGCATTACACCACATGATCAGCCTTTTTCCCTGCTGCATCATTTAGTCAACACGG
This sequence comes from Calotriton arnoldi, assembly GCA_963921515.1. NCBI lineage: Eukaryota > Metazoa > Chordata > Amphibia > Caudata > Salamandridae > Calotriton > Calotriton arnoldi. The sequence continues at coordinate 929,804 of CAWUFW010002595.1, forward strand.
CGGCATAATTTGATCTTCACCTGCCACATAATTTGAGTGGCCTCCATTGACTGTTTTTTAAGCAGCCACTAACTGGAGGGAAGTGGGCCCCTCAACCCTTTGAACCCTGGTGCTACTGCATCTACAGCACTGTGGATAGCTACGCTCCTGATTCTCCCACTCTCTCACACAGCATTGGTCTTGATGGGTCTGTCCCTGTTACTAGGACTCCTGGTCGCCATTTCTCACTATCCCTCTTTTTCTCCTCCCTAGTCTTACTCCCTCTCTTTCCCTTCTCCTACCTCTCTTGCACCCTTTTTCTGCCCGTCTTTTGCACATTTGCTCTTCCTCCTCTCTTATGCACCCACTTTTTCTAAAGCATAGTTGTACACCATGACTTTCTGCCTCCCTGTGTCACTTTGTTTTGTTTTGGAGGGAGCAGTGCAGCTTGCATTCACAATGCAAATCCCGAAGACTACTGGGCCAAAAGAGGCCTGTTAGAGATGGAGAAGACTGTAAACGGAGCTTCATTGAGTGGATCCCAGCCACCCACTGCAGCAGGAGCATATCCTCAGGGGAGTGTAGCGAATGACGTAAAAGAGAGAGAAAGAGCACTTTGCTGGGGCTGCTGCTGTCACTTGAAATTCCTCACTGTTGACTGCTGAGTTAAGAATTGGTTGAGAGGAAGGCCATTGACAGTCGCACTCATCATCACCCAATAGATCCCAAGTCCTAATGAATCCACTAACATTTCAAGGTTTACATACATCCTTTGATTATTTAAGTAGGTTTTATGTAATTCTCTTGCCACCTGCTATGCTGGTGTCCTGCTACTTTACAGGCACCGCAGAAGTCATGTAAAAGATCAAACTATGACAGCCAGAAGAAAAATATCGATGGAAAACACAATGTTTAAGTGGATGTTTCTGAGAATCTTCCATTCCATACCTAAGAAACCCACTGCCACTACCCCTTAACCTTCATGCGACCATTGCTTCTTGTTTTTCAGTTGAAACCCCATAAGCCCTCCTGTGCCACCCCACGTATTCTGCTACAGGTCGCCCATAGAACTGATAATGGTTATCTTGCTAATTTGGCCAGGACTATGACTTTCTACGACTGACACTTTAAGATGCTCATATAACGGCGTTAGAGATGTCTAAGGAGCTGAATGTCCCTGATAAAGCTAGTGAAGGCTACAACCCTTACATAGCACTGCCACAACTTGCATTTACTCATGCCCAGTATATATGAAATTCACAGTCGAACTTCATATTCACTGCACTCTTTATATCATTCTCTTTCCTTTTCATAATATTTAGCAGCTAGCACTTAATTACGTAAAGTATTTTATAATTATAGATTCTTTTATTTATCACCAAATTAAAAAAAAAAGCAGTATGTGTTGTGCAACTGTGATGCCGTAAGTAGTTGCAGCACTTCAATCACAACTCTCAAAATGCAAGAGCATTAGCACTGTGAGAGAAATGACCCAACATCATTTTGAGCCAACACAGTGTTATTTCCACTTACGTGGCTATAGTGTAGTCCCCGAGTCCTTTTAGGCTTTGATGAAATCTCCATGATTGCTAACTGGTGCGCTTAATTTTTACTCACTTTCCCTCAATTTCTATCTTGGAATGGTCTATAGGTTTTTAGGTCTCGCCTGAGCCAGCGCATGCGCTGCTCTGGCGAGAGTTTTAGTAAGCGGGTTTTGGAAGTGCAAACAGCAGTTTGCTGGCGACCCGCTTGCGTTCCCGCGAGCGTGCACGCGCAATCAGGCGCCATATGGCTTCCCTCGCGATTACTTTCACTTTCGCGGCCGCGCAGCCATTGCTTGTTTGACTTTATAACCTCGGCTTTAGTTTCTGCATTTTCAGTGGCCAATGCTGCACTTGCCAGTGACTCTACCGTTCTGCATATACATTACCTTTATAGGTTTTTGCTTAATATGTGCCATTTCCACTATGGGGTGATTAAAACACTAAAGTTGCGATGTCAGGTTTTAGTTGGAATTACATTTTTAGGTCTTGCCTAGACATTTTACTTATTAACAGTGGGCTTAGAGGCAAGATTTGAGGCAAGCAAGTAGAATACATGTGATACATAAGCTTTGTCAATAAAGGTCGGAATCTTCCTCTAAAATGCGAGATTCCCATGCCTGCTCTCCTCTTAGCTGCCTGCAGTATTCTCGGCGCCTCCTCGCACCAGTAGTCACAGGCAAAGCAGAGTGGGAAGGAATGGGTACACAACCAGCTCAGCTGCACCCGTCTTCGAGCACAGCAGCAGTCCTTCCCTCTTCCCCAACATTCACCAGAGCTCTGGCCCCTCTCCTGGTCGTGCCAGTTCCTCTGCTGCCAGCCACCACTCTCACCACGTCACTCCTCGTTAGCACTCTGCTGCCACAACCGGGCCTCAGGCACCCGTCCTCAATGTGTTCCCATTGGTCACCAGCAGCCCCCATCCCCCGGCGGAAGAGCTCTGTGCAGACCACACCCCGATGACGGACACCCACCAGCAGAAGCAACAGGCTTGGTCTGGTCATCAGTAGCCTCCCTCATTCCACAATGAGAGCTCCAGTCTTTATCCTCTGGCGATGAAATCAGCAGGGCTGTCACAAACGATGCTGCCTTGTGTTATTTGACACTGCCTGCGAGCAGCTCTCTCGCTTAAGAGACAGTCAAGCTGCTGCGCACTTAGGCGGTGCATCCCCTTGAATAGGTGCATAGGAAACAGCTGTCTTATGTGTTTCTGGTGAGGTGACGAAAGTCCATCTGCTCCCAGCTCACAACATGGAGTTTTAGGATTTGATGCTGCAGGTAGCCGCGCAGTGTTTGTACAGACATTATCAGCATAAAAAGAGGGGAAATACAAACCTCTGCTTGTCACAGTAAGGGCTACAGCCAGGACTCCCAAAACTGACAGCCTTATTCGGAAAACGAAAGATTGTTTGCCATTTTTTTTCCACCAGGGTTTCAAGAAGGGTTTATTTTAGTTACACCCTAGTTTTGGAAATGTGGGCTGAAAAATGCACTATTTCACCACATTTTTCCGATTTTTTTAATACTTTGCAACAGAAGGTTTGTATAGCCCTTCAATCCCTAGTGGTACAGCACCCAGGATAATGTGCTGCATGGCTAAACACTTATAAGGTATCAAAGGTGAGACCTATTGGCAATGCCAATGGTTGTTTTTATTGTCAGCACATTATCTAGGAAAGCTCCTCAATGTAAGCATCTTTAATGATATTCTTAGTACATGCCATTTTTTATTGGCTTTGCAGCCAAACAAATATTTTTAAAAACTATGCTTTGCCTCTTGGCGTAAAATAGCTAGATTTGCTGACAAAATAAAACAAGGTCTATTCAGTTAATTCAACATGGCCCCTACCTAGGCCGTGGTTCTTTAACGTAATATGTACACCCCCAGAATGTCGTTTGAGGGTGGATGTGGGGGGGGGGGGCGGTCCAGAAATCCCTTACCATTGTACTGCCACGAAGCACACTATCCTTTTAACCAATTTGCCCCTATTCATGGCTGTTCCAGATGTTCACTGGCAACAAGTGCACGAGGGAACCCCAATAAGTTCAATGTGGTTTTCGAAAAGGGGTTCGTTCGTCTAAAGGACAACCCTGACGCAGTCTGCCCTACCCACCCAATGTGGTTTTCGAAAAGGTGTTCGTTCGTCTAAAGGACAACCCTGACGTAGTCTGCCCTACCCACCATCCACTCACTAGCCATGACATGCGAACACTTTAAATTTACCTGCAGGCCTGCCTGGCGACCTTGCCCAGGGACTGCCGCCAGTAGCACAAACACGGCCAAAGCTTACCTCCCGGAGACCCCCGCCACCCTCTGCATGTCAAATCGAGCTCTGTCCCTCGACCGGCTGCTATTCCTGGCTGCCGTGCGGTGAGGCGCCCAAGGCACCCTGTGTGAACTAGTGCTTGGGAGTGGGTCTGCAGGCAGAGGGGCGCCTGGAGTTAGGGACTTGAAGGAACACCACAACTCCCGACATGCTACTCAAAGCAAAGATGGCCGCCGAGGGAGATTTCCTGACACGCCGGTAGGACCGAAGCAGAGTCAGTAGAAAATCCGACCAAGCAATGTCCTCGTTCCTCTGTGCGCCCGATGACAGACGAAGGACCCCTCAGCGGCAGTCCAGGCCAGTGAATGCCTCCTCAGGGCACACAATAGACCCTGTTAGATTCATTATGTCCCCGGTCACCCAACCCTAGTGCGGCTTATCACAGCAGCTCCCATCCGCGATAACAAAGCAGCACATGCTTCAGTTAACTCCTGCTACAGTTGAAATGCGCCCAACAGCAGCAGCACTTACAAACCACACTAAGCCAAAGTCCACCAAAAATATGCGCTCCCACGAACAATAAGGACAGCTTCTATTTACACTGCACTTAAAGGTTGAGGAATAGCTAACGAAAGCTATATGAACATACGAGAAGTGCATGGATGCGTGAAGAAAACAAAACTTTCTCGCAAAAACCAAGCTTGCGCACAGGAAATCAGCCCCCTATAAAAAGCGTATCTAAATAATGCTGCTGCTTATCGGACATCACTGCAATTAAAAGGACAGATTAACAAGCAATGGCCGCGCGTCCGTGAAACTGACACGGCCGCGCAGCCGCGAAAGTGATAGTAATCGCGAGGGAAGCCAGATGGCGAGGAAAGCCATATGGCGCCTGATCGCGCGTGCACGCTCGCGTGAACGCAAGCTGGTCGCCAGCAAACTGCTGTTTGCACTTCCAAAACCTGCTTACTAAAACTCTCGCCAGAGCAGCGCATGCGCTGGCTCAAGCGAGACCTAAAAAGGGCAATATCGGCCCTTGGGGAAAGAAAGACACAGTCTAGTCTTTCCCCGGGGGTATTCGTGCACCAAACAGGACATGGTTAGGGATAGGTAGTTAAGGGGTAAGGGGCGGGTTCAAGTGGTGTGCTTATAAGGTTCCGGCGAGGCGTAATCGGCCTCTTCCGGATCCTGTGCATCACCAGGTTAGGGGGCTTTCGGAAGGGAAAGTTTACAGTTGTACACCCACCCACCCTACATTTTGAAAAGGTCAACGAGTGGTGGGTTCTTTGGGCTGCGAAAGTCTGTTTACGCCAATATTGGGACGGGTTGCATAGTGTAGTAGGCGGGGCGGAACTCTTGGGGGTGAAAGGTCACATGCTGGCTCTTACACACCTTAGGGGGGAAGAACGGTGCGAAGGAGGAAAAGCCGGGCGGTACCTTGTCGGGAAAGAATGGAATGAGAAAAGATGGTTGGGGTTTGAAAGCTGCTGTGAGATGTTATTGGACGAGTGAGGTTGGGGGCTTTTGTGTCTTAAGTTAAAAGTTGCTGTTAACGGTTAATAAAGTTATATATATGCAACCATGTCCTAATAAATTTGGCCTTTTACACTATTTCAAGGGTCATGGAGTGTTTATTGTTGCATGATAACGTACATGCAGCCAACATCATGCATTATTTCTTCGTCCCATTCCTTCTTCCTCTCATTGTGCAGGTGTCTCCCTGGCATGTCAACAGGTCCAGCACCTCTTCTCATGTCAACCACGGCCCAAGTCCCGCAAAGGTCATGGGACTCCTCCAAACATACGCTGCAGTCAATGCGTCATACTCAGCTATCTGTGGAGACAAAAATGAAGAGAGGGTCACAGGTAAAGGGTAGGTGTACTTACACCTAGGGCACAAGTTGGGGGTACTATATTCACAGAGAGAACGCCGTCTACCCTGCCAAGAAGTTGAGCCCCACTGAAATATGCTACATTTGTGGCCATATTCAGCAGTACCTGCACTTGTCTGCTTTCCTTCCAGCAAAGTGCAGGGCAAGGGGACGTTGGTATTTCAAATTCCAGCTGGACCCAAAACAAATGCCAAAGTTAAGGGGCCATCAGGCCTCCTTTCGCACGAGTATCCTAGCTGGGAGCTATCTGTAGCCTCACACCTTGATGCAAAAGCAGTGGAGGGGAAACAAAGACATGCAGCTTGTTATTACTTCTCAAATACTTAAGTGAGGCATGCTTTTCACTTTGTTCAGTCCCTGTAAATGAGATATGCATGCACTGTAAGAATGTCAGATGTGGTGGTCTGTCCAGGATTTACACAAATGGTAATTTAAATACCACTAGTCAGTTTTATTTCTGTTATAGTGATACTCATCCCAATGCAGGGTGTCAGAGCGCTTTACATCACACGTACACATTATATGACAAAAAATCATATGTGGGTAAATCAATGTATAGGATATGATAAAACAGTGAGGGTTACAAGATGTAGGAGTCTCATGTCCTTCATAGATCACTGTGCTATATTAGAAGGATTATAATTTATGAACTGCAAGTAACAAAAGAATCTCTGTGTTAAAAGCAGTAAGCCACTTACCTATCTACACAAAATAAAAATCTGTCATCAGCATGTTATATGATGTGTTGTGCAGAAGACATATTAACCCTCAATGCTACTTTGATTCAAAACTGGGTCTAGACAAGTGTGTTAAACTCCAGAGCTATTTTACTATTATCATTATTCCCTGAGATTTACTTGACACAAAGATCTCTGCATAAGGTATTTTCAAATGCAGACTTTGCACCCAATTAAGCAGAAGAGATTTACTGCCACATTTCTCCTTGTTGCCAATTTATTTGTGGTAGAGTTTAAAAAAATAAATGTATAAGTTGAGGCCTAGATTTTACGTTGGAGTTGCTTCAGTTTTTTTACACAACCCCAACGCAAAATCTCATTTGGTAAATATTGTAATGCACTCAAATGTACTCATATTAGACCTGGTAAACATATGTGTAAGGTCTTAAGATCTGATGTCACTTCTTGCAATATCACTTCCTGTGAGGTCATGGGTTGTAATGCCACTTTCTTTGATACCACGTGCGATGTCAAGCACCATGATGGCATGCGCCATGATGTCACATGCATAGTGCCTAACTTGGTCAGTCCCCTTACTTCTGTTTTTTAGGACTTTGGCCCTGCACACACCTATTGGTGGGAAAATGTTGAATTGAATTTGTACAAGAGATTAGGCATTTTTAGACTTATCTGTGGAGAAAACGGAATTTTGGACTCAGAGGAATGGAATTATTTGTAAATAATTTAAGCATGTACGTGTATGTATCATAACACTATGGTACCCCAGAATTATGTCATATATGCGCGCAAGCATCACCACACATCCGCGCACAAAAGACATGAAGCAGCCTTGTAAAAAAAAATTACTATTCCAAGATGGTGGATGCAAATCTTGGCGAAGGAAATCAAATTTTTAAAAAATGTGTGCAAAAGTACATTTTGAAAATGGAAAACCCAGCAGTAAATTCTAGCCGCTCAGCCCTCCAAATGTTTTTTTTTATAGCATTTTTGTAAACAATTAAAAGACTGCAGCAGTAGGGGTGAGGGAGCAATGTAGGAGCAGGTGGGGCAGAGATGTCAATGTGAGAGTAACACCAGGAAGTGAGGGAATGTAATGGGGGTCAGCAGAGAACCTGGAGGCATGTAGGGAAGATCAAAATTATTTTTCATATTAGAATTGATTCTTGAATAAATGGAAATGGAATATTTGGGGTTAAGCGGGGAAACAGAAGTAATCCGATACCTAGGAATACCTAGGAATTCAGATAGCACACTTGGAAAAAATGGCATACATTGAACATGATTAGACTGATAAAGGTATCTGGAAGTCAGTTGCATTTTGTAATACACTATTGCTGTCGGTTGCAGAAACTGTTTCAATGGCTATGATGTTGGTACTACCTGAGTAGGTACCTATTCTAGTATAGTATGCACTAAAGCTTGGCATCACTATTTAAGAAATTGGATAGTATACTGTCTCCTCTGATCTTGGATGGAAAGCCTAATAGGTTTGTCTTAAACAATTTTATGAACAATTTGATGATGATACATGATGAGGGTGGTATCCAATTGCCTGGCCTGGAAACGTATTATCTAGCTGTGCAGCTGAGTTTCATGTCAACATATATGAATAAAGCAGACAATACTGAAAGGGAGTTGCTACAGGGGTTAGGATTAGTGGAGAACCTTGTGAACAGTTTGTTGATCAAGGTAATGGGAGATGATAAATCAAATATTTGGTGCGACTGGGGAAACAAATCTTGAAGGAGAATTTGATATAATGCAAGACCCTGTTCCCATAAACATTGTAGGAACTGCGGTGATCACTCCCACTCTTCACTCAATCGGCCAGAGACATGGCAAAGTCTCAGTGGAAATAGGATGGATGTAGGGATAGGGGAGATTTATATACAAATGATTACCTTATATCTTAATAAGAGGCAAAAACGACCAACCAAGTAGGTCTGGGTCATTTTTTGCAATATAGTAAATTCACAAGGGACATATGGAGAATTTGTAGAGCTATAATTGCAATTATAGCTCAACAAATGTCCAACGGGCTGATTATGAACCTTTATAAGGCAGAAATAGAAAATATCCAAAATAAATATTACAGTTGTATCTGAAATGGGATCAACAATATGGAGCGGAAATCCTGACTAGAAAGTGTGAAAAAAATTAAAAAATAACAAGAAAACACCAGGCAACTGTTAAAATGGAAAACGATGCATACATTGATGAAAATGTCATTTAGTCTCCATTAACAGATTCACCCATTGTGAACTCTACATCAACCTCAACTCGCAAATATGTAGCTAGGCAGGCTCTGAGATATAGGCCAAGGGATTGCTGATTGATAGGTCACGGGTGGGAAGGTGTGTAGCTGGCAGGCAAACACTCAGGCAGGAAACTCTTGATCAGTCCCACAGATGGGCACAGCGACATTACAATGGTCAGGGGAGATTGCCTCAATAAAGCAAACATGACTGGAATGGGTACGCTCACTCCTAAAAAACACCATAAAGTCAGATGCCACATGAGTTAGGCGATACCAAAGGGGATGATGGACGGAGCGTTTGAGCAAATCAAACACTCACCCCCAGTCAACTGATCTGGGTTTAATCCATCATCATTCTTTAGCTCACTCCACCACCCCAGTTCAGACATGGCCATATGCAAATCAGTCTGACCCTGTGCCTCATGGGAACAGTCCAGCCCGAACTGCCAAGCCATGTCTTCCCTGGACCGGAAACAAGCATCCTGGGACCGGTTTCTGGCTAATCAGCCGTCATCAGCCAGGCTAGCTTGAATCCAGTGGCAAAGTGAGCAAGGGACCCACGTCTGGGCATACCCTGCCAACTTAGGGCGAACAAAGCGATACCAAAGGGGATGATGGACGGAGCGTTTGAGCAAATCAAACACTCACTCCCAGTCAACTGATCTGGGTTTAATCCATCATCATTCTTTCGCTCACTCCACCACCCCAGCTCAGACATGGCCATATGCAAATCAGTCTGACCCTGTGCCTCATGGGAACAGTCCAGCCCGAACTGCCAAGCCATGTCTTCCCTGGACCGGAAACAAGCATCCTGGGACCGGTTTCTGGCTAATCAGCCGTCATCAGCCAGGCTAGCTTGAATCCAGTGGCAAAGTGAGCAAGGGACCCACGTCTGGGCATACCCTGCCAACTTAGGGCGAACAAGCGATACCAAAGGGGATGATGGACGGAGCGTTTGAGCAAATCAAACACTCACCCCCAGTCAACTGATCTGGGTTTAATCCATCATCATTCTTTAGCTCACTCCACCACCCCAGTTCAGACATGGCCATATGCAAATCAGTCTGACCCTGTGCCTCATGGGAACAGTCCAGCCCGAACTGCCAAGCCATGTCTTCCCTGGACCGGAAACAAGCATCCTGGGACCGGTTTCTGGCTAATCAGCCGTCATCAGCCAGGCTAGCTTGAATCCAGTGGCAAAGTGAACAAGGGACCCACGTCTGGGCATACCATGCCAACTTAGGGCGAACAAAGCGATACCAAAGGGGATGATGGACGGAGCGTTTGAGCAAATCAAACACTCACCCCCAGTCAACTGATCTGGGTTTAATCCATCATCATTCTTTAGCTCACTCCACCACCCCAGTTCAGACATGGCCATATGCAAATCAGTCTGACCCTGTGCCTCATGGGAACAGTACAGCCTCAACAGCCAAGCCATGTCTTCCCTGGAACGGAAACAAGCATCCTGGGACCGGTTTCTGGCTAATCAGCCGTCATCAGCCAGGCTAGCTTGAATCCAGTGGCAAAGTGAGCAAGGGACCCACGTCTGGGCATACCCTGCCAACTTAGGGCGAACAAAGCGATACCAAAGGGGATGATGGACGGAGCGTTTGAGCAAATCAAACACTCACCCCCAGTCAACTGATCTGGGTTTAATCCAACATCATTCTTTAGCTCACTCCACCACCCCAGTTCAGACATGGCCATATGCAAATCAGTCTGACCCTGTGCCTGGGGTGAATGTATGACATTGTTCTGCATTCTGTCCATCAACTGTTGTTTTTGCATTTGTCACCCCGAGTGGGACGGCTGTGCCCAGACGTGGGTCCCGTGCTCTCCATGCCACTGGAATCAAGCTATCCTGGCTGAAGAGGGGTGAAACCCCGAAACCGGTCCTAGGATGTTTGTTTCCAGTCCAGGGAGGACCTGGCTTGGCAGTTCGGGCTGGACTGTTCCCATGAGGCACAGGGTCAAGACTGATTTGCATATGGCTGGGTTCAAACTGGAATGGCAAGGTGAGCAACAAAACGATGGATTTAGGCCAAGATCTCTGTACTGGGGTGAATGTATGACATTGTTCTGCATTCTGTCCATCAACTGTTGTTTTTGCATTTTTGATGAGGCACAGGGTCAGACTGATTTGCATATGGCCATGTCTGAACTAGGGTGGTGGAGTGAGATAAAGAATGATGATGGATTAAACCCAGATCAGTTGACTGGGGATGAGTGTTTGATTTGCTCAAGCGCTCCGTCCATCATCCCCTTTGGTATCGCTTTGTGCGCCCTAAGTTGGCAGGGTATGCCCAGACGTGGGTCCCTTGCTCATTTTGCCACTGGATTCAAGCTAGCCTGGCTGATGACGGCTGAATAGCCAGAAACCGGTCCCAGGATGCTTGTTTCCGGTCCAGGGAAGACATGGCTTGGCAGTTCGGGCTGCACTGTTCCCATGAGGCACAGGGTCAGACTGATTTGCATATGGCCATGTCTGAACTGGGGTGGTGGAGTGAGCTAAAGAATGATGATGGATTAAACCCAGATCAGTTGACTGGGGGTTAGTGTTTGATTTGCTCAAGCGATCCGTCCATCATCCCCTTTGGTATCGCTTTGTTCGCCCTAAGTTGGCAGGGTATGCCCAGACGTGGGTCCCTTGCTCACTTTGCCACTGGATTCAAGCTAGCCTGGCTGATGACGGCTGAATAGCCAGAAACCGGTCCCAGGATGCTTGTTTCCGGTCCAGGGAAGACATGGCTTGGCAGTTCGGGCTGGACTGTTCCCATGAGGCACAGGGTGTGACTGATTTGCATATGGCCATGTCTAAACTGGGGTGGTGGAGTGAGCTAAAGAATGATGATGGATTAAACCCAGATCAGTTGACTGGGGGTGAGTGTTTGATTTGCTCAAGCGCTCCGTCCATCATCCCCTTTGGTATCGCTTTGTTCGCCCTAAGTTGGCAGGGTATGCCCAGTCGTGGGTCCCTTGCTCACTTTGCCACTGGATTCAAGCTAGCCTGGCTGATGACGGGTGAATAGCCAGAAACCGGTCCCAGGAAGCTTGTTTCCGGTCCAGGGAAGACATGGCTTGGCAGTTCGGGCTGGACTGTTCCCATGAGGCACAGGGTCAGACTGATTTGCATATGGCCATGTCTGAACTGGGGTGGTGGAGTGAGCTAAAGAATGATGATGGATTAAACCCAGATCAGTTGACTGGGGGTGAGTGTTTGATTTGCTCAAGCGCTCTGTCCATCATCCCCTTTGGTATCGCTTTGTGCGCCCTAAGTTGGCAGGGTATGCCCAGACGTGGGTCCCTTGCTCATTTTGCCACTGGATTCAAGCTAGCCTGGTTGATGACGGCTGAATAGCCAGAAACCGGTCCCAGGATGCTTGTTTCCGGTCCAGGGAAGACATGGCTTGGCAGTTCGGGCTGGACTGTTCCCATGAGGCACAGGGTCAGACTGATTTGCATATGGCCATGTCTGAACTGGGGTGGTGGAGTGAGCTAAAGAATGATGATGGATTAAACCCAGATCAGTTGACTGGGGGTGAGTGTTTGATTTGCTCAAGCGCTCCGTCCATCATCCCCTTTGGTATCGCTTTGTTCGCCCTAAGTTGGCAGGGTATGCCCAGACGTGGGTCCCTTGCTCACTTTGCCACTGGATTCAAGCTAGCCTGGCTGATGATGGCTGAATAGCCAGAAACCGGTCCCAGGATGCTTGTTTCCGGTCCAGGGAAGACATGGCTTGGCAGTTCGGGCTGGACTGTTCCCATGAGGCACAGGGTCAGACTGATTTGCATATGGCCATGTCTGAACTGGGGTGGTGGAGTGAGCTAAAGAATGATGATGGATTAAACACAGATCAGTTTACTGGGGGTGAGTGTTTGATTTGCTCAAGCGCTCCGTCCATCATCCCCTTTGGTATCGCTTTGTTCGCCCTAAGTTGGCAGGGTATGCCCAGACGTGGGTCCCTTGCTTACTTTGCCACTGGATTCAAGCTAGCCTGGCTGATGACGGCTGAATAGCCAGAAAACGGTCCCAGGATGCTTGTTTCCGGTCCAGGGAAGACATGGCTTGGCAGTTCGGGCTGGACTGTTCCCATGAGGCACAGGGTCAGACTGATTTGCATATGGCCATGTCTGAACTGGGGTGGTGGAGTGAGCTAAAGAATGATGATGGATTAAACCCAGATCAGTTGACTGGGGGTGAGTGTTTGATTTGCTCAAGCACTCCGTCCATCATCCCCTTTGGTATCGGTTTGTTCGCCCTAAGTTGGCAGGGTATGCCCAGACGTGGGTCCCTTGCTCACTTTGCCACTGGATTCAAGCTAGCCTGGCTGATGACGGCTGAATAGCCAGAAACCGGTCCCAGGATGCTTGTTTCCGGTCCAGGCACGACATGGCTTGGCAGTTCGGGCTGGACTGTTCCCATGAGGCACAGGGTCAGACTGATTTGCATATGGCCATGTCTGAACTGGGGTGGTGGAGTGAGCTAAAGAATGATGATGGATTAAACCCAGATCAGTTGACTGGGGGTGAGTGTTTGATTTGCTCAAGCGCTCCGTCCATCATCCCCTTTGGTATCGCTTTGTTCGCCCTAAGTTGGCAGGGTATGCCCAGATGTGGGTCCCTTGCTCACTTTGCCACTGGATTCAAGCTAGCCTGGCTGATGACGGCTGAATAGCCAGAAACCGGTCCCAGGATGCTTGTTTCCGGTCCAGGGATGACATGGCTTGGCAGTTCGGGCTGGACTGTTCCCAAGAGGCACAGGGTCAGACTGATTTGCATACGGCCATGTCTGAACTGGGGTGGTGGAGTGAGCTAAAGAATGATGATGGATTAAACCCAGATCAGTTGACTGGGGGTGAGTGTTTGATTTGCTCAAGCGCTCCGTCCATCATCCCCTTTGGTATCGCTTTGTTCGCCCTAAGTTGGCAGTGTATGCCCAGACGTGGGTCCCTTGCTCACTTTGCCACTGGATTCAAGCTAGCCTGGCTGATGACGGCTGAATAGCCAGAAACCGGTCCCAGGATGCTTGTTTCCGGTCCAGGGAAGACATGGCTTGGCAGTTCGGGCTGGACTGTTCCCATGAGGCACAGGGTCAGACTGATTTGCATATGGCCATGTCTGAACTGGGGTGGTGGAGTGAGCTAAAGAATGATGATGGATTAAACCCAGATCAGTTGACTGGGGGTGAGTGTTTGATTTGCTCAAGCGCTCCGTCCATCATCCCCTTTGGTATCGCTTTGTTCGCCCTAAGTTGGCAGGGTATGCCCAGACGTGGGTCCCTTGCTTACTTTGCCACTGGATTCAAGCTAGCCTGGCTGATGACGGCTGAAAAGCCAGAAACCGGTCCCAGGATGCTTGTTTCCGGTCCAGGGAAGACTTGGCTTGGCAGTTCGGGCTGGACTGTTCCCATGAGGCACAGGGTCAGACTGATTTGCATATGGCCATGTCTGAACTGGGGTGGTGGAGTGAGCTAAAGAATGATGATGGATTAAACCCAGATCAGTTGACTGGGGGTGAGTGTTTGATTTGCTCAAGCGCTCCGTCCATCATCCCCTTTGGTATCGCTTTGTTCGCCCTAAGTTGGCAGGGTATGCCCAGACGTGGGTCCCTTGCTTACTTTGCCACTGGATTCAAGCTAGCCTGGCTGATGACGGCTGAATAGCCAGAAAACGGTCCCAGGATGCTTGTTTCCGGTCCAGGGAAGACATGGCTTGGCAGTTCGGGCTGGACTGTTCCCATGAGGCACAGGGTCAGACTGATTTGCATATGGCCATATCTGAACTGGGGTGGTGGAGTGAGCTAAAGAATGATGATGGATTAAACCCAGATCAGTTGACTGGGGGTGAGTGTTTGATTTGCTCAAGCACTCCGTCCATCATCCCCTTTGGTATCGGTTTGTTCGCCCTAAGTTGGCAGGGTATGCCCAGACGTGGGTCCCTTGCTCACTTTGCCACTGGATTCAAGCTAGCCTGGCTGATGACGGCTGAATAGCCAGAAACCGGTCCCAAGATGCTTGTTTCCGGTCCAGGGACGACATGGCTTGGCAGTTCGGGCTGGACTGTTCCCATGAGGCACAGGGTCAGACTGATTTGCATATGGCCATGTCTGAACTGGGGTGGTGGAGTGAGCTAAAGAATGATGATGGATTAAACCCAGATCAGTTGACTAGGGGTGAGTGTTTGATTTGCTCAAGCGCTCCGTCCATCATCCCCTTTGGTATCGCTTTGTTCGCCCTAAGTTGGCAGGGTATGCCCAGATGTGGGTCCCTTGCTCACTTTGCCACTGGATTCAAGCTAGCCTGGCTGATGACGGCTGAATAGCCAGAAACCGGTCCCAGGATGCTTGTTTCCGGTCCAGGGATGACATGGCTTGGCAGTTCGGGCTGGTCTGTTCCCATGAGGCACAGGGTCAGACTGATTTGCATACGGCCATGTCTGAACTGGGATGGTGGAGTGAGCTAAAGAATGATGATGGATTAAACCCAGATCAGTTGACTCGGGGTGAGTGTTTGATTTGCTCAAGCGCTCCGTCCATCATCCCCTTTGGTATCGCTTTGTTCGCCCTAAGTTGGCAGTGTATGCCCAGACGTGGGTCCCTTGCTCACTTTGCCTCTGGATTCAAGCTAGCCTAGCTGATGACGGCTGAATAGCCAGAAACCGGTCCCAGGATGCTTGTTTCCGGTCCAGGGAAGACATGGCTTGGCAGTTTGGGCTGGACTGTTCCCATGAGGCACAGGGTCAGACTAATTTGCATATGGCCATGTCTGAACTGGGGTGGTGGAGTGAGCTAAAGAATGATGATGGATTAAACCCAGATCAGTTGACTGGGGGTGAGTGTTTGATTTGCTCAAGCGCTCCGTCCATCATCCCCTTTGGTATCGCTTTGTTCGCCCTAAGTTTGCAGGGTATGCCCAGACGTGGGTCCCTTGCTCACTTTGCCACTGGATTCAAGCTAGCCTGGCTGATGACAGCTGAATAGCCAGAAACCGGTCCCAGAATGCTTGTTTCCGGTCCAGGGAAGACATGGCTTGGCAGTTCGGGCTGGACTGTTCCCATGAGGCACAGGGTCTGACTGATTTGCATATGGCCATGTCTAAACTGGGGTGGTGGAGTGAGCTAAAGAATGATGATGGATTAAACCCAGATCAGTTGACTGGGGGTGAGTGTTTGATTTGCTCAAGCGCTCCGTCCATCATCCCCTTTGGTATCGCTTTGTTCGCCCTAAGTTGGCAGGGTGTGCCCAGACGTGGGTCCCTTGCTCATTTTGCCACTGGATTCAAGCTAGCCTGGCTGATGACGGCTGAATAGCCAGAAACCGGTCCCAGGATGCTTGTTTCCGGTCCAGGGAAGACATGGCTTGGCAGTTCAGGCTGCACTGTTCCCATGAGACACAGGGTCAGACTGATTTGCATATGGCCATGTCTGAACTGGGGTGGTGGAGTGAGCTAAAGAATGATGATGGATTAAACCCAGATCAGTTGACTGGGGGTGAGTGTTTGATTTGCTCAAGCGCTCCGTCCATCATCCCCTTTAGTATCGCCACATGAGTTAGGAACACATAACCAATCAGAACCTAGCACACGTAGTGGTCACACGCTCTCCGCGTTCCCCATGCCGGACATCTCGATGCATTCACCACTGGCCACACTGTGTCTACGCAAGTCGAGACCCACCTGTAGTCACCATTGACCATTAATTTATGAGTCTGAAGGCAGCAACCAATATTCCCCACCATACATGGTATACCAGAAACTTTTTTATTACCTATTGTATTTTGTATATAAGATGGACACCAACCCAATGTAAATGGAGACAGTCCTCAGACCTAGTGCCTGTAACTGTTCTCCCGGCTGAACTGTTTAATTTAACAAACTGTTCATGTTTTGCCAAACACCTCTTGTCTTCTGTTTTTTAATAAATTCTACTTTGAGCAACATTTTGGCGAGCCAGCCAGAAGGATTGGGACCTTGTACCCGACTGCAGCCTATGGAAGGTGATCCCGCCCCGACGGATTTACGGTTGCGCAAAGAGAAAGGTGGTTAGACACCACAATTGATTGGAAGTTCTGCTGAATCCCCGGGGCGGAGGTCCATCTTGAAGCAGCCGTCACAGAGGGCAAGAGACTACATCCAAACCTAAAACATAGTCTAAAGCAATTGGCGTATGGCAAATTAGGCAGAAGCATAAAAAGATTACCTAAGCGCCCTGACAGTGTCTGGCATATTACCTATTTTATGTGTCCTAACTGTATCACTTGCAAAGCAGCCTCGGAGGTGTTCCCGTGGAATTCAGCTTTGTTCGTTAGCTGATGCTAGCTAAGGTGAATATAGTGTATAATGTGTATAGCCCTTGATAACTCCTAGGACGCTGCTTTTTGTGGCATAGCTATCCTGATTGGATGAAGTTGACACCTCAGTCTCATAGTGTTTTAGCTTAACGATTTCCCAGTGCTAAAGAGGTTTCTTAACACCCATTGTATCTGGAAGGAGTGTGGGAGGTGCCTCTAGCTTGACCCTGGGCATTACAGAGTGGAATTAGTTTAGGGAAACTTGGACCCAGGAAACTGGGCGTAACTCGTGTGTTTTCAAGAGGGGCTGGTGATTCCAGAGTTATTACTAAATGGTTTCTATGATTAGCACCTTTGTCTAGGAGCCGATAGTGGCAGACTATCCAGTTAACTTAGGAATGTATTCCACGCTAATCTTCTCTTGCTAGAGGATAATATGTAATGAACGTACTATTTTCTTTTTACAAAGTAATTTTTTTCTGTCAACCATCATTGAAATGTATTATTGTATGTGATGATATTCCATTGTTTGTCTTTGAAAACTGTATTGTGTGAAAATTTGAGATCGTGCAGATGCTAATCTAACATATTGCATATTCACCCTGTGTTACAATACTACATATGGAGTCTTATCTTGTTTTATTGAAATGCGCGTTCGAACTGTCTGATGTAAAAATTGTAAGCACTGAGCTCATAGTACATCATTTGTAAGAGTGCACGATGTACAGATTGCCCCTACCATTCAACAAACAAAACTAGAAAACCGTCAATTTAATTGTATTATCCACATTAATAAAATTGCCGTGGATTCCCCACTAAAGCATATGGAGATTAGGTTCTCCAAACAGATAAAAAGACTTAATAAGTTTTCCAAGAGTAGCATTCACACATGAAAGCACAAACATTTCCCTGGCCTAAGGAGGGAACATAGAACACACTAAAACGCATATAAAAACTAAATATGCAGGGCAGAAGAGAGACAAAAGGGAGTCAGTGTTAGAATTGTAGGCTATTTTTGAAAAGGTTCACTTTGACAACCCCTCGATGCCGATATCGAGCAAGGCATCCACACCTCCCCCAACATATGCAGAGATGGATATACTTACACCAGCTCCCCCATCACTAGAATATTCGATCCCAATTATAGCAAAAGCTGACGAGCCCCCCACCAAAAGAAGGTCAGTCAGGTCTAAGCCCTTGAAATTTAAAAGCAAGCGAGCCCAGACGCCATTAGCGCAACACACGTTCCTAAGGAAGGTCCCCAAAAGCTCGACTCCCCGTCCACCACACTCGACACGTGACACCTCAAAGGCAGGTAAAATACACATTCCCACTGGGTCAGGCAAGCATACATGTGTCGGGAAGTTTGTGGCGGTTCTCGATAGCGACTCAACGAGCTCGGAAGATGAAGGGAACTCCAGTCTGCTGGGAATCAATGACGAGGGTGGGGCTATAGGGTTTGCCCAGGTAGACGAGGAGGAGAACAAATTTGAGGGTAAAGTCAGGCTAGAAAGCAGCACATAGCTCTGTGCAAAAGGGACAGGCCAGATTGCGCAAGGGCGAAAGGCATGAATGGAGGCGAGAGAGAGAGAGGGAGCGCACCGAGAGTTAGAACAAGAGTATAGGACGGCGCACTCTCTTCATGAGGAAAGCAAAGCCAGGTACAGGGCGCTGCGCTGGGAAGAGTCGGAGGTTGATAAAAGGCTACTGGCAGGATTCAGAGCCACATCATTCAGTCGACATAGGAGAGGGACTGACCAAGAGATTAAGGAACAAGGCAGCCTAGTACTTACCTACCCCCGACGCAGGAAAAAGAAAATGGCACCAGTGCATGCACACGAGGGAAACAGTGATGAAAACACGCTTTGCTCCCCACAGGTGCACAACAAAGATAGTCAAACCCAGAGGGAGATAATAGCTAAGAGGGAAGGCAGGACCTTTGCATACCCATTTTGCGACCTATTAGCAGATTGGGCTGAGGAGAGGGACCAATATGACAGGTCTTGGCCGAGGGAAGGATCGTTTGAGCCAGAGGATATGGCAGTAGCGGAGGATTGCATCAGGCATGAAGGAGGAAACCCTAAGTGGGACTTCCTCTACATGCAGCGATGCCTCGCAAGAGGAGAACGCTATGTTGAGGAGAAACCTGCAGAGTCACCTACCATGAGAATGTGCCTGCTGTTATAGAAGGGCATGACGTGGATTATATACGTGCCATGGTCCCAGATGGATAAAGAGGGGTTGAGGACAAAGTTACCGTCATTGCCGGATGGACAGAGAAATTAATTACATGTTTTGAGAAAAACACAGCAGGTATCAATCTAGCGATCTCCTGGTCAGGAAATTGCTCTCCCGGCACGCAGCTCCACCTTGAGTGTCTATTCCCCCAGCACCCACCACTGTCCCCTTTTCGAGGCCCATGTGCCCAGCTCTGATCCTCGCCATTCAGCCTGTCCCCCTTACTACTGCTCTCTGTGCTGCCTTTTTTTGATAGTTGCCTCTTTTCTCTTTATTTTTATTTTTACTTGTATTTGCCTCTTTTTCCTTTCCCTCCATTTCCCTTTTTTCTCCTTTGTGTTTCCTTTTCCCCCGCCGCTGCTGTCCCCACGGCCCCTCCCACTTCCGCATGTTCCCGCTCCCTCCCTCCCCCCGACCCCTACTTAATGGCGGCCACTGCGCGCCAAAGTTAGCAAGACCCCTGACCTTCTGGTCAGGACATTGCTCTCCCGGCACACAGCTCCACCTTGAGTGCCTCCTCCACCGGCGCCCACCGCTGTCCCCTGTTCGAGGCCCATGTGCCCAGCTCTGATCCTCGCCATTCAGCCTGTCCCCCTTACTACTGCTCTCTGTGCTGCCTTTTTTGCTAGTTGCCTCTTTTCTCTTTATTTTTACTTGTATTTGCCTCTTTTTCCTTTCCCTCTATTTCCCTTTTTTCTCCTTTGCATTTCCTTTTCCCTGCCGCTGCTGCCCCCACAGACCCTCCCCCGTGTGTTCCCGCTCCCGCCCTCCCCGACCCCTACTTAATGACGGCCGCTGCGCGCCAAGGTGAGCAAGACCCCTGACCTCCTGGTCAGGACATTGCTCTCCCTGCACGCAGCTCCACCATGAGTGCCGCCTCCCCCGGCTCCCATCGCGGTCCGCTGTTGGAGGCCCCTGTGCCCCGCTCTGATCCTCACCGTTCAGCCTGTCCCCCTTACTGCTGCTCTCTGTGCTGCCTTTTTATGCTAGTTGCCTCTTTTCTCTTTATTTTTACTTGTATTTGCCTCTTTTTCCTTTCCCTCTATTTCCCTTTTTTCTCCTTTGCGTTTCCTTTTCCCCCACTGCTGCTGCCCCTGCGGCCCCTCCTGCGTGTTCCCGCCCTTCCCCCGACTCCTACTTAATGGCGGCCTCTGCGCTGCCAGCCCGCCAAAGGCAAGCCCGTCTGTGGCCCAACCATAACCAGTGCCAGGGAACCTGGTCCTCCAACCCGCCAACTCTACAGCTCCTCGGGCCTCCACGCACTAAACCCCGGCCAGGACAACAACTGCAAACTCTCCTCACCGACCGACATCCACGGACCTTTCTCCTACCACCATTGCCGTCGCTCCTTCACTCTCACCAGGACCCAAGACCCACCTCAACCCACCCGCCCCGACTCCACCACACCCCAAACCCTGCAATGCATCCTCCTCAACGTCCGCTCCCTTCACAGACACACCACAGAAATCTGGGACCTCCTCAACAGCACCTCTCCCGACATCGCCTTCCTCACAGAAACCTAGACGCATCTCGCCTCAGGATCCAACATCGCGATCGCCATCCCGGAAGGCTGCAAGATCACCCGGAAGGACCGCCCCAACCGCCCCGGAGGAGGAATCGCCATCACCCACAAGTCCAACCTCCGACTGAGCACCCACACTGATGGGCCCACAGACCTAATGGAGCACCTCCACTTCAAGGTACAGACCAACCCGACCACCACCCTCCGAGGCACCCTCATTTACAGACCCCACGGACCCTGAACACCTTTCTCTGACTCAACCACTGACACCATCACCTCAGCTGACTACACCTTGCTATGAGACCTCAACTTCCACCTCGACAACCTCCAAGATCCCAACTCCACCTCCCTCCTGGACAACCTCCTCAGCATCGGACTCAAACAGATAGTACCAGAGCCCACGCATGCAGCAGGACACACCTTTGACCCCATCTTCACAGCAGGAAACTCCATCGCCTTCAGCCACACCTCCGAACTCCCTTGGACGGACCACCCAGCATCCATTTCATCTTCATATCAAACATTACAGGCAAACACCCTCACCAGCTCCCTCGCAGAAACTGGAGCAAGACCACCGACGACCAGCTCACTGCCTCCCTCAGCAGCTCCGCTGCCACCACCACAGACGATGGCCCAACCACCGCCGCCAGGACCCTACACAACTGGATCACCGACTGCGCCAACACCATCGCCCCCCTCCAGCCAACCTCCAAATCACACGCCAAGAGAGCCAGCTGGTTCTCCACCGAGCTCCGAGAATCCAAACGAACATGCAGACACCTCGAAAAATTATAGAGGAACTCCAAGACCACGGCTGACCTTGACAACTTCAAAGCAGCCACCACCGCCCACCACAAGCTCATCAGACATGCAAGGAAGAATGCACTCTAGGACAGAATTGCTGCCCATGCACACAACAGCAAGGAACTCTTTGGCATCATCAAAGAATTCGCTCAACCCAACAGCGAGTCAACAGACATCCCAACCTCCCAAGACCTCTGCGAAAGACTTAGCACATTCTTTCATCACAAAATCAAGAACATCTATGACAACTCCAATGACCACCCACACACGGAACTGACACCCACCGCCCCCCTCACCACGCAACCGACACTCGACAGATGGACTGCCCTCACCATCGAAGACAACCTGAAGACTATGAAGTCAACCCACTCCAGGGCCCCCATGGATCCCTGCCCCTATCACATCTACCACAGAGCTGCAGACATCATCGCCCCGAGCTGCAAAGAATCATCAACCTCTCCTTTGAAGCCGCCTCCTTCTCCGACGAGTGGAAACACGCCGAGATCAACCTGCTCCTGAAAAAACACTCAGCGGACCCCACCGACCTCAAGAATTTCAGACCGATCTCCTTACTCCCATACCCAGCGAAAGTCATTGAAAAAGCCATTAACAGCCAGCTCGCTGCCTTCATTGAAGAAAATATCATCCTCAACTCCTACCAATCAGGCTTCAGGAAGAACCATAGCACCGAAACCGCCCTACTCGCCGCGACAGACGACATCTGCTCCCTCCTCGACAGAGGAGAGACTGTAGCCCTGGTCCTCCTGGACCTCTCTGCAGCCTTCGACACAGTCTCCCACCATACCCTAGCCCGCAGACTCCATGACGCAGGGATCCGGAACAAGGCCCTCAACTGGATCCCCCTTCCTCTCTAATCCCACACTCAACACCTGCGGAGTTCGTCAAGGATCCTCCATCAGCCCCACCTTGTTTAACATCTACATGGCTCCGCTCGCACCCATCGCCAGATCAAACGGACTCAACATTATATCGTATGCAGATGACACCCAACGCATCCTCTCCCTATCCAACGAACCCAACACCTCCAAATACAACTTTCAAGAAGGAATGGAAGCAGTCGCCAAGTGGATGAAGAACAGCTGCCTACAACTAAACACGGACAAAACCAAAGTCCTCATCATGGGCCCACACCCCGATGCCTGGAACGACACCTGGTGCCCCCCCCCACCCTCAGGAACCCACCCACCCCACCGACCACGCACACAACCTCGGAATCATCTTGGACTCCGAACTCAAAATGGACCGCCAAATCAACGCTGTTACCTTCTCCTGCTTCCACATCCTCCGCCTCCTACGAAAGACCTTCAACTGGATTCCCCTCGAACACAGGAAGACCGTTACCCACGCCCTCATCAGCAGCAGACTGGACTACAGCAACGCACTATACACCGGGATCAACAAGAACCTCACCTGCTAACTCCAGAACGTCCAGAACGCCGCCGCCAGACTAGTCCTCAACCTACAGTGCCAATGCCACATCACCCAACACCTGCAGACCCTACACTGGCTCCCCGTCGAGGAGAGAATCACCTTCAAGCTTCTCACCCACGCCCACAAAGGCCTCCACAACACCAGACACGCCTACCTGAACCACCGCCTCACGTTCCACGCACCCCAAAGATCCCTCCGCTCAGCCCAACTCTCCATGGCTACGGTGCCACGCATCAAGAAGTCCAGAACAGGAGGCTGCTCCTTTTCCCTCCTCGCGGCCAGAGCATGGAACTCCCTCCCCCTCCCCCTCCACCTCCGACAGACTCCTACACTCTCCAAGTTCATGAAGGACCTCAAGACCTGGCTCTTCGACAAATCACCATGAACATCCAAGAGCTGCGCGACCCTATCCACCCCCAGCACCTTGTGACCCTTGTGGGTGAGTAGCTGCGCTTAACTAACCCTGATTGATTGATAGGAGACATTAAGAGTTCGCCAAGCAGTCTAATTGGGGAGGACACTAATATGGTGTTCGCCCAAGCTGGCATTTCAGCAATAACGCTAACAGACACCCAGCATGACGGGTCACATTTAATGCACACAGGCACCTGATCTGGACTGCCCTGAAAGAAATATTCCCTGACCGCCCATATGTAGGAGGGCTGATGGCAGAGACCATGAAGTCAGAGGAAAGCAAACCGATTTCCTGATTAGGATGAGGGAAAGATGGGGACAAGAATCCGGACAACCATGGACCAATACGGGCCCACAAGTCAAATTTTTCTACAATATTCTTAAGAAAGGGTTACCAACCGAGATACAGAGTGGGCTGGACTGCGTAGATGGTTTAGATACCAAACCCTGGTGGGAGATACAAGTCCATACACTCCACTAGCATAAGAAAGGGCAAGAAATGGATAGAGAGAAGCAGGAGCAGGCCCAAAGAGACACAGCAAAACAAGTTTAACATAAGTTAAAAAATACTGCCCTCGAGGGGGCAGCGATGGCCACAACCATGCAGATGGCACCAGTCACGATGGGGGCTCCACCGCAAAACTTTACAGGATTCCAAACAGGCAGTCCAGGAGCACGACCAGGTTATGGTAGTGGAGACCAGGAAGGCTGGGCGCAACCAGACCCTAGAGAGTGCTACTATTGCCATAGGCGAGGTCACTTGGTAGAGAGGTGCTGGATAAAGGCATACCATGAGCAGCAAAAGCTACAGAGGTTAGTGAGCCAGGGCCACCCACCACAAAACCCTAAGAACGTCTCTCCTCAGTATCAACCATAGGGTAATCAGAACGTGCCATACGCTCAGTTTCAGGGAGGCCTGCGGTCGCAACACAACCACAGCAGGGATCAGGCAATTGGACAGGCACGTGGCAGCAGCAGACAGACAGAGAACCCAATGCAAAGTGGCCTGAGGCCACAACCCCAGCAGGGAGGGATGACAGTGTGGGGAGGTAGCACCTTCACACAATCACAGAGCCAAAATACACAGTAAAATTGGACCCCACAGTAAATAAAGACAGGAAAGAACAATAATACCAACAACCTAACCCCCATTAGTTCACCTCCGATTGTAAAGACAAACAGCATCCTTCTGTCCCCTTTTTGGGAACAGAAAGGACTACAGACAGCATTGGGGGCTCAAAAATGTCTTTACTTGCTTCCAGGAAATTCATGGTTGGTGTGGGCTGTGTCGATCAGGAGTTCGCACTAGGTTCGGCATCGACAGTGAGTCCGTGGAAGCACAGAATAGTCAGGTTGCCTAAAGCGTCTACTGAAACTAGGCCCCGCTCTGCTGCTGATCCCCCAGGGCAGGGGTTCATCAACCACACCCCAGTAGCAGGGCAGTCTGACGAGGGGGTGGGAAAGAAAACTGTTTTAAAAAGCAAAAACACAGGTCCCGCTGCCAAAGTATTGGAGGACGCAGTCCAATTACCAAGTAAAAGGTCCCCATTTTCGGGCGTCATGCTCACCCTCGACAATTTCTTCATGGTGTGTAGTCCCAACAGCACCTTCAAATACTCAAAAAAAGACTTTGGAGCAATGGAGGCCTCTCTTTCAGTTATGAACTAAGCCATTGTCTGTGACAGGAACAAATGTTCTTCTCTCACCTAGGATGGTGAGATCCTAAAACTCCACAGCCCCCCCCCCCGCACGCAAGAGTCAATAAGCCTAGAGGCCTCGGTGTGGGCTGACCAGATGCTCATATTTGCCCGGACAGTCCCATTTTTGGTCATCTGTCCCAGCAGATTTTTAGCGTTTTGTTTGGAGAATCCACTGAACTAGTCTTTATAAGCCCATAGTTAGTCTATGTCCCATAGAGCCTAGGGGTCTGTGTTGGCTCCTTTACTCAGCCCCATCTTCCAGGCATTCTGCACCCCTCTGCGATGCAAAATTGTAGATTTATTTCTATTTTTGTGGAAATGTCCAGATTTTTTGGGGATTTGGAAATCTGGTCACTCTACCTCAGCATAATGACGAGCTTGAGACTCCAGTCGGGGTTCACTGAACCTTTCAAGGCAGGGTTTGGCCTAAGGGAAAGAGGGGTGCCAGGGACAGAGGATTCCAAGTCTGTACCCATGGTCCAGATGGACCGCAGGGCACCAAGATGGACGCCCTTCCAGGGTGGACCCCCTTCCAAGCATAGTCTGCTTACGTTGCTCCAACCTTGCAGGCACCATCCAGGAAACAGTCAGCCCTAACTGCCGACCCACGGGGAAGACCTCACTTGACAGCTCAGGCTGGGCTGTCCCCATGAGGAACAGGGTCAAGACTGATTTGCATATGGTTGGGTCTGAACTGGGATGGCGAAGTGAGCTAAAGAATGATGATGGATTCAACCCAGATCTGTGACTGGGAGTGAGTGTCTGAAAGGTTTCAGCGCTCCGTCCATCATCTCTTTGTGTTTGCTTTGTTTGCCCTAAGTTGGCAGGGTAGTCCCAGACGTGGGTTCCTTACTCACTTTCCCACTGAATTCAAGCTAGACTGGCTGATGAGGGGTGTTACCCCGAAATTGGTCCCTGGGTGCTTGTTTCTGGTCCAGGGAAGACCTGGCTTGGCAGTTCTGGGTGGACTGTTCCCATGAGGAACAGGGTCAAGACTGATTTGCAAATGGCTGGGTGTGATCTGGGGTGGCGAAGTGAGCTAAAGAATGATGATGGATTCAACCCAGATCTGTGACTGGGGGTTAGTGTCTGAAAAGTTTCGGCGCTCCGTCCATCATCTCCTTGTGATTGCTTTGTTGACCCAACGGGGGCAGCATAGGGGAGGGGGGAAGAACCACATAGCAGCCTCGGATCCTGTCTCTGCGGAACAAGGGAGACAATTAATGATGCGACGCAAGGAAAATGCCCAAAAGTCAAAGTAAAAACGCCCAAAAATCAGCCCAAAAGCAAAATTCCAGATTAAAGGCGGGGTCAAGATAAGTAAAACTAGGTATCTGAGGCCACGAGGGAGGCCCACGTTATACACCACGTGCTGGGAACAGGGCGGTGCACAAGCACCAAAACATGCTCACGGGGCACGTGGCAAACACCAGCAACACGAAAGGGCAACACGCCCCCTCTTTCTCATTTCAAGGCACATATAGCGATACTGAACTACACAACGCATAGCAAGCGCAACTGGGAGTAGTATATAAAAAGAAGTAGCCCCCAGCAGGAAAATAGCCTTGGGAAGGGGGCGCACAGCTACCGCGACCTTTGGCATGCACTGGGCGAGGTGCCTTTGGCAAAACTAGCGTCACCCACAGGACTAGTGCTAAAAGCCACAATTCTATCCCTCTCTGTACTCATGAGACCACCTCACAAACATACCTGTCACCGATCTGATCACTCAGAATCGACATGTCGAAGTTCCTAAAACCACCCAAGTAGGATTGGGGGGGGGGGGGCTCAACGGCTTATAAAAATAAGATCTGTCTAGAGAATAATAATTACCCTCACTCCCCAAATCAATAAAAGACATTTCTAACAGGGGTTGCCTTCCAATACCTCATTAGATCGCGACTAGTAGGTAGACGGGATCACAACCCTGTGGTAAAACGCAGGGTCTCCGAAACTGTTATTAATGGACCATATTTGACTAGCTGAATTAACAAACAACAAAGTTCTTTCAAAGCAGGTAACAACAAAAATAACAAGTGCACCAACACCGATTTCTCGTCAGCGCCCACAACCCAAAGGAAAAAAGGACATGTTCGAATTTGCGCCAATGGAAGGACGGAAAACCCATGGGCCCTGAGCGAGGGGTCTTCGTAACACCAGCATGGGTGCTCCGTCCCAATGTACAATCGAACCCTTCCATGGCAATGACACCTTTGGACTAAATACTGTGAACATTTCTTAGATGGTTAGAAGAAACACAGCCACTGGAGGGGACAGAGGATTCCCAGGGGACCCATACATCGAACTGTAATATCACGACAAAAGTTATGTATACTTAATGGTTATGTATGATCTGCTTACTATGGGTAGTCCCACACTTGAGTACTACCGAGGAACTGCTGAGCCAAAACAGATTCACTAATGGGGAGCTACAGCACCTGCGTAGGGACCTCTCATATGTCACCTACAATTACAGTAAACAGAACACCAGCATCCCACATGCACTGCACAGCACCCTTTTACATAACTGCTGGTATCAGCACATGACCACAGTCAGCTTCCAAGCATCAGCCAGCTCAAGTTATGTCTGCTCATTGATCCCACATGTGGTAGGCGCAGATAGGCTGTACTTGTCCCAAGTAGCAGTCCCTGAGAAAGAAAAATGCCTCATACACCTCTACCTGTGTAGGATAAGGGCCAAGATCCAAAAAACAAGATAGAACCACACAGGGTAGTTGTAAACCTAACCCGATATGACACCAACCCAACAGTGCTATACATCTTTACTAAACCCACTGATATCCAAACCAAGCTGGATAGGATGCGTAGGAAGGGTACCATAGGGGAGGATTTCACCTGGCCCTAAGATTTCCCAGAGAAGAAATGTTTGGAGGTAGCCAAACCCCCAACTCCGTGCACAAATACACCTGCTCCAGTGTCTACCTGTGGACCAAGAGTGGTTCTTATTGTGTCCGGGTGGTCTTCTTAAACAACAAGTGGTCTCCCGACATGGAATTCCTGTGTAGGGCCGTCCAGCTCAGGGATAAAAAGGGGAATGGTTGCATGGGGAAGGGTTTATTGAAAATATGGCTAACCTATGGCAGGAAAGCTGGGACACTGAGGTGGGTGGATACACTTGGTTAGAAGGCAAAGGTCAACCCATGATTGTACGGAAACTTACACTGGATTCCTTATGTTTCAGAGGAAAAGGAACACTGCCGATGGGCACGAATGCTAACTGCGGAGTGATTTTATGTATTCTGGATATGCAATGGGGCACCGCCACACTTATGGAATTTTTATTTGCAGTGCAATAAGCATACCTATACTCAGCTGGTTCCCAGGTGGAGAGGTATGTGTTCCCTGGTAACCATGCACACCCCGACCCTGGTCATTCCCGGAGATTTGTACCAGCACTTGTTAAAGAAAAAGACTACCTAGCTGCACCAAGCTCATGAAAGTAGAGCGGCGGACTAATTTGGTTGGGCTCAGTTCAAAGACATTCCAGAAGAATTTAGGCTGTTCTTGAATGCACAGCTAGGGGCAGGGTGGGTTAATACCCTTCTTCACGCTGCAGACAAAAGCTAATGCCTGCTGGCTCCAGACCACCCGGTGGGAAATGCTCAAAATCATGAACAGCACTGAGCTCTGCCTCAATTCAGTCAAGAAAGAAATTTGAGCCATCCACCTCATGGTAATGCAGCACCGTTATGTGCTGGACTTAATGACCACAGTGGAGGGAGAGGTCTGTGCCAAGATCGGCGCTACCTGCTGCACGTTCATCCCAGGGAACGACATGGACAATGGAACATTGACATTTGCCATCCAAGCACTGCATAATCTACAGAGAAGCATGCGTGAAGAAGGAGGTGCCCCTGAGCAGGAGTGGTTTTAGAATTTGTTCTCCTGTCTCCCAGGATGGAAGTGCGTTTTATGTAAATCACTGTTGCCCGTTATCATTGTGTTGCTATTGGTATGGGGGGTTATACAATTGGGAATCACCTGCAGTAAAAATGCAGTCATCAAATCGGGTACAATGCAAGTAAATAAGGAGGTAGTGGTTGTCAGTAGCAAACTAAAGGAACAACAGGCCCCAAGTACAGAAATGTCGAAATGCATGGGTTAGGTAGTGTAGTTGACAAAATCAACTAGAGGGGAGAATGTTAATACGGAAAATGATGCATACATCAATGAAAATGAAATATCTCTTTTAACAGATTTGCCCGTTGTGAACTCCACATCAACCTCGACTCGCAAATATGTAGTTAGGCCGGCTCTAAGACCTACGCCCAGGGATTGCTGATTGATAGGTCACAGGTGGGGGGGGGGGGTGCGTAGCTGGCAGGCAAACACTAGGTCAGGAAATGCTTGATCAATCCCACAGATAGGTGCAGCGCCATTACAATGGTCAGGGGAGATTGTCCCAATAAAGCACACATGGCTGGAGGGGGTACGCGCGCTCCTAAAACACACTATAAAGTCAGATGCCACATGAGTTAGGAACACATAGCCAATCAGGACCTAGCACACATAGTGATCACGCGCTCCCGATGCCAAACATCTGGACACATTCACCAGTGGCCACACTGTGTCCACGCGAGGTCAGGACCCACCTGTAGTAACCATTGACTATTAATTTATGACTATAAAGGAAGCAACCAACATTCCTCACCATATATGGTATGCCGGAAACTTTTTATTACGTATTGTATTTTGTGTATATAAGAAAGACACGAACTCTGAATGGAGACAGTCCTTAGACCTAGTGCCTGTAACTGTTCTCCCAGCCAAATTGCTTCATTAAACAAACTGTTCTGTTATTTTGCCAAACGCCTCTTGTCTTCTGTTTTTTAAGGAATTCTACTTCAAGCAACACAACAATAGTTTCTACTACGTGAAGTTTGTCATGGTACACTGAACTTGTGTTACTCCAACGGTGCGAGAGAAGCTAGATTTCACATACGGCCAATAGGTAATGCAACAGAAGCATTATTCTTACACATGACTTGGTTTTGTTCCAAGTAGAAAGGTTCACAGAGAGTTCCTGGGAAGGGAGTATATCTCCCTTCAGCGCTAACGTTAAAATTCATAAGAAGACAGCAAATTTTTAAATTGATGTTAGTTAAACATAGGATGTTTATCCATTTGATGAGAGTGGATCCCTCTACCGTGATAAATTGGATGTAAGGTATGAGTAAATTAGTGGTAGCAGAATAGATTAATATAAAAATGGTACATACGGACTACAACATAGAAGTCTCTACCATAGGGCAGATATGCCTGTCTTCAAGAAACAGTGAGTGCCTGATTAGAAGTTAGTTTATCATCTTGGTGAGGGAATTTTTCTGGGGGAGGTGTCACACTGATACAGGAGAGCCATAGGGACTCCAACAACGGTGACTCTAAAGATATATGGTATGGCTAAGTATGTTGTGTTGTGTTATCAGGATTTGTAAAGTGTGACTTATCACCCGAGGGGTATCTAGGTGCTGGAGCAGGTGTGAAGGTCGTCTTCTGGGATTTAGTTGAAGAGCCAGGTCTTCAGTTACTTGTGGAATTCCAGAAGCTATGAGGAAGCCCTCATGTGTAGCGGGAGGTCGTTCTTCCTTTTTTGTGCAAGATATAAGAAAGCTAGGCCTCCTGTTCTGCTTTTGCAGATGCGGGGTGTGTGTGTGTGAGAGAGAGAGAGAGAGAAAGAGAGAGGCAGTACGTAGGTGTCTGGTGGGCTGGTGGAAGTGGAAGCGACAGTTGAGGTATGCTGGTCCAATGTTGTGCAGTGCCTTGTATACGTGTTTGAGGAGTCTGAATTTGCATCGATTGTCTATCGGCCACCAGTGGAGATTTCTGAGGTGAGGCATGATGTGGGTGAACAGAGGGAGGTCCAGGACGAGTCTATCAGTGGCGCGCTGTATGATCTGAAGATGGTGAAAGAGGTAGTTGGGGATTCCAGCATAGAGTGCATTGCCCTAGTCAAGTCTGCTCATGATTAGGGCTTGAGTGACGGTACGTCTGATGCTCTTGGGAATCAATCTGAAGATTCTTTCGAGGATG
Source organism: Calotriton arnoldi (assembly GCA_963921515.1). NCBI lineage: Eukaryota > Metazoa > Chordata > Amphibia > Caudata > Salamandridae > Calotriton > Calotriton arnoldi. Next base: position 960,907 of record CAWUFW010002595.1, read on the forward strand.
CACAGCATGTGGAAGCAGGAGGATCTTACTGCATTCACCTGTGCTGCCATGTGGAGTTTCTCATCTAATATGATCCCCAGGTTACTTGTGTGATTGGTGGGCGATGGGGCTGGACCGAGCTCTGATGACCACTAAGTGGAGCCCAAGGGGTAGTTCTTGTTCCCAAAGATCAGCACTTTTGTCTTATCCATGTTGAGTTTCAGGCAGTTGGTTCTCATCCATTCTGCTACGTGAATCATGCATTCGGTGAATTTAGATCTAGTCATGAGGAACTTGTTTGGCATAGAGATAATGAGCTGGGTGTCATTGGCGTAGGAGATGATGAGGAGATGCTGTGAGATCTGATAACGTCTGCAAGTGGTGTCATGTAAATGTTGAACAGGGTGGAGCTGAGGGATGATCCTTGAGGGATTCCGCAGATCAGGTCCTTGGGCTCTGATGTGTAGGGGGAATCTGGCTCGCTGTGATCTCCTTGTGAGGAAGGAGCATATCCATTCAAAAGCTGGGCCTTGGATGCATGTACCATATAACCTTTTGATGAGGCTGGAGTGTGCTACAGTGTTAAATGCTGCAGAGAGGTCCAGCAGTAGAAGGTGACGGTTTCTCCTCAGTCTAGAAGGGTGCGGATCTCATCTGTGGCATCGATAAGTGCTGTCTCCATACTATGATTGCTACGAAAGCCGAACTGGATGTGGTCGAGAAGATTGTGGCATTCCAGGTAGTTGGTGAGTTACTGGTTGATTGCTTTCTCTATCGCCTTTGCCATGTATGGCAGAGGGGATGGGTCAGAAGTTGCAGAGTTTGTTCGGGTCAGCCGATGTATTTTAAGGAGGGCTGTGACTGCAGCATGCTTCCACTCCTCGGGGAAAGTTGTGGACTCGATGGAGAAGTTGATGTTGTGGGTGAGGTATTTGCTGATCACAGGTCCTCCTAGGTTGTAGACATGGTGAGGACATGGGTCTGTGGGGGACCCGGAGTGGGGCGCACACGAGGTCTCTCTACACACTCTGAAAGGCACTGACAAGCTAGCCCCAGCTCTCCAGTCTCCTTTTGTGCACGAGTTGGTAATCCAGTTCAGATTTATTGTTGCACTGTTGGACATGTAGTCCTGATTTACTAAAGGCAGGACTACAAATCCCAGAATGCAAAGAAACAACCCTGGATTGGACGAGTTACCTAGGCACGGAACTGGGACATTTGAGAGCTCTGGCTAAGGGGAGGAACTTTGAGGGGTGATCTTTTAGGCTGAGCCAGGAATAAACAATGTTAAGGCATTTAATTTCAGGTAGAGCAGAGCACAGCCACAACATCCTTCTTTGTGCAAACACCCAGCTTTCAAACACATCTGTTGTCTGAAGGAGTCTGACGTAAATCTGCTCATATACTCGGCATGCTTTAAAGGGACGGTGTCCAACGCGCGTGTGAACCCATCTCACTTATTAACACTATTATTCACAGCCGCCTGTGACTGCCAAATACCTTTGAGCCATATCTGACGTGGGCTGCAAATGGCACGACTAAGGTCATGTGTGTGTTTGATGGGGGGGTCACCATTCTAAACTTATGCCTAGTGTTCTGATGTTCATAGATGTTGTAGCACCCAGGAGAATGTGTTGCATGGCTAAAAACGTATAAGGTCCCAAAGGCGAGACCTATTGTCTATGCCAATGCTTGTTTAACTATCTCCCTCTTTCATGTTTCAAAATGTTGCCATGTATGGTATTGCCTGGTCTCTCAACCCACTCCCCCATTTATTTGTTGTTTTTTTCTAATGATAAAACCACATTACTGCTGGACGTGCCATATCACTTTGTTTACAATTATGTTTAGCCATGCTGCAGAGCAGTTGCATGTGGGAAAAGAGCCATTTGCTGCACTCACTTAACTGGTGTAGGAAGCTGGCTCTGTATATACTATACCAAATTAAGGTATACTGTGCAAGAGCCCAGGGAATTCCCAAAGGCTTATAGAGGCTCAAGTAGATAATACTAAAAGCTCTATTTGTGGTAGTGTGGTCGAGCAGTTAGGCTTATCAGGGGGTAGAGTTAAGCATTTATTGTACACACTCGGGCAAGAAATGATAGCACACACTCAAAGACAGAATCAATTGTTTTGTATAAAAAGTGACTTTTATTTCTAGAACCAAAAGGAACCCAGTTGCAGATAAGTAATACCTTCACCAGTAGTAATACTTTTTGAGTACAGTAAGAATTGTTTTGCAAGGCAGTAGAAAATGCTTTACAGTATTGGAATTACTTTTATAGAATCAGATTAGAACAGTAGAACTATGCAATAGAAACAGATAGACTTTTGTATGCAATAGGCTTGGTAAATGCAATGCATTCCTAGGGCGGAACACAATGTTATGCATTAACAGGTGAGTATTCAACTTACAACCTGGGTCTTTGAGGGTTTTGACCAACACTGGGCAAGGTTCAGTTTCAGGTAGGCACTGCACCACCAGCTGCACTGAGGCGGTCGGGTGCAGAGTTCACTGGGCCCAGTGTAAATCAATGGAGGCTGGGGCACCTCGAAGAGGCATGGTTTGCAGGTGAGTACCCGCAGTTTAAGGGCACAGGCCCCGGGGGTTAAGATCAGCACGGGGGCCACAAAGCAATACCAAAGCTACACCACCAGCAGCACAGGGGCGGCCGGGTGTAGGGTGTAAAATTGGTGTCGGCTGTCCAATGCATTTCAATGGAGGTTGTCGGTCGCACAAAGAGGTTGCAGGCTCGGACCAGGAGGCTGGCTGAAGGTGACCACCGGCTAGGCAGGTAGGTTGGAGAGCTGGGGGAGGTCGAGGCACCGTCGGTTGAGCACCCCAAGGCCAGAGGGCTGAGGATGCAAGGGTACCTTTTGATGTCGGATCCTCTGGGTTGGAGCCGGTCGCTGTCAGGTAGATGCTTTGTGTAGAGGCTGCAGGCAACTTTGTGGGGTCCAGGAGAGGTCAGCCACCGATGGAGACTAGGTCAGGATCGCCGGGGTAACTTCACCGGACAGGTGAGCCACTGAAACTCGGGCCGTGGGCATTAGGTGCAGAGTGGGCAGGGGTCACAGGTCCGCCTGGATCTGGAATCCTTGGTGTTGGAGTTTTCTGGACAGGACCGCTGTCCTCTAGAGATCTGGTCTTATTGAAGAGTGGCAGTCTTCGGGGGTTCTTGGAAGTCGCTGGCCACAGAATAGACATCGTCTTCTCCACAGGCTCGAGAAGCAGGAGACAGGCTGGTAGTGCTGGGGCCAAGGCAGTAGGTCTCTACTTATTTTGCTGCATGGCGTCCTCTTCATCCGTCTTCTTCTTGGGATGCAGGAATCTGAGGATCAAGGTTCAGGGGTGCCCCTAAATACGGTATTTAGGGGTGTTACAGGGTCTTGCAGGAGGTAGCCAATGGGCTACTTGCCTTTAGGGTGACTACACCCTTAGAATGTCCCCTCCAGGGTCGGACTGGCCATACAGGCACAGGGCGTTTTCCCGGTGGGCCGGAAGGGTGGAGGCCAGTTTTTGGCCTGTGGGTGCCGTTTTTGTTACTGAGGGCCGGTTTTGCAGCAGTGCTGGAATAGCGGCCTCCTGTAGCAAATGCGGCAGCGGTGTAATGAGGGCCGGAGGTTCTCAGTCACCCTCCCCCCAGGGGGGCGCGGTTGAGAAGAGCCGCCAGGGCTAGCTTCCGTTCCCAGTCCGGCCGTGGTCTTCTCTCTTTGGGGAGGGCACATCCCCCTAACTTCATTATGTCGAATCCTTCCATTCAAGATGGAAGATTTCCTAAGGAGGGAGTCACCTCAGTCCAGGGCACCTTAGGGGTGGCCCTGGCAGACAGGGGACACACCGCTCCTGATTACTTATTTTCCACCGACCTTGCAGCCAAAAGTGGGGCTTGGTCATAGGGGCGGGCATCTCCACTATCTGGAGAGGCCCTGGCTAGCATATCAAAGGGCAGGAAGTCTTTGAGGCTCACCACCCTGAATGCTGTTCCTGCTTGGGGGTAGGTGTGAAGCCCTTCCACCCCAATCAGCCTTTGTCCCTGACCCATGAGAGCTCAAGAGCTCCCAACTCAGGGGGTCAGAAATATGTCTGAGTGTGGCAGGGTGGTGCAGACCAGTCAGCTGGACACGAGGGAGTTGGTCATTTCTCAGGGAGCATTTCTAAGATGCCCTCTGAGTGCATTTTGTAATAAATCCACCACTGGTATCAGTGTGGGTTTATTAGGGTGAGGAGTTTGATACCAAACTTCTTAGCATTCAGAGGAGTTTGATACCAAACTCCTTAGCATTCAGAAAAGCTATCATGGAGCAGTGGAGTTCGTAATGACAAACTCCCAGCCCATGTACTCAATATGGCTCCACTGAACTTACAATATCTGTGACTGGCACAGACACTGTAGGGGCATATTGCTCATGCAGCTGTGCCCTCACCTGTGGTATAGTGCACTCTGCCTTAAGGCTGTGAGGCCTGCTTTGGGGGAGACTTACCTATGCCACAGGCACAGTTGGTGGGCATGGCACACTTTTGTACCATGTTGACTCTGAAGTTTTGTCTGCACCAAAACACACAGTATGCAATGGCTGTGTGTATGTGTTTTATGAGGGGCCTCTGAGGGTGGCAAAATACATTCTGCATCCCTTAGAGACCCTCTCTGGTCACAAGGCCCTTGGTACCACTGGTACCTTTTACAAAGGACGTGAATGTGAGCCAGAGGTGTGGCAATTGTGAAAACAAAGGTACAGTTTTGGGAAAGAACACAGGCCCTGGGAAACTGATTGGTAGGGACCCAGGGCACACTCAGTCAAAGTGCATCACATATCAGGCAAAAAGTGTTGGGGGGGGGTTACTGCAACGGAAACCCACTATCCTACAACTAGTATCTGAGGCACAGGGTGTACTTAGCATGACACTCCTCCTGGAGGCACATACATCTGCTCACTGGGCTACTACTGAGGACAAAATAGCTGAATCCTGTGGAAAGTAAATTTAGTTGCCACACATATTTCCCCTTATATTCTGACAGATCCGTTATTTTTTTTTATAGTTTTTTGAGTGAAAAGTATTTGAAAAATAAATCATGACATTTATAAATATTGAAAACATTGAATTCAATGTGCAGTTTTGAGATACCTTAAGATGTGTGTTTGCTTTTCCTACAGTATTTTGAGATTTTTTTTCTATTATTATTTTTTTAATAAAACTTTTCAGAAAAACATTGGCAAAGTCAGTAGCTCGGCACTTGTATTATAAAGGCACGACCTCTTGGCTTTGCCAGTGCTTTTCCCCTCTGAGATACTGAATTGTTACGGCTCCGCCTCGAGGGGACGGTGGGGGGGCGTACATGATTCCTATCCAGGGGGGGGGGGCGTACATGATTCCTATTCCACGCAGCAGTTTAGCACTGCGCCATTATCTCACGCGGTGCATCTTTGAAACTACTATGCTGGCCAAAGAAAGACACCTTTCAGAGACGTTCAGCGATTAAAAACATCTTTCCTCTTACGTGTAAAGGGTGGTGGGAGGGGCGGTCCCTCCTCCTTCCACATACAATCCAGATCATCTCCGGGGGTCAACGTCCACAGGACTCGGTTCTTTCATCACAGCAGGGGTGTGACTCCCATCTCAGTGCACTCCCTGCCGGGGAGGCCGCGCGCCAGCTGTCCTTTTCAAGTGATAATAGGGCTTCCTGTGCGGCAGGGGGCGGGTGAGTCACACATTCCAGGCATTCCTTCCTTGGTTCTGGGACGGGCTTCATGGGACCAACTGGAAGTTACCCGCGCATTCAATTTATGTGAACACAAAATTCCCACAGACCTGACTCTTAATACTGATGTTCAGCCTTTTTTCAAAACTCCCATCCTTGGTAGAGACGAGAATAGAGGAATAGGTATAAAAGCGATTTATAGAGCACCGCACAATTTTGGAGAACTGGGGGTCGCAGGTCAACCTTGTAGCGAACAGGCCATATCTGCGCTCTCTGTATCCTTTGGGACAGACTGCAAGTCAACATGGGCAGAAACTATCACTTGATCGTTATGCAAATCATAATAATCATTTCTACATAATTTGTAAATAATTATGCACTGCGCTGATGTAGTATTACCTGTTTCAGTGGCATCTTGTGGTGGACACTGGGGATAGCCTGAAACTGGTAGGCTTGGCAGGGGACGGGCAATGATCGTTATACTCACTCGTGAATGACTTCTCCTGTACCAATAGGTCACCATTATAACCTGCTAGTCTTCACCTGGTGCAGGGCCCGATTCACATGTTTTTTGTATGTTTAAATCGAAAGTACAGCGAAAATAGCTTTTTTTACGAGTGATTCACAAAAGTTAAATTTGCAGTGTAAAATGATACACTCATTCCGTGGTTCCCACGTGACGACATTTCCTCCGGTGGGGCTTGGGGGTGGGTTGGGTTCCAGGCCGGGAATGTGCTGGACGTTTGCCCACAGATTTCGTAATTGTGGGTATTCTCAACGGCGGTCCACTGTTTCTTTTTGGCATGCTTTCCACTATACAAATATCGCATACATACAGGTAAACCCCTTTTCTGACCGTTTCCCGCCTGGAAAATCTTTGAGGGTTTACTCCCGTCAAGGGTTGAAGTAAATCCATTTCCAGCATAAGAAAAGGAAAAACACACCCCTCCCAAAAATTGTGAGGTTGTGGGCGAAAGGCTTATCCTTTTTTTAATTTTATTTTTACAAAAATATACGTTTGAATATATTGTCAAATTTAAAAAGGGAATCTCAAAATAAGTTGTCCTGGAAACTTCTGCCTTTCGTAGCTTTCCATAGTACTCACGCAGAGCTTTGTACGTTGTAAATCTACACCATGAGGCGGAGTAAAACTGTGGTGCAAATGTTGGCCTTGATTTGAAAGAATCAGGACACAGTGACTGCTTTACAAAATGCTGCTTCCAGAAATTTTAGACGGCGTATTGAAACGATGATGGAAGGGGTATCTTGTACCCACATCATGATGTACTAGATGAATGATTATATCAGGACAGTGTGGAACGCCAGTGACTGACAGACACCTACCAAATGAAGCATAGTCAAACTGCATACGTTTCTGCACATGCATGGTCTTTAATGTTTCTAGGAATATCATTTCATAATGTAAACACCATGGCCCAGATTCCATCAAAAGCATCACGCTGGGAAGATTTACACAGACTCTTGCATAAATTGGTATATCATTGCGTTTTTGCACTGGTCAGCCACGAAAACGTCCATGCAAAATGGCCGATTACTTAACCTAGTCCATAATCGCTTGACTATGCTACGGATGTTGAGAGAGGCAGATAAAGTGTGTAAAAGAGCACAACCTGATCCGGTGTAGACATTGCAATTAGAAATTGAGTCATCTGGTAACTGATCCAGATTTGGCAACCTGATCACGGGCCAGCTCAGTGGGACATGCAAATCTGGTCGTGGGATGTAAAATCGGATTCCATTCATCCATCGCTGCAATTTGAACATTTATGTTTCTACATCATTCAGTGACCCATAGGTCTCTGTACAGTGATCAAAGTGAGTAAGAAGAAAGTTCCACTACTTGTATTTTATTTTGAAAGTGTTCTAATTTTTTTTAATAATAATAGTTCTACTTCTCAGCTCTGGCACTTCCATTCTTGAAGTTAAGGCAAACTAATTTTCTTCAGATTCGGCAGAATGAATGGATGTGCAGTTTTCATGTCTCGCCTTTTGGATCTATAATCAAAATAAGGAGTCGTGGTGCCCTAAGTGGCATTGCTGGCGTTGAAGGGGCTGATGGAGACTGCTATGCAAGTGGCATGATTCAAGAGTGAAGGTTAACTCTTTCACTATGATAATAAGGCATCTAATGTTTTCCTTCTTGGTCTGTTGGAAAGAAACCTAGTGCCCAATTGACAAAAAAAGTGTAAAAGTATGTTTGAAGATTTATTCATGTGCTTCAACATACTTTTGCACTGTTTTGGAATTTGCAAAACCTTCAAGACAATACACCAGAAAAGCTGCAATAGTTGCAGATTTATAGACATGTGAAACATTTAAGTCTCGCCTGCCAACAGCACATGCTCTGTCCACTGGGAAGGGGCATTGTTTACAATAAAGGGCTTGGAGCTTGCTCATTGCTTAGCATTCGTTGGCTTCATTGTCACTCACCTTTCCTGCCTCCTAATTGGCTAGCGCTTTCCGGGTGTCATTTCCTTTTTCGTCTCTGGAGTATGGACCAAGCACAGACTGGTTCATCTTGATTAGCAATTGAGGTATTATTTCTTCTCCCCTCCCACTTTGTCTGTGGTGCTTCTCCTCCCTTCCTCCCATGCCTTCTCTGTGTTTTCCTCATTTAGTTTACAGAATTCAGCTACGGTTCTTAAAATGCCCTCTTAAACTCGTCAGTCTTGTCTATTCACATACTTGCTGTTATGTTCATGCTCCACTTTATCCTGAAACCGGTATGGAACGTCATTAATCAGCCACACTGCTGTTTCCTTAACATCTGCAGTGTGCAACTCGAATGTCCAGCACATTGCATTTAATTGCTATAATTTAATCTGTGTGCAAACATCCTACATCTTTGACGTGCTGCCCAGTTTAACATCTGTCAAAAAATGCAAGCTCTTTTCATTTTAATATCTAATGCTATGCATATTTTGAACCTCTTTTCATTAGAACTGCACGTCATATAGCAAAGTAAAAAAACGCATAGAAAAATATTCAACAGCCCTGCCTACCCGGAGCATCACAAAAGCTTAATGCAACCTTCTGGTGAGATGTGACAGCGGTAGTACAATTCAGACAGGAGAGATTTGTCAGCACACAATGCCATACAATTCCAATTCCATTCAACTCCATGCCACACATTCCACTCCACTCCACGCTACACAGTGCTGTGCTATTCCACTCCACTCCACAGCACACAATTCCACTATACTCCATACCACACAACTACATGCCACTCCACACTACACAATGGCACACAATGCCACACAATTCCACTCCACTAAATGCCACAAAATTCCACTTCACTTCACTCCACACAATGCCACATAACTCCAGTCCACTCCACTCCACACAGTGCCACACATTTCCACCCCACTGCACACAATTCTATTCAACTCCACACAATACCACACTCTACTTTACTTCACTCACTGCCCAACAATGTCACACAATTCCACTACACTCCATGCCACACAACACCACACAATTCCACTCCACACAGTTCCAATCTATTTCACTCCACAAAATGGCGCACAATTCCACTCCACACAATGCCACACAATTTCATTCCACTTCATGCCACACAATTCCACTCCAGGACACACAATGCCACATAATCCCACTCTTCTCCATGCCACTCAATGCCACACAATTCTACTCCACACTACACCATGCCACACAATTCCAATCCACTCCACACAATGCAACAATTCCACTCCATTCCCACTCCTCTGCATATAATTCCACCACACTCCACACAATGCTACACAATTCCACTCCATGCACTGCCACACAATTCCATTCCTCTCTATGCCACACAATGTCACACAGTTCCACTCGATGCCACACATTGCCACTCCACACCACACAGTGTCACACAAATCCGCTACACACAGTGCTATACAATTTAATTCCTCTCTACGCTGCACAATGCCACACAATTCCGCTCCATGCCACACAATGTTTCTCCACTCCAGGCCACATAATGCTACACAATTCCACCCCACTCCACATAATTCCACACAAGTCCACTCCACCCCACACAACGCCACACAATCCAACTCCACTCCATGCGACACAATGCCACACAATACAACTCCAATCTACACAATACCTCTCCACTCCATGCCACACAATGATCCTGAAGTGCCAAGATCCTGAATTACCGAGATTGCGACGCTATCCTTCAAGCCACACGCCTCAAGGGAGATCTGCCCTATGAAAACGCATCGATGTGATTTTTCCCAGACTTTACACTACTGGTGCAATGACAGTGACGCACATTCGATGAAGCCAAGAGGGAACTCCGGGCCGAAGGCCTCAAACACATGATGCTGTTCCTGCCGAAGATCAGGGTGTTGGACAATGGCAAGTCATGGTACTGTTCAGTGCCCAGGGAGGTATGAGACTTGTTTGAAGGTGGATGAGGAAACAAGCAACAGCGACCGCGAGATAGACGGCACTGCGGGGACCAGAGTGGCGATGCCCCTCATGGGGCACAAGACGATGTTTCAGGTGGAGGTCTCTCACCAGAACCTCGCCCGGCGAGCCCTGCTCGGTGAGCATTTTTGGAAAGGGAGGTCACTCGGCCCTGCTTGTAGAATGGGGCAGAAAAGAAACAAACTGCGCTGAGCAATGGGCCCATGCTGACTCTTGGTCGAGACGAACTAAAGACTGAGCTATGGACTTCTCCACACTTAAAGGTCTCGTAAGTGTTGAGGTTCTTGTGAACAAATGTAGGGAAGGACAAACATTGGGCAGTAGAATAACAGGGAAAGTGGGGGCTGGGGGGCTGCTAATGATCTATAGGAAGCGGCGCCAGCCGACCCCAGCATATAGTGACAGTTTGATTGGGCGACAGGCTCTCTGCAAATTGGAGATGTGGGTAGTTTTAGGCCAATGGTGCAGGGTAGCAGGGTGAGGGGGTGTTATGAGGGTACTTGTTTCTGTGTTATTATGTAGTATAAGATGCATGTTTTTCTTGATTTAGCTTCAGAGACACCAATATGTAACGTATATGATATTCGGCCATATGGCGACAGGGGAAGAGGGGACAATTGGGAGGGAGACAGGAGGGCTGCGATCTATTCCACTATGGCTATGACATCGCCACATAAAACGGCGTTGAAGGTCATGATGTGGAACATCTATGGCCTGGGAGATAAAATCAAGCGTACTATGGTTCTACAATACCTGCGCCGACAATCCTACGACCTAGTTCTCCTACAGGAGACGCATTTGAAGGGCAAAAAACTACCTGGCACCAAATCAGTTTGGATAAACACTCCTAGCTCATGCGGGATTCACATCATGCTCCAAGGGGGTGGCACTCCTCACCAGAAGCACAATACCTTTCCTAGAGCAGCGCATGTGGCAGGACCCATCGGGCAGGTACATGGTGCTCACAGGGTTGTGGGAGAGCCACACCATCAACATCTGCTCCACCTATGTACCCCCGAGGATCCACGCAGAGGCTCTCCAAGAACGTTGTAAGCTCCTATTAGGTATGCCCCAAGGCATCCCCATACTGGGAGGGGATATGAATGCCACAATGTCAGTAGAGCAAGATAGGGCAATGATGCCCCCTCAGGGAATGGGACCACAGCCATTGCATGCATTTGCTGAAGCGATGGGGCTTACGGACTTATGGAGGGCTTACAACTTGACTGCTAGTCAATACATGCACATTTCAGCTGCACATGGTAGTGGCTCCGTCTAGACTACATCTTCACTCAGACTATGTATGCAAGACAATTCGTGAGGCACATCACAGGGCAAGTGGCATATCAGATCACTCTCCAGTCGAGGTGCTTCTACAGGGGCCCCGCTCGAGACTATACTCTCCCACCGAGCATAGACCCCTGGCATTTTAGGGATCGCGAATTCCAAGACAAATTTCAGGAATGAACACAACAATACTTCAATGAAAATACAGGCTCGTGGACTCACATAGCACTCTCTGGGAAGCATATAAGGTGGTAGCCCGGGGTTTTGTGCAAACAGTAGTTGGGGGCAAGAGAAAAGAGCGGCACTCCCGCTGCGATAAAATAGAACAAGAAATATCAAACTTGGAGAAGTGGTTGGGGCAGGAATGGGCGACCGACCTGGCACTGAGACACAAGTTGCGTCTGAAACAGGGAGAGCTCAGAGACTTGAAGGAGAATGCGGCTCGTGAACATGCGGTAGCCATGCAGAGACGAATATATGATTTTGTCGATAAAGCCAATAACTTAATAGCATGGCTAGAAAAGTGAGATAGGAACCGAAATTGAGTCTCAGAGCTCTGAAAACTCAGTGACCCCCCCAAAGAGGACCAGAACGGAAATAGCGGGAGTTTTCGCAACCTACTATGAGGCAATATACCAGTCGGTCTCTGGCAGATCAGGAGAAGACAGAGCTGAACTGCTCAAAGACATTCCCCTACCTGTGCTTTCGGCAGAGGATAGGGAGGCAATTGATCGAGACTTGACGACAGAAGAGATCGTGGGGGCCACCCAGGATTTACAATCTGGGAAGGAGGCGGGTCCAAACGGTCTTCCCTCCGAACTATATAAATGTGTGGTACAGGGAGTGGCCCAGCCGATGCTAAACATGTTCATGGCCGCACGAGATGAGGGACGGCTGCCAGAAGATCTACGAATGGCGACCATTGTTGTCATTGTGAAAAAATGAAAGCGTTCGGAGCTATGTAGCTCCTACAGGCCTATCTCCCTGCTTAACTTTGAAGTCAAAGTCCTAGCAAAGGTGCTAGCCAATCGGCTGGGCCCAGTAGTCCCTACAGTAATCCACCCTGATCAGTCAGGATTCATGCCACACAGAAGTACCAGGCTGAATCTTTGCAGTCTTTATGGAGCCATGCAGGGATGGCGGCCTGACTGACCAAGATTGCTGCACTGTTGTCACTCGACGTGCGAATGGCATTCGTTAGTATCGAATGGCCATATCTCTTTGCAGTCCTCTGCAGGTTGGGTTGCAGACCAAAGTTCTGTGCTTGGGTCAGACGTTTATATTGTGATCCACTAGCGAGGGTTTTTGTGAACGGGACAATATCTAGATCATTCCTGTTGCACAGGGGTACACACGAGGGCTGCCCGCTCTCCCCCCTGCTCTTCGCTCTGGCACTTGACCCTCTTGTGGTGTGGGTTCATGGGGATCCATTTGTTCAAGGTATAGACGTTGGGGGGCTGGGAGGAACGCATTTCTTTATATGCGGACGACATTCTGCTCTACGCACATAAGCCTCGCCAGACCTTTCATTGACTTATTCATATATTCCAACTTTTTGGCAGCTACTCTGGCTACCAGATAAACTTGGATAAATCCCTAGTATTCAACCTCGCAGGTGAGATTCCACCCCTCCCGTCCTCCTGTGCGGCTCTGACTCGACAGGAGGAGTTCAAGTATCTTGGTATCTGGATTACCAGATCGGAGGATGGTTTATGGCTCGGAATATCTACACACATCTAGAGAGGCTGCGGGGAGGCATGGCCCACTGGCGGCGCCTTCCGGTCTCCCTGATGGGCAGAGCGGTCTTGTTCAAGATGATGGCCCTCCCCCGCTTACTATATGTGCATCAAAATACTCCATACCGAGTACCGGAGACCCTCTTTCGGGCAATCGAGATGGAACAGCGTAACCTGCTGTGGGGGGGAGGCAGCCCGCGAATAGCGCTCCGTAAACTGCAGCTGGGGTCCATGAGGGCTGCATGGCAGTCCCGGATATCAGGAGCTACTACTTGGCATCACAGCTTGTCAGCGTCAATGACTGGGTCTATGCAACATACAATGAGCCAGCCTATCGAACAGACTGCCTCGCCATGGGAAACGGTGGATACCTGGCTGTGCTGTACAGTAAAAGGCGAGATAGATCACTCCCAGTACATACTTTGACGGTGGCGCAGGCATGGCGCAAAGCCACAAAACTATTGGGATAGGAAACCAAACTAACAGAACAAACTCCGCTCTGGGACAGCGACCTTTTAGGCGAGGTTTGGCACTTGAAGGGCTTCCGTAAGCGGGATCTCCTTGGGATAGACCATCTGGGGGACGTCTGGCGCAGCAGGACCATGATCACGTTTGAAAATTTACAGATGGAATACCAGATGGCAGACGGGGAGAGATTCCGCTTTCTGAAATTGAGACATGCCCTACGAAGCCATATATCAGAGGGAGAACAAATACCTGAGTACTCCCCACTGGAAGACAGGCTTCTACGTGATCTGATGATTGACAAAGCGTTCTCCCTCACATACCGCAAGATTATGAATAATTCTCCTGACCCACTAGGCTCCCTGACGGAAGCATGGGAGGCAGATGTGGGACTTTTGAAGGATGACGACTGGAATAGGCCACACAGTGCCCTAGGGAAATTGCCAAATGGGCGCGGTTTCGAATGATACAACTGCGAATCCTACATAGATCAAATGTCCCCAGAACACTTCAACACCGCATGGGCCGTTGTGACTCGAAACGGTGTGCTAGGGGATGCGGGGAAGTTTTTTCATATCCTTTGGACCTGTCCCAGAATCCAGTCATATTGGACGGAAGTCACCCGAGTAATGTTGACTGTGGTGGGACTCCAGGTCCCAGAGGAGGCACGATGGCATATCAGGAGTGTCAGGGGAGACAGATTGACCAAAGCACATGAAAACATGGCTTAGAATTGTAGATGGGCTAGCAAAGAGGAACATAGCACGGACCTGGGGGGCATCGGTGGCTCCAAAGATTGGCGACTGGAAGCGAGATGTGGACTGGTGCCAGGAAGCCGAAAAAATGATTTACCATGTGGGAAAATATATGGACTGCATGGGTTCAGTACAGAACTTAGTCATGAGGAGCCGGGATGGGTGGAACAGGGAACGGGGTGCAGGTATGTAAATCAGAGCTTAAAGTGGATAATGTCCTCTTTTTAATGTACGCTTTAAGATGTGTGATCTTTTTGTAGATGGATCCTCTGATTTGCTGCCTTCTATACTTCACCCTGTAACTCTGATATACTGAAAGGTGTAAGAAGCAATGGTTCAATAAAAAGAATGTTTAAAAAAAATCCTCTCACTTTAAATCAATCAATCAGGGATTTGTAAAGCGCTACAACTCACCTGTGAGGGTCTCAAGGCTCTGGGGGTGGATGCTGATCCATCTGGGTGTGGAGGTTCAGTCAAAGAGCAAGGTCTTGAGGAACTTCCTGAATTGGGTCAACGATGTGGATTGCCTGAGGTGGAGGGGCAGGGTGTTCCAGCTCTTGGCAGCGAGGTAGCAGAAGGATCTTGGGACGGAGGCCAAGGCAAGTTGGGCGGAGCGGAGTTGTCTGGCTGGTGTGTGGAAAGCGAGGCAGTGGTTCAGCTATTCTGATCCTACGTCGTGGAGAACCTTGTATGCATGTATGAGGAGCTTGAAGGTGATTCAATTGTTGATTGGGAGTCAGTGGAGTTGTCGGAGTTGTTGTCATGTGGCTGTGGCGGGGGATGTCGAGGACCAGTCTGGCTGTGGCGTTTTGGACATCTGTAGTTTCCTGAGCTGTTTCTGGGTGATGCTGGTGTAGAGTGCATTGCCGTAGTCAAGTTTGCTGGTGATGATTGCATGGGTGACCGTCTTTCTGGATTCTGTGGGGAGCCATCTGAATGGCTTTAGAAGCAGGCGGAGCGTGTGTAAACAGGATGAGGATACTGCGTTGATATGGCGGTTAATTGAGAGCAAGGGGTCCCGTATGATGCCGATGTGTGCGTGGTCCGTAGGGGTGGGAAGGGTTCCTTGTGCGGTGGGCCACCAGGAGTCATCCCAGGCTGAAGAGGCAGGTACCAGGATAAGTACTTCGGGGGGATATTATCAAGAAGTGGCGATAATTATCGCTAACCGCCGTTAGCGTGACTTTTTTTATCGCCGTCTACCGCGGGAAATTATCGCCGTGTTAGCGGCGTATTAACAACACGCAGCTAACAGGCGATAGCTACCTTTTCCGGTGGGAATGGACGGCGATAGATTTAGCATGACGGCGATAAAAAAACGCACGCTAACGTGAAAAAAGTGGCGATGGGCCAATCAGCGACAGAATCTGATCGCTAATTGGCACCAGGCCTGCATTTTACGCGTTCAGCGGGAAAATGCACTATGAAAGGCCCGCCAAGCAGAAAAAAATGGAAAATACCAGAGGAGCAAGGGAAGAAGCTGGGACCAGTGCAGAGGCCACAAACATGCCCACAAATACCCAGGAGGACCAGCCAGAGACCCATGCGAAGGCCAAGAGGAAGAGGAATCCTAAGTTCAGCCTGCAGGAAAACCAGGTCCTGATTGCGGAGGTGACTGAACACCAACAAGAACTGTTTGTCACCTCCACAGTGACATTGGCAAGAAAAAAAAAAATATGGGAGGGCATTGTGTCCAAGGTGAATGCCGCTGGAGAGAGGAGGAGGACAGTGGATGACTGCAAGAAGCGCTGGCATGATACCAAGCGCAAAACCAAGGAGAAACTAGCAGCCAACGTGAGAACAGCGAGGCAGACTGGAGGTGGGAGTCCAGCACCACAGGAGGAGCTGGATGAGTTGGAGGAGCAGGTGTCCCGAGTCAACAGTGAGGAGACGGTGGTTGGAGTTGCGGGCCAGGATAGTGCTGAATGTGAACAGACACAACAACACCAGGGTGAGCATCAACCAGGGACGGGGGGAAGGGGGCGGATGGGCCCAGTGGCACTCATGTACAATGAAAGGTATAATGGGCAGCTAAACCAAAGCTGCAGGTGCCACCAGCACACAATTCAGTGCACACACAGACAATTCTGAGCCCATCAACATTGACTACTATGTGGGCCAAATTGTATTACTCACACAAATGAACAGAGGACACAACTTGTGACGCTTGTGTGTAGATATTGTACAATAACATTTGTCATAGCTGGAAACTGTGAGATGACAATGTACAACTACAACATCACATCCGCTATTTCCTCAAAATCATCACTATCCTGCAACAAATAGGCATCTCCTCAAAAACAGTATGAATGGACACTGTCCTGCTGTCTGCTTGTAAACTCATCCAATGCATGATTGTACATGACAAACACTGTTAAACTGTATCTCCCCAATCACATTGCAGAGGGAGAGACTGTACCTCCTGGACAGCTGACTGGCCCAACCTTCACTGATGACGAGGAGGAATACCCCACCATTGATCAGGAAGCACTGCAACACCTGCTAGACTCCTTCAGCACCCCACCTCCAGGAGCAGGGCAACCCAGCAGCATTGCGGCAACTCCACCCCCTGCACAAACCAACCAGCAGCAAGCACCTCCCACCACAGCTGCCTCCCCAGACCTCGAGGACCCACACCTGGCCTTCCAACGCCGTGTGCTAGAGGTCCAGCGGGAGATGGCGGAACCGGTGCAGGTGGGGTTCGAGTGCCTGGCGGACAAACTTGAGGCCATACGTGGGTGTCTGAGTCCCATCCGGGACCACATGCAGAAGATCACGGACACCCACAGCCCGCTCGATGCCCTCCAACGGTCCATGGCTGACATTGCTGGAGTCATGATTCTGAGACAACAACAACTGTCTGCTCAGAGTGGCTCCAGCAATGTCAGCCAGGATTTGGCCAACATCTGTCGGATATTGGCGAGCATGGAGCGGATGCAGGCACAAGATATGGCTGCCAGGGCCGCACACCAGCGCGAGGTTGCTGGGATCTATCATGCCCTGCACCTGCTCATCACTTCATTGCTGCCACAAGGTCTGGCACAGATGAATGCTGCTGCTGCCTCCACATCCTCAGCTCCGCCACCTGATGTGTCAGTGCCTCACAGTGCTGCACCCACCATACCACCACCCACATGTGAGGCACATGACAGAGGACGAAGAGGAGGATGAAAGTGCATTTTTGCAAAGGAGGAAGTGGTAGCATCCATCTGCGCCAAAAGGCCAGTTTCCTCCTTGGTGCCGGGCTTAGTATCATGCCACGGAAAATCTTCTTGCACTGTCTTCCACTGTCCCTGGACAATCACCTTGGACCTCCACATGGACTGCCATATCACTTCTTTCTTGCCAATGCCACTGCAATCAGCCTGCGGACTGAACTATGCCTCTTCCCTTGGACCTGTTACCACCAAATGACTCTGTCTGGCCCTCCAACGGGCATCCATGCAATGTGGGCATGTATGGCCAATCCCTGGTCCAGTCTTCATCCTCTGAATGTCAATACAATTATTTAACTCACACAGATGTGTGTGGTTCTTGACCAATCAAGTATAGGAGTATGTAAAAAGTGTTAGGACACTGATTCACCCAGAAGGTACACCAAGGGAAATACGAGCAATGTACCTGTTTTACCTGATACAGATAGGCAGTGAGATGGCGGTGTATGTGTGAACTAGCGGTGCCCCCATTGCTCCAAAACAACCATCTAGCAATATACCAACTTAGCCCCACGTCCTTTCATGAAAAGGCATGTGTGCTAAAATGTCCTAGTCTGTTGCAGGCCACGAGTTGTGTCCTCCTTAACACTTGTAAACAAATATCTCTTGGCATATCTACTCACACATTACGTGGTGGACAAAGCCTGTTGTGATGGTGCACATTGCATGTCACATCCCAAAATACTGGACAGCATATTCACTTTGATGAAGACACAGAAGGGCACATGTCCACCATACACATACGGAACCACAATGTCTGCCTCAGTGAAGTAGATTGGCAAATAGGGGCTCACCCCAAAGTGCAAGCCGTCAGTCAGCCCCTCCCTGTCGACAAACGATGTAACCTAAAATATGCCCCCTCTCATGCTGTGACCACTGCGAGCGTATCGGGCAATGTGTGTAGGGATGTGTGTGGCACCGCACTCAACATATAGTCAGATGCACGGACAACATTTCAAGGGCGTCATCAACATGTGCCAATGGCAGAAGTAACAGCTGGGACAAGTCTCCATGACACTGTCACTACAGGGAGCAATGCAACATTTCCCCCTTGTGTGCAGCAGAACAGTGTGCCACCCCCCAAACGTTAGCTGTGACAAAATATAAACTTGACTAGTCCAGTGTGTCACGAAAGGCATTTAGGAGATGTCAACTCTGTAAAGCAAAATGCACTACTCCCAAAATACATTTGTGAGTAACGTAAAATGTGAAGTCATCACTTACTCTCAGATTACTTTGGTAAATCAGGAACACTGCTGTTCCATGTCCTGTACACAATGCACACAGATTTCTAACAAATCATGCATGGTCTGGATAGTGAGCGTACATGAACCGGAACATATCTTGCAAAGGAAGCGGACACACTGGCACTACGCAGCAAGTGTGGCTAGGTCTGTGCAATGTAGATGGACTCTGCGGCAGGAGCATCTGACATGCAGGTGTGTGACGGAATCTGTGGAACATGGCGCACACATCCATCTCCATGATGGATAACAGTAGCTAACTGTATTCACTTGCGATGCCATCTTACTAGGTTATGTGCAAAATGGGCAACAATGTGCTGTCCAAATCCGTGAGTCACACAGAAGATGTAGAACGTCACAGATGACTGTCCCTAGACTAGGGTGTCAATCCAAATTGACACCCTGTCATCAATGCAAGTTCAGTGTGCTCACATCTAAGGTATCCTGACACAATACATCCTACAAACTTACATGTCATGAGCAGACTTAGCGATTCAAATGGGTAGTCCAGTGATGGCAAAAGTTGCATGCAATGGAATGAGACACACTCCACAACCTCATCCCTGACATAAGTGCAAGCAGAAATGCAAAGTATCAAATTTTTATTAGAACAGTATAAATATGCAAGTGACCTAAACTAACACTTATCACTATAACTACTACTAAAATCTAAACTAACTATAAAACAATCTTACTTACCTAAACTATCTACCCTAACTAATCCTAGACATGCAACAACACATCATAGACATCAACCCCCTCCCACCCTTAAGGCACACCACGAGACAGGACAAAGACATCTAAGCTATACATAAACTAACTAAACAAGTAACCTACACAAAGATATATTTTTTTGTAAGTTTTATTTTTATATTTTTTTTATGAAGAAAAAACACATCAACCCCCCACCCAAAGGAAAAGGAAACTTATCCCCAAATACGGATGACTAATTAAAATCTTATATCTACCTAACAAGCTAACACTAACTAAAATCTACACTAAAACTACACTACCTAACAAATAAATAACTAACCTAACACTACATAATAAAAGATGCCAAACATTGGGGGAAGGGAGAAGAGGGGGATGGTGTCCAACAGGTCCACCCATCATGGCAGTCCCAAGTGTTGGTGTATGTCCGCCACTCGTCTGTTGACATCAGACAATTCACGCCTGAGCTCTGCCAGCGAAACCACAATGTCCTGAAGCAGCCCCCTGTCCCGCAATGTGAACGTGACCACTTGATCCCCAGTTGCAGGTGGGACAGGGGTGGGGGGGTGCCGTAGGGGGATGTGCCACCTGTCCCGGCTGGGACACACCACTGACGACTGAGGGGCCTGGGGGGGGCTGTGTGACATCCTGGGCATGCTCAGGCACCGCCTTCCATGTGCCCTTCCTACGTTTCTCATGGTACCTCTTGGACATGTTGCGGTACCCCTTCGCAACCTTCTTCACATGTCGGTAACGGTCCTTCCGCACCTGGAAGGCATGTATTTGGCCAGGCGTCATGTTGTCTGTAAAACATACACAAAGGCAAATTAGAGTCCCTTAGCCAATTTCAATTTCCTCCATACACATTTGTAATACAAGTTCACTTCAACATGGGAGCATACACTACAGCATAACTATGTGAAGTCAGCAAGTGACCTGGACAACGACATGTTGAAGCATGGATCAGTGACTACATGCTGGGGAGACTGACATGACAGTGCATGGCATGGTACATGCACTGTCACTAAGAAATTTGGCTGACAGTGCCAAAAGATTTTGCCATTACATGCACGGGCAGAGGGTGACATGTACAAGCAATCGGAGGAGGAAAGCATTACCCCCCTGTGTGTAGCACCACCCTCATCCTCTCCAGTGACACAGGGCTGCATGATAGGTACAATGCCCATGTGCAGGCATGTGTGTCCCCCAGCACATGTGTGCGGTTCATCATGACTGCGCCAACACAGGCAATCTTGCACCAGAGTTCAAGTGTGTCTGCGAGCAGGGATGTTTGTTCATGTGTATGGAGTACTTACTCCCGGCACATGAATAATCCAAAAATGCCATTTCGTAACTATCACGTGTGCAGCGTCGTACAGCACACATGGAACTTAAAAAATGGCTTGTTTATCTACAGTTTGTTCATGTACAGGTATGGATACCTTCCTGTACATGATCAAAACATGGCATTTTGCTTTTTCTATGTGTGCTACACAAGGCAGCACACATGTACAAAGCAAACATGATGATCAAAAAGCATTCCTGCTCATATGGCCAGAATACAACCGGGATGTAACTGTTGGTAAGTTGTGCGCTGCCAACTATGAATGCCGCATTTGGACATCAGGGGCAGCCTCTGATACAATGGGTGTTGCCGTGGAACGCCAAACACAACCCCCAATGCACGCCCCGTTCACACTCAACACAGCGTGACAGTGTACCTCATTGACAAGTAAGCGTTAATAAACGAGGAATATTTCAACGCTGCTCAGATTATGATGCTAGGCTCCTATTGACAGCACAACTTTGATGACAGTTACGTTGACTTTGCGATATGGGCTTGATGATATGCACCTCACTTTCAATGTGTGTCACTGACTGGGGATGGGCCAAGTCACAACTGTGAGACCAATGCATTTGTCCAGAGTCACTTACCGATTAGTGCACACTGCTGACTGCCACTATACATCATCACACTGTAGGCAAGGTAGACGTGATACGCACCCATTCTTCATACTGCAACGGTGATCATGTGACCCAGACATACATGCCAACGCAACATGCTAGTCAATTACGTTCCAACTCACCTGTGGCGTGTGGGTCCTCGAAGCTGTCAATGTCCCCCTGTGCGATTGGCGGTCGCCCATCTGTGAGACAAGGAGAGAAATATGTGTTGGTATTAGACTTCAATTCATATGTGTCGTATACCTCATACCAATCATCACCATGACAGCAAATGCTACGTAACTGTAGTGTGGCGTTTCATGTTGACTACATGATTGGGTCAACTTTGACTGCCATTCACACCAGACCTGTGACAGCTGATTTTGGACAGACAAGACTGTAATGCTAGCTGACATGCCCATAATCGTAGTGTGAGTCATCCACAAGGCAACATTACTACATGCATCCTGATGTTCTACATGCACTTTGTACAATTGAGTAGGTGCAGATTGCACGAAGCAGTCACACAGAGGTTGTTGGTGTATGACAATCTGGGGATGTCCACTTTCCTTAGACCATTTGTCCCTAAACCAAAGTTTTTCACACAGCAACTATGTTCACAGGGCAGCGTAGCTGACGTAACACTAATCATGAGGACAGCATTTTGTCACTACCTTTTGGCCAGCACACAGCTCACGTGGACAATTCCATGGTTAGTTAATGTACAGTCACCCATGCCGTACACACACAATCGTCTGCCTGCAAGCACATTTTGCGCAGGTGTGCCAGCTATGGTAGTACAGTGCTAAGTGTTGGTCCAGCGCAGTGGGTGACACAGACTTGCAACATATGCTTGTCAAAGTGATGCTGCGTTGTGTCTCGGATGTGCCAACAATATGCGCAGACGCTTTGCGTCTCCCACCAAAATCAGCAACCATTTCTCACTTTGTCAGCAGTGTCACACACGTCGTAATTTTCATTCCTTACAGTCCACAGAAATAAATGTGGAGTTTGTACTTACCACCCTGTAGGCCTGTCATGACTCCCACGTAGTTCAAGAGGTCTGCTTCACGTGCAAGCATGTCATGCCATCGGTGCTTCCACTGGCGCACGTTGCGGTCCACTCCGAAGAACCGTAGCATATGCACCCGCACACGCTCCCACCTGATCTTACGCACAGACACATTGTACCCTTGCAGGATACGGCCTCCCCTCTCCAACATCAGTGGCAGGTGGAATTTAATGAGCCACAGGAACCCCCCCAATGTCCCCTCGGACATCCTGCCCTCCCTGCCCACAGCCGGCATCTACCTACACACCTGTGAGCCCACAGCCAGAAAAAAAAAGCCTCTAAAATATCCCCAACAACTATTTAACTGCACTACCCCAAGACAGACACCCAACAAAATTGATGACAGGAGACAGTTAAACACAATAAATGGGTACACAACACTTCACAGACACTATACACAGGACACAGCACACAGCAACACTCTCAAAATCACAAAACTGCAGCACACACCACCAAGAAACTCCAGCACTCTCCACAATAACCAGCAATGTGCTCAAAAGAGAAACTGAAAGTGCAGAACTCCAGAACTCCAGTAGACAGGAAGCATGCAGACATCACTTCCTGTCCCTTTGCGTCCCGTTTTTGAGTTAGCGGCGAAAATCTGCACGCAAATGGTCACATGAGTAAACTTTCTAATGGCAAAAAGTGTTGCGCAATGTTTTTTTTTTTTTTAAACTTGTTTTTATTGGCATTTATAGTAGACATACAGGAGCAGATCACAATATGATTGTCAACTATTATCTCCACAGCATTACACCGATTCATTTCAGCTAAAAGACCGATGCCAGCACACCGTGTCCATTAGTGCCCTCCACCTAATGCAACAACGTCGATTTCAAAAACAGTACATACAGTGTAGAGTGTTGAGTAGAAGAGGGGACACAATAACAAGGTCAGGCCTCCTATAGGTATGCTCGCAGTATTTTGGAAATCATGAGGCGTCTGTCGAATTGCCATAGTTCAAAGCGAAATTCAAGCCCAGGATGCTGTGGTCTGCGGGATAAACCTTTCCAGTGTGCTCCTATGAATCACAATTTCAACTTAAAACAGTGAATTCACTATAGAGAACGAGAAGATAGAGAAAGAGATAGCAGAGAAGGAGCAGGTAGGGAAGAAAAGGAGGCGAGATTCAAGGGAGGGGTGCGGCGGGGGGGAAAGGGTGTTGTCGCCACCTGATGTCAGAGGGTGTAGTCGGCACTGTGGTGTTCAGAATCATTGATGCTCACTGGAGTCATGCATGTAGAGGCCTGAATCACCTACTTTAGAGAAGGGGCGGGGGTGCTCAGGGTCTGGTGTGGAGGCGCCGTCGAGAGGGGGTCAAGTGTGCCCATCTGTGGATTTCCAGAGACTATCCTCATCTGGCGGGCATACAGCGTCCTCGAAGAGGTGCAGAGCCCGCAATCTCGGGGGTTTGAGTCGAGCGTGCTCTAGTCTGCAAAGGTATTCCACAAGCGGCTGCCACAGTTTGGTGAATTTAGTGTCCTGTAGCTGCAAGCGCGCCGTGAGTAGTTCCATGGCAATCGTGGGCCACAGGCGGGTGAACCAAATGTTAATCGGGGCGTTTCAGCTTTTTTCCATTAGAGAGCAATGATTTGCTTAGCAGCCCCGAACATGTGAAGGCTGAGATGCCAGTCTTGGCGGGTCATGGCACGCAGGTTCACCTGCCGAAGGCCCAGGACAATCGCAAGCGGGTTTTCGGGCAGTGGGTAGCCTATTACCAGTCGGATATGACTGAGGACTTCCTTCCAGTAGATGGTCAAGAGTGGGCATGTCCACCAAATATGCAAAAAATCTCCCGGTGCGCTAGTGCAGCGCCAGCATAGAGGGGAGGAGGTGGGAAACATTTTATGCAACCTGTGGGGGGTATAGTACCATTGTGTCATAACCTTATATGCGGATTCCCGCTGGGGGATGCTACGAAAGACCTTCGGGATATCTTGCCACAAATGTTCCCATTGGGTGGGTGTGATATCAGTGTCTGAGGATGATTGCCATCGCAGTTGGTAGGCATGAGGGGTGGTGCGCTGTGAGTGTTGGAGAACTTGGTATGTGCGGGAGATTAGGCCCCTGGAGTTATCAAAGGAGCGCACTAACCGCTCAAATGCAGTGAAGGGGCGAGTGGCCGCCCGTGTCAAAGAGGACACCTGAACCCAGTGTCGCAGTTGAATGCATTGGAATCTAGCCCCCTCTGGTAGCTGAAAATCTCTTTTACATTGCTCAAAGGTTTTGAAGGTGTCTCCCATGAAGAGGTCTCGAATCGTCCTGCACCCCCCTCCGTCCAGTCTGCGAAGTAGGGCGAGTGAAGAGCGGGCGGGAAGTGAGAGTTGCGAGCGATGGGGGTATGGGGGGACGGGAAGGATGTGAGGCCTCTGCGTACTGCTAATTTGTCCCAAATCTTGAGCCCCGTCTTAGTGGGAACCGCGATATAGGCGCTGCGCAAGCGAGCACCCCACGAGAGCCATGCAAGGTCCCAGATGGGGCGGCAGGTCACTGCCCTGTCCATATGAAACCAGACTTTTTCGCTCTCCCATGCCATCCACTCCGATATGAAGCGGAGGTGGGAAGCACAATAGTATTCCAACAAGTTGGGGCAGGCCAGTCCTCCCCTATCGCGCGGAAGCATGAGTATTTTATTAGAAAACCGCGGTTTACTCCCTCCCCATATAAATGTGGTGAGCTCGCGCTGAAGGCACTGTATTTGATGTTCTGGGATGGGTGTGGGAAGGGACTGAAAAAGGTAAAGTATCTTTGGGAGGATCGACATTTTGATCGTGTTTAAGCGCCCCAGCCAGGATAGCTGAAGGGATTTCCACGTTCTCAAGTCTGCCATAACAGCGTTTTTACACTCCTGCCAGTGTGCTTGGGACCATGTGGCAAGGTTGGGAGTTATGTTAAGCCCCAGGTACCGAATAGAACGCGACGCCCATTGATAGGGGACAAGAGATTGGAGCATGGCGACCTCTTCCACCGGAATCGTGAGGTTGAGAGCCCATGATTTTTCATAATTAAGCCCCGAGACCTGTTTAAACGATTGGAGCACCTTATGTAGGGCCGGTAGGGAGGTTCGTGGGCGTGATAAAGTGAGAAGTAAGTCGTCAGCAAACAGGGATATTTTGTGATCTAACCCCCCCAATGGAATGCCATGTATGTCAGGAGACTGGCGGATCATGATGGCCAGCGGTTCCACTACAAGAGCAAATTAGAGGGGGGATAGGGGACATCCCTGTCGGGTGCCCCTGTGGATAGATAAGGGCTGTGTTAGCTGGCCGTTTACCTGCACCCGAGCCAGGGGGGAAAGATAGGGAGCCATAATCTTCGCAATCATCTGCAGACCCAACCCTATTTTCTGGAGGACAGCACGAAGGAAGACCCAATCTACTCGGTCAAATGCTTTCTCAGCATTGAGCGAGAGCAAGCAGGCGGGAATCTTCCAATGATGCGCCTTCCCGATTAGATGGGCAACACGCCGCACATTGTCTGCCCCCTGTCGTTGGTGGATAAAGCCCACCTGGTCCGGTTCTATGAGTCCAGGGAGGTGTAGAGCGAGACGCTTAGCCAGTATTTTAGTATAGAGTTTGAGGTCCGTGTTTAGGAGCGCGATTGGACGAAAGGAGGAGCAGAGTGTGAGATCTTTCCCCGGTTTGGGGATTAAAGCGATTTCAGCCATGGCCATATCTGCAGAGGGTCCTACTACGTCAGTATAAGAATTAAAGAGATGGAGCATATGTGACTTGAGTTGCGGGAAGAATGCGCGAAAGAACGAGACCGGTAAGCCGTCCGGCCCCGGAGTTTTGCCGAGAGGGAGATCCTTCAAAGCACCAGCGAGTTCCTCCGGAGTGATAGGATCCTCCAATAGCTGAGAGTGATAGCTGCTAATCGGGGACCACTCACAAGCATCCAAGGCAGCGAGAACCTGGTCTAAATCGGGCGACTCCCCGGCATAGAGGGAGGAGTAGTAATTCTGGAATGCTTGCATCTTGGCGGCTTCAGTGGTGGCCCAGGTACCATCTCCCAGTTTGAGTTTGGCGATGTGCGCTTTGGCGGCCCGCGTCCGAAGGTGGCGTGCTAGCACCGTACCCACCTTGTCCCCCCCGTCATAATATCGTTGGCGCAGAGCCAAAAGAGTGTGTTCCGCTCTGTTGGTCCTGTGCGCCCGGAGTTGGCTCCAGAGCATAGCGAGGTGCCTCTTGTGCAGCGCCAAGGGGCGCTCCTGATCCAGCCGCTCGAGCGCCTTAATATCCTGGGAGAGTTTGTCTTCAAACAAGCGAGCTTCTCGAGCCCGAGCTATGGCAATGGATGTGATGGTGCTGCGAATCGTGGCCTTAAACGCATCCCAAACTACTGGGAGTGGAGTTTCAGGAAGGTCGTTGGTCTCGAAGTAGGACGTTATAGCTTCCCGGATCCCCGCCTCATCTACCGGGTCTCTGAGGATATGTAGGGGAAAATGCCACCGAGAGGGACGGCCAGGGCGAGAAAAGCGATCCTGAATGAGAAGTTCCACATGGGCGTGGTCAGAGACAGAGATGTCAGACAGGGACGCCGAGAGGGTGTCTTTGACAAGGGAGTGTGAGACGAAGAGGTAGTCTATGCGCGAGTAGGAGCGATGAACATGAGAGTAATAAGAGTAGTCACGGACGTCTGGAGAGTGGTATCTCCAAATATCTATGAGGCCGAGAGCGGTTAGTTGATTCTTTAAGGCCGAGGACATGGCCCTCGTCCCATGGAAAGAGCCTTCGCTACGATCGAGGCCCACCTCCCACACCAGATTAAAATCTCCCCCCAGGATGAGACCCGGATCATCTTGTGTTATGTGTTCCCGCAGCAAACCCCACAAAAAAGAGTCCTGAGCTTGGTTCGGTGTGTAAGTGTTGCATAAAGGGAGGATTCGATGCCCAATCTTGACCACCACCTTGAGGAATCTGCCATCCTTACTACGGACTACCCTGGAGTCCCCCTGGTGTATGCCTGCCCGACAGAGGATTACTACCCCCGCTGATTTAGTGGGTGCAGATGCCCAAAGTTGGAGCGGGTATCGTGGATGAGCCATGTGGGAGACATCTTCACGCAGAAGATGGTTTCCTGCAAGAATTTGATGTCTGGATTTTGCAGCAAAAGATATCGCCAAATCAGGCGACGCTTGTTGGGGGAGTTGAGTCCCTTCACGTTAAGGGAGAGAAGTTTCAGAAAGGGTACAGAAGTCATGATATCAGTGCGCCATGTGTGAACGCTGTCCTGAGCATAAGAGTAGGGGCAATGCACAGGGTATCTCCCCCCTCGTCAGTGCCTCGCCGAAGCAGGCAAAGCAGACAAAGGCCATGGCGGTCGCTGTAGGGTCTAGTGCAGCGTGTGGAGAAGAAGGGACGATCTGTACGGAGGGAGCTCCCACCACGATCAAGACCGCCCCCCCGCCCAAGATAAGGAGAAGAAAAGAGGGAGAAGAGAAACGAGAGAAAAAAGACATAGTACTCAAAAAATAACAACGGCCAACGTGGCCAACAGGGTCTATTCCAGTCCGGGGAGCAGCCAGGTGCAGAGACACAGGCCATCCCAGAGATGTCACTCTCCCAGGAATAGTAGTGGAGGCGGGTCATAGAAGATCAGCATCGCCCATCAGGAGCGCAGTCCGGTGCCGCCGTCGGGTTGCAGTTCAGGCATGGAGTAGTCATGCCGGCAAGAAGGCGGCCGGGGTGCGGGGCGTCAGCCACACCCCCTCAAGGAGTCAAAACCTGAGGCGAGGGAAAGACAGGCGTTTGGCAACCATACTTCATTGCTATTTTTCAGAGGGCTGGGAGCCTGGGGGTGAGTGACCAGCTTCTAGAGAGCGGATATGCTGTATAATGTCCTGTTTCTCCTGGGATGAAGTGCAGATTCCCCGGAGGGGAAGGGCGCCTGGAGTGGTGTACATTGGTTCATTGGGGCTTTGCAGGCTCGCGGTGCAGAGGAGGCATGCGTGAGGGGCTAACGGGCAGTGTGTCTGGGATCTGCAGCAGCTGGGCTGCCTCTCGGAAGGATCACAGCACTCGGCGTTTTGACTCCCACTGGAAAATAAGTGCGAACGGTTGTCCCCATTGATAGCGGACTCCCAGCTCCCGTAGTTTATCCGTTATGGGTCGAAAGTCTCTGCGGCAGCGGAGCGTTGTGGGGCCAAGGTCCTGGAACAGTTGGATGGGAGCGCCCTGGTACCGGAGTTCTGTTTTGGCTCGTGCCGCGTTGAGGATGGCTTCTTTCTCTGTGAAGAAATGAACCCTGGCCAAGATGTCAGGAATGAGGCCAGGGTGTGCTGGCGGAGCAGACACTCGGTGGGCGCGGTCCAGGGCCGGTGAGGATGTGTCGTCATCCCCCCTGATGTCTTGAAACAGGTCTGCTACAAAAGTCATAATGTCTGAGCCTTCATCCCCCTTAGGCGCAGGTTGTTGCGACGCCCCCTATTTTCCAAGTCCTCCTGTTTAATCTGCAACTCGATGTGTTGCTCTTCCAGGGTGGCTAGGCGTTGCCAGAGGTGTTCCTGATCTTCCGAGCGGGCATCGACTGTCCTTTCAAGATCGTCCAACCTCCCCCTAGCTCCACCACGTCTCTCCGGAGTTCCTTAACACAGGCCTGGACCTCCGTGCGAAGTGAGCCAATTTCAGATTTGAGTTCATGCATGAAGGTGGTCATGAAGGACTGTGTGACAGGTTCAGAGGGTCCCTCGGCTGACGATGTCATGTCCACTGCAGGAGTTGGTCCCGATTTGTTCCACAGGGCTGCCACCGGGTTGTCCTTAGGGGGCGCAGCGGGATCTCTCCCAGTCCGTGATCGAGTCATGGCCCCTCAGGGCGTTATGTCGCGTGCAGTGGGCCTGGGTGGGGGGGCACTTCACAGAGTCAGACTGCTGCCTGGTTCGGCTGAAGAGAGTATTCCTGCCAACAGGACCCAGAGGTCGTCGAAAAGAAGGCCAACAAGGGTAGCGTGGCGTGAGGACAGCCCAAGGATGTGTTTCCCGGGTCCCCCGGTTGCTCCACTGACCGAGTGGGGATGCGCAGGGCACGGGCAGGAGGGGCCGTTAAGGCAATAAGGTCCAGATCAGGTATGTATGTGGCACCGCCACCCCCCACTAGGACGTGCAGGGGAGATCCGCCTGTGTAGACCAAGCCGTAGATTCAGGTGGTAAGGCGGCACTCGGCGGTACTGTCCCTCTTATATGGCTCTCTAGGGGGGCCCATCAAAGTCTATAAAGGTACTCACAGTGTCAGGTGGTGAGGAGCCTTCTTTCCCCGGGCGACAGCAGGCAACCGCACACAGCGTGGACCTACCAGTGCGCTCCAGCGCAGTCACTGCCAGTGAAGCTATGGGCAAGGGCCTCCTGCCCCCAGGCCCTCACTCCAGTCCTTGAACCCAGGAGCTCGCTCCCCGGTGCAGTGGTAGAAAGGTACAGGGAGCCCAGAGTCACCAGGCGTCTCCCAGAGTCTTTGTATGTCCAAGATGGTTGGTGTTCGCCCTAAGTTGGCGGGGGTATGCCCAGACGTGGGTCCCTTGCTCACTTTGCCACTGGATTCAAGCAAGCCTGGCTGATGACGGCTGGAATGCCAGAAACCGGTCCTAGGATGCTTGTTTCCGGTCCAGGGAAGACATGGCTTGGCAGTTCGGGCTGGACTGTTCCCATGAGGCACAGGGTCAGACTGATTTGCATATGGCCATGTCTGAACTGGGGTGGTGGAGTGAGCTAAAGAATGATGATGGATTAAACCCAGATCAGTTGACTGGGGGTGAGTGTTTGATTGGCTCAAACGTTCCGTCCATCATCCCCTTTTGTATCGCTTTGTTCGCCCTAAGTTGGCGGGGGTATGCCCAGACGTGGGTCCCTTGCTCACTTTGCCACTGGATTCAAGCAAGCCTGGCTGATGACGGCTGGAATGCCAGAAACCGGTCCTAGGATGCTTGTTTCCGGTCCAGGGAAGACATGGCTTGGCAGTTCGGGCTGGACTGTTCCCATGAGGCACAGGGTCAGACTGATTTGCATATGGCCATGTCTGAACTGGGGTGGTGGAGTGAGCTAAAGAATGATGATGGATTAAACCCAGATCAGTTGACTGGGGGTGAGTGTTTGATTGGCTCAAACGTTCCGTCCATCATCCCCTTTTGTATCGTATTTTAACATTGGGCGGATGGGAAAAGAAAATATCGCTTTATTGTGTTAGCGGCCAGATCTGCACGCTAAGAGGGAATCAATGCACTGATGTACAGTCTTACTGCAAATTTCATGTCAGAGCCATGTAACAACATGTTGAGGTTGTTTGGCACTCAAATGACACCTTGAAAATGATGTTTCACAACACATGACACCGTAACTTGCAACATTCAACACAGGTCACACCATAATTGCATTTCTAACAAGAGAACCATCAATCAATCATGGATTTTTTAAGTGTGCTACTCACCCGTGGGGGTCACAAGGCGTATGGGCATGACTTTCGGCACGCTTCAAGTTGTCTGTGTACGTGCATGTGTTGAAGGTGATGTTGATGTTGCGTAGTGGTTCGTGTGCGATGGCAGATATGGCTCTGTGGTAGATGTGAGGGGGTCATGGATCTGTGTGGGCCCCCGAGTGGATGCCTTTCCTAGCGGAGGAGGTGTCTTCATCCGTGCCTGGTGTCCATTTGGAGATGGCGGTCTGGTTGTGGTCTCAGGGGTGCTGGTGGTCCGTCTGATGTGTCAAGTTAGTGCTCCACATACTTGTTGTAGGGCTTGTTGATCTGGAGGTGGTCGTGGCTTCAAAGCTAATTGCTTCTGACACACAGAGAAGCAGGTTTTACCCCATTGCACGCCCTATTTTCAGATTTCACCCCATTGCACGCCCTATTTTCATCTCTTACCCCATTGCACGCCCTATTTTCCAGATTTTACCCCATTGCACGCCCTATTTTCATATTTTACCCCATTGCACGCCCTATTTTCAGATTTCACCCCATTGCATGCCCTATTTTCATCTCTTACCCCATTGCACGCCCTATTTTCATCTCTTACCCCATTGCACGCCCTATTTTCCAGATTTTACCCCATTGCACGCCCTATTTTCATATTTTACCCCATTGCATGCCCTATTTTCAGATTTCACCCCATTGCACGCCCTATTTCCAGATTTTACCCCATTGCACGCCCTATTTTCAGATTTTACCCCATTGCACGCCCTATTTTCTTCTCTTACCCCATTGCACGCCCTATCTTCCAGATTTTACCCCATTGTATGCCCTATTTTCAGATTTTACCCCATTGCACGCCCTATTTCCAGATTTTACCCCATTGCACGCCCTATTTTCAGATTTTACCCCATTGCACGCCCTATTTTCCAGATTTTACCCCATTGCACGCCCTATTTTCAGATTTCACCCCATTGCACGCCCTATTTTCAGATTTTATCCCATTGCACGCCCAAATTTGCATCTTTTAGACCATTGCACCACCAAAGTTTCATCTCTTACCCCATTGCACGCCCACGGTTTCATTGTTTTTCACAACGTGCACACTCCAGTGAATTATTGTCCACTGACAACAGACTACAACTGTGCATTTATTTACAGACGACAACCTATATTGACTGATTTACACAAAGGACACGCAACAATTTTGGATTGGCTAGCCCAATTTGCACCATGAATACTCTAGTCTTACACATTTGGCACACTGAAAAGCATCTCTGTACTGAGGAGACATTCCCAGCATGGATGTAGTTTTGTTATTTTCATTGCACATATTGTGCAACGTACCCTTTTCAGAGTGATGTACCCATGCTGGACATTAACATGCAGACAGGGTATGTGTGTATGTTTTATTATTGGCACACACCATGATTGCGGTCATTTTGCTATGAGATACATTGGAGGGGGACTGTCACAATGTGACGTGCTCAGTTGAAGAAATTGTTTATTATTCGGTCCCTTCGGGCAGTTCCTGCTGCATTTACTGTGGGGTGTGCGCCACCTGCCTCATCTTCAGCATCATCCTGGTCATCGTCCGGTGCAGCAGGCACTTGAATCCATGGAGCATTTGTGCGCACACATATATTGTGCAATACACAACATGCAAGGATGATTTTGTTGACCATTTCAGGGCTGTACAGCAGTCTGCCACCTGTGATGTCCAGGCAACGGAAACGTGACTTTAGCACGCCAAATGTGCGCTCCACAATGGACCGGGTGCGTCTGTGGGCCGCATTATACTGCCTCTGGGCCTGGGTGGTGGGGTTTCGGAGGGGTGTCATCATCCACGGGCATAGTGCATATCCTTGGTCACCTGTAACATATGATAGCGAGATGTTTACATTATTGGTTGTGCCGGCAGTGTTGTTGGTGTAGATGGTTTTGTGGTGTGTCATTTGTGTTATGTTGGATTTCATGTTAGCCATGTGTTGCTTCTGACTGATTACAAGCATCATTGCAAATTAAATTGCCTCACTGTTGATACTTCCTCCCCCAAGCCTCATCAATTGTGTGCGCTGCGCGGTTGCATGACTGGCTCTTCTACCATCTATTGATGGCACTTATCCACCCTCCTCACAGTCAATGCCATGTGAACTTTGAAATGGCAATGGGCCATACCAGACACGGTTCACGTTCAGTTGTGCTGCCGTCGCTGCTGCCAGACCTGCCCCAATGCATAACACATGCTGTTTCCTGTCCAGAGCGGCCACATATCAACAGTCATCAGGCCCCTCGCATGCAGGGCCCATTGCAGGCAGGAACGCTTGACCCACACCATCAGCATCATCAGACGCAACACTGTCCACTCCGTGGACTACGTACTCATTCGGGAGTGTAGCCTCCAACTCACATGCCACGACTACTCAAGGTCCATTTGACTCTGGGAAATGTTAGCTGACATCAGACTGTGCCAGATCTTCACCACACTGATCCACGAGGCAGGGCACACCTTTGACGGCTTCTTTGCATGTGTAGACTTCGTCCATGTCCTCGACCCCACTAAACGCACATGTGTTGACCACTTACGCATGCACCACCTTGTTGATGTACCCCAAACCACCATAGACCACATGCAGGCCCCCACAAAGTTGGTGTAGATCAGTCACAGATGAGATGCTACACACCACCATCGACAGCAACAACCACAACACTTCAGTTGTCAACAATGGTGCAAGTCCACATTTTCCTAACATGTATCTCCAACTGCGCATGCACCCTTGTCCCACTATGCAACTGCAACATACAGCAGGCAAAGAATGCCACCTCGGTCAGCACCAACCTTAGAGTTGGCAGATGCAGCTGCTGACACATGGAGTGGAGCTGGTGCAAGCTTTGGGATACCAGTAGACAGCACCACCTACATGTACAGAATGCTCATATTCAACATCAACAATACGCCCACACACCAAACTGCTCTTCCAGGTAGGATTGCTGTGATTTGCAACATGGATGATCAACAGCTGGGGCGTGCTATACGCAGGGGAAACATGAGTCATCATCCTTGTAACAGAACAATGAGCATGTGGCATCACCTGGTGGTCCAACGCTTTCGGATGCCCCAACCCCAAATCTAGGTACCTAGGCCCCATATTTGACTCCTCAATCTCCATGTACCTACAGGTGTACGCAGTGGCCTGCAGCTGCTTCGCCAGCCTCTGCATCCTCCATGCAACCTTCACATAGATCCACCCATTATCAGGTGTAACAGTGACCCATACAGTCATTGCCATCAGGCTGGGCTACAGAAACACACTATATGCCAACATGGGCACGTCTGCGGTCAGCTTACTCCCGACTGTCCAGCACAACACCTACACACTGGGCCTTGTGTTCCTACTTTCATTATGGATCGTGTGCCTCCATTGCACATACATGGTTCCCACCTCTCACCACATTTGCTTATGGGTGGCACAGGGGCTAAGCATTTGAGGATGGTTTGTCTACATATCTAGCCACAGTTCCCACAGTTCTTGGTGTTGTTGTGTCTGGTATGTGGGCATGTTGATTGACATGTTGTATGTGTGATTGTGACATGTACATTCTCACACTTCTGATTTGCATCTCTGTGAATTTGAGGCATGTGTTGGTTCACGTTAGTACTTACAGACTAGCACTGCATTTCCATATGTGCCATCCTGGAAGCGCTGGTTTATGATAGACTGTCGGAAGATGTAGGAATCATGCACACTCCCTGGGAACTTGGATGACATTGGTGAACATTCCCCGGTGGTCCACTATTGCCTGCACATTCATGGAATGGGTGTGCTTTCTGTTGCGGTATATGTGTGCACTGTCCGCAGGGGGCACAAATAGGACATGTGTGCAGTCAATTGCGCCCAACACCTGTTGGAATCCGGCTGTGGCCTAGAATCCTTGCTTGGTTTCAATCTGTTCCTGCACAGTGTTGGGGAAGTGAAGGTGCTGGGGTATCAGGCTGAGTATGCCATCCGAGACAGTTGGGAGGAAGATTGAGAAGGCTGCCTGTGAGACTCCTC
The DNA here is from genome assembly GCA_963921515.1 of Calotriton arnoldi. NCBI lineage: Eukaryota > Metazoa > Chordata > Amphibia > Caudata > Salamandridae > Calotriton > Calotriton arnoldi. The sequence goes on from CAWUFW010002595.1 coordinate 995,920, forward strand.
CAACTCTGGCCGTTGTTGGTTGAAAGGTCCCAGAGGCCAACATATGCAGCACGGCCAGGAGCTTTGTCTGCGGAGGGATGTTGGTTCTCCGCTGTGTTTGTGGCGTCAGCCTGTGGGCTATCAGGTTCAGGATGTGTTGGATGGATGTCCTTTTCAGCCTGCAGTGGGCAATGACATCCTCTGGCGTCAGGTCTGCGAGGCTGAGACATCTGCGCAGGGCCCGCTGTCGTCTTTGGCGCAGCCTTGGTGGTGGTCTGGGGGGAGGTGGCAGTGGCGGTGGTGGTTGTTGCCTTTGTGGGACTCCAAGCTGAATGATTAGCACTTCCATGGCGTATGTGGGTCTTCAGGTGTGGGTCTGGGCTGGTCTCCCTTATATACCTCCATTTATCACCATTTTTCAATTTTTAGACCTGTTTTTTCCAGGTCTTATTTTCCTACAGCTAAGGGGCCTTAGCGGGACTTTTATTATCGCTTCGCGGGTCCGGGACATCATTGGTAATAGTGCGATGGTGTGTTAGCGACTTTTTTCATGACATTTTGAGAGGGAACGCCTACTTTGCATATCATTAGCGGAAACTATCGCTGCCATGCACTGCGTTAGCAAAAACGGCAGCTATCGCTGGAAAGCTGTCGCTAACGCTTGTTAGCGACATCTTGGTAATAGGGCGATAAAAACAACGCGTTAGCGGCACGAAAGTGGCGCTAACGCAGCGATAACTGGCTTGATAATATGCCCCTCGGTCTTGTCCGAGTTGAGCTTGAGGCAGCTGTCTTTCATTCAGTTAGCGAGGGCCTTCATTCCGTTATGAAAGTTGATTCTGGTGGCTGTGGGTTCATTGGTGAGGGAGATGATCAGCTGGGTGTCATCGGTGTAGGAGAAGATGTTGAGTCCGTGGCTTCTGACGATGGCTGCGAGGGGAGCCATATAGACATTGAAGAGAGTGGGGCTCAGGGTTGAGCCCTGGTATACTCCACAGCTGATCTCTGTAGGCTCAGAGAGGAATGGGGGTAGTCTGACTTGCTGTGTTCGGTCGGTCAGGAAGGAACGGATCCAGTCCAGTGCCTTGTCACTGATGCCGGCGTTGTAGAGCCTCCTGATTATGGTGCTGTGAGAGACGGTGTTGAAGGCGGCCGAGAGGTTCAGTAGGATGAGGGCTGTGGTTTGGCCCCGGTCGAGGAGGGAGCGAATGCTGCTGGTGGCGGCGATGAGTGTGGTCTCAGTGCTGTGGTTGCTTCGGAAACAGGATTGGGAGGTGTCCAGGACGTGGTTTTCTTTGATTAAATCGGAGAGTTGACTTTGAAGTCAGTGAATGAAAAGTAAACACCAAGCTCCTTCGGAAGACAAAGGCCGACATTTAACCCCTGTCTTTGAATGCACAGCAAATGTGACAAGATAAGAACAAACTTTAAAGGCCTGTTGACATGAAGCGAGCACTAGTGAAAGAATATGCTCCACAGGAGGGGCAAAGACATTCTGGAAACCCTAAAAGTAATAAAGTCAGCAAATGCAAAGCAAGCAACTGTGAGTTACAAAACACAAAGCCAATAGTAGGCAATGGGCAGAATGCATTCCCAGGGAAGCTTTCCAAATGTCCCCAAGACGCCTTTGCAAACCAGACAGCTGCACTGTCTGGTAGACTTTGACCTAAAAATGTCAAATTGGAGAAGCAGAGGAAAAGGGATTGGAGGAGGCATGGCAATGGATCATTAGCACTGCCTCAGCAGGCTGGCTGGCATAGGCTGGTGTTTTTGGATGTTTGAAAAGACCTTGGCAACCCTTCTTAGCACAACAAAGAAAGGAATTAGAGGCTGCTTCTGATGTTGTGCAAGGACTAAAAATGTGAATACGCGCCTGCAAAGTCAAACTTGAAAACTAGTCTGCTGTGTAAGGGATTTGCAGCTTATCTTATTGCTAACCATGTGGTAATGCTTCATCAAGTGCCCATGTGAAGGATGCTAATACCGTGTGACACACAGGGGGTACCATTTGCGATGGCAGGTCTCATGAAACACTGCCAGGCAAAAGAATATTTTTAAACCAGGTACATTTCTAGAGTACCTCAGGGGATTGTATATGGACGTGGTCTGCAATATGTAGGGTTAACAAAACAACCACTCAAGGAGAGTGGAAAGAACACTTGAATACAGTCAGAAATCGAGACAAAAGATACCCTGTATATTTAAATCTCGAGGGAACACAGAACTCGGATGAATTGAGACAAGGTACATATGTGGGTAGTGATCATATTAAGGTGAACCCATGCGGAGGAAATCGGGAGCACAGGCAAGAGACGTGGTGGATTAATACACCAAGAACAGTGGAGAAGTGTATTAATATAGACAAAGAACTTTACAATTCTTTATCCTAAACCTATGAGGTAATGATAATGTTTCATTGGAATTTATTCTTTTTTCTTGTGATAGTAGAGACCAGTAATAGTACAGGCTTACTATGTCTTCTCATTTTATACGACATTTGAGTGGCACAGGCACTTAAGGCGTGAATACCATAACAGAGGAAGGGTAGTGTTCTATTCCAGCTAACCCCTTGACAAGAAAGTGGAAAATTATTTAGTTGGTCTAGATGGAATGATAAATTAAGTTTTAATTTTTATGGCTAATGTCATTATTACATTTTTGGAGTAATAAAGCTATATATTCACATAGGAGGGAAATGGCATTGTCTAATGGTTGGAATTTATTTGGTTGCCACTTGAACCTTATCAACATTTGTATAAGATTCTTTAGTTTACTGCCTGCCCATGCAAATATCAAGTAGGGTGAATAGGTGGTGTGGCAACAAAGAGTTTTAATTTCCTCTGATATGGGTTCGATCTCTGCCTATGACAGTTGTAAATGTAAATCATGGCAAACACAAGGAGATGATGGACGGAGCACTGAAACTTTTCAGACACTCACCCCCAGTCACAGATCTGGGTTGAATCCATCATCATTCTTTAGCTCACTTCGCCACCCCAGTTCAGACACAGCTATATGCAAATCAGTCTTGACCCTGTGCCTCATGGGACCAGTCCAGCCCGAACTGCCAAGCCATGCCTTCCCTGGACCGGAAACAAGCATCCTGGGACCGGTTTCGGGCTAACAGCCCTCATCAGCCAGGCTAGCTTGAATCCAGTGGCAAAGTGAGCAAGGGACCCACGTCTGGGCAAACCCTGCCAACTTAGGGCGAATAAAGCAAACACAAGGAGATGATGGACGGAGCGCTGAAACTTTTCAGACACTCACCCCAGTCACAGATCTGGGTTGAATCCATCATCATTCTTTAGCTCACTTCGCCACCCCAGTTCAGACACAGCTATATGCACATCAGTCTTGACCCTGTGCCTCATGGGAACCGTCCAGCCTGAACTGCCAAGCCATGTCTTCCCTGGACCGGAAACAAGCATCCTGGGACCAGTTTCGGGCTAACAGCCCTCACCAGCCAGGCTAGCTTGAATCCAGTGGGAAAGTGAGCGAGGGACCCACGTCTGGGCATACCCTGCCAACTTAGGGCGAACACAGCAAACACAAGGAGATGATGGACGGAGCGCTGAAACTTTTTAGACACTCACCCCCAGTCACAGATCTGGGTTGAATCCGTCATCATTCTTTAGCTCACTTCGCCACCCCAGTTCAGACACATCTATATGCAAATTAGTCTTGACCCTGTGCCTCATGGGAACAGTCCAGCCGAACTGCCAAGCCATGTCTTCCCTGGACTGGAAACAAGCATCCTGGGACCGGTTTCGGGCTAACAGCCCTCTTCAGCTAGGCTAGCTTGAATCCAGTGGCAAAGTGAGCAAGGGACCCACGTCTGGGCATACCCTGCGAACTTAGGGCAAACAAAGCAAACACAGCAAAAAAAGGATAGAATTAGGCCCAGATCTCTGTACTGGGGTGAATGTATGACATTGTTCTGCATTCTGTCCATCAATTGTTGTTTTTGCATTTGTCACCCCGAGTGGGACGGGTATGCCCAGACGTGGGTCCCGTGCTCTCCATGCCACTGGAGTCAAGCTATCCTGGCTGATGAGGGGTGAAACCCTGAAACCGCTCCTAGTATGCTTGTTTCAAGTCCAGGGAGAACCTGGCTTGGCAGTTCGTGCTGGACTGTTCCCATAGGGCACAGGGTCAAGACTGATTTGCATATGGCTGGGTTCAAGCTGGAATGGCATGGTGAGCAAAAAAACGATGGATTTAGGCCCAGATCTCTGTACTGGGGTGAATGTATGACATTGTTCTGCATTCTGTCCATCAATTGTTGTTTTTGTAAATGTTAATCATAACATTTGTTTCAGTGGATTGTGGCCACTGTCTCTTTATTATAAGTTTTAGTTTTCTCTGGAATTACGATCTTGACAATACTTTTAAAATAAATTGTGTATAGCAGGCTAATGAATGTTTGGAGAATTTATACTTTTTGAGTTGTTGGACGAATTAGGAGGATAAAGAATATTTAAGGTTGGAATCTGAGGGACAGTGGACCAATTACAACTTAGGATACAAGAAGTTTGAAATTTTGGACACTGGTGTGCTACTGGATCAGTTAATGATATCCCACACCATTGTAAGCTGCATCAGTGTTTAAGGGGAATCTAAAGAATGAACTGCCCGACGAGAAAAGGTGAGACACAATAATGAATGTTATGGGTGGCAGTGCATGCTATGTTAGAGTTAGAGTAAGATATGGTCATAGGGTGATCACTCTCCTTTTTTAATTTAAAGGCATGTGGCTCTCTATTTCAAAACTGACACAAGTATGACTTTCAACAGTAAAAGCAAGGATTTTCTCTAGATGTTATCCATTGAACATTAAGATATGTGTGTTTATTGCTAATACGAAGGAATTTGAATGGTATCATGTGATTATGAGAAGATGTTATTAATTACTGATCAATACGTTCTTGTGTGGTAATTTAAATAGGGATAAAGTTTGGTAAGGCGCTTTGGTGTTTGCTCTAAATCATAGCGATAACATGGAGCTTATAAATTTGATGAACCTCTAGAATGTCAATTCAGTTAGTGGCCATGAGGGTATCAGAGGGGGATAGTTGAGAACAGATTTTTGCTAGATTTTACAATATTCTTTCCAAAACGATTTTATGAATAGTTAGAATATCATATAGAAGACTCTTCTTTAAAAGGCTAGTCTAATATTGTGTAGAACCATACTTGAGTGCAATGCCTCTTACTGACACAATAGGATGTTGCTTCATATACCGAGAGAGAGTGATACAAAGAGTGGATACGTTGATTTGTATAGTAGCTTCGTTAGTGTGGTGCCTGTATTTTATTTAAGTTTGATTATGTAATTTTGTCATGGTATAACAGAATATGATGAATGCCACAACAGAATTAGAAATGTTTGATGAACTTTTTAATGGTGATTATATTATTTTGAATGCATCAACTTGAAGTTATGAATGTTTATTGTGGATGAAATCGCAGCCATTCAATTAGTAGCAGCATTTCATCATTAATACATATAAATTAATACAAATTACACATATCCAGCAGTCAATATTTATGGATTACAGCACTCCCTTTTGTGGCAATATAACCTCTCAATACATACTGTACAACCCCTTAGTAAAATAGAATACATTTCCGTTATCTTGCAATAACATTTACATCCTACAATCTGATCCTTTTTATGCTTTCAAACAAAACTGTCCCATAGATCCAAAAACATACTAAATGCCCCAGACCTTAATGCATATCGCCTTTCATACTCTTTAACATTGAACATTTTTATTTATCCACTGTTCAAACATAGGTACTTGCATTGTTCTCCAGTTCTGCAATAATAGAGATGTGCTACAAGAGTTGCTATAAACAACTTTGTCTTATTGCTTGAGTTTATCCCTGTATACGAAGGGTAGCTTAATTGATTTATTGTGAATCATATGGCAAATCTATGCTTAATGTAGCCTGACAGTGCTCCAATATTTCTGTCCAATAATTAGTCAGCTTCGGGCACTGCCATATCATAATATGCGCCCAGCTGCCCGTCGTCTGGAACATGCATTTGAAACAACTGGCTGAAATGTGTGTATTAATTTTATTTTAGAGTACCAGAGTTCTATAGAACAGCCATTCAGTGAAAAACTGCATTCTGCTAAAATGTACCCCTTTACGAATCGAAAAGTCATAATAATTTATATTTTTCTATGACTCCACTGAAATACTCAAATTTTCACATTTGCCATTTTTGGATAACTCTGGCGAAGACCACTCTTTCCTTAATTTCAGAAAATCTCTTCCTCTAAAAACTTATAGATTTATACGCAGTTGTCTCTATGAAATCCTCCACTAATTCTGATCTTCCCAGCACTGCTTTTGGGTCTGTGCTTCTTAAAAAAACACACGAATACACAACCACAGCATGGCTGTTTTCAAGATTTTGATTTGTGGTACAGCATTTGCCCATGTTTTCCACATATCCTGATTTAAGAAAATCTACTAAAATAGGTGTACCCATTCATTTTCCATCCTTGTACTATGGTTTTTTCCAAAAATGGGCGGTTGTTCTAAAAAAATATCTTCTAAGTGAGTAGAAACATTAAGACATGGGATAGCAATAATGTCTAAACATTTGCTTTTTCTATTTTAAGGCCCACCGCAATGTTTTATGTTGTACTTTTTTGGGTGACTTTACTTAAAGCAAAAATCCCCGATTTTATATTCGGAAAGGATTAGGATCTTAAATCATTATCTAATACCCTGTATCGTGAAAATGTATTATAAAAACGGGAAAAGATTTGTGCAAATTTGGCAAAATAATATTCCTTCACATCAGGGAGGGCAAGTCCACTAGCACTGGCTGATTTGTATAATATGTTTACAGCCAATCAAGGAGCTTTATTGGCCCAGATAAATGTGGAAAATATTCCCACGACTTTTCTAAAAATTGTCAAACTTAGAAAGCATGGAGCTGCTGCATTTAGAAGATAAATAATTTAAAAATATAATTAAATATAATTCAATGTTAAAAAATATCCAAAAATAGCACATATATATCATTTAATTATAAAATATTTTAGTAACTTTTTTCAATTCAAAAAATTATGTATCTTTTTTTATTAGAATATAATAAAATTACTTTAAATTAATTCTATACCTCACTTTTAATAATTCTTAATGCATAGCAAAAAACGCTTTTACTTTAGTTGGAAATTTATTTTTTAATGTGAACTTCAGAAACATAAGTGTTATTTAAATTAACATAGTTAATTACATATTTAATGAAAAATTAACGCATTTTTTATTTTTTTATTCATTTAAAATAAATATATAACATTTATTTACATTCATATTTTTACTAATTTACTAAATTGTTATAAAGTGTAATAAACGTTTAAACCACCCGGGACACCTACAATGAACACCATTGAGGGCCACAGAGGGAGCCTCTGTGCCCCTTAGCCCTGCCGGCTCTCGCATACACCCATCCTGGATGCAGCAGGAGCAGGCATTGCTCCCGCCTGGTGAGAGCTGGTATTTTTCACTGCTCAGTGGGAGCAATCTGAGTTTCCCTGCTTGCAAGAGCGTGGTCAGGGAAACAAATGTCTGTTCCCATCTTTCTGGAGCATTTTTGCAGCTCCCGCTTTGTGTTAGCAGACAAGTTTTCTGTGCCCACGCTCATGCGGGCAGGAAAACAGTGTACCGGGGATGCCACAGAGCTGGCACCGGGGGTCCCCGGGGCCTTAAGAGGCTCCAGAGGAGGGCCACATGCCCCATCCCTTTTAATATTTATGACAGGCCCCGGGGATGGGGTCCCCAGGCTGTGATCAGTTCGGGGTGGGGGCCCCACGCACTGCCCCTCCCCGAATAATAATACATTGACCCCCCGGCCCACTCTACGGGTCATATTTATTTTGTTAAAAACGGCGACTGCCATTTTGTTGGGTTATTGTTCTCCCGTGATCCCACAGCAGTACCACTGGGTTGCAAACATTTTTTGAAAATTTTTTGGCACCAGGGCAGGACCCTCTGGAACTCCCCTCTATAAGGGGGCTAGGTATCCTTACCCTGCCCCCTTATATCTTTTTTAAAAAAACATTTTCAGGGCAGGGGACTAAGTCCTGTAATGCCTAATGCAACATTTTTGTTCATGTTGCGCCCAGCCAATCAGTGGGCTCGCTACCACGGGAGCCTCACTCCCACGGGAGCAAGATGGCTCAAGGGAAAAAAGCCCCCTCGGCCAATCAGAATGCTCTTTTTTTTTTAAGTTGAGCTCGCTAGACTCTTGCGAGAATCCCTTGAACCCAACCATACAGATATACAAATATGTTTGTACTTTAATTTCTCATAAACTACTGAACAGATTTACACCAAATCACACAAAGCACGCTTTCTGGGCCAAGATCTAGCTACCAGCCAAATTTGGTCTAATTCCGTTTAGCAATTTTAGCTGTATTGCTGTTCAAAAAAGTCTATGGGAAATGCATGGGGAAATTTGATTTTAGGACCCCTACTTTGGCCCCCGTTTCACAGATGACCCCAAAACTTTCCAGGAAGGAGCTGAGGTGGATGAAGTTTTTTGGGGGAACGTTTTGTGAAGATTCGTTAAACTGCGTCAAAGTTATTAGCAAACCGGGGCTCAATTTATTTAATAAGGAGAGGGGGGCTGCACAGCCCCCTTCGCTGGGCCACATTTCGCCCAAGGACACCGCCCCCTGGGGCCTGATTTAAATAATTTGGGGAGGGGGCGTGCGACCCTCCTCCCTGAGCCACATTCAGCCCCGGAGACCACATCCCCCAGAGCCCAAAGTATTTTTAAAGGGGAGGGGGCACAGGGCCCCCTCCCTAAGCCTTTAAAAGTCCCTGGGGACCCCATACCACAGTGCCCAAACTTTTTGAAAACCTTTACTGGTCCCGGGTACCCCATTCCCTGGGACTGGCTCACTTACTGTATCCCAGGGAGCCCATACCCGGAACACAGCAGTTTCTGTGCCTGCACCAGCGTGAGCAGGGAAACTTGTGTGTGCTCCTGTCTGGCAGGAGTATTTTTGAAACTCCCACCAAACAGGAGCAAACACAAAGGCTGCTCCCAGCTGGCAGGGAGCAAACTTGGGATCTGTTTCCCTGCCCGCAATGATGCGGGCAGGGAAACAGATCAACAGATTGCTCCCACCCGGAGGCAGCAGCATCATTAGCTGCTCTCTGTGAGCGGGAGCAATGCCGGCTCCCGCAGCATGCAGGGAGCTGACTGAGGCTACGGTGGCCCTGGGGCTTCCCCCGCAGCCCCCAACGTTGTGCATGGTGGGTGCACTGGGTGGGCACCAGGGCACCCACTTTCAAATAATGAGGGGTCTAGGGAATGGGGTCTCTGGTGCCATAATAGGCTCGAGGAGAGGGGCCATGCTTCCCCTCCCCTTTAAAAGAAATACGGCCCTGGGGGACGGGGTCTCCAGGGCCTGATGAGGCGTGCCCCCCTCCCTTTTCCCCACAAAATTTCTATGGTTCTTCCTTTTAATTGCTGCTGAGTATGCAATGGCACCAAATCACCTACAAGCCACGCCCATTTGGTCCGCCCTTTCCAGTTAGTACTATGCAACAGTGTTCCTGTCATTTTCCAGGCTGATGGACAGTGTGTTTTCTTTGCAATTGCACCTTGAAAAATGATCTGAAATCCTTGATGGAGGTGAATGCATCATTGATTTATTGGAGCGCAATCTCTTCCGTGGTGACTGTCCAAGACAAGTGGGTTGTTTCTTATCGTCTCCTGGTATGAGAGCAGAGTCCACAGTTCTCCCTTTTAATTGCTGCTGAGAATGCAAAGGCGCCAAATCAGCTACAAGCTCTGTCCATTTAGCTCCACCCCTTCTATGTTAGTAGTAAGCAACAGTTCTGGCTCCAGGTGGGTTAGCCACAGGCCCTTTTGCCAACACCCTGCTCTCTGCTCTGCACGGTCAAAGGCTGTGCACAGTGTGGTGTTGGCTGCTTGTGGGTGGTTTGCTGCAGGGCCTGGCCCCAGGTCAGGTCCTGCTGACAACCCCCTGCCGCGCACGGGATTGGCTTTACGTATGGTAATGAAATATTACTTTATTTAAAAAAAAGAAATTCACTGAAAAAAGCATGTTTGAAGTAGCTTTATATTAGGTGTGATAAAAAGATCTGTTTGTGTTTAAAAATAAAAAAAACTTAGACATTTACTGGAAAAATCAAAGGTTATAGTGACCTTATAGTTAGGTGACTATCTCAATGACGACATTAAAGTTTTGAACTCAAAAACCCACAGACATCACTCTTGACATGTTATATGGCATAATTTATGACATCACTGATGACATCTCAAATTACATCATTGATGAGATCACTGATGACACCATTGATGACATCTTCCAAAGAGTGTCCAATGAGTGTGCTAGTTTATGTTATAGTTTACACAGAGGCAGATAACTACCATGTGATGTCATAAATGATGTCATATAACATGTCATGAGTAATGAAATATGTGAAGTCATAAGCAGTGCATGGCAGAGGCGCAAGTTATAGTTACCTCTGCTAACTATAACTGTTGAATTTCTGTGGTTGTTTGACTTCAAAACGTTAATGTTGTCACTGAGATATTCACCTAACTATAACAAAGCTATCTTTGTTTTTCCAGTGAATATAAATCTATATATAGCAGGCCCCGCTTTTATATATTAGAGAGATCCTTGTGCAAATATCATTACATCATACAAAAGCCAGCACTCCAGGGATTCACCGCTTCAATTCATTATGATGGCTGATGCGTTTCGACCTTACGGTCTTTGTCAAAGCCTCAATCGGCAGTGCAATAAAACAGTTACTTAAAGACTGGTTAACATTAAGAAAATATAATAGAAATAAAACACAAGTGGACCTTACCCATTGATGAGCGCAGGGCCAGTCGCTAGCATGTTCGAGCTGGTCCCATGCCCAGGGTGCCGACCTTCAGAGGGGCACAGGACCTTCCTGCAGCAGTCTCCCTCCAACCTGACTCTAAAGAAAAGTGTAGTAACTACTGGTTAAACTGGTGCTTGCAGATTTCGGAAACTGAGAGGCCTCATTATGTAAAGTTTTTCACTGTTCAACAAATAAATCAATCCCATTTTTCTCCAGTTTTGCAACTGGAGTAAAAGGAAATGTTGTACTTACCATGCTTTGTTTCAAACTTGGAATGCAACATATTGCGCTATTTTAGCTGTGTCCAAGTAACAAATGGAGCAAATATGGATCAGGATTAGTTGATAAGTTTAATAGGGGCGAATGAGAGAAAAGCAATACATTCAAAACAAAGAAAGGAAGAAGCAGGAAGAGAGAAATACATTTATTGGAAAAGCATACTAAATTTGATATATGACTACTAAACACTAAATATGAAATGCCTTGCTGAAGTTTCAATGAATGTGCAGAATACTAATCTTCATAATAGACAACCAACGTTATGTTAAGAAAAGATTCACACACGCAACTTATGAAGCAGTCAGTGGTGATAATGAGATGGCCTGGGTATGTGCTTACTACATAAACATTAATTATCAAACTAACAGACTAACATGTCCACCGCTCAAATTAATTTAATATTTCCCTAAACTAATTCCCCACTAATCCTGATTGGGTTCCGGAGTAGCGTGCTACCGGCTGAAAAGCGCTTTGACACCTCATCAGGGGTAGCAAGCGCTATATTAATGCAAACCCTTTCCTCTTCTATCCCTCCACTATCATTTTTCAACCCAGATAACAAACTCACATGTCAAACTGATCCAGCACGAAGAGGCCAAGGTTGGATATTTTTACACAAAAACTGAATTTTTCAATGGGCCCATATACATTTTATCCAAATACGATCATTTGCATTCCCCTTGGCCAATTTCTGCTGGAAGGGTCAAGTTTTATAATTCACTAAGTTCTGATTAGTTATTTTCCTGTAACCACAAATCAATTACAGTATCATGTCTAACTAATCTTCACAAATCAACACTCTTCCTCTGGTCGATGGACCATTAGTTGAGTTAGTTGATGGTGATATTAACAACTTCTTAACTAAAATTCTTAGTGAAATAACCACAGACTCTGAATAATAATAATAATAAGTTTATCTAAAATTTCAGTCATTAGGTTGAACGCTCATCAATTACAAGTACACAGTGCAAACTCCATCTTTCTTTAAGTGGGAGAGAGAACAATCATATAGCATAATACATTCAGTTACACAAGCTCATTCAACAAAATCAAACGCATAAGAGTGGATAGATGTAGAGACAAAAGGCACATTTATAATACATTTGCAAAGAAATATGCCCATTTTGGATAGAATGACATTTACCTAATAAAGATAACTGGAAAACCACCCCTCAGGCCAAAGGAATGGTGCGGGTCCCCTGACTTAGGATCAGGAGACAAAGATTATAGGATAGGATCAGGACAGGTCTGATACTTACTAGACTTCTCTACAACCCGACGCACCAGGGCGATTCCCTCTCTTACACTCTCTCCCTCCTCGATATTCTTCCGCAATCTTCCAATCTAATCAGGCAGTAGTCTGGATCTTCCAAGTCTGCTCACGTCTTTCTCTCTCTCTCTCTCTCTCTCTCTGCTCAGCTCCCAGCAGCAGTAGTTCTCTCACAGTTCCATCGAATCATCTCTCCATCAGCAGCGTTAATTTACTTAATTCAAGTCACTCTAGTTATAGTCTTTATTTCTTCATGTCCCACCCTCAAGTGTTGCAGATTTACTAAACTACGGAATATAATTGGACGGGGTTAGGGGTGTCTTCATCATACCAGACTGACGTATTCATTTTTATTAGTAAAACCTATTGTTTGCTAACTCTGCCCCTTCTACTCATTCATATAATTTGTTTTCACATGCATATTTTGTTCCAAATGCCATAATTCATTTAATACAGGCTTCATAGATGACCAATACATCTTCTTCTTTTCCCATCCCTTCTGTCCTTGGATCTTGGCAGTCATTCAGTTCTCTCTCGGTCACCGGGTCATTTCATGGACTCATTGAGCATGCGTAGCTTTCGCCATTTTCTTTTTCAGTCATGGATTAGCAGGCCCAAATGTACACTATTAATAAAAGAATCATAAACAGATGTTATTTTCTTAAACATGTAATTCTCACTGTTCACCACCCACTTCTACTCTATCCCATGTAATTATTATTACTCTTAGGCAAAAGCGTTAATAACAGCGGCTTTCGTTTAAATCAAGCAAGCATATGCCGGGCATGCGGTACCTCAAGATCGCGTTTTAGTCTTTCATGCGCATGCGTGAGGTTTTCCCTCTCAAAGCGAGTTAGTCACGTTATTTCTGCGTAGATCAAGTTTGCACATGCGCAAAGCGTTTTTGCAAGTTAAAGCGGGTTTTATTCGTGCTGCATTTTATTTCTCATTAATCCAAGCATGCGTAAGCTTTTCTCCCCGTGTATCTTTGTCTGGTGTATGTTAGTTTCGTCTCATTTACTAATTTAATGATTAGTGAAAGTTAATGGAGGATTCATTTGAGCAAGTTTCATTTTCCTCGAATCCTTGCTCCATCAATCCCCCCTCTGATGGCATTTTTGAGCCATCATAAAAATACCCATCATTACCAAGTTCCAACTTTTATTCATTTAATTTTTAGTATCTCCCTTTCTTTCTTCTAACTCTTCAATTTTCCTTTTCATGCCTACTCCTTTCATTTTATCTTATAGACTTCCTTTCATCTCCTCTAATTCGATTTCTTCTCTGTTTCTCTTTCTTCCCATTCTTTTATTCTTTATTTCGGCTACCATTCTTGCTTTTGTTTTATTCTTCAACATCTATATGTCATTATCATTATCAGAACTATTATTGCTATAGACGTTACTGGTATTAGGATTTTCCCTAATAGACTACTCCCTAAAGTGGAAAACCAACTACCTATAGTGGAAATACTTTTACTAAGGGGCATATTCACAAGGACCTACCACCGATTTATCTCCACCTTAACGCATCCAAAGTGGAGATAGATTCAACACCCCATTCACAAGCGGGTACAAACTGCAGACATCGCCAGTATTCCCACGCTAACTGCCCCAAAATTTATCTCCACGAAGGACACCACGAACTAACCCTAATGAGATGCAGAGTAGGCGTTCCCGTGCAAAAACACACAAAAAAACCACTACACCACTTTCACAACAAACTGCCAGATCTGCGATGCGAACCAAAAACAGGCGATAAACCGCGGCAGCACCAGTGATTTAACACCTGCCTTTTGCTGGTGTTAAGCAGGACGACTACCTGCAGCATGAAAGGGAGCCCAGCCAAGAGCCACACCCGAGGACCCACAGATGCCATGGAGACAATGATCATGCAACTCGGAGACCCATGAGGGCCCCAACACCCACCGCCACCACCCCCAGCCCCCCCTCCAGGCCCCCCCCGGACATACACATACCGTGCACGACACAAGAGCCAGAAAAAGCGCATGATGACGCACATTGTCAAAAAATAACACACATGTGTGGCCAGAAGAACGAGAAACAGTCACACAGCACTGAAGTAACAACCAAAAACTTTATTGAAACACAACACAAAACACCAATGCGGAAGACTCCTGTCGGGTCCGTCCGGGACAATCATGACGTCACAGCCTGGAAAATAAAGCACAAAATCAGAATGTGTGCCATGCGCACATCAAAGGAGCGAGACACAGAGAAATAGAGAAAGAAAGAAAGGCAGAGAGAGAAGGAAAGGAAGGGAGAGAGAGAGGGAAGGAAAGGAGAGAGAGTGAGAGAGAGAGGGAAGGAAGGGAGAGATAGAGAGAGAGAGACACCGCCGCCCCTGCGCACCCAGGTCCCACTGTTCACCTGCTGCCACCTGTGTGTCTCCAACCACGTGCCGGGATACACTGCAAGCCACCAGGTCTGCTATCTGTAATCAAGGCCAGAGTCAATCATGGCAGAGTCCATCACACAGCACACGGCAACAACGCCTATCCATCCCTGCGCACGCATGAAGCCGCACCCTACCCCCTCCCGCTGGCCAGCGCTGGCTGTCCGCACTTGCGCACCCCGGGCCCACTGCTCACCTGCCGCCAACGGTGTGTCCACCAGTGGGCACACCACGTGCCCGTGCAAGCTCCAGGCCCCGGTCCCGCCACCATGGCATGGTCCACATCATGCGGACCCGCCCCGCGGCCCAGCAGGTCCCACACATGACGCTGAGTCCTGAGGCATCAATGGCAGAGACCACATCAGTGCACACGTCATCATCGCAGGCTGCACACCCGCTCAGCTATTTCGGTGCCACTAACCCTGTGCAACCCCAGTCAGCGCCACGTGGTGGTAGGTCTGTGACGGGCGCAAGGCTTCGGGTGCCACTAACCCTGTGCAACCCCAGTCAGCACCGTGTAGTGGTAGGCCCGTGACGGGCGCAAGGCCTCGGGTGTGACAAACCCTGTGCGCCACAACTCATGGACCCTTTATGATTGAGAACCGTGGAGCGTCCGTCATCCAGTCACCACCGGCAGTGGGGAATGTGACGTCGTCGGCCCCTCATATTGGCGGGGTCACATGGCCTGTGACGCCTGTGCCGGATGGGTGTGGTGTGTGTCCAGACCTGCCCTCAGGGAGTGGCCGTGACATGCTGACAACTAGACCAGTGACCTGCATACCACCAGCGTTAACGCCTGCGACATGTAGCTATGTGGGCCCCCCCTCGGAGCGTAAGTGGAGTGGTCTGGGCTGGTGTACACCGGACCAGAGCAGGGCTTGCAATAATGACTCGGGGGCTCTGGGTGTGGTTCAGTCCATGTCCGGACAAGGGAGTGACTAATGCGTGTGTCCCTGTTGTAGTGTCTACGGCACCCAGAACGCAATCGGCAATGTAGCACACTGTGACTGGAATCCCACTAGATGAGCATCATTGGCGTTAGGGGGAATCACTGTCCCTACATTCATCCACACATTCATACATGAATGATGAAAGCCATGATACAGCAGTGCGTTTCTGGATGTTTATTGCACATCCAGTGGAGTTTTGCAGGTACAGGGCCATGCCAAGCACACCACACAATATGGGCACGTGGAGGGCCAGCCAGAGTCCATCCGGGGATGACAAGTACTGCAGAAGAGGAAGGGTACAGTCCGCAGTCTGGTCGCCGTGTCATTGGTCATCAAACAGGATATGGCAGTCCATGTCGCGGTCCAAGGTGAGTGCAGCGGAGTGTATCAGGGGTCAGTGGCAGGTCATGGGGCCATGTGCAGCACCAAGCAGAAACGGGCAAGGTGGCGGACATGAATGCTAGTGCCTCCTTCTGAACTCAATCCCATCCACGTCCTCGGATGTGTGCTCTGCCCCACCTGTGGGTGTTGCAGTACTGGCTGCAGCACTGTGTGCCACTGACACATCAGGGGCCGGAGGAGGATTGTCGGCCGCACTGTGTGGCAGTGACACATCAGGTGCCGGAGTGGATACGCCTGCCGCACTGGGAGGCACTGACACACCAGGGGGCGGAGATGTGGATGCTGTGGGGGCAGCAGCATTCATCATCGCCATGCCTTGTGGCAGCAATGCCATGATGAGGATCTGCAGGGCCTGGTAGATCCCAGCTACATTTTGCTGATGTGCAGCGGTGGCTGCCATCCTTTCCGCCTCCATCCGCACCATGTCCTCCATTAGCCTCCGCATGTGTGCCAGCTCACGGCTGGGATCGCTGGAGCCACTCTGAGTGGACAGGTGTTCTTGTCTCCGAGTCATGACTCCAGCGATGTCAGTCAGGGCTCGTTGGAGACCATGGATCAGGCCATGGGTGTCCGTTAGGGACTGGAGCTGGTCCCTGATGGGACCTAGACACCCATGGATGGCGTCCAGTTTGGTAGCCATGAGGTCGAACCCCACCCGCACCTGCTCAGCCGTCTCCCTCTGGCCCTCCAGCACACGGCGTTGGAAGGCCATGTGTTGTTCCTGGGGGTCTTGGGAGACTGCCTGGGCTGTGGGTGCCTCCTGCTGGGTGGTTTGGGTAGTGGGTGGGGTCTCCTCGATGCAGCTGGGCTGCCCTGATCCTAGAGGTGAGTTGCGGATGATGTCAATGATGTCTTGGAGGGCTTCGGTGTCGATGCTGGGGGTGTCCTCCTCGTCATCAGTGAAGAGTGGCTGGGACTGCTCTGCAGGAGATGTTGACGGTGCCCCTGCAATGTGAAGGGGAGATGGTGTATTACAATGTATCTGCATGTATGTAGCCGCATGGTACAGGTTCACATTCAGACAGCATGGCATTGTACATTGTGACAGTCTGTGGATCAGGGCCATGATCCAGAGTCATTGTGGGTGTGCACTGTGCTCTGCTTGATTGTGCATGTGTGCCATTGTGACCATCTCCACCCGTCACCCCAGTACCTGGTGGTCACTCACCCTGTTGCGGTTGTGTTGTGTCCTGTCGAGCAGTGTCCGGTCTCCCGACTCCTGCCACAGTCTCCACACTGATGACTGTCGACACCAGCTCCTCCATGTCATCCAGCTCCAGCTGTGGCGCTGGGCTCCCACCTCCAGTCTGCATTGCTGCCTTCTGGTTGGCTGCGAGTTTCTCCTTGGTCTTGCGCTTGATGTCAATCCATCGCCTCTTGACCTCGGCCATTGACCTCTTGTGCTCTCCGACGGCATTCACCTTGTCCACGATGTCCCGCCATATTCCATTTTTGGTGCCCAATGACACGTTGGAGGTGACGAACAGTTGTTGATGGTGTTCCATCACCTCCGTGACCAGGATCCTGTTTTCCTGCGGACTGAACTTCGTCTTCCTCTTCTTCTTGTCCTTGCCCTTCCCTGTCCCCGAGGTCCCAGGCTGGTCGTCCGGGGTGCTTGTGGGGTTGCGCTCGTCCTCTGCGCCTGCTCCGGCTGCCTCCATGGTGCTTGGGTGTTGGTCATTTTTTGTTTGTGTATTTTTTTCTACTTTTATAGCGGTTTTTCCCGCCTGCCATGTGTGTATTGCAGGCCTGGCGCTGCTTATCGCTGATTTCCTCATCGCGCTTTGGCCCATCGCATGTTTTTTCGCGTTGAGGTTTGTGTTTTTATCACGGTCGCGGTTGTTGTATCACGGAACTTGGCCGCGTTTTCGGGGAACTATCGCATGGTACCGCTGTGTTGTGAATTCCAGGTTAACACGGGGTTATTTTCCCGGGGTCGGCTGCGATGTGTAAAGTTGCGTTAACATTTTTTGGAGATGTTTAGCACACGTTCTTGTGAATATACCCCTAAGTCTTTCCCAAACACCGTCAACCTCTAGTTGGGTCAAATCGTCATGAATCTTTGTAATATTCTTAATATATCCCTCAATACCTTTACTTTTGTCTGGGATATATGTACAGCAATGTTGGACTTTCAACATGCCACAGACTCCACCCTCTTTTGCCAATAATATATCAAGTGCAGGTCGATTTTGCAAAACCATAGATCTAATCGCAACCATTTCGGTATTAATCATTAAGAATCCCCCAGCAGTATCTGTCGATAGACGATCAACTACTGTTGACAATTTACATATCTTATGTGAATTCAGTATGACTCCAACTGACGGTATCAGTGCACCAAATATATCACCTATTATTTCTGAAAAACTTGTTCTTTTTCTCCGTTTTAGTCCTTGACTTATTACATTGATTTCATTGTTCTTAGTAATGTGGTACACTTTTGGAAATACTATCCCAAGATAACAACTTCCATAACACTGTGTTGGCAACCTATAATAGGCATTTTTACCACACACATAATATATTCCTGGAAAAACAGGATCTGATCCACCTTTTAGTCCCCATCCCCCCATAATTAGGAAGGCATGTTCACAATCACTAGAACCAATGAAAATATTGTTATAGTCAGTTTTTAGTCTATGTAGACAGAATTTTCCCAACTTTGACAAATCTAGGGACATTGCAGCATGAGTCTCGCCTTTCTTATAGTCCCCTTCCTTATTAGCCCATGGAGGTACATGTGACTTCTGTTCAACAGCCTTCTTTTGAAAATCCTGTCTTCTTTCTTCTTCTTAATTTAGAAAATCTTTTTCTTCATCTCGCAACATACAGGTTAAATTGTTCTTATCCGCATATGTTATGTCTATTGGGTTTGTTGTTAGGAAAAACTCGCCCATAAATTCTGCATCTTTAGCACTAAGCACTGGGTTTAGGTTTCTTCTAATAGGAATCTCTGGGAATACTAAATCCATGTTAGAATAATAGTACTTCAATTTGCCTGTTTTATAGAACAGACTGGACACAACACTACATGACACACCATATGTTAAAGGAAGATGGTGATAGGTCACCCCCTCCGAGACAGACGAAGGTAATTTCATGCAAACATAACAATCACTCACATCCATTGTATCTACGTATTCATAAAGAAGTTTAGTAAACACATTTAATGACAAATCACTATTTGATCTGCCATGTTGATACATGGTCTCATCCATTTGCTCTAAATTAGTGGTAGTTGTTTCTTTTAGTACCTGCATTCACTTGATCACTTGTATTAGTAATATTTCTGTCGTTATCTACCATTAGAACAGGTATCACGACTGTTAGCAATAACCACATTAACATTAGTATCAAAATACTGCACAAACAACATTTAACACATCTTCGTTTTAAACTAGATTTCGAATGTTCAGTCACTTCTGTTTCTGCCATTTTAATTTTCTAAAATGTATTAATCTCTAAATTTACTTCTAAATTCTAAGTTTAATTTAAAACTAGAATATATATAATAATCTTTGTGTGATCCCACACTTCAACAGCTTTTTGTCTTTTGCTTTCCCCTTTGTCTTTAATTTATTTTCTTCATCTGGTTCTTTTATTCTCTTCTTTACTTGTTTGCAAAATTTTCCACCTTCTGTGTCACAGTCTTTTTTCTTAAGGTGGTCTCAATTTGCTTTCGTCACTTCTTTCATTAGTGACATTTTCTTGTCCTTCGTTTAGATCAAGATTCTCAAAGTCCTCGAGGATAATATATGTCCATTCAGGAGCCTTATATTTTCTATTTGGAACTCTCACTCTTGTTGATTTTCGCAAAGATTTTCTTCTTGGATGTTCTTCTTCAGTTTGACTTGATATTTCATTTACTTGTTCTAATTCTTTCCCTGTTTTTCTTTTCAAAACATATCTCAGTCCTTTTACTCCACTTGGCCAGTGATCATCCTTTCTGATTCTTTTTGTTTGCACTGCCTTTTCACCTTCTACGCCAGTTTCTAACGTTCTTTTATTTTCCTTTCTTTTAGCTGAGCTTGTTTTGGGATTTCTAATTTTTGTCTTTCTGTCAATTGAATTTCTTCTTGATCTTTTAGTTCTTCTTTTTCTGATTCTGATTGAGCTTGATCTGAGTTTCCTGCAGCAGCTTCTTCTGTTGACTGAATGTGTTCTGAACCTGTCAGTCTCTCATTTTCTTCTTCTTCTGATTGAGCTTGATCTGGATTTTCTGTTTCAATTCGTTCTGGTCTTTCAATCTCTTGCTCTTCCTCGGCCTCTACAGCAGTCTCCTGAGACCCAGTATCTAGTGCCCACCCTACTTGACCTGTACTTGGTTGTTCATCATCGATGCATTCTTCAGAGTCTGTTTCTCTGTTCCTTTCGACTTCACAACTGTCAGCTTCTGGTCCTTCTCTTTGCTCTTCCAGTTGCTGCTCTTGTCGTTCAGGTGGACTTGGGACTCTTTTGGTATGACTGGCATGGATCCAGTTTGGGAAGCCAGCACATTTCACTGCTGTTGTTGTGACCAATATAATTTGATGAGGTCCTTTTCACCTGGGTTCTAAGCACGATTTTCTTGTGTGCTTCTTTATCACAACCCAGTCTCCTGGATTCAAATCATGTGCTTGATTCGGCTGTGTTGCGGTTGCATCTTCTCCAACCTGGTGAGACACAGAGCGTACTAGTCCTTTACAATAGTCCAACACTAGATCATCAGTTATAGTCATCAGTCTGTTTCCAGGTACAAATGCTTGTCTCATTGCTCTTCCCATAAGAATTTCATGAGGACTCAAGCCTGTCCTTCTGTCAGGGATGCTCCTAAGGCTTATTAATAGAAGGGGCAAAGCATCAGGCCATTTCAGTGAAGTGGATGCACACACCTTCCCTAACCTGGATTTTATTGTACCATTTAGCTGCTCAACCACTCCAGATGCTTCTGGTCGATAGGCACAATGTAGTTTCTGCTCAATTTTGAAAGCTGTACAAATTAATCGAATTATCTCATTGTTAAAATGAGGTCCTCTATCTGATTCCAAAGTGGCTGCAAATCCGAACCTGGGATGAGTTCTCTCAGGAGTAGTTTGGCAACTGTGAGACTGTCATTCCTTCTTGTTGGATAAGCTTCCACCCAACGAGAAAACAGACACACAATGACAAGGACATACTTCAGACCGTTGCATGGCGGCAACTCTATAAAATCAAGCTGCAGTCTTGTAAATGGTCCCTCTGCCTTTCCTATTTTTCCCCAACTGACAAATGTTTTTCTACCTGGGTTCTGCTGTTGACATGTCAAACAGCGCTGGCAGAGACTTTCTGCAATGAGCCTAAACTTGGGATTGTACCATGTCTGCCTAAAGTGTCTAATCATGGCATCCCTCCCAATGTGTGTGGCTCCATGATATACTCTTGCCATTTGTGATAACATACTGTCTGGCATTATCGGTCTTCCATCTGGACACACCCATACCTCATCATCGGTTCTTCTTGTGCAACCTGTGTTGATACAGAATTCCTTTTCTTTTACGTCTGCCTCATCCTGTAACTGTCTAACTTCATCCCATGTTTCAAAAGCAGAGAAAAACATTAGTTGGCAATTGGTAGTTTCCTTTTCCAACCCTTTGTTCAAAGACATTGTATTTCAAGCACAAAATTGTGCAACTTGGTCAGCATATTTGTTGCCTTGTGTCACATAATCATTTCCTGACTTATGTGCGGCACACTTGACCACTGCAATCTCCTTTGGCAATTGTAATGCTTCCAACAGTTCTTTGACATTTTTACTGTTTCTGATAGGAGAACCTGAAGAAGTCAGAAATCCCTTTGCATCCATAATTGGCCGAAGTCATGCACAACCCCAAAACCATATTGACTATCTGTAAAGATGGTTACTCTCAATTTTTTCCCAATTTTGCAGGCTTTTGTTAAAGCTACCAATTCGGCTATTTGTGCAGACTTGACTCCTTTTAAACAGGATGCTTCTATAATAGCAGATATAGTACAGACAGCATAGGCAGCACTCAGTTCTCCATCTTGTTTTCACAAGCATGACCCATCAACAAAAAATACATAATCTGATTCTCCCAATGGGACATCAAAGATGTCCGGCCTGGGCTTTGTACACATTTCTGTTAGATCCAAACAATCATGATCAACTTCTTCTTTTACTTCTTCACAGAATGGATCCGGCAACAGGATTTCTGGATTAACTGTGGTGCATCTTATCACGCTTACATTTTCAGCACCTAGGATCACTCTTTCATACTTAGTCAGCCGACTAGGGGTCAAGTGCTGAGTTCGAGTCCTTGTTAAAAGAATCTCGACAGAATGTGGCACATATACCTTCAAGGGATGTCCCATAACAATAGACTCACTCTGCTCCAGACTCACACAAGTAGCAGCTACTGCTTTTAAGCAGCCAGGCAATGCTGAGGCCACAGAATCCAGAGTGGCAGAAAAATATGCCACTGGACGTCGCATCAATCCATGTCTTTGAGTTAACACTGAAAGCGCACATCCTTCCCTCTCACAGCAGAACAAAGCAAATTCTTTTGTATAGTCAGGCATTCCTAATGCTGGTGCTTGACACAAACAATCCTTCAATTTTATGAATGCATCCTCGCTTTCATCATCCCATTCAATCGGATCCATCACATCTTTTTGTGTCAATTTTATTAGAGGTTTTGCAAGCAATGAAAATCCACTGATCCACTGACGACAGTATCCAATCACTCCCAAAAACATTTGTACTTCTTTCTTAGTTTTAGGCAGATTCATCTGTCGAATCACTTTTATTCTCTCTGGTGTCACTTTTCTAACTCCCTTTTCTATCTTGTGTCCCAAATATTGGACTTCTTGTTGGCAAAACTGTAATTTTTCTGGCGACACTTTGTGTCCACCTTCTGCCAAATGGTTCAGTAAAGCAATTGTGTCTATGACACAAGCCTCTCTTGTCTTTGATGCCACCAGTCAATCAATGTACTGAACCAAAACCGAATTTCCTGGCATAACCAATGTTTCCAAATACTTTTTCAAGATTTGATTGAAAATCGAGGGACTCTCTGTGTACCCTTGAGGAACTCGGCATCATGCCAAAACACGGTCCTCGAACCGGAACGCAAAGAGATATTGGCTATCTACATGCAAAGGAATCGAAAAGAATGCTTGGCACAAATCAATCACTGTATACCAATGTGCATCCCAAGGTATCTGATAAAGAATTACTGTTGGATTTGGTACTAATGGACAACAGGGTACTACTATCTTATTGATTTTCCTTAAATCTTGCACTATCCTATAATTGCCACTAGACTTTTTAAGTCCCATGATTGGCGAATTACAAGGACTACCCATTATTTCTTTCAAAATACCTTGTTCAATCATTTGATCAATTACTGGAGCAACTCCTGCTTTTACTTCTGGACTCATTTTGTACTGTCGTGTGTTTGGATAAATCGCACCTTCTTTTACCATTATTTTAATTGGATCTACATTTGCCATCAGACCAATTTCCTTTCCTGAAAAATCCCACACATCTGATCTCACTGTGTCTCTCAGCTCATCAGGGAGACTGCTTTCAGTCAGAAGTGAAAACATCTCATCCACTTCTGTTCCTTGTTTTGCTAGCATCATCTTGAAAGGGATATCTTCATCAGGTGTTTGAAAAGCAATAGCATCAGGTGTACAATAGATGGTACAATTCATTTTACACAACAAATCCCTCCCTAACAAGTTAACTGGACTTGAATCACACACCAAAAACCGATGCATGTCTTTGAAATTTCCGAAATTCACTTCTATTGGTTTAGTAACTGGGGTTTTTATTTGCTTATTTGAGACTCCTACAACTTGGATAGTTTCTCCCGAGAGGGGTAGGTTTGGAATTTCTGCTGCTCTCACAGTAGAACGGGTAGCACCAGTATCCACTAGGAAAGTGATGTCATTACCTTCCACCTTTCCATCAACAAATGGACCTGACTGATCTACCGCCAAGGATGCGCCAAGCACGCATTCTTCCTCCCCCCTCAGGCACCGTCATTGAGAAACATCCGAATCACACTCGTTACTGTGCATCCAATATTGTTGAACCATTTGTGTATTCTTACCACTCTCTCCACGAAATCCGGTGTTCACACTGTATCTCTGCACCTGAGCGTTCATACAGTTGGGCATAGGGGCCTGTGGCACCTGTAACTGTGGAGTAACTACCTGTTGCTGTTGCTGCTGGTTCACAACCACCTCATTCTGCATCTGTGGATTTAAATTTTGATTTACCCCATTATTCTGTTGAACGTTTCTACACTCATTCTTCCAATGTCCATGCTTTCCGCACGCATGACAAGGATACTTCTTTTTCGCTTCTTCTCTACTCATTCGTCCTTTTCCTTTATTCCCATTCGATCCTTGACTATTCTGATTTTGGTCATTCGACTGGTTATCATTTTGAGAACCAGCACTTGGCTCTTGGTGTTCTGCCAATTTCACTTGTGCCCACATCATCTTTTCTTTCAATTTCTTATGTTTTGTGTCAATATCATCACTGCAATACTTCGCGTACTTCAAGATGTCATCAATAGGCTTACTCTGCCAGCAAAGCATATGCTGTTGAATCATCTGACTAATTTCTGATCTCAATCTATACACAAACCTGTACACAAAATGTCCCATATCCTTATCACCAATATTTTCAAATCCACTATACTGTTTAAATACTTGTAACAACCTTTCGTAATACGCATGCACTGACTCTTTTGGTTCTTGAGTTGTTCTATCTATTTTAACCCAATCTGTTTCCTTTGGAGGAATTTTCCCTTTCAAGAAAGTAATCACTTGCTGATACTTTTTCATCACATCTTCTGT
Source organism: Calotriton arnoldi (assembly GCA_963921515.1). Classification (NCBI taxonomy): domain Eukaryota; kingdom Metazoa; phylum Chordata; class Amphibia; order Caudata; family Salamandridae; genus Calotriton; species Calotriton arnoldi. Next base: position 1,020,961 of record CAWUFW010002595.1, read on the forward strand.
AGGTGCACCTGTCTTTGCATCTCTTGGATACTCTTAAGTTGGCCAATCAACCGTAATCTTACATTCTGTCCACAAATCAGTTGGTAATCATTCGTAAAAGACAAAATATCCTGTCTAGACCATGGAACATGAAGATATCCACCACCAGGAACTTCTCTCATTGGACACACTCTTTCAACCTGTTCTGTTTCTCTTAATGGGAATGCAGATGCTTCCTTTGTAGCTGCCTCATCCCTTTTCCTTGTCCATCTACCTCTCCATCTGTCTGCATCTCCCCATTTCTTCAAAATATTCATTAATTCTTTGATCTGTAATCTCCTTCCTGACGCATTCAAACTCTCTAAATCCTTTTCAGTAAATTCAGTAAATTCTGCCCTATATGGTTTCTGCAATAATTTCGATTTTTCTACATCTTTTCCAAATTCTGAAGCAACTTCTACTATTTTCTCATGCAGATTCTTTGCTCTCCATGTTATACTTTTACACAAAAACAACAATTCATCATCTCTATATGTACCTGATCTCTCCGGGTTTTTTGTACCAATGATCATTTCTTCCAAATCCACTTTCAACTTGGCCACATCTATACTTGGTGTTTCAGGTTTCTTTTTGTCTAACCCTTTCGCCCACTCCTCTAGATCATCTGGCGAAAATCCTTTAGAATTTCCTGCTACTGGAGTGTCCATCAGTTCTTTTCTCCTCTTATTCACTGGTGAACCTCTTTTCGGGGTTTCAGTCATTGTTTCAATATTAGGGAGATCCAGTAACGAGATATTTGAATCACTCTCACTGGTTAGATCTTCTGACATTACTACCTCTTTTCTAACACTATTTTGTGAGACTGTCACTGTTTGTAATCTCGGGGTGTCTCGTTTATCCCCATATAATGGAATAACCAGACCTATCGTTACTGGTACTGTCAAGGCTTCAGCATTTAAACCTAACCGATTTATTTTCTGAAGTATCTCTTCTTTTGTTCTATTCAATGCGTCCCTTTCCTTTTCTTGTAACACTCGGGTAACTGTTGGATCATATAAAACCCGTGGAACTAATGGAGTTCCCATCATTGGTGCACTTGGAGTTGGGTCTCTAGCATTTTCTTGATAAGGTGGAGGTCTTTTAACTAAAATGTCGTCTAATAACTCATCATCAGTTTCATCACATTCTGTTCCTGCCATACCTGTGTGTTTCATTTTTTCTTTACATTTACTCCCTACTTGATCCTCAGCCATCAATACTGGATACAACCCTTCCGTTACTACAGCTCTTCTCCATCTTTTCATCTCATCTCCTCGAGTATCAAATGGATATCTTGGAAAAAATCCTCTATTTATTCTTCTACCTCCTCTGTATTTCTCTCGCTCAAATGCCTCAACTTCCCATTCCTCCAAAGCTTCATACTGCGTTAACCCAGGGCTAGGTTCTAATGAATTCATCCGATTTCTCAAATTCTGAAGAATCCTTACATTAAACGTACCATTTTTAGGAAAAGCTAGAACACCATCACCTTTCGTATACTCCACCCAATTTTCCAACCAAACACAAGTATGATATCCTTGTTCCAACATCATAAAAGAAGCAGGCGTATTCGAAGGTGGCATAAGAATTCCTTCTCTGGTTACTACACGCTTATCCTTTTTAAAGAAATTTATGATTTTATTAATCAGCTTCATTCTTCCAATCCCTGTAACTAGTTGTTTTAGTAATCAAAACTTTAGAAACTCTTCCGTATCCTTCTGTATCCCTTTCTCACACTTGTCCTATACCAGCGCTACTCACACCAACAGTCCAATCAGAGCTCACTACGTATTTTCTTCCACAACCAATACCTGCGCGGGTCTTGTCTGCCACCCAATCAGAGCTTTCCACACACCCACTTGTCTGACCAATACAGCGCAGCTTTTTATGATGTCAGTATTACTCCTACTACTGACCCTCCCTTTACAATCGGCACTTGTTACACGCCCGCTGTCTCAACCAATACCAGCGTGGCTCTCTGTGACGTCAGTATGACTCCTGCTACTGACCCTCCCTTCGGCAATGTATTTTTCTAAACTTTCTTAATACATTTTCTGTTAGTAACAATGTAAAAACAGCGCTACTCTGTCTGCTCCGCTAATTCAAAGATAGTTTATTCACTTGCTTCAAAGAGAAAGTACTTCCTTACACTGCAAGTAAAAACCACTGTTTACCCTTCACTTAAGCTCGGGGAGGACCTATTACTCCTCTAGAGATACTCCTGCTTCGGGTAGGGCCAAAGTTTCACAGGTGGCCCCTTCGCTATCACTTACTCTCTGCTTTTATACGATATAGGGGCATATTACCAAGGGCGTTATCGCCGCTTTAGCAGCACTTTTTGCCGCTAAAGCGGCGATATTTCTATCGCCCTATTAGCAAGCTGTCGCTAACAGCTGTTAGCGACAGCTTTATGGCGAAAGCAACCGTTTTGGTGCCGCTTTGCATGTTAGCGATATATATCGCTAATGACATGCAAAGTAGGCGTTCCCAACTAAAAGCGACTGAAAACAGTCGCAAACTCAACTTCCCCCTATTAGCAATGCCCGCGAAGCGATAAAAAAACTTGCGCTAACCGCGATTATCGCTGGAATCTAACACCTGCTAAAAACCTGACTTAACCATTATAGTCAATGGGAGGTGGATTGTAAGGTTAAGTCCTCACCTGCCTATTAGCAAGCTTTTCATTAGCGCGTTGAATTCATCGCTGGATTTCTCGCGCTATTGCTGGGTTTCGCCGCTATCGCTGGATTTTTTTATCGCTTTGGAGATAAGCGTTGATAATAACGCATTATCTCCGCGATGAAATCCAGCGATAGCTGGCGATAAAAAAAACAGCGCTAAGCGCGCTTTGGCATAATTATCGCAATTCCTTGGTAATATCCCCCATAGTCCCTAATACAACACCTACAGCCCTCCGTAGCTTTTAGGTATTATGACAACAGACGAGTAACCTTCTGCAGTGTGATTTCCTTACCACACTCTTCAAAATTCAATTCCCGGGATTCCCAGGTACCTCTGTACCTGTACTTCCAGACAACACAGAACAGGACACTAACTTTTCATGTTAAGAACATATAGTCAATAATCAATAATCAATAATCACCAAACTAATCAATAATAACCATAACTCTGCTACCAGAAAAACTGATCCAGCGCGAAGAGGCCAAGGTCGGATATTTTTACACAAAAACTGAATTTTTCAATGGGCCCATATACATTTTATCCAAATACGATCATTTGCATTCCCCTTGGCCAATTTCCGCTGGAAGGGTCAAGTTTTATAATTCACTATGTTCTGATTAGTTATTTTCCTGTAACCACAAATCAATTACAGTATCATGTCTAACTAATCTTCACAAATCAACACTCTTCCTCTGGTCGATGGACCATTAGTTGAGTTAGTTGATGGTTATATTAACAACTTCTTAACTAATATTCTTAGTGAAATAACCACAGACTCTGAATAATAATAATAATAAGTTTATCTAAAATTTCAGTCATTAGGTTGAACGCTCATCAATTACAAGTACACAGTGCAAACTCCATCTTTCTTTAAGTGGGAGAGAGAACAATCATATAGCATAATACATTCAGTTACACAAGCTCATTCAACAAAATCAAACGCATAAGAGTGGATAGATGTAGAGACAAAAGGCACATTTATAATACATTTGCAAAGAAATATGCAAATTTTGGATAGAATGACATTTACCTAATAAAGATAACTAGAAAACCACCCCTCTGGCCAAAGGACTGGTGGGGGTCCCCTGACTTAGGATCAGGAGACAAAGATTATAGGAAAGGATCAAGACAGGTCTGATACTTACTAAACTTCTCTACAACCCGACGTACCAGGGCGATTCCCTCTCTTACACTCTCTCCCTCCTCGATATTCTTCCACAATCTTCCAATCTAATTAGGCAGTAGTCTGGATCTTCCAAGTCTGCTCTCGTCTTTCTCTCTCTCTCTCTCTCTCTCTCTCTCTGCTCAGCGCCCAGCAGCAGTAGTTCTCTCACAGTTCCATCGAATCATCTCTCCATCAGCAGCGTTAATTTACTTAATTCAAGTCACTCTAGTTATAGTCTTTGGGGCATATTCACAAGGAGCTATCGCCGAATTAACGGCACTTTATCGCAGCCAAAGTCGTGATAAATTTACCCCCCCCATTCACAAGCCGGTGTTAACAGCCCACAGCACCAGTTTACCCGCGATAGCAGCCGCAAAAAACATCGCCACAGAGGACCCTCGCAAATATCGCTAATGAGATGCAGAGTAGGCGTTCCCGTGACAAAAGCAGAGACAACAGCACACCTGAACATTCACAGCGACCAGCCACATCCGCGATAAAAACACAAAACAGGCGATAAGGCGCGTTAGCACCAGGAAATCTACACCTGCTCTGACCTGGTGTAAAGTCGGACGGCAGCCAGCACCACAAAAGGGAGCACAGCCCAGGGCCACATCCGAAGGGCATCAGATGCCATGGAGCCACCCATCATGTGGCCCGGACACCCAAGAGGGCCACAACACCCACCCCCACCACCCCAGGACCCCATCCCACACCCGGAACACCACCCCGGACCAACACAGACGCAGCGCAGACAAAGACAGCGGAACCCCAGGAAACGTACCAGCCGCACAGACCCAACATCTGACAATGTCACCTTCCACTACAGGCTGAAAGGGACAACCAACCTACGCATCCTGACCATCATCGCCTAACAGGCCTACGGCAACAACACAGCGGACAACCAACATCCCACCCCACACAAAGCTGATGGCGTGGCTGCACCTGTTGGCCCCTGGGACCCCCCATCCAACACCCGCCAGAGTCGGAGGAGTCTCACAGCCAGCCACATACAAGTCCCCCAAACCTGTCCTGGACATCACCATCACCCTGGTACCCCAGTCCCCATACGTACAACACAAGGCGCAGGATCCGCTGGAGACCAAGCAAGGACCATACGCCATAGCAGGATCCACGCACGTGTTGGGGGCAACACACAGCACACATGTACTACCTGTGCCCCCTGGTGACACAGCACACAATCACCGCAACAGGAAGCACACGTCTCACACCAATGTGCAGGCAACAACAGAACACTGTGGAACACCCAACAATGTCACCTTCAAATACACAGCCAGTGTGCATGATACCTTCATCCTCCGACAGTCCATCATCAACAAGCGTTCCCAGGATGGCAACAAGGGAAATGTACAGCCCCTTGGCAATATACAAATGAACACCCCACACACCTCAACCCCACAACCATGCATCTCACAACTCTGGCAATGCACACGTCACAAAATCACATACAACAGGCACAACAATATGCCCACCCACCAGACACGACAGAACAACTTACAATGTCCACATGGGCAGGCCCTGAAAATGAGCCAGCAATGGCATGGCACCTCAGCCACATACTAGCCGAATGTGGGGAGAGGTGGCAACCAGGCATGTGTGAAGGATGCAGTAGAACCATGATTGGGAAAGTACACAATGCCAACAGTGCCGGAGATGTGCTGGACACCTCGCAGTATGCAGAACACACCCATATCCATGGCGACATACACTGCTTGCGTATGGAGTGTAGTGGACAGTGGACGCCACCATGTCACCACAGCCAGTGGGGGTCCTCGCGGAAATGTTGCCTATTACGCCCCCCCCAAGCATCAGCGGAGTGGGATGGCCCGGCGTACGCCACGCCAGCGTAGGGGTGTGAATAAAAACCACGTAGGCCTGGGCGTGGTCCACTTCCGGAAAGACCAACGTCATCCTCGTGAGCGGAGTTGCCTGCGATGCCGTGCGCCTGCCGGACCCCGGCACGCTGGTCCACGAACCCGTCAGGCCAGCCCCTGCGCAGCCAGAACACACTGATCACCTTCCGACACCGGCGTGTGTCAAGGAGGGCCCACCATGTGCCGGCGCAAGCCACAAGCCCGAGATCTTGGCAGCCACCTCAGACCATCACAGCCGCCACGACACCGGCCCGCTTTATTCCCTTTTCGTTGACGTACTCCACTGCCGCCCCCGGACTAATCTTCGGACCAGTAGGTCCCACATGTAGGTCCCACATGTGGAACTGTGTCTTGAGTCATGAATGGCAGTGACCCCATATCCCGGCCAGCGGCCACAGCACCAGACCCCCCCAGTTCAGTGAGGCATAGTTCCATATGGGCATCTTGCGACACGTGGTGCCACTAACCCTGTCCAACGCCAGGCTGCTACACGTGGTGCCACTAACCCTGTCCAACGCCAGGCTGCTACACGTGGTGCCACTAACCCTGTTCAACGTCAGCCTGCTACACGTGGTGCCACTGAACCTGAACTACGCAGGCCGGTGGGGCCATCCAACCTATGCTGGCGACACTCGGTGAATGGGCCGTGCTGACCGCTGCCTCAGGCCTACACCACGGTCAGGTAGGTCACACATTTGGAACTGAGTCTTGATTACACCATGGCAGTGAACATTATTTAAGGCAGAGAACTATTCACCATACACCCTTCGATGTGGTGGCAACAAGTCTGTGCATGGCATCACAACCACACGTGGCTGTGGGCCACTGCTGACCGCTGCCTCCGGCCTACACTGCGGTCCAGGAGGTCACAGCGCCTTGATTTGGCATTCTTGGAGTTCACATCTGTGTACAGGCATCATCGCAGACTGCATCCACTCCCAGCACCTGTGCCCCTGAGTTTGTTCCCTGACATTCATGGACACTCACTGGTCGTACATTGGGGGCGTTTGAGTCTATGGACTAGGGGCTAGTTTACATCCTCATGTAGCTGATCCCGAATTGTTGGTGAAAACGAGGGTTGCGCTTTCCACTCCTCCATTTGCTGCTTCCAGATAACATCAGACCTTCCGCATCATGCCCTGGAGGACACCTTCCACTGTCTCCCGAAACCCTCCGCAACATACACCTCGGACATTGATGGTGACCCGCTCAGGTCGCATGGCCCATCTGACTGCACTGCAAGTCACTGTCTCATGGCTGGGTGCCTGTGCCGGCCGCAGTGCATCCGGGGCCACTAACTCTGTGCTGGTCACGCCTAGGACCCCTTCTTCTGAGACATTGAATGGCCTCTGTAGCGATGGTCTTGGGGTCATCAACGCCATGTGTCTGTGGCCCTGCGCTGTCCGCCTCCTCCGGCCCCAACTGCGGGCCACAAGGGCCCACACATGGCATCGAGACTTGACCGGCCCGGACGTCGCATCACCGCAGGAGGCACACGCCACCACGGCAAGGACCACCTCCAACCGCCATCTGCCAGAGTCGAAAGGGTGGTCCTGACAGACCTACAGAGTTGCCCAGACCTGTCGTGGATGCCATCATCGGCCTGCTGCCCTGCTCAGCACTCCAGGTGCCAGTGACTCAGTGCACCGCAAGCCATTGTCCATTACTGATTGAGTTTTGTGCTGTTGTGCGGTTGCGCAGCAATGTCACCTCATGCAGTGGGGAAGACCTGGGACCATGAGGAGGAGGATGTGTCAAGTGTGCGGACGGGAGAAGGCACAGACAATGGGAGGGCAGGTGGCAGCAGCCCAAGGCAGGAATGCAGACTGGTGGCGGTAGTCAAGCTACACACCCGGATCTGATACTGGGTATTGCGCTGTGGACTGCGGATGCAACTGTCACCTCAGGCAGTGTGGGAGACCTGGGACGTTGATGAGGAAGTTGATGCAGGTGTACCACACCCCACTGCATCTGCATCAGGACTAACCCGAAGGGACACAATCCTAGCAATTCCTTCACATGAGCGCGCTCTTCTCTAGTGCCCCTACCTCAGTGCACTGCAACTCACGGAACGTCCAGACTGAATATTGGGTGACCTCTGTCCTTACTCCGGATCCCTCCATGTTGCTCTGCAATTGACTCTGTTATGCTGGTGTTTTCTGTTTCCATTACACTGGTGTCCACTGTTCAGGTTGTTGCCAGCACCAAGCACTCCGTGCGTGCTGGCTTATACTCACCCCACACACATCCAGCACAGGCGTCACTGTACATGTGGCCCTGCCAATAAAGGGGCCGGGCGCACGTGCCCATAGCCAGTTCAACATGATATGTGCATGTGTCTCTGTGGAGGTGTGGGTCTCCTTTGTGGGGTGTAGGTGGACCCTGAAGGGTATTGGACACCCACGTATGTGTTCTACTTCGCATTCCATGGGTTAGGCAACACCCTCACCTGTTGGGCCACCTCCTTTTGGTGTTCGGCCACCTGGCATTGAGGTGCCATGTGTGGGTGGGTGACGTGTTGTGAGGCAGCCATGATTGCGGGTGCTTCATGCTGTGTGGTCTGTTGCAGAGTCTGGGTTCTCCTCTGAGTAGCTTGTCTGCCCTGGTCCTGGTGGTGGGTTGTGTGGGATGTCCATGGGCTGTTGTAGGGCGTCGGGGTCGGGGGTGTGGTGTTCGTCTCGGGCATCACTGATGGGTTGTCTGTTCAGACCTGCTGGAGGTGTTGTTTGTCCCTCTGCATTGTGAAGGGGAGGTGCATGTTGGCATTGTGTTGGCGCCTTGTTCTTGTCGACATGCAGACTGTGTGACAATGTACATTGTGACTGCTTGGGCAGTGGTGGCTATTTGAGTTGGAGCAGTGTACATTTGGCCTACATGGCTGATGTGGGGTTGTAGGGGTAGATGTGCATCTCACAGTTCCCTGCTCTGTCCAATGTGATTGTTCTGTTTCTGCGCCTGGGTGGACCCAGTTGTGTCCCCTGTTCTGCAGTGTGGGTGTTGCACTTTGTGCCACATTGTCATGGTATGTGCTGTGATTGCTATGTGTGAGTGCTGCAGTGTGCTACGGGGATGGGGGACATGTCCCTGGGTAATTGTGGATGTGCAGTGTGCTACACCTCATTGTGCATGTGTGGCATTGTGCCCATCACCCCCGTCCCCCAGCCCCTGTTGGATCCTCACCCTGTTGTTGTTGTGTCAGGTCCTGTCGAGCTGTGTCCGTACTCCCTACTCCTTGCACCCTCTCCACACTGATGACTGTGGCCTGGCTTTCCTCCTGCTCCTCCTGTGTCGCTGGACTGCCACCTCCTGTCGCCGTTGCTGCCTTCCTGTTGGCAGCGGGTTTGTGCCTGGTTTAGGTTGTCACGTCCTGGCGGAGCCTCTTGGCCTCCTGGGCTCTGCGACTGCATTCCAGGCGGTCTGCTTGTGGGTCATTTGCTGGTAGTGTTCTGTCGCCTCTGTGGCCTTGGTCTTGTTTTCCTGCGGTCTGCACCCCATCTTCCTCTCCATTTTTTCCTTGGCCTTCCCCGACCCACTTGTTCCTTGCTGGTGGTCTGTGGGGGTTGTGGGGTTCGCGCTGCCCTCTGCGCTTGGTCAGGGTGTGTTGGAGGGAGCATTTTAGGGGGCACAGGGCACCTTCACGGAATGATCGAAGGAGTGATTTAGGGGCAGAGGGGCACCTTAACTTGAGGCGGGGTGTGTAGGAACGCTCATACTAAAATGAAGGAAACAGATGTGTGAGCCATGGAAACCAAGCCAAAAGGTTTAACAGATTTATTTAGAAGGTGCAACTTCAAGAAAAAGGCATAAAAATACAAAATACAAATATAGTGACCTCGCATTTACAGAGAGTCATATAAATCAAAAGGCATTTCTACATGGAAGCATTGAAATCGTTAGAAGAGAGACACTTCAGAAAATGCAATTATAACGTGTGCAAGATACAAACCTCAAAGACACATTCTTAAATGCACTATGAAAAACATAATTTAAATCAAGGAAAATGGTCTCAGAATGCAACACACATTTGATCTAAAATGCTGAGATTACTCACGTTTAAACCTAAAAGAAAGCAGCCTTGCAATTATAATATAAGTATTAAATTCTCACCAATCTAGAGACAAAATAGCATACATAGCATATACAGCAAATATATTGGCAAGTTAAATTGTATCTTAAAAACAAAAAATAAGAGCTCTTGGGGAGCACCCACACCCGCCTGCCATCTACCAACAGACGGGTGGGGTAGTCCGACGAGAACCCCGTGGGCTCTCTTTTTATACCCTTCAAGGCTGGGATCTGAAGCAGAAGTGCTTATTGCAACGTCAGAAGTGTCGTGTCTATCTTACTAAATGCGGAACATAGACTAGGTGAAAGGTTATATTCTCAGACCAAGCGCTCGTCGTAAATTGCATAGGGCAAGCAGAAAATATGTAATGTAAGGAATAAAATATATCGCAATGTCCTGGTTGCCACATCTATCACCCTGGCCTGACGTCTTTGTGGTGGGAACGTCTCTGTTCTCATGTTCAGACCCAGGATGTGGTGTGCTATATGTTGACAGGATAGAGAGAGACAGTGAACTTCGGGCACACGGGTAGGGTGGGGGCTATCCAGTCTGGAGTAGTGTGCCTCGCAGAGAGAAGCTGGCTGAGATTTTTAGTCAGACAGGCTTAGAGCCTGCTGTTCAGAAAAATGGCGGAACTCTGGTCAACTTAACAAAAGGCCTACAGAAAGACCGCAGGGCCTACGTAGGGGTTCATACTGACTGAGTGACAAGGATGGCCCAGGGTAGTTGTTATATGGTAAAACCGGACCCTCAGGTCAATTTAACACAGCCTACAAATTAGGCTGGCAGGGCCTATGTAAGGGGTTCATACTTCAGGTGTGGGCAGAACGGGCCTGGGGTACCCTATGATAAAAAATAGACCCTGCTTCATTCCCTCCTCTTGTTCATTTACTGAACAAAATTCTTACAGCAATCTTTTCAGGCCCTCCTCCTAGTAGGTGTATCCCAGGGGTGTCATTCATTGGAACATTGGCTGTCTTGTATCTTCCTTAACGTCATATAGACTCCTTCAGGCCTGTCAAAGTTGACATGCTGTTTTCTGTGTCTGTAGACCGGTGTGTGCAAACATAATATCCTGCCCTGTCCACTTTCCCCCTGTCCCGCCTTTATCAACGGCTATGTATTCAATTTGGTACAATATTTCTGTGTCATTTAAGCAGTATCTCAGGTATAACACTGTGATCACAATACACTTATAAGGAGCGTAGTCATTATAATGGCAGCAATGGGGGTCAATACTGCTAGTAGCACCAATGGTCATTTTCTCTAATTGTTCTGAAAGTCTTGAGGCATTGTTCCAATCGTTGGTACGTGTGGCTAGTGTGACTAGTTGGGAGAATGTCTTATCTTCTGCTGTACTTTTACTCTTTTCAAAAAAGTCTGCTGTGGAATAATGTAGAGCCTCAGAGATGATACCTGTAAACAGAAAAAGTAACCGTTGGTGCCTGTCTTCAAGTAATTTGAGAGGTTACAAGCACTTCTATTACTTAGGCACATTCAATATGAAGAAAACAAAGTGATGAAGAAGGTAAAGATGTCTCGTTGTCACAACTTGTAGACTGAGCGGTTGGGGCATTGATGTTCCAGACGTTTTTAGTTGATGTATCGTTGGGGTCCGCTTACACACTCTTCCTTTCTCTGCTGTGCAGCACGTGCAACCCTTCAGGATGGGCTTGGGATACCATTCCCACTTGGTAATTTCCGTGGAACACATGTAGTTTCTGTGTGGCTCCTTGCCCCTTGCACAACCCCTCAATCGCATGTGAGATGAACGCCGATCCATTGTCAGAACCCAAAAGCATAGGTACTTTAAAGTGCGGTATGAACTCTTTCAGGAGGCATTTGGCAATAGTTTGTGTATTGCTGTTCTTGTATTGGCATGCCTCAGTCCATTTGCCGATCATGCACACAATAACCAACACGTACTTGTAGTTTGAGTAGGGGGCATGCTGATGAAGTCCATTTAATGTGGAGAAATGAAGTGGCCTGGATCAGTGGAAATACAGCATTAGGAAAACAGTCTGATCTTCCCATCACGTCCTACAAGTGATGAACCATGAAAAAGACGGGCCATGGGAGCAAGCATTATCGTTGGTAAACATATCTTTCCATTTGGGCCTATCCGTATTCCTTTTCTTTTTTTTGCATACATCCTCCCCTGTTCCCTTCTTCCTTTTCTTCCACCCAGCCCTTTCAGTAATATATTTAGGGTCATAGTACATATCATCATCCTTTATCTTTATATCATGATCACATGTGGGGTAGAAGCAATCTGAACCATTGTGTACTCACAACCAGTTAATGCTATTCCTTTTTGTACATCTGCATCAATAAATTATTTACCAATTGATACGTAGTCCTTGGAGGAGGTGTGTGCAGCACATTCTACAATTGAAACTCTAGTAGCAACATGTCTTTGCAATAGTTGAGCTATCAATGGTGCACGCTGCATTTGTTGGCCAGCTGAGGTAAGGAGGGAACTCCAAATGAAGGAAAGAACCTAGAAATTATATTGACGTCCCTGTACAAGACTTTAAAAAGAAATTCATTATCTCCAGAAGCAAAAGAAGAATTAAAACATTGTACTATAGCTTGTCCCAACAGCAAACACAGATGAAAATCTCTGTCACAGTAACATCTTTAGGAATCAAAACACTCATAGTTGTCAAACTGTGCCCAGGGATGTGGAATTCCTATAGCCACACGCCCAGGACATATTGTTTGAGGTCAAGGGCAGCAAGTTTTCATGCATATTTTGTCCTTGGGACAAGTAGGCCCAACCCCTACAGCCTACAAACCCTTTGGCTGCCAGTTTACAGTACCACATTATGGATCAGGGAAAGGCATAGTCTGCAATAAAGGTAATATTTGTGTCCATGTGTTAATGCTGTTCAAACTTGTATTTATTGTTCATTAATGCAAAGGCTTTATTATTAGGGTGAGCGCTCTAAGTAAATGTTGTAAGCTCAGACTGCACTACTGACAGTGGTTAGAGTATAAAAATGTGTACACACGTTTTCAATATTTAGCAATGTGAGGCTATGTATACTGCTCTCAGAATGCTCTCCGATTAGATGCAAATATTTGCAGAAGCTTGAAAGCAAGACTGATAATTCTTTGCTTTCAAAATAAAATGTTCTCAAAAAAAGAAAATGCAAAAACATTTCGCTAAACTACTGGAATATGGTAGGTACCATTTCTTTGCAACATAAAAATAAACAAGCATTGGTAAAGCCAGTAGGGCTGAAATGGTTGGTCAGCCTTTTGGCTTTGCCAATGCACAACTTGTTTTGGCAATATTTTTGTGAAACCTCATTGGTGTGGGAGCTGCTGGGCCCTCACCATTATAACAAACATTGGCAAAAGCAAAAATTGTTTTGGTCTCAAAAATCACACATTGCACAGTAGTTCCTGGCACTCAATAAAACAACTGTGTGTTGATATGCTCCTTGTGAAAGAACAGAATGAAGTCACTCACAGTCAAGCTAGCCAAGAGAGAGAGGGAGAGGGAGAGAGACAACATTTTATTAAACATAAAAGGTCGTGGTTAACGCCAGACCTAATTAGGGGCCCAATTATTAAATAAAGTGCACCCATGTTCTTGGATTATGTGCAGATATACAACTTTTGTGAATTCACAAGACTACAGAAGTAGGCCAAGAAATAGTACTCCTAGAAAATATTTGTGAACTGCATTTAAGCATGAGCAAACATGCAGGTGTACATTTGCCCAAGCGAACATCTGAGTTATTGCAAGTTCACTTTTCCTCCAGCCACTTTTTTTGTGAGCCAGAACTGTTGCTTACCATTACCTTCAGCCCCAGTATGTAGATCTGCGGAAACGTGGCCACATAAGGGAATTGTTAGTATTCAAAGCCTACTATGGAAGGAGCCCTAGCATAATCAGAGAGGCTATTTCAGAGCTCTTATATAATGATATTGCTGCCATAATTTGTCGCTGCATAACATGGCACAAAAGGGACAAGTGGATTTTGTTACAGGACAAGTATATTTAAGAAGCATCCTGCCCCATGGACAAGTAGACATTTCACTAAATTCCACACCCCTTTGTGCCAATCCCTTATACCTTGAAACCTGTTTTCAAACACCCTGAAAGATTGCACCTATATATTAAAAGACATATTAAATCTGTACACATTGTATCCTTGAAACATCATAATACGAAGCACTGTTATTCAATGCACACTATCCTTCTGTATGGGCATATACTCATTACTAATGATCAATACATAAACATAATATAAACACAACATTACTACCTTTCCTATTACTCCTATCCTTTGTAGTCCCTGGCGAATGCACTGCATTAGAATGCATTTTAGCACATTCCACCGTACAATGTAATTTGTTACAACAATATTCTCTCCAACTCTGAAGAACCTAGGAATGAAAAACATTAATATACATACACATTATTTCTTTTAGATACACATATAAAACAGCACTTCTCCTTGCGCCATTCAAATAGTCAAAACCCTTCAAGAACGCAATATACTTACTGCCATTCTATATATACATCTGCTTGTGAAGATGGCGGTGTTCCTGTTGCGGCTGATCACCCTCTTCTTCCTCTTTGGACAGTCAATGGAAACACGATAAAATCTGTGTTCCAGGACTGATAGGTCGGAGCTCAGGAATGATGGGGCCTTCTCCTTCCGCCTGAATACCTGAGTAGAAAGAAACTTCGCAGCGCGTGTTAACTTATACAAATATATGTCTTCTTTCATAATTTCAATGTCACTGTTAGGTCTAGTTGATGTGACTTATACATATATTAATTGTTCAGTGAGAAGTATATGGGGCGTTAGGTTGTTGTCAGAACATTGTAATATTTGTGAGTGAAATATTTATTTATTTATTTCCCTCAATTGTGGCGCTTATTTTGCCTATTTTATTTTTAAGCAGTCCTGTTCTGGCTTTGCTGAAGGTTGTTGCTGCTTTAATATCATAATGGACACATGGTCCAGCTGTCATCCAAACTTGTGGGAAAATGTAGTAGGCCTGAGCCTGTGGCATGACAAGTCTTTCCTATTTAAATTTTATTTCTAACCAGACAAGAGGTGATGAAAACAGTAACATTGAGCTTATCTATGCAAACATCCCGAAGACAGGAAATCCAATACACTTCTTGGAGACGCAGGGAAGACCCTAATAAGAAATAATGTTGCAAAATCTCGAAACATCAATTAACTCCGAAAAACAAAGAAGAACCAAAACATTGTACTCTAATAGTTCCCAGGAGATAGAAACATTTAAGGGAGACAAAAACTCATGGTATTCGAACTGCAAAATATATGCAACCACCTCTAAAGTCTGCAACTGTACTTTTAAAAGGCCTCTTTAAATCCACACCTATTATTCTGACAATAGTGCGATACTGAGCATTGCTTACTCCATGCATACCGTCCTTTAACATTGAGATCTACTTTATATCGGCACGTATTATTTATTCTTTTGTATTTTCCTAGCACTGGGCAGTCGCGGTCCGTGTAGGAGTGCCGGCCGGGCGGTGACGTGGGGCGGGGGGTAGCAAAGTACGGATTACGGACCAATACAGGTAAGTAAACATTTAAATCAATGAAACGGATTTCGTTGCGCGCACTGCATCGCATTTGGCGATGCAGTGCGTGCAACGAAATTCATTTTATTGATTTAAATGTTTACTTACCTGTATTGATCCGTAATCCGTACTTTGCTACCCCCCACCCTGCCCCTCCCCTGCCCCACGTCACCACCCGGCCGGCACTCCTACACGGACCGCGACTGGCACTGGGGCCTGTGTGAAGGAAGTTGGTGTGGTGGCTACCTGTGGTAATCTATTCCTACGAATCTCTGGTTGTTTCATATTTTGAAGGCTGCACACAGCTGTGCATATCCAACAACTTATTCCTTACCTCCTCTCACACAGCTGCACTTACGATAACCCGTAGTTAGGATAGCCTCTAATGTGTCATAATTCTGAACAATAATTAATTAATTTAAGAGATGTCCCCAAAGATGTTGCCAGTCAGTAGTGTTTCTTCCGTTTAGTTGTCATAGGGGAGCGAAGCATGTGTATATATATATATATCTATATATATATATATATATATATATATATATACATACACAGACACATACATATTCCATCACTAAACTGCACAACGTGACACCTGAAACACTGTATTCAATCTCGGCTTCCCCCGTTACCAAATTGTGTGATTCTAGGCAACTTATTTCTCTTGTTCACTTCCACAGCCCAACGTATTCTTACACATACATATCTTTCATCTAAATCTCATGTTCGTTGCCAACCACAGGAAGTCTCTTTCCTGCCTGGCTCAACGCCCAGACTCTGCGGCCAGCGTTAATATAACGGCAGCCCAAGAGAAATCCTTTAACCCTTCAGCACCACTTAATATCTAAAAACATGTGTTGTCTTTAATTGTAATATGCAAAATATATATAGCTTATTTTAAAATAACATGACTTTCTTGTAAAGCGCACGTTCACTCAGAATGGTATTTTGATGCTAAACAGCAGATCTTCATTGTTCCCCAACTCAATGGTACTCATTTCATCCACCTCAGAATGATGAAGGGTTGATCAGACCCCGCAGCATTTGACGTGTGACCATGAAGTCAAACCATGGGTGTAGCTAGCGTGCATTCCACTCCATCATTTTATCTCCCCTCTTTGTGCACAAGAAATCGGAAGAGAACAGTCTTAACTTGCTAATTCCAATCTTCTGTCTAAGGTTCACCATCTGCTCTGACATTTACGTTGCTCTAAGTCTAGTGTCACTAACTACCTCGGCCACGAGACACAATTTCAAAATCTTTCCTATTAACTAGCCCCAACTGTGTGTGCTTTGTGGCAGTACTTCCTGGATCTGCCCTAGCATTCGGGCTACCGCTTGTGCCTGCCTCGGCTGCTGCTGAATTTGGACGCAGGTAGGAGTAAATTATTCTGTACTTGGTTGCTCAGTACTGCAATATTTGGTGTAATCTTCAGTGTGAATTATAATAGAGAGATATTCATATGCATTTGAAACTGAAAGTATCTTCTTTTCTGCCAGGAAACTATATTACTTATATTGATGGCATTTTGTCTTTTAACATTGTGGGCCACAAAACATTGTATGTACTATGTTAAGCCTATGATCTAAAAATATCAAAGGGAATAGCTCCATTTTACCTGGTATTACATCTTCTACCATTGTGCTCTGGGCGGTAAGGGATGGCAGTCCTTGACCTCACCTTATTATGTCACTTTTTCTTTTGTGTGGCTTGTCTATCATTTGACGCTGGGCCAAGTCTAGGGCGTAATAGCAACCAGAAAACGTAAAAAGGTGGTTGTGTGTTGCGGCGAGAAATGCATGTGAAAGCCTTCCTCCCCATCTTTCTACCACTTGACTGAATATTCAAGTGGGAGGATCCATTACTAAGCGTCCAAGCATGCCTGAAAGGTGAGGTGTGAAGCGTGAGGTGTGACTGTCCAGGCACCGAATTTACTCTATTCAGGTAGTAATGAGCGAAATGTGGGTGCCCAGTTAAAACCGTGTCAAAAAAGACGTAACTAAGAATCGTGAAGGCAGCTACTTGGAAGCCAGACACAGTATCCACCCGATGCACCGCGAACCAGTTGCGTAGTCTCAAATTGAACCTGTCTAAATCTAAATCTAAATCTAAATCCGTATTTGTAAAGCGCGAACTACTCACCCTTACGGGTCTCAAGGCGCTGGGGGCCGTTGTGGAAATTAAGTGAGCTATTGCCCAGAGTCACAGAATGCTGAGCTGAGCTGCCGCCGGAGCCAGGGATCGAACCGTGACCCCTGTGCTCCGAAGTCAGCTGCCCTGGCCGCTGCACCACACCTCTCAGTTAAAGTGGGCGTGCTTGGCACGTACCCAGATGTTCCCGCTGCTCACTTCTCACTGCAGTGCATAAGAGAGAAGTACACTAATCAGTAGTGAAATCCTGTGATACCACTGTGAGAGAAAGAGAGAGGAAAGGCCCATAAGCCAGACAAGAGAGGGAGAGACGCAAAATGCAGACCGAGAGAAGGAAATAGAGTATAGTTATTAGAGTACACTGCATGTAACTAAAAAAGGCGGAGAACAAAGGGCACTTTTTACAATGAAGAGAAAGAGGTTGAAAGGCGTTGGCTGCTGCCAGGCCCGAGAGAGGAACCCACAAAGCGATGTGATGAAGGAAAATAGTTCCCCTTTTGGAAGCACGCAGTTGAAAAAAGACACTGTTAATCTCAATGCGATAAGATGCCTCCCATTCCTTGCAGAAATAAACGTTCAAACAATACAATTTACACCAAATAGGTAATCAAAATTCAAAACATATGTGAGCTGCCAGACGCAGTCCCATACACACGTATTTGCGGCACAAAGTGGGAGACGCCAGACGCAGCCTCCTGTCGCCAAGTACATACTTAAAAATATAAATGTGAGGAACTATTTCAACAATTCGGTGTATGTTGTTGTGCATTACGTGGTCAGTTATCTGAAAGTGACTTGTGCTAATTAAATGTGGTGCTGCGCCACATGGGTCAAACAGGGGCTGGGGGGCAAGGGGTAACTATATAATACTATTTATTCACACAAAGGCAACAGCTTTCATATATAAAAAAACAGTTACAATTCTAGTTATTATTGGTCTCACTAAATACATAAAAGGTCGGTACGCCAGGCACAGATGCTTAAAAACACAACCACAATGCATGCTAAAAAAAGACCACAATAAAAAGAGATTTGACCATAAAATAATCGCACTTCAATTATACAAAATGTGAAGCATATTATGTACACGTCTATCTCTATATATAAACCCACAGAAATATTCGCGCATTCTCCTCTGCTGGCCTAAATGCGTGCAGAAGGATGTCTTAAAATAACATAGCAAAAAATAAATGTCTTTACGTTTCATTTTAACACAGGAAGAGAACAGAAAACCACATGGGAAGGCGTTTTGTTCACAAACCATAATCACACAATACTCATGTTGACTGTCTGTGGAAATAAAAATATATACTGACAGTCCCTCGCAAAAGCCGAGGAAGTCTGATAACTGTTTATCATAAATCCTCATGTGCCAGTCACAAGACGTAGAGTGGCACATCTGATCCGGGACTCGGAACCGCTCCTGAGCCCGCAAATAGCTGAGATTTGCATCATGCAAACTCCTTGCCTTCCTGCACAGGCGTAAACTCTATCTCCGTAGCACAAAATATATTTATATAATAAAAAAACCCATAATGTAAGCTCTAAAAAAAAACAATGCTTAAGCTAGCGAAAATATAATATCTAACACATCCCGGGGAAACCACTTTCTTCTCTTCTTATATAAGAGGGAACCGTAACACAAGAGGAAATCGTAACTCTGTTAGCTAGACAGATACGGGATTCGTCTTCTTTCTCAGGACTATTGACTGAGAGTAATCTTCCCTTCCCTGTCGATCCTTACAACTGGACAGAGGTATACCTTATATCTATTTACAACAAACCCACAAATGAACACTGGAAGATGCCAGACGCAATCTTCCCTTCCCCGTCAATTCTAGACGGAGGCCCCTCTCTGGCTCTCAGAGAGGCACAGTAACAACGTAAGTCTATTCATAAAAAGAAAAACACATAATTCAAATAACTTCCTAACGTCACTTTTTGGCTCAGAGTCCACTACGCACACGTTTCCTCAGCTTGGGAATGTTCTTTAAATAAGCGAGACCAGTTAGACAGGAAAACTGAAACAAGGAACACAGATGTCCCACGGTCGCCCTCACCCGCTGCTCCCAGAAAGACACAGCACATCAGGCAGCAAAAATAACTTACCCGAGTGCTGTTCTCTGTGGTTCAGTCAGGAAAGAGGCACGAAGGGTGGTCTGCGTCCGGGGTCCCAGTGGTCTCCTGTCAGCTGGAGCTGACATCCGAGTCACAGCACCAAAATGTTGGAGGGAGCGTTTTAGGGGGCACAGGGCACCTTCACGGAATGATCGAAGGAGTGATTTAGGGGCAGAGGGGCACCTTAACTTGAGGCGGGGTGTGTAGGAACGCTCATACTAAAATGAAGGAAACAGATGTGTGAGCCATGGAAACCAAGCCAAAAGGTTTAACAGATTTATTTAGAAGGTGCAACTTCAAGAAAAAGGCATAAAAATACAAAATACAAATATAGTGACCTTGCATTTACAGAGAGTCATATAAATCAAAAGGCATTTCTACATGGAAGCATTGAAATCGTTAGAAGAGAGACACTTCAGAAAATGCAATTATAACGTGTGCAAGATACAAACCTCAAAGACACATTCATAAATGCACTATGAAAAACATAATTTAAATCAAGGAAAATGGTCTCAGAATGCAACACACATTTGATCTAAAATGCTGAGAATACTCACGTTTAAACCTAAAAGAAAGCAGCCTTGCAATTATAATATAAGTATTAAATTCTCACCAATCTAGAGACAAAATAGCATACATAGCATATACAGCAAATATATTGGCAAGTTAAATTGTATCTTAAAAACAAAAAACAAGAGCTCTTGGGGAGCATCCACACCCGCCTGCCATCTACCAACAGACGGGTGGGGTAGTCCGACGAGAACCCCGTGGGCTCTCTTTTTATACCCTTCAAGGCTGGGATCTGAAGCAGAAGTGCTTATTGCAACATCAGAAGTGTCGTGTCTATCTTACTAAATGCGGAACATAGACTAGGTGAAAGGTTATATTCTCAGACCAAGCGCTCGTCGTAAATTGCATAGGGCAAGCAGAAAATATGTAATGTAAGGAATAAAATATATAGCAATGTCCTGGTTGCCACATCTATCACCCTGGCCTGACGTCCTTGTGGTGGGAACTTCTCTGTTCTCATGTTCAGACCCAGGATGTGGTGTGCTATATGTCGACAGGATAGAGAGAGACAGTGAACTTCGGGCACACGGGTAGGGTGGGGGCTATCCAGTCTGGAGTAGTGTGCCTCGCAGAGAGAAGCTGGCTGAGATTTTTAGTCAGACAGGCTTAGAGCCTGCTGTTCAGAAAAATGGCGGAACTCTGGTCAACTTAACAAAAGGCCTACAGAAAGACCGCAGGGCCTACGTAGGGGTTCATACTGACTGAGTGACAAGGATGGCCCAGGGTAGTTGTTATATGGTAAAACCGGACCCTCAGGTCAATTTAACACGGCCTACAAATTAGGCTGGCAGGGCCTATGTAAGGGGTTCATACTTCAGGTGTGGGCAGAACGGGCCTGGGGTACCCTATGATAAAAAATAGACCCTGCTTCAGGTGCATGGATGTTGCTACGTGCTTTGGCTTGTTTCTGGTGTGTTGTGCCTGTGGTTTTTATGGTGCAATTGCCCGCCAGACGCGTGGGAGTTGCAGGCCTGAGGCTGCTTTTCGCAGCTTTTTGTACCGCGATTGGCCTCATCGCATGATTTCTCGCGTTCGCGTTTCACATTTTTTGGGCGTGGTGTTGATTTACATGCTGGCATTTGACGCGTTATCTGGTGACTATCGCATGCTACCACCTTGTTGTGAATTCCACGTTGACACGGGGTTATTTTCCTGTGATAGGCTGCGTTATTGGAAGTTGCGTTACGCTACTCTTGCGGTAGTTATCACACGTTCTTGTGAATATACCCCTTTATTTCTTCATGTCCCACCCTCAAGTGTTGCAGATTTACTAAACTACGGAATATGATTGGATGGGGTAAGGGGTGTCTTCATCATACCAGGCTGACGTATTCATTTTTATTAGTAAAACCTATTGTTTGCTAACTCTGCCCCTTCTACTCATTCATATAATTTGTTTTCACATGCATATTTTGTTGCAAATGCCATAATTCATTTAATACAGGCTTCATAGATGACCGATACATCTTCTTTTCCCATCCCTTCTGTCCTTGGATCTTGGCAGTCATTCAGTTCTCTCTCGGTCACCGCGTCATTTCATGGACTCATTGAGCATGCGTAGCTTTCGCCATTTTCTTTTTCAGTCTTGGATTAACAGGCCCAAATGCACACTATTAATAAAAGAATCATAAACAGATGTTATTTTCTTAAACATGTAATTCTCACTGTTCACCACCCACTTCTACTCTATCCCATGTAATTATTATTACTCTTAGGCAAAAGCGTTAATAACAGCAGCTTTCGTTTAAATCAAGCAAGCATATGCCGGGCATGCGGTACCTCAAGACCGCGTTTTAGTCTTTCTTGCGCATGCGTGAGGTTTTCCCTCTCAAAGCGAGTTAGTCACGTTATTTCTGCGTAGTTCAAATTTGCACATGCGCAAAGTGTTTTTCAAGTTAAAGCGGGTTTTATTCGTGCTGCATTTTATTTCTCATTAATCCAAGCATGCGTAAGCTTTTCTCCCCGTGTATCTGTGTCTGGTGTATGTTTATTTCGTCTCATTTACTAATTTAATGATTAGTGAAAGTTAATGGAGAATTCATTTGAGCAAGTTTCATTTTCCTCGAATCCTTGCTCCATCACACTGCTCAAACTAATTTCATATCTCCCTATAATAATTCATCACTAATCCTTTTTGGGTTCCGTAGTAGTGTGCTACTTGCCGAAAAAGCACTTTGATGCCTCGTATGGGGTAGTAAGCGCTATATAAATGCAATTACAATTACAAAATGTGGATGCATAGCAAGGAGGTGTTTGGGAACACAATGTGAAGAACACCAGTGAAAGTGTTTGAAGGTGCGAGGGTATAGTAAAGTTTAACATGAAACGCTATTTGTGAATTTCAGAAAAATGAAAGGTGCTGGCGAGCACAGGGGATAGATTGGGTTTTACCCAAATGAGATTCAGAATTCGACTATAGGGTACTAATCTGCACAATTATATTCTGGCCGGTGTTCCCTTACTGGGGTATGTTTTTGGGGGCCGGAACACCGGATCCGATTTTATCTCCTGGAAATTCCAGCTGGTAAAATCGCTTGGGAAAGGGCTACGTCATAGCGGGCCCTGCCTGACCCTCGATCAAAGCACGGCAGAGAATATAATGATACCCCTTCCAGGTGGCATTCCCCATTCCATAATTGCAGGAATTAACTACATGCAGAGATTACAGCTAGTCCCGGAAATCCCAGCCGCCCAGAATCGCCAAATGGAATTTAGTCGGGCCCGTTATTATATATTTTTGGAAGAAAAACGGGTTTACCTAATTCTGAATAAGGAACAAGGAACCTGACAAAAATACACTTTTTGTTCAAGTGCACGATTTGCTGTCTGTCCCCAGGGTTTAGATCCTGACTTCTGGCTTGACTAATTGTATGTTCCAGGGCTAATAATAACACGAGTAATACATAAAATAGTACACTGGACATTTATATACCAGTCAGTGCTAATGAGTACTTAATTTTATATATACACAATGGACGCTTTAGTGTTGCCACCCTCTTTCGCTCTCCATTTACAAGACCTGTCCTAGAGTTGTCACTAGAAAGCCCCGGGACAGGGAGAGAGGGGATGTTGTCTGCTAGTACAAGAGCTGGAGACTAAACCTGTGAAGATTTAGCTGCTGAGTAAAAGTACATAACGATGAGCCTGCTAGCTCCCTCTGATCATTAACTGTATATGCTGCATTAATTTCCCCAGAAACAGCCCGGGCGGCACCATATCTGCTCTACGCAGCCGATTGGTATTTTTAATAGAATCGAACTTACAACGCCATATGCATCCTATTCATTCTATATGGAAGGATTCCCCTTCGGCATCATTTCTTCCTTGCGTTTCCCTGACAACCAGGCCCAGGCTTCATCGTTGACGTCAGCTCCCAACCAAAGGACAGTGCAGGCAGTGACCCTGCCCGATCGCCATAGTAACTGGACACTCAACAAAGGCTTTTTTCGATAAATGATCCACCCAAAGCTGGGAAACTCCAGTGAAGGGATCAGCTTCCGCCAGGAACAATGGCATGAGGGTTGCTATCTCGTTAGTAGTATCGGAGACTTTAGGCCCGCGTTAAGAGTGAGCCGGAAACGGCCCGGGTTTTCCCTGAGTTACTGATACCAGGGTTGTGAAAGTGGCGGTACGTAAAAGCAGGGCCATTACAAGTGGGATCCTGGGGCCCTCTTAGAAATTAGGAGCCTGCATTTCCGGGTCCGATTCAAGGGATAATTTCTCGTTTTCTCCTGGATTTTCATAGAGGTTTTGACTACTGCAAGGTGAAAATAAATAGATGTGCAATACTGCACATCTCATAACTACAGTGGGCCGGTGATGCGGTTACCAGCCCCCTTGGGGAATTAAGAGGCCACTGAGGGCTTATTGGTTTGGGTTTTTGTGGCCCATTTGCTGTTAGGAAAGCGTGCAGGTATGGCTGTGCCCCACAAAAAAAGCAACGATCTACTCTGAGCTTTGAGCCTCTAGGCTCTCACATTGTATAAATTCAGCCTACTCGTGCCCTTATTATTATTATTTTTTATTTGTATAACTTTATCTAGCGCAAACTCGGCCCAAGGGCATTCGAGTGCTTTACATGAGCACCAGTTACATCACGGAAGGTCAGATTCATTTCTTTTTTTCAGCACCGGGAGATAAAGTGATTTATCCAGAATCAAAGGATGTTGAGTTCATAGGCCAATCCAGCACCATTCTATTAAAATTTCAGGACCACATCACAGAAATGTTATAGTCACAACAGTGTAAAAAAGCAGGACAAATCCATGGGCACCATTTTCGCTGCTTATGTAACGTAAAATGTGCAAAAAAATGTGGTCCAGTCCATATTACTCAAAAGGGGGTTTAAACTGACGAATATGGATTGAGAAACCATGTGTAACACTATTGCTTACAACAGAGCTTTAAAGAAAGACATCATGGTTTGTATCGATTTATTGCATAACAATGTCAATCAGAAAGGTGTTGCAAGGGCCACACTGATGGTACCAACAACAGTGATGGCGAAGTAGTTAATAAAAAATTCGAAAAGCAACAGTTAACAGTTCAGCAACATGTGTGTGACTATCGCTGATGTAGGCATACATATATCGACAGTACTTGCATTACTACATATCTTTAAGCATACAGACATAAACTATACATCTTTATATCAGTATGTGAGGGCAATACTTGTTTGCATCCTTCAAGGTACAATAAACGAGGTTTCAATGCTACTCTTTGATAAAAGGGCCTGTCTGACTGCCTGGTGGTGAAGAATCCCAGTGGAGAGGGCACAGTAGGTGAAGATCAGAATGTGGCGGCTGCGTTTGGTGGTTTGGAATGACAATAAGGTTACAGTTAGTATATAGGGGATTCCAGTAAGGTGTGTAGCAAGATAGGATGTCCTAGAAATAGATAATGGTCATACCATTCACTGCCCTGAACACAAGTGTCAGTCGCTTGCGTATGGCTCTGTGTTTTTGGCAAGAGCGAGTAGCTTGGTGATGATATGATGATGTAGAAGCATACTTAGGTAGATTGAAAAGTTCTGTTTGTGAAGTTTAGGACCTTCTCTAGTGATGCAGAGGAATATTGGGGAGGCCCATTAGTCAACCACTGTACTATTTAAGTCTCCTGAGTACTAGTGAGTTCAGTGTTTCGTCTGTATTGAATGTCATGAGAGAGCAGACCAGGAGTGTATATATATTCAATATCTGGTATTGGGTTGCAGTTACTGTGTTGGCTACATAGGACTCCAACTTCACTGATCCCCAGAAAAGAGCCACAAAGGTTACAGCAGAGGTGACACATTTTAGATTGTCTGGAAGTAGTAGGTGGCTGAGTTAGATAGATGGTTGCAGATAAAGTGAGAAGGTTGAGCACCACAGTATTGGAGGAATGTAACATGAGCAACCTTCGATTCATCCAGTCTTGGGTGACAGTGAGATAGTCTGAGACACATGATTGACGGTGGGATGTAAAAGCAAGAAAAGAGAAAAATATTTGAGTGTCATCAGTATAACAGTAATACAAGGTCATAATATATCCCGAAATGGTGGTGTTTAATAGCAAGAAAATGAGATGGCAAGGGCAGAGCTTCATGGTACATCTACTGAAACTGAGGTGGGTACTGATATCATGAAGTCCCAAGTCAATAAAAAGATTGTCCCAAAAGGTATGAGGATAGCATTATGGGATCTGGGACGTTGATGCCTAGTAAGCTGTGAGACAATAATAGCGTAGGATGGTCAACAG
This sequence comes from Calotriton arnoldi, assembly GCA_963921515.1. NCBI lineage: Eukaryota > Metazoa > Chordata > Amphibia > Caudata > Salamandridae > Calotriton > Calotriton arnoldi. Next base: position 1,046,941 of record CAWUFW010002595.1, read on the forward strand.
CTTTAAAGACAGTGGACGGGCCTAGTCGTATGAGGCTAGACTAGAGGTGTTTGTGAAAGGCCATGATAATTGAGAGGAATACTTGTGAATAAGCAATTTCCACTGAATGGAGGGACAGAAATCGTATTCAAGCATATTAAGTAATCTCTTGTAGGCTACCATGAGGCAACTAAAGTCCAACTTGTTCGAAGACTTTGTAGAAAAAGCGAAGTAAAGACACTGGAATACTTGGAGGGAGTAGAGAGGTCAGCATTGGGCTTTTAAGAAGAGGTAGAGCTACTGCAGATTTGAAACATGTAGAGTAGGTGACATATGTTAGGGTATATTAGAATACAGGCACGAGAAAAGATTTTTGCATGTGGGAGGAAGAGGTAGAAAGAACGCAAGAAGGATTGGAATTAATTGGAATGATATTGTGACTAAGTGTGACAGTGTAGATAAGTAGGGTGGAGTTGTAGTGAGGGAAGGAGTGGAAGCAGGATGGAGGTGGAGCAGAGAATAGTGTAGTCAGAGTGTCTCTAATAGTGGTAATTTTCAAGGAGAACAATGCAGCAAAGTTATCGGCTCTTAAGAAAGGTTCATAGATTAGTGAGCACTGTGAAGGAAGAAGGTTGAGTGGATGAGGCGGAAGTGAGACAATACGGTTTTAAAGTATAATGATTTTGCAAGGTCAAGGTTGACGGACAGGGAGTCCATAAATAAATGAGGGCATATGGGTTTGGGTGTGGAATGTTCAAGGAAAAAAATACAAACAAAGCCAGCTGATTTGGTACTAGTTTGATATATATGCAGTTAGGGCTAGAGTGGAAACCAGTATCAATCCTGGAATTTTTTTTCAAGCCGGCCTCACACTACAGAAGACAGTGACTAGAAAAATCGTTTGCAAAACTACAGCTTTGAGCGGTCACCTTCTACCATACAGCACTGCAAGCTTCCTTTGATTGGACACACCTAACTGCACTAACTATAGACCCCTGCTCCTTTCTGCTGTGACGTCAGAACGAACAAGTTCCACATATTATTTTTTAGGTTCTTCCCCCCGAGCATTAGTGAAGTTTTTCTTAAGTCTGTTTTACCTTAATAATTATTGTGTTTTTGTGATTTTTAATTGCACCAAAAGCTTCTCCTAGGAGGTATTTACCTCTGCTATAAGCTCTGCCGCACCTCACAATGCGCCTTTCCAGTTCAAACGGAGTATGAGCCAATTTTGAGTGCTTCCTTTATCACCCAACACCCCGACCCTCTCGTACCTCAGAAACAGAGTCTCTGCGCTGCATTTCGTTGCTAAAGCTTTGAGATGGAGGCTCACTCCGGCACTTAGACACACTGTTAGCAAGAGGCACGCTGGCTAGGCCACACCAACCATTTCCCCACCCCTGCTCCTCACCTTGAGTGGTCACTGCTTGCACCTCTGATATCTGATTCCAACCAGATGGGAGAGGAGAGGAATGACTCCCCCTGTGTATTCAAAGCTGTGACTGAGACCACAAGTGAAGAGGGGGGTGCAGCAATTACTAATGCACCTCAAGGTGACAGGTGGGAGAGGATGAGATGGTGAATTATGCATGGACTGCGACCCAGGCCATTGTTCAGCATAAGGCTGGCAGCGCAGTGCACTGAACCACTTAGCAGCCAGACTCATTGGAAAGCATATCCAGTGGCCTAATGCAAAATGACTCCACCCCCCACTTCCAAAGCATGGATGGCCCCTGCAATTGTCATATCATAAATATACAAATGGGTCTAAACTGAGCAGAGTCCTTGGGAGAGCCCACTCCTGTGCTGGGGAAGTGCTTACATTGTGCTCTTCATAGAGTAGCCATTTGCAGACCACCAATAGCCACTTTGAATGCTGCAAAAAAGGTCCAATGACAAGTTTATCCTCCGAGGCTGCTGATTTCTGTCACTGGTCAATGAATGCAAAACATTCCGTTTGCTTGGCTCAATATTTTAGTGTTTAGTTTTTTGTTATTAAAAGAAACGTGAAGTTTCGTTGGAATTTTCAGACAGGTGTAACGAGGTGGCTCGTGTAGTTGAAATGCGAGAACCTTCTGCGTTGTTGTAATGGATTAAAAAAAAGCCCCGGTCTGGAGACACGTAAGCTGGTTACATATTACGTGGTGAGCTGGGACGATGGATTATTCCTAACAGAACTGTGTCAGACAGTCAGACACTATTAACAATCGAAAGAGCATGTGTCCAAGAGCAAAATACACCGCCATCAGTAGCAGAAGTTGCAGACACATTGGGCCGCAGTGCGCGGAACGAACCACAATTGACTCTCCATATGTGTGAAAAAGGCTGCTTTATTGAAGACAGGTGCACCTTACAAAACATAACCTTGGCCTTTGCCTCACAAAACTATAACTAACTATACAAACTTCATCTACGTATCCTCCTCCCCCCACCCCTAAAGTTTCCCCAAACACAATTGCAATTTATTTAACAGACCCCAACTTGATCAATAACTTTCACCCCTTTAAAACCTTGTAACCTCTTCTCAACCTGTCTAAAGATCTATCTACTCGATCACTAACTGTTAACCCTTTAAACCCTGTAACCTCTTCTCTACCTGTCTAAAGATCTATCTACAAAGTATAACCTATCCTAACCTCCTTACCTGCTTGTCCCCAACCATAAAATGAAACAGTAAAAACTGGGCAAAAATAGCTAACCGACGCCACGCACCTGCTTCAAGCGACAACCAAGTACATATCGTTTGTCCCTTGATACACCTGTACCCAATGAAAGATATGCCAGCAAAATATAACGTAGAAAAAAGAAACCTCCCTCCCCCTGCCCCTTAAAATGGGTGGGAGGGTGGGGAAAACTTTCCCTACACTGCGGTAAACGGCAGCCGTGTCACCTTCCAATATGGTTGCAACAAAAGAAGATCCCCTACTTAAAGACACGTATATAGGATCTGCTCAACGATAAGTCAGCTGATGTACCCCCAGAGTTATTCTACCACACTGAACTCATATATATGTAAAAACGTCAAGCTTTTATTATCTTGGTTCCTGATACATGTACAAAAATATATTTAAAAACAATAAAAACGATTAAAAAAGCAGCTTCACTGTACCATCAGTGCGAATATTCTTGAAATTATTAATCACTTTTGTATTTAGATGGTGGAACACTATATCTACAGGTACATAAGAATGTTACATATACCCAAAGATATTTGAAATTCACAAAGTACAGGTGCACATGAAAATGAACAATTACATCCAAATGTACATAAAACACATCATTGCATAGAACAATTGAATATTAAAAAAAGGTTGTCGACGCGGCGTTTCGGTGGACGAGAATCAATACACCACCTTCTTCAGGACTGTTACTTATTGACAACAATTATCTATAAAAAATTGATAATAAACAAATTACATATCACATGTACCATATTTGATGTATTTACAGATATATAGCTCAGTAATCTCCTGCATCAATCCCCGGGGGGTACATTCTAAACCCATCAAAGCATAAAGGACTATTATGCTCATTCACTATCGTTATACATATGTATTCCATTCATCACTGAAATTAATGCCATGTTATACTATGTTTTAGAGACATTTAATTATGATTCATTTTATGGATGTAACCCAATTACTAAATAAAATTTATTAACAATGGGGGTGATCCTACAACCCTCCTTATTTTCTAGATAGACGGACATCAATTACCGTTTGTCATACAGTTGCTCAAGCTCAACATATTTGTACTTTGAATACTTCTCACGGATGAGTGGATCTGTTAAAGAAAACCATACCTTTAATTTTCTATCTATAAATTGCTTGGTTTATTTATAATATCTTCTATATAAGGTGTTTTAGCTTACCCTCTAATTGGTTCTATTTGGTGTGAACCACAATCGTATATATATAAGAAGGGGAGGAACACATTTTCCGAATGGATCTTGTGCAGAATGGAATTTAAACAGATTATAGGTTATTGTTGACCCTCCTTCCTACAAAAAGACATTCTGTTTTGTATTTATAAAGGACCTCACCTCAATTAAAAGTGATCACTCCCAACCTTTTCATATAGATGTAGTCTATAAACGGGCTAGGTAGGCATAAATCCTGTGCATAATAAAATTAAACAATTAAAAACGTTTTTTTTGCCCTTATTCTTGGAAGACCTCTTATTTCATTTCTATTAAGGACCTCACCTCAATTGTCAACATTGACTCCCGATTTTTTCATTTGGGTACAGTCATTAAAAAGTATATATGTATGTAAACGGGAGGGGCACATGTGTAGTGTCACCGCCTGACTTTCCAATTATCTAGGTCGTTTCCTCCAATGCCTAAAAAACAAAAATAACAGAGTTGTGATGTTTTTTTAAAAATTGTAATGGGATTATATTTTTCTAACAATCTCCTCATATACATATACATTGGCTACTGTTTAATATCTACATTAAATGTGTTGTGTATCCAGATTCACTCTTATTATGATACACTTGACACGTGCAGTGGAACCACCTTTACTATTCGGGTTCGATTACGAGAAATAAATAATATCACTAATATCCCCGTAGTTTCCAGTAAACCTAATGAATCTAAAAGGGTCCTCAAGATTTAGTTACAATGATAAACCCGTTAAGAGAGGCATACGCGTCTCCGTATTAGCAGAAAGCCCCAAGCTTAGCAGTAACACATTTCGTGTTCAGCAGTTATAATTTTAACTATCCGCGCTATAACCTAGCCGGTTTAGACTGCTTATAATACAAGCCCCATATTTCAATTTTTATAAAAACAAATAGGTTAAGCTAAAAGGAGTATGCTAACGCCACCATAAGAGTATGGTTAAACAGTATCTTCTTACCGCGATGATCGCGTAGAATGCGCCCGTCTTTGCTTCCTTGTTCTTACTGATTAAACCGGGCCATTTCCTTAGTCCTTCTTTTATACTCATGGAAGATAGGGTCACATGATTGCAACAACAATGTAACTTTATTTATCTAACGACAAACAACAATCGGTTGTCTGCAGTACCATGCTGTATGGATGTCTGTTAGTTCACTGTAAAATAGTTTTCTATGTTGTGCCTCATCGAGCTTAGTCCCTACAATATGAAATTAGAGGGCTTTTGTCATTTGTAATCCCTCGACTAGAATAACTAATGTTTCTTTATGTGATCAAATTCCCGATGTTGAAAAATACATCAACATCAGAGGATATGCTAGTTAGCACTTTTGGGCATCACCAATATACAATTAGGTGCAGTATAGAGAATGTTATTTTAATCACTTTTTCATTTTTGCTTACGTGTGATGGGAGACATAAAAACCGCATGGAGTCTTATTTTGCTTACGTATTATGGGGGATATTTAAACCGCATAGAGTCTTATTCAGCTTTGCTACTATAATACAGCACATCACCATATGGTGCTTTTACCATATTAGTCTTTCCCATTCTTCTCTGCTATTTAGCCCTGACCTAAAAGTATCGAATTTGCTCATATAGAATTGCTCCCGTCGTTTTCTCTTCGCATCCATATCGCCCCCTCTTGCGGGACAAGTGATCTTTTCCAGTATTACCCATTTAAGGTCGTCAAGAGTATGGTTATTTTGGGACCAATGCTCCGTTAAGGGTGCATTCTTCTTATTGATCCTGATAGCTGATCTGTGTTCATTGAGACGTATTCTTATTTCTCTACTCGTCTCACCAACATACCCTTTGCCGCATGGGCATATGATAAGGTAAATTGCATTTCTGGTTCTACAGTTCAGTAAGAGATTATGTCTATGTCTTATATTGTTATAATCTATGCCATCACCTTTATCATGGATCCACAGTTTACACAGCTACCACACGGGTAATTGCCCGCTATTTTTTTACCATTAAAGATGTTCATTTGTTGGGGCCCCTTTAGTTCTTTATAAGTCTGGACCAATTCATTACAATCAATCAATCAATCAAGCATTTATAAAGCGCGCTACATACCCGTAAGGGTTCCAAGGCGCTGGGGGAGGGGGGGGGGCTGCAGCTAGTGGTCGAAGAGCCAGGTCTTGAGTAGTCTCCTGAAGGTCTGAGGGTCTTCCGTCTGCCGAAGGTGGAGAGGGAGGGAGTTCCATGTCTTGGCGGCGCGGTAGGAGAAGGACCTGCCTCCGGAGGCGGTCCTGTGGATGCGTGGGACGGCAGCCAGGGAGAGGTCGGCGGAGCGGAGTCTCCTGTTGGGTGCGTAGAATGATAGTCGGTTGTTGAGGTATGCGGGCCGGTGTTGTGGAGTGCCTTGTGTGCGTGGGTGAGGATCTTGAAGGTGATTCTTTTGTCGACGGGGAGCCAGTGTAGGTTTCTCAGGTGGGGGTGATGTGGTCTCGGCGGGGGATGTCGAGGATTAGGCGTGCAGAGGCGTTCTGGATTCTTCGGAGTCTGCTGAGGAGTTTGGCAGGGGCTCCGGCGTAGAGTGCGTTGCCGTAGTCGAGCCTGCTGCTGATGAGGGCGTGTGTGACGGTCTTTCGTGTGTCGGTAGGGATCCATCTGTAGATCTTGCGGAGCATGCGGAGGAGTGTAGAAGCAGGTTGAGGAGACAGCGTTGATCTGGTTGGTCATGGAGAGTTTCGAGTCGAGGATGACTCCCAGGTTGCGTGCGTGGTTGGTAGGTGTAGGGGCGGCACCCAGGGAGGTGGGCCACCAGGAGTCGTCCAAGGCTGAGGGGTTGGGTCCGAGGATGAGGATCTCTGTCTTGTCTGTGTTGAGTTTGAGCCGGCTTTCTTCCATCCAGTCGGCGACCGCCTTCATGCCGCGGTGGAGGTTGGCTTTGGCGGTGCGGGGTTCGTTGGTGAGGGAGAGGATCAGATGGGTGTCGTCGGCGTAGGAAATAATGTTGAGGTAGTGGAGTCTGGCGATGCGTGCGAGCGGGGCCATGTAGACGTTGAAGAGCGTCGGGCTGAGGGATGATCCTTGTGGGACACCGCAGATCGTCTTGGTGACTCCGGAGCGGAACGGGGGGAGGCGCACTCTTTGGGTTCTGTCAGAGAGGAAGGAGGTGATCCAGTCCAGGGCCTTGTCGCGGATCCCTGCGTCAAAGAGGTGTGTGCGCAGTGTGTGATGGCAGACGGTGTCAAAGGCCGCGGAGAGGTCGAGGAGGAAGAGGGCCGCCGTCTCCCCGTTGTTGAGCAGGAGTCTGATGTCGTCTGTGGCGGCGATGAGGGCGGTCTCGGTGCTGTGGTTCTTGCGGAAGCCTGACTGGGAGGGGTCGAGGATGTTGTTGTCTTCCAGGTAGCGTGTGAGCTGGGTGTTGACGATCTTTTCGATGACCTTAGCTGGGAACGGAAGAAGGGAGATGGGCCGGAAGTTCTTAAGGTCGCTCGGGTCCGCCTTGGGTTTCTTTAGTAGGGCGTTGATCTCGGCGTGTTTCCAGCTCTCAGGGAAGGTCGCGGTCTTGAAAGAGAGGTTACGAATTGTTCTATTTCTCCTAAAGACAAAAATTGGTTTAGGAAGTAAGGGTTTACCAGCACTATTTAGTAATGTCCAGGAACTATTTATCAGATTTTTGATTTTATTGCTTGCTCCTGAGAAATTTGTTACAAAGACAATCCTCGGATCTTGCTCCGATTCTGTTCTATCCTGTTCTGCAAAAATGCTGCCTCTGTTAAAATATTTAGCATGCTTATATGCTTGTTTAATGAGTTTCTTCGGATAGTCTCTGTTTTGAAGTTTCTTTTTAAGGTGATCTGCGTGATGTTCAAAATCTTTTTTATTTGTACAATTTCTCTTTAACCGCAGAAATTGACCATAAGGTATATTATCCTTTTGGGAACATGGATGATTACTATGATAATGTAGAGTGGTATTCCGGTCTGATGGTTTGGTATAAACTTCAACTTCTAGTCTATTGTTCACTGCTTTGATACCAATGTCTAAGAAGTTGCATACTTCCTGGCTAACAGATGAGGTAAATTTGAGATTTGCATCCCCACAATTAATCCACTGAATGAATTCATCTAGTGTGTCTCTATCTCCTTGCCAAATAAAAAAGACATTGTCTATGAAACGTGACCAATGTTTCACGTTTTCATAGAACGGTGTGACTTCGTTGAATACATGCTTGGCTTCAAAATTACCTACATACAAACAGGCCAGGCTGGGGGCACATGTGGCCCCCATACTGGTCCCTTTGGTTTGACAATAGAACTCACCGTTGAATAGAAAAATATTGTTATTCAATACCATTTCTACGCAGTCCCATATAAACCGCTCATGTGGATTTAGGTACCCTTCACCACCCTCCAATAGTTCATGGATCAACTCAATAGTGTCCTTTTGGGGTATATTAGTATATAATGACTCGATGTCCAAAGACACCAGCCATTCTCGTTCTGAGTTAAAAGGTATGCCCTCTATTTTTCTGATCATATCAGTGGTGTCCTTGATGTAAGACGGTTGTTTAGACACCAAGGGTCTTAAGAAATGGTCTGCATACTTACTCAGGGGTTCAGTTAGAGAGTTGATGCAAGAGACAATCAGTCTCATTGGAGGGTCATGTATGTTCTTATGAACCTTTGGTAGTCCATTGAGAGCTGGTATTACTGGATGTTCATTCAGCATATAGTCATACTCTTGTTGGCAAATAATACCATCTTCCTTCGCTAATTTCAAGAGACGTGCTATTTTATTCCCTAAATCCTTCCATTCATTATTGTTAGATTTCCTATAGTTAGATTCCACTTCTAGGAGAGAGTACATTCTCTTATTATAATCATCCAAATCCATTACAACAATACTTCCCCCTTTGTCGCCAGGTTTCACTATTATATTGTCACATTTAGATAAATTCCTCAAGGCCTCTCTCTGGTTTGTGGGCATCTTTTGAGGACATTTCTTGTCAAGTAGATCATTAATACCCTTTTCTACTACTGTTACCAAGGTTTCTACCTCCTTACTTACTAGTGATTTAAGAGGGACCCAAGTTGACCGTGGTTTCAGGCCAGATTTATTATCATTGGGTTGAGGATCTTTCCCCTCAAAAATTTCTTTTAATCTAATTTTCCTGAAAAAGTCATTGATATCTCTTCCAATGCCATATTTATTCGGTCTATCAGTAGGGGCAAAACCTAAGCCCCTTTCTAGCACTAATATTTCAGATTCAGTTAGGATTTTACTTGAGATATTTATGATTGGAGGCGTGTCTTCATTTTCTAATCCCAATCTTTCTGGCTTCTTGTTCTCATATACTGATTCCTTAGGTTTCCAGCTTGGGGCTGAAAGGATCCCCTTCCTCTCCCCCTTCCCCTGTGATTCTGATTGTATCGTCTCTGGTGCTGTCCTAAAAAAGAAAGAGTATTGTCTCTACTAGTACTCGCTCCAGTCTCTCTGTTGTCTTTGCTGCATCGGGGATTATCTGAAGTCTCTAATTCAGAATCCGAGCTCGTATATGAGGTGTCTGAGAAACTCACTTGTTTTTTACCAACTCTTCTTTTTGGGTAGGAATTTCTTCTGTATTGTGGTATTTCCTCCTCTACTCTCTCATAGTAATCTTTTTGGAGATATGGGTATACCCTTTCTACACTATATCTACTAATATCCTTACGGAGTTTATTGGTTTTCTTATTGATCAAATATTCACTATAGCCTGTCAGATCATCTTGAATTTCATTTAATTTCTTTTTTGCTTCATCTAATGCTATACTTTCTTTTAATTGGGTCTCTAAAATGTCAATTTCTTTTCTCTCTAAAATAATAATTTCTTGTGCTGTCTCGATGATAAGCAGCATCCAATCGCGACTACAGCGATTGGCTATCAGGGTCCAATGTTCCTTAAATTTCTCATTTTTAACGAATAACCCTGGTTCATTCCTGACTTGTAAGCCAATTGGTACAATCCCTTTCTTACAATATTTGATTAAAAATTCAGAGTGTAATTCAGTACGAATCATTTTCTTTTTAAGATTCCATAAGGAATTCAATTTTTCACTATCATCCTTAGATAGGGTCAAAGTACTTATATTCTTTGAATTACCTCCTATGATCTTGTTGAATTGATCTTCGGAGAATCCGAATGTTTTTAATGTATCCATCCAGATAATATCTGTGGTGTATTAATAAATTTGAACACTCACAGATTAAAATTCTTTCTAACCTCTCCAGCTAACAAGCTGTACAGAAGAATATTCAAACAAAACGAGAGGTACCCTATTGGACGTAGGGGATAGGGTAAAACACTATTGCAACAAAAGAAGATCTCCTACTTAGAGACGCGTATATAGGATCTGCTCAACCATAAGTCAGCTGATGTACCCCCAGAGTTATTCTACCACACTGAACTCATATATATGCAAAAAAGTCAAGTTTTTATTATCTTGGTTCCTGATACATGTACAAAAATATATTTAAAAACAATAAAAACGATTAAAAAAGCAGCTTCACTGTACCATCAGTGCAAATATTCTTGAAATTATTAATCACTTTTGTATTTAGATGGTGGAACACTATATCTACAGGTACATAAGATTGTTACATATACCCAAAGATATTTGAAATTCACAAAGTACAGGTGCACATGAAAATGAACAATTACATCCAAATGTACATAAAACACATCATTGCATAGAACAATTGAATATTAAAAAAAGGTTGTCGACGCAGCGTTTCGGTGGGGATTGATGCAGGAGATTACTGAGCTATATATCTGTAAATACATCAAATATGGTACATGTGATATGTAATTTGTTTATTATCAATTTTTTATAGATAATTGTTGTCAATAAGTAACAGTCCTGAAGAAGGTGGTGTATTGATTCTCGTCCACCGAAACGCTGCGTCGTCAACCTTTTTTTAATATTCAATTGTTCTATGCAATGATGTGTTTTATGTACATTTGGAAGTAATTGTTCATTTTCATGTGCACCTGTACTTTGTGAATTTCAAATATCTTTGGGTATATGTAACATTCTTATGTACCTGTAGATATAGTGTTCCACCATCTAAATACAAAAGTGATTAATAATTTCAAGAATATTCGCACTGATGGTACAGTGAAGCTGCTTTTTTAATCGTTTTTATTGTTTTTAAATATATTTTTGTACATGTATCAGGAACCAAGATAATAAAAACTTGACGTTTTTATATATGTATGAGTTCAGTGTGGTAGAATAACTCTGGGGGTACATCAGCTGACTTATGGTTGAGCAGATCCTATATACGTGTCTTTAAGTGGGGGATCTTCTTTTGTTGCAATAGTGCTTTACCCTATCCCCTACGTGCAATAGGGTACCTCTCGTTTTGTTTGAATAACCTTCCAATATGGTGACACAGCTCCCGAAATGGCCGCATATATATCCCCTGCCCCAAGCCCAAAAGAAGCCCAAACCGAGCCCAATCGGGCCCGGACCGCGCCACCCGGCCCAAAAACCCCGGGGGTGCGAGCCTCCCTCTCGGTCGGCCGCATCACCAAAGCCCCATTGGGCCGCAGTGCGCGGAACGAACCACAATTGACTCTCCACATGTGTGAAAAAGGCCGCTTTATTGAAGACAGGTGCACCTTACAAAACATAACCTTGGCCTTTGCCTCACAAAACTATAACTAACTATACAAACTTCATCTACGTATCCTCCTCCCCCCACCCCTAAGGTTTCCCCAAACACAATTGCAATTTATTTAACAGATCCCAACTTGATCAATAACTTTCGCCCCTTTAAAACCTTGCAACCTCTTCTCAACCTGTCTAAAGATCTATCTACTCGATCACTAACTGTTAACCCTTTAAACCCTGTAACCTCTTCTCTACCTGTCTAAAGATCTATCTACAAAGTATAGCCTATCCTAACCTCCTTACCTGCTTGTCCCCAACCATAAAATGAAACAGTAAAAACTGGGCAAAAATAGCTAACCGACGTCACTCAGAAATAGTCCCTATGACTTTTCTGAACCCCCAGGCCACTTCTAGGATAACGTCTTATATCCAGGGCTAAATCTAAGACTTCTTTTATTTGAATCAAGTACAGCTCCATCCCGAAGCGAGACAAATGCACCCCATCCTCCCTGAAACAATTTACCGCCAAATACTTTTGCTCAGGTTGATCTACTGCAGAATACTTTAGTTCTGGGTGCTCAACCCTGCCAAGACCTGCCTCTCTGCAAAACACCCTCATTTCTCTGTTTACCTTCCTCCTGGCTTTATCAATTGCAACAGGCCTCTTGGCCCCTCTTCAATGCCTTCTGGGAATAAATTCATTCCACACCACGAAGCACCCAGACCACTGCCTCCTAATCTCCCGCAAATCCCTTTTCATCTGCTTCAGCAGAGACAAACCCTTACACACCACTAAATCATTCTCCCCCTAGTGAATTATCAGCACATCCGGACAAACATGGCGATGGAGTAACTTATTTAAAAGGGGGAAAAGCTCGTGCTAACGCATGCCCCCTTTTCCATGCCAACTGACTTTAAACAATCCCGGGTCCAATCCTAGGTTTACTCCTTTTCCTTTTTTCTGTTCGTGTCTTTCCGCCCATGTCACAAAAGAATGCCCGACTATCCAGATTGCGAGCGCCGCTGACTCTGGCCCTGCTACTGCACCTGAAAAGACACATGCGTGAGAAAAATTCACATTACTACCTTCCCCCCAACCCCCTCCCTCCCCGCTTTAATATAGCGTTTATAACAATCTGACGACCAATGCCCCAGCTGCTTCAACCACTCTGAGCCCCAACCCATCATCGCCGCGTCAGAAGTCTCCCCTATCCTGAAGGAATGAGTGCCAAACGCCTCGGGCACCTCCCCCAGTAATTTTAAAGCCCGCCTCATGACCCATAGAAGCTGTGCCGCCGTGACTTCCCGCCCGAGGTTCTGCAAAAAAACGTCCCCCACCTCCCTCATTGTTCCTCCCCGCAAAAGGCATCCCCATTGTACCGGGCAGATCATGGGATCCTCTCTAGCCCAAAGCGCCACTGACTTCCCCATGCCCCTTTGATCTGTCTTCGAGCGCCTGAGGAAGATGGAGACTGCACCACTACCCTTTTCGCATCCCTGTGCCTCCTTCCATTGCAGCCCTGGTGCCCCTTTCCTACCCAACGACTCCGAAACTCGGAATGCTCCGCAATATAACCAAGACATTAACGCCGCAAACAGGACTGCCTCCTGCCGGCTGCAGCATACGGTTGGCAAAACCTCTATCATTCTGCCCAACAGCACCTTAGTCACTGGTAACCTGACCCGCTGTCCCCTACCCGTCTCCCTGGCCCAACCCTCTAGCAACCGCTTACCCAGCTCGCCTGCCTTTGGGGCATATCCCCACACTAATTTGCCCATGAAGGCTATCCCTGCCAGCTTTGCCGCTATGGTAACCTTCGACAAACCCCTCTCAATCAAGTCCAAAATGAACTGAATGATGTCCTCTTCCCTGGCCCACGTCCCAGGCCTCCTCTTCGCACCTCCCTGCAGAAATTCCTGCCAAGCTAATCAGTAGGCCTTCCTCGTGGAAAGCGCTAACGACCCTACCACCAGTTGCAGCACCCTTTTTCACCTACGGACCACATCCCTTCGGGCACTGGTGTCTTGTGAGTTTCCGCCTCTGTGGCCAGCCCATGGAACCTCTCCCACTGCAAACAAGACAAAGCATCCGCAATGTCATTGTCTACGCCCGGGATGTGCTTTGCCCTGAACTGAATGTCGTACTTTAAGCAACTCAACATGAAAACTCTCAATAGCTTTAAGACCTGCTCGTCCCTTGCGGACTGCCTGTTGACCACCTGCACCACTGCCATGTTGTGTACCCTGAAAGTGACCCTTTTGTTCGCTAGTCTCTGCCCCCACAGCATGACCCCAACTACTAGGGGAAACAATTCTAGGAAAGCGATGCTCCTGCCCCCATTCTTCCAATGATGCGGCCACTCTTCCGCACACCATTTTCCCTGCCAGCACAGGCCGAACCCACCTGCTCCGGCAGCGTCCGAAAATATCTGAGCCTCCCATTCCCACTCTTCTGGAGTGGACATGGGTATCCATTTGAAATCCTCCAAGAACCTGCACCACATTCTTAAGTCCTCCTTCGTCCCTGCCGACAAATGCATGTGGTGGTGTGGTAGCGTGAGGCCTGCCAGTGACCTGCTCAGTCTCCTACAAAATGTACATCCCGCTCTCACTACTCTGCATGCTAAATTCAAATGCCCCAGTAACACTTGTACCATCTTCACTGTCACTTTTCTTTTGGCCAGCATGTCATCGATCACTTTTTTATCTTCCGGCAACCTGGCCTCCATAGCCACGGAGTCTAGTTCAATCCCCAGGAATGACAACACCATGCTTGGACCTTGTGTCTTCTCCGGTGCTAAGGGGACACCCAATATCCCCATGTGCTTCTGGAAACTGTCCAGCTGCTGCTGGCAGTCCATTGAACCAGGCCGGCCAACCAAGAAGAAGTCATCAAGGTAGTGTGTCACCGTCTCTTTTCCAGTTTTCCAAGAGAAAACCCACTGAAAGAATGAACTGAACTTCTCGAACAGCGCACATGATATTGAACACCCCATGGGTAAAGCCTTATCCACAAAGATGTTTCCGTCCACTTGAATGCCCAGCAACTGGAAGTCCTCCGGATGTAGTGGCAACAGCCGGAAGGCGGCCTTAATGTCACATTTTGCCATCTCGGCCCCTCTGCCTACCCTTTCCACTGTCTTGTGGTTTGTGGCCTCCTGGCCTGCCTGGATACGTTGGCATAGGCCTGGCTGCCATGATGACTTTTGCGCACGTTCCTCTTAGCCGTTGTTCTGTCGCCCTCTGCTCCTGCCAAGTTATTTTACAACTGTCTGCATTTTCTGTTTCTCACCTTTTCTCCTGTTCCTTTTGGGCTCAGTCTGAACAACAGTTACAAGGTCGAATAACACGTCCCTGGTTCTTGCTGATATGGCCAGTCCCTCGCACCTAGACATAACACTATGTACAGCTGCCATGGGGAAATTGGTGGGCTTTTATTATTGCGTTTTCCCTCTTGAGAGGGACTTGAAGAAATCCTTTCCAGGGAGAAGAGCTGTGATTGTCTGCTGATGTAGTGCTTGCATCTAGAGACTGAGGTATGGGGGTTCGCTTGTCAAAGCCCAGAGGTCTTCTATTGTTATAATAAACAAGCTAATAGCACGGGGAGGGTGGTAAGGCCATACAGCCCTCTATCCACTGTTTTGTGAAATGCTTTCCCCGTTAGTATTCTATGGAGTTGAAACTATGCTGATTATATTATTCTTATGCATTATGCTGATAGTACTGTCACGTGTACTGTATCTTAGAGCACGTATGTTGAAATAAACATTTTAACCTATACTGTGTCTCTTCTTACGCCGGTTGTGGACAGGAATGAGTGAGTGACGAAAGGGTGTTCTTGCTACTGCGAGTCCTGAGAGAGAGAGATATACCGTGTTCTGGGTTGTCTAATCATTGGTACATTGTTGCTAATGGGACGCTAAGGCTAGTTGGGTTGGGGTTATAGGTGCTAAGGTTTATGTTTGGCTCACCACTACATTCCGAGGTCCTATTATCCTGTGCATAGCTCTGTGTGTGTGCAGAATCCCTACGGCATGGCGCGACCAACGAGTGGGCTGCTTATCTGCGAGACGCTTGAGTAGTGCTTGTGCTTGTCCACAACAACCCTCACAGACGCTTCCGGAAGCGTGTGTGACGGTAATACCTCCTATATTGACGTTTTTATAGGTTCTTTCAAGCTTGAAGTTATTAAAAAGGTTTCTTAATCGAACCCTCTATTGTGCTGTCTACTGTTAGGTTGTCGAACAAACCCGATCGTAATGGCGGGTGTAAATATAGCGGCACATAGCCGCACGGCGCTCCGTGATCACTTAAGGGTGTATGGAGTGCCAGACACGGGAGTCGAACTGATCTTTGTGGTACAAGCCAATCCGGCTTTCCACTTTGAAGTGTTCTACTCTTGGGTCACATTTCCGGCGGTGAATGGGACAGACAATTTGTTCCACGAATATGAACCCACCGTTGTTCCTGCTGCCTATAGACCATATACTAATCTTGAAGTACCGCTCACGGCTTGGCAGCACCATGTGTGGTTTGATGGCGCCCTCCCACAACCGGTAACAACGGTCCGTTTAGGCCCCTTGTCTATTGACGGGGCCACTTGGCCTGTTTTGGCCGGGTACACCCCACATCCGCGATTTATGCAAATACCAGTCGCTGAACTGCGCAATATGCATCGCGCTTTAGTGCAATATGTTACAGGCAACATCCAGGGGGCCCCACCTGGAGTTGCGGCCCATCCAGCTGCTGCAGGCGGAGTGACCATAAGTCCTGTTATGGTGAACTCAGTGATGGGCAAACGTCCACAAAATAAGGATGATTTACCTTATTGGCTTGCAGAAAAGTTTGACCAGTTGGAGGCAGTTTTTCCAAACACGACACCAGTGGATAAACATAGAATTCTTACAATTAGTTTGCCAAAAGACTTAATCCCCGAGTTAACAGCATGCAACAACTGGGGTAGGGTATTCGCAGCAGTTTATTCGAAGTGTTTCGGCACCCCTTCCATGACGGTTCTCCCTTCTGTGATTAAAAAAGTACAGGATGAACATGGCCCTGAAGCGGCTGTGGAATTAGGGATGAGACTGGTGGGAGTGTTCGAAGTAGTAGCTGAGCTGATCCTTGCGAATGTCAAGGGCGATGCAGTGAACTTTCAAGTAGCTAATGCTTTGGCTTTGGTCCCAGAATTGGACAAGCCGCGCGAATTACCGAAAATTATTACCCAGGCTTACAAAACTATTGGACGAAATAGCCTGGGCAATAAGCCTTTTGCAAAACAACAAACACAAACACAACAACAACCTAAACCTCAATCTGAAAAAGATGAGAAACCAGTTTTTACTAAAAAGAGCTGGAGGTTGAAAAAACAGGGTAAGCAACAGAAGAAGCCGGGGTCGCGAGGCGCATCCCCTGTTTCTGTCTCTTCTGAACGCACATATGATTTGCGCGATAGGGCGAGAATAAAATCTCCGGATAGGTTTCAGATCCCTGATACGCGTTCTCCTCGTTCTTCACAGGCACAGACAACTTCGCAAGCCAGTGGAGGGGATCGCCAGGATAGAGGAAGGGGTCGAGAGGCTCCCCAGGGACGAGATCAACCTCCACAACAAGTTAGAGGGAAAGCAGAAGACTTTCAACGTTCTCGTCCACAATTTCAGAAGAAGAAAGTTGCCGCTGTAACAGCGAAATATGCCACAGACGGTGAGAACGAGACTCCTGAATTGGACGTGGGCAGTAACCCTCCTAGACAGCGCCGCGGAAGTTACCATAGTGCGGGAGGCGCTACGTCCTCATATGGAGGCGACAGCAACTGAAACATTCATTACTGTTGAAACAGCAGACACCAGAGTGGCACCCCCTGACAGACTATTTAATATTGTCATCCAAATTGAAGGTGATATACAGCGTGTAATTTAAAGGGATTTTTTGGGAAAATCTGACCTCTTCATATGACATTTTGTTAGCAGAGGCGGATTGGCCACCCCCATTCGTACTTGCTGCACGTACAGGGGAGGAGGCTATCCTTCCGAGCTTTTCTCGACATGTCCCAAAGGACAAAGCGGAGGCTCTTGCAGCTGAGTGGGCTGTGTCCCTGGCTCCTGCGTTATACCGCAACCACGTGGGTTGGGATGAAGATTCTCCCCCCATGAGATACCTTTACGGTCCCTACCGCAGCCACAACCCCAATATCCCATTAAACGTGAAGCCAAAGGCCCCGTTTCTGAAATTCTGACGCAATTAGAATATCAGGGAGTAATAGAAACATGCGTATCACCTATGAATAATCCCCTTTTCGCGGTTTCTAAACCAGACGGAACGTACCGCCTAGTATTGGATTACCGGCATTTGAACTCTCATTGTCGGACCTTTGCGGTGCAAAATACCCACAGTTCTGCGCTTGTAGACAGTCTTGTTCGTAAAAAATATAAAACGACACTTGACCTATCCAATGGATTTTACACGCACAACTTAGCCACGGAGTGTAGCCAATGGAGCGCTTTTACCTCCGGTGGTAAACAGTTCAAATTAAGGCGACTCCCTATGGGCTATAAAAACAGTCCAGGAGTGTTCGCTGCCCGTGTTGTCTCTTTGTTAGACGGCATAGACCCAGATGCATGTTCGTACGTCGATGATATTTACCTGACTGACGATGAGTTATACCTGCATCTTTCCAGAGTGGACCGCATTATTCTCGAGTTTGCGGTATTAGGTTATAAGTTTAACTTTGCCAAATCACACATTGCTGAATTAACAGTTTTGTTTTTGGGCTATGAGCTCAATAACAAAGGTAAGGGCTTAGCCCCCCACTTTTTGGAAAAATGTGCACTTTTGTGCCCTCCTACTACTCTGAAAAAACTTCAGTCTTTGCTGGGTTTCCTGAACTTCGGGCGTACTTATATTCCCGAATACGCCCAGCGTATCAAGCCATTGTATGCCTTGATACAACCAAATTTCTCGAAGTCTTGTTGGCTTCCAGAGCATTTCTCCATTCTGCAGTCTTTGCAGACAGACCTTCTTGAGTCTAGGTATCTGTTGACGCGTGATAACCACACATACCTGGTGATTAGAATAATTCCGGGGGCAGTGGGTTTCACGTATTTAACCTTTAACGAGGGTGACACAGTACCAATTGCATACAAGTCACATCTGTACACGTCCGCCGAACTGCGTTTTTCATCTGTGGAGAAAGTTCTGACTGCAGTGCAAATGGCGATTCTGAAGGAGCGCGCACTGGCACAGGGAAAGCGCATTCTAGTGGTAACACCCTATCCTGCTCTAGAAGCAGTGACAAAGGCAAGTGTACCGAACTCTAAAGCCTTGCATCCCTGTTGGATACAATGGGCAACTTCTTTGACGTCTCCGGATGTCACATTCATATTCGATGCTTCCCTACAGACTCAGGAGTTTTTACAGTATGAATTTGTTCATCCTCCTCCTCTATCTATTCTGCCGCTTGAGGATTACGACTGTGTGAACTACACCGATGGTTCGGCACAACCGGCCACGGGGTCCAAGCATGCTTATTCAGCCGCATGTGCTATTGTTGCAGGTACCTTTGTGAACGGAGAGTTCAAGTCCACTGTAGTGCATACTCAAACACTCGGGGACAGTACCGCGCAATTGGCCGAGCTGCGCGCATTGGTGCTTGCGCTTGAATTTGTAAATCCGGATGTGACCACACTTATTGTATGCGATTCTTATTACTGTGTCCAATCATACAATGACAATCTATTCTTTTGGTCACAAAATGACTATAGAGACGCTAAAGGTAGCACAATCAAGCATAAGACGCTTTGGGTTCGGGTGGCAGAATTGAGACAACGTTTGCCACTCACACAAGTGGTTCATACCCTGGGCCATCAGCGGGTGGGCGCACACGCTGTTGGTAACGGTCTGGCAGACGAAGCAGCCAGATCAGCAGTAGTCACGTGTTCAGTAGCAGCAGTTACCAGATCCATGTCAAGAATTGACACCGATATTTTAGCAGCCATTGCTGCGACAAAGGAAGGTGCTAATTACCCTAGGGGTTTTCCTTCCAAATATTCTTATCAGTTAGGTCCCGAACAGGTTCCTTATGTAACAATACCAAACGTTGGTGATCGGTTGATACCCAACGCGGATCGCAGACTTTCCTTGATAACGGCAGCACACGAAGGCATGGCTTCGGCTCATGCTGGAGTGTCTGCGACCGTTTCCATCTTGCAGCAGCGGTACTGGTGGCGTGGTTTATATAAAGACACCCGTACTTATGTGCTTTCTTGTGACGTGTGTCAACAGATTAAGCCTTCTACGGTTACACGACCACCACAGACCCCGCTCTACATTTCTAACAGACCCTTTGGGTGTGTTTACTTGGATCACTGCGGTCCATTTTCCTCAGACACTGCCTATAAATATATCTTAGTGGCAGTGGACTCGTGCACCCGTTTCATCTGGGTCTGGCCACAACGGAGTGCTGACGCTCGAAATGTCATCAGGGATTTGCGTGTCTTTGTGGGAATCTTCGCATGCGGTACCTTCCATTCTGACCAAGGTCCAGCGTTTGCCTCTAAGGCGTACAAGGACGCAATGGGTTCACTGGGGGTACGGGTGAAGTTTTCGTCTCCATACAGACCTGAGGGTAATTCAATTGTGGAGCGGATGAACCGTGATTTAAAGCAATCCTTGACAGCTAGGGTCATAGGTACTGGCAGGAACTGGCTGGCCCACTTGTATACCGTACAACGTGCACTTAATAATCTCCCTAGAAGATCTCTGGGTGGGCGGACCCCATACGAAATGCTCTTTGGCATAAGAATGTTTGTGCCTGACCTTGATGGTCTAGACATGGCGGCGCAACCCGCCAAGTTTGATGTAGATAACCATTCTACTATGTTACAGGACTTACAAGAAGCCCGAGACGAGCTTGCAAGCGCACATTTACCTTCAACCACAGATGCTGCCCTGCAGATTCCGGTTGCCGGCTGGCTTCCGAAGATTGGAGACCTGGTTCGAGAGAAGGTGGAGAACAAGAAGGAATTCGGCCCCTCTTATCGTGCACCGGTTCCAGTCCTGGGTTTGAAGGGAACACGTTCAGTCATCTTACCACCGCTTCCTGGTCGCAAGGAGAACAGATACATCTCAGTGGAAAATGTCAAGCTACAACAACTGGCCGATTCTAAATAGTGTTACACCAGCGGTCTCTTGTCCTGCAATTTACCGGACTTGTGTTCGAGGCCCTCCTGCCCGAACAGTCACTGATGTTACCATTGAGATGATTGATTTGCCTGAAAGTATACTCGAACCTCCAGTTTCCCCCTGCATTGACGAGAACGAGTATATCTATCCCGAAACAGAATCGGTGGCTCACTTACCAACAACGCCACTGCGCCCGACACGTTATTCCTTTGACTCGGATTCCACCACGTCGATTGTCCCGTCCAAGTTCAGTATTTTTATATCCTGGTTTAGAGACAATTTTTTGATTCCCCCTTGGACATACATTTGGTTGGTACTTTTCTTGATCTTTTTGTTCATGTCCATTGGCTTTGTCACAGTGTTTTTCTACTGATCAATGGTCACTATTTGCCTGAACGCTCTGCTGTGAACAGTGTTGCTGGAACTTTGGCTCCACATTCCTCATCTCACATCATGAAGCGTGACCACACATTGGTGAACATTTCAGCTTTTCCAGTTGCTGATGGCATCGTATGGGATGCGGTAAATTTTCAAATTCATGGACCAACAGAAGTTATTAATGTACCGAATGTCCTTCGAGTTTCCATGGGTGATGTAGTAAAAAGTAATATTCATTCTGATGATTGGGATGTGCATGCAGTTGAAGCATTGTTTGCTGATTTGAAATATTATGCTTCATTTAATGCTGAGGATGTGTATCTGAATTCTGCGAATTATGCAGATTTATACTGTTACCAGCATTGGGGCAACCATTTTGTCCATAAACCGAGTGCACTACGTAGCCCTGTGACCTACACTCAATGGGAACATTGCCCAAACCCTTTATCGGGTAGCTCCCGGACTCTTCGAAATAAATTTACTTATTTCACTGATTTTAATAGATCGAACCCTGGGTCCTATTATTTTAAATTACCTGCCCATTTCACACAGAAATTCATGTTGACCCACACTAAATTGCTTTATTCGGGTTCCTTTTTAAAGGCCTTGGCTGTGGGTGGTTATGAATACTGGACAGAAACTGTGGATTTGAAGTCAATCTGGGGCTCCAAGCCTTGGCAGGTGCAAGGCACCGAGGCCTTGCACCGTGCCTGCCTAATCCCAGCCCAAATGGTGTTTTTGAATGCTTCGATCTATCAGACTACGTGTTGGGGTCTGGCTACTACAAAACAAATGAATGCACCATCAATTCCATCACTGTCTTCCACTCTAAACCACAGCTCGCACTTCAATATGTCCCTTTCGACTTTACAGGTTTTGTTTCAGAACAATTCGTTTAATATGTCTACGCTTGTTCAGTCACCTTGGTTGTCTTGGCCCATATCATCTAACGCGTGCCAGCTGCGTTTTCATGACACAGTTTCTGGCTATATTCAGGACAAGCCCGATCCTAGGTTTTCTAACTCCCGTACTGTCACCACCTATTCTGTTGGTAAACTATGTAAACAATGGTTGCAACATTCTTCCCTAGACTCTGTTAAACAACATTTGTCCCTCCTTTCAGGCAATATTGATCTGTCCGACTTTATATTGGGACCTCGTGGTCCACGACCAAAGAGGTTCATTTATGAGGCTTATAATGAACTCTGGAAGCTATCGCAAATGGAGGCTGCTTCCCGTTTACGGGAAATAGACCAAGCAAATTTGGAAAAGGTGCTTGCTGTTGTTGACAATAGTATTAATACCCTGTCTTCCCGCATTTATACGTTGGAGAATATTGTGTCCTCTGTTGTTGATATTGTACAAGATGATGTTTCTGTGTTGTATCATGGTCAAAATCAATTACGTTCAGTTATGCAATTTGCGTGGACTTTGCAAACACTTAAGTTGGGTAAGGTTCCTTGGCACTTTTTGAACACCACTGCCTTATTTCTGCCCTTTAATTTAACTGACAAACAGCAGTTCATGTCCATGAAAGATGCAGTTTACACTCTGTTACATATCGAAAAAGTGGAACCCTTACCATTCTCTGTAGCGGAAATAGATTCCGCTGTGTGGCTAGTTCATGGGGTTATCGCATTGCCTTTTTCCTTGTTTGAATTTAGATCATGCATGAAACATTATCCTGTGGGCCGTTTCCAGCCTTTGGGTAGTGCCTTCCTGCATGAACTCTGGTCCCTCCCTTTTATGTATAAATGCCTTAGGGATGACAAGGAAGTTTTTCTCACGGGGGAGTCATGCGATTCTACAGTGGGTCATTCCCTTGTTTGTAAACATCTTAAATTGCACGGAGCTTGTAACGTTTCCGCTCCGAATTTGGCTTGTGTGTTGAAGGGCATTCCTGCTCCTACTATTTCTCCTACCTTTACTTTGCTTACAAATGGTAGCTATTTGCTTTTAAATAACGACTATTGCTGTGGTATGCAGGCCGGCATCCCTTATATTGTTACTGTATCGCACAGGGTTGTCTGCTGCAAGAATGTGCTTTTTCCTCCCCCTCACGACATCGTAGATAATTCTATTTGGCCTTCCATTCCTACTATGGAGGCGGAT
Organism: Calotriton arnoldi; assembly: GCA_963921515.1. NCBI lineage: Eukaryota > Metazoa > Chordata > Amphibia > Caudata > Salamandridae > Calotriton > Calotriton arnoldi. The sequence goes on from CAWUFW010002595.1 coordinate 1,070,099, forward strand.
TTCAATAAACTGAGCAGAATAAAGGCGCTATTATTGAACGAGGAGGTTATGCTCACTTCCGCCCGGGAGACATTTGTTCTCCAGGTGGCAAGTACCCACAGTGAAATACAGGCCCTTTTGAACACTAACCTCCCACAACATTTCGGTGAATTAATTCACCGTATTTTTAACGCATCTAACACTGAAGGTCTAGTGCATTTTTTTAAAGTGGTGGGGTCCGGCCTAGTGTCCTCTTTCCAAACTATTTTTGGGGTGATACCGGCGTTTATTCATTCTATTTTTTCCAGTGTCTTTGGTGGCTTTCCATTAATCCTTGCTTTGGCGGCTGGTGTACTGCTGTTGATTTGCTTCCTTCGCAATGGCTGCTCCCCAATGGGCCCTTCTCGACCCCGGACGCCTACTGCTGCTCCGTGAGCGCATTTTATCTGGTTTCGGAGTTCTGCCGTTGGCGACACTGAGTGTGTCCTATACCCTTTCTTTTCGCTTTGCGTGTTTCACTTGCGTGCAACCTGTGATGTCTTGCATTCGCTGCCCTTTCACCTGGGCCATGGATTATTGCCTCTCCAATACGTCGTTGTCTGTTCCGGATTTCGTTCGGTTGATGGGTCCCTTAGAGGCCCATGAACGGGACTGTTCCGTTGCAGGCTGCATGACGCGTGCGGCTGCACTGGGGATTTTGGCACAATGGGATATCTGGGCGGCTGCTCAGAATCTCCTACAACAAAGCTATATTGAATATCACGCAAGCTGTCCCGCATTGCTTTTGGATGCTCCATCCTCTGAGGAGCATTCCTGCAGCTTTGACCTGTTGGACTGGATGGCGTCTACGTTTTTTGACGATTCCAATGATGTCCTCTTGGACGGTATAGCATATTTCTGCACTTCCACGTTTTTGGATTGATTTGCCGTTCACTGTCCATGGACTGCCTCGCTGACTGTCTTTTTGCTACCTTGCCGCCTTCCACTCTTTCCACTGTGGACGCCTCTGTTCTGCTCAGGTGTTTTGAACTCTGTCTTCGTCCTTAGTCTTGGCCGATGGACTGTCCAGGGGAGGGTGTCTTGTGGTTTGTGGCCTCCTGGCCTGCCTGGATACGTTGGCATAGGCCTGGCTGCCATGATGACTTTTGCGCACGTTCCTCTTAGCCGTTGTTCTGTCGCCCTCTGCTCCTGCCAAGTTATTTTACAACTGTCTGCATTTTCTGTTTCCCACCTTTTTCTCCTGTTCCTTTTGGGATCAGTCTGAACAACAGTTACAAGGTCGAATAACACGTCCCTGGTTCTTGCTGATATGGCCAGTCCCTCGCACCTAGACATAACACTATGTACAGCTGCCATGGGGAAATTGGTGGGCTTTTATTATTGCGTTTTTCCCTCTTGAGAGGGACTTGAAGAAATCCTTTCCAGGGAGAAGAGCTGTGATTGTCTGCTGATGTAGTGCTTGCATCTAGAGACTGAGGTATGGGGGTTCGCTTGTCAAAGCCCAGAGGTCTTCTATTGTTATAATAAACAAGCTAATAGCACGGGGAGGGTGGTAAGGCCATACAGCCCTCTATCCACTGTTTTGTGAAATGCTTTCCCCGTTAGTATTCTATGGAGTTGTAACTATGCTGATTATATTATTCTTATGCATTATGCTGATAGTACTGTCACGTGTACTGTATCTTAGAGCACGTATGTTGAAATAAACATTTTAACCTATACTGTGTCTCTTCTTACGCCGGTTGTGGACAGGTATGAGTGAGTGACGAAAGGGTGTTCTTGCTACTGCAAGTCCTGAGAGAGAGAGATACCGTGTTCTGGGTTGTCTAATCATTGGTACATTGTTGCTAATGGGACGCTAAGGCTAGTTGGGTTGGGGTTTTAGGTGCTAAGGTTTATGTTTGGCTCACCACTATATTCCGAGGTCCTATTATCCTGTGCATAGCTCTGTGTGTGTGCAGAATCCCTACGACACCACCAGTGCCCTGGCTACGTCCACCAAAGAGTACGACCCTGACGTCAAGTCATCGGGAATTAAATCGTTTACCGACCCCCCTTACGGCCATGACAAGTGCTGAATTAATCGATACTGGCCTCTCTCCTTTTACGGCACCACCCCAACAGGAGAAATAATCAAATCTTTTAGCGGGCTAACTGGAAATGGCCCCTCCATGCGTCCTTCCCGTACTTCTCTTTGCAATTTCTCCCAAACTACTGATTTGTGAGCCGCCACTGACTTCAGGTTCTCTGCCTATCTTGCCAACCTCGGTCCCTCGTACCCCAATTTAAAGCCGTCCCTGAAACCTGCCCTCAAAATTCGCGCTTCCTGTTCTCGTGGGTAATGCGCTAGCCAGGCCTCTAAGCAATCCAGCTTAATGGGTGTATGAGCCTTTGCCCATGTAACCCTGCGCCCCTCGTCCTCCCCTACCTCCCATCCCCTGCTGTCCGCTATTGTTATTCTGATGTTGCAGCCCCTGCCCCCCTGCCAGGCCCTGCCCTGCGTACCCTGGCCCAAAACACTGGACCAATGGATGCCTTCCAGAACATTTTGAGCATTCGTGCCGAAACCTGCAATACTCCCGGTCACATGTGCCTTTGTTATAGTCCCAACAGGCCCCTGTACCTCCCCCTAATGGCTTCGGAGTGTATCCCCCTCCCCCGGGTAGGACGACTTTGAAAGGGGCGATAGACTAATGGCAACCCACTGGCTGTGTACATTGTCTTCTCAAATTTTACTGCCCCCATCGTCTGCTGGTACAGATCTGTGTCGATCTCCCCCCAATTTGTGTCGGGGTCCCAGGCTAGTCTAGCACGGAACTCCTCATCATAGTGGGACCACGCGTATCCCCCGTACGTCAGATGTGCCCTCCTAACTACATCCATGTATTTAAATAAGACCATGGCCCTGTCCGGGTATTTCTCGCAGTACACACTGGCAGTGGTGGTTTCCCCTCAAGGGCGTCGGGGCTCCGCCCCCATTACATTCTACAATATCATAGCAATGCTCATATTTAGTTTTAATGAAAAAAATACCCCCTTGGTTATTTTGTATTTAAGTGGTCTTGGCCTACTTAATACTAGAACACGGGGCACTGCCTGCCCCACTCACTGACATTGGCGTTGTCCAGTGAAGCTGATGTGGACACTGTCACGTGACGTGACTCTGCAATGCTTGCTCCCCGGGCGGGCCCAAAGAAGCCTAGAGTGTTTGCCGGGCTGACAACCTCACAGCCCTGAAGGCTGTGATGTCATCAGCTCGTCAAAGACCTAGCTTCAAGGCCCAGTCTCCACCCCCTGATGGCGTGGAGGTAAAGTTAGCCCCGGGCGTTTTAAATACAAGCCCGGTATCGCTAACCCTCCACGTCAATCAGAGAGTGGAGAGCTTGTCACCACACCCTTTCCCAACTCATTACAGGGGGTGGGTGGGAGCCCTCCCTGTAACGAGTTGGGAAAGGGTGTGGCAGGTGGGAAGCCAAGAAATCGAGTCTGCACTGAATTGACATGAGACTGCTTCCCACGCGTGAGGCTTCGTCAATCGGAGTGGAAGCCATTTTATCTGTACTGTCTGCGTCACTCGAGTCAGACTGCATGTTTTTTGGAGCCGAGGCAGGCTGAATCGGATTCATCATCACTGATGTGCCGGTAGCAGCTGAGCTAGTCCTGGTTGCTTGCTGCTGAGCACAGCACTGCAGGTTGCTGTCCGGAGTACTAGGACTGGACAGTAAGACCTGTAAACTCGGGACTTCAGGAGTCGGGCTGCAGTTCAGCAGGTAAGGCCCAGGCGGGCATTTTTTAAGTTATATAAGCCTGTTTAGCCTTACGGCCTTGTCGCATGGATGGATGTCGGGGTGGGGGTGGGGGTGGGGGGCAGACACAGTGCATTGCTAAGGTTCCGTTAACTGAATTAATTTGAGTTCTCTTGGAGCAAAATGTCAGCTATTCAGTCTCAGGTAATACGTAATGAATAATTTCTTGCACACCTCTGTTACCCTGCACATATTCAGAAAACCTCAGGGGTGAGGGGCAACAAGGACTGTAAACAGATACATGGTTAAATTTAATTACGTGTACAAATGTGCAATCAACCCTAATTTTTAATGTTTCAGCTATAATTTACTTGCGACTGTTCACCATATGAGAATTGTGCATCTGCCTGCAGGAACACTATTATGTCTGGCCAGTATGTCTAGCACACAAACTATTTCTTATTCAATGTCCACCTCCTCCATTCTCTTTCTTGTAGCATGTCCTTGCTACCTACGTGCGGATGCTATGCCTCAGCATCGCACGATTGGGGGATAAAAAGCAGGACGCAGACACGGGACAAAAAGAAGCAGATTTCAGGGGAACACTGCACAGACCAGCAGTCTGTGCGCATTTGTGCATGCCTGCTTGCATATTTTAGCACTCGAAAGCCAGGCCTAAGCCAGGTTCGAGAGAACTGACAGTTTAGAATTATCATTTAGCATCACGAAAACACTGCTCAGGCTGGCTTTGTAGTAGGTCTCTTATCGAACAGTTACAGAACCCGAGAAGCAGGAAGAGTCACGACTCCATGCTGGAGCAGAACATTAGCAGCTAACTTCCCCTAAGCTATGTACAACATTTTTGATGGCTAGAAAAGTGTGCTTGTGTCCAAATCATAAGTTCCTTTATGTGACGCTATGGTTAAACCTTAAGCAGGTGTAAAGTACATTTATTTGGTGAAGGAGGTATAATTATGTGTGAATCATCCTTACAAGCAGGTATAAAACCATTAACACTAGATATTAACCAGTTGCACAAAAGTTCTGTGTGCTCTTTTTCTAATCTTTATTACCGATGATTTACCAACCTCACAGCTACTGAAACAAATTGAAATGCGTTCTCCCAAAACTGACTGCTGCTCGTCTGCATGCCTAGAAAGTCCTAGATGCAGCCCATTGAGCCATACAGAAACATCAATACCTTGAAAGGACCCTCACGCTATCACCTAGTCTATGCTGTCCCTGCTGTGACTCCCTGTTTCACCCCATATTTTACCTGCAGAGCCTAGATGTGGTGCATATGTCGCTATCTCTTGTTTTAAGCTCGCTATCAGAAGTGTGTGCCCATTAAGGAACAATGAATATGCCTCACCTGGGACAAATAGGAGTTCTGTGCAACTCGTGGAGATCAGATGGAACTGGTAATTTATTTAAAAAGAGGTGAATTTGAGCGTGTGAGTTAATTCGTTTGGCGAGTTCTTGTTTGGTGGTGAGAGAAATAGTTTCACTTATGTTTCTCAGTGTTGTGGGGACATGTGTGCGCTGTGCGTTTTATCTGTTTACTTCGCTTTGTTGAGTTCTTTTTCCACTGCTTTTGTGTTTAATGTTTGCTTAACCCTGTTCTCTATTTTATGGTACATTGTTCCTGATTGTAGTCTGCTCATACCTAGCTAAATTGTGTTTAAACTTCGAATGGCTGTTAAAATCATGTTTACTGACGTGCCCCATCGCTCTGTGGAACTGGTCATCAACATTAACACCCACCACTTTCAAAAGTCACCAGCCGCCATTTCACACTGGCAAAAATTAAAAAGGCTGCCGTCCAGTTCTCAATTGTCATGGGTACCTTGGGCCGGCGGGATAACTCTAGCTCCTCTTCCTTCGATCCTTCCTTGGATCGCAATTCCCTATGCAGAAGCTTCAGCATGTCTACATACTCGCCCTTCCATATTTTTTCCTTCGTGGCTAACATGAGGTGTGCTCCCAGTGGCTTTGTCACTCCCATGTAAGGCATTTTTGGCAGTCTGACCTCCTTACTCTCCTTGCCCTCTGTCAACTGCCCAGATCCCCCTTCGCCTTTGTCTTCCCCTGAGTCCTTCTGTGCCTTGTCGTCCATCGTCCCCCCTGTCGTACCCTTCTCTGCCTCCGTTTCTGTCTTCTGCCCTTCTGTACCCACTCCTGTGTCCCTAACGTATCTTCCCTTGCATAATTTTATCCCGCTGTCCCCCTCATCACCTCTGGCATCCGTCCCCGTGGAAACCCTCCGTTTTGGGCTAGCTGCACTACCCCACCCCCCTTTCTTACCTGGCGTCAAGGTCGGTGTCCTCACCGGATCCCACCGCCTACCCAGTGTCGCAGAGGGTTGAGTCATCCTAGGCGTAGCCGTGCACTCCGCATCGCGTCCCGCCTCCTGTAACACACTAGGAACAAAATTACTTGTCCCCCCTTTCTTCGTCCACTATCGCCACCTCCTCCAAGCTATCCTCGTCATAACCTAATGGGATGTCCTCCCACTCCCCCTCCTCTTCTACCCTTGTTACCCACATGTGCCTGGCCTCTTGCAATAATCTGTCTATCGTGGCTTCAGCTTTCCTGCTTCGCCCGTACTCTGTCACCGCCGCCCTGGAGGGCGCCTCTGCCCCTCCGGGCTGTCGCCAGACGTGACCATTTCACAGTGTACCACCCTGTCGGAGACCGATTTTCTTACACTGCTGCCCGCCGCAGCCTTCCCGTTTTGCCCGTCCACTGTCACCGCCGCCCTAGTGGGCACCTCCGCCCCACTGGGCTGTCGCCCAGCCGTGACCCTTTCAGACCTCCGGTCGTCTTTGCCACTATGGTCCCTCGATGTGCTCCAGCTGGCCGCCATGGACCCTCCCTTCACTTCCTCCCGGTAGCGAGGAGCCGCATGCGACTTGCCCGCATTAAGTGTGCCCCACGCTCGCTGCACCTGCAAAGAAAATGGAAGGTCCAGCATGCCGTGGTTAGTGTCCCTATCTGTCCCTACCTGCCCCTGGTCCGGGCACCACTGCCAATACCCCCCCAAACCAGAGGCACCAGAGGGTGCCTGCCCAAACCCCCCCGCGGACCCCCAACCCCTCCCCCCTCCGCCCCCTCCCCTGCCTAATCCCGCAGAGTGCCCCCCCCCTTGTTGCTGGGCCCACCCCCTTCATATCCCCTTTACGCTCATATATCCGGGCCGGAGGGGATCTCTCCCCCCTCCTCTCTGGCCCCTCCTCTTCCCCATCGCTCCATTCCAGCAACGAAGCTAGCCTTCTTCCCGCCAGTCTAGACCCCGTGGCATCTTTCCCTCCCCCCCCAGGCACCCCGCCTCCCCGCCCCGGGGCCCCTTGCACCCATCCCCCCTCCACTGACCACTTGTCCCTCACCCCCAGGGGGCCCTGCCTAACCACCCTCTAATGTCCAGTGCCACCACAGCTCCCTCCTTGGACCCCCCTCCTCTCCCTCCTCCCCCTACTGACCTCCTGGGGCACCCCAGCCTCCCCTCCCTTGCAGCCCCCTGCTTGCCCCTAACCTTTCTCTTCGCCAGCCCCCTCCCCCGGCCCAGTAACTGCCTGCCGGTCCTCCAGTGCCTTCCCACCCAAACTTCTACGGCCCCCCCACTACATAAACACCCCCCACTGGCCCGAGCCCAACAAGAGACCTGGCAGATTCCTGCCCCCCAGGAGCCCAGGCAATTTCCTGCTCACTAGTGGCACCCGCGGCGCGCACCGCCGCGGGGCCCTCATTGCGCGTGTTTTCGTGCACCGTCCCCCCTTTCCCTCCAAAAAGGCCAGAGGAGGGCGCCTCGTGGCGCTCCTCCCCCTCTTTCCCCGCTTCACGGGGGCCGCCTTAGCTCTTGGGCCCCCCCCACATACCTCAGAATTTTTTCTTTTATGGCTGCCCCGGTTGCGGCGAACACGCCAGGATTGCGGCGGCCACGCCCCCCACCGCACGCCGCGGCGGCCGGGCCGAGTTTTCTTCTGGACCTCGAACTAGGTCCATGCGGCTGGCCTCCACCAGGAACCTCATGGCCTCCTGCACGCGCACGTCATTGCAAGCCATTTTCCAGTGCCTAAATAAACCTAAATCCTGCAGCAAGTACTGAAACTGCTGCCAAAACTTCCCTTTACTCTTGCCAAAAAACTTTCCCTACACTGTGGTAAACGGCAGTCGTGTCAACTTCCAAAATGGTGACACGGCTCCCGAAATGGCCGCATATGTATCCCCTGCCCCAAGCCCAAAAGAAACCCAAACCGAGCCCAATTGGGCCCGGACCGCACCACCCGGCCCAAAAACCCCGGTGGTGCAAGCCTCCCTGTGGCCCCCCCAAAACCCCATTAGGAGGATAAAGTGTTCTAATATTAACTAGGGTCAGACACGACAGAAGACAATTCTCCAGCACATTAGAAAGGCAGGGCCCAGTGATGTCACTAGGGCAGGATGGTTTCACATTAGCAGGACAAACCGGGTCCACCCTCTTTAGTAGGCACAACTTACAGCGTCAGTTCCAGGCACCTTACCAGAATACCTCCTGGGCAAGTTAGCAGGTTCCCAGGCAGGGATGTGATACAATTAGGAGACCAGGGCCAAAGGGAAATAGCAGGACACTTTCAGGCACATAGGGAAGGGGAAATAGCCTTTGTCACGCAGCACATTTACCACGTAGGTAAGCATTTTTTTCTTTTACCACGCTGTTCTTTGCCAGTCAGGTATTTTTTTTAAAGCATAATTCTTTATAGTTTAAAAACAAATAGGGGAGTAAAGGTGTGGCTAAAGGGAACTATTTTAGGCTTCAGAAGTGGGAGAGGCAAAGAGAGGTAAGGGTAATTTAAGGGTTTTAGGGTGGGTAGAGGTAAAGGGATGTAAGGGAGGTTTTAGGGGCAGGAAGAGGTAAAAGGAGGCAAGGGAAAATTTAGGGTATAGAGGTAAAGAGAAGTATGTGTGCTTTTAGAGTGTAGGGGTGAGAAGAGGTAAAAGGAGATGAGGGTGACTTTAGGGTTTATGGGAGGGTAGAGGGAGAGGGCACTTTTAGAGGTTTAGAGCTGGGTAGAGGTAAAGGAGGTAAGTTATTTTAGGGTTTAGGGAGGGTAGAGGTAAGTGCAATTTTAGGGTATAGGGGTGGGTATAGGTAAAAGGAGGTAAGGGCAATTTTAGTGTTTAGGGTTGGGGATAGGTATGGGTGATTTTAAGGTTTAGGGATGTGAAAAGGAGTTAAATTCTAGTTTAGGCTTTAGGGATGGGTAGAGGTAAAGGGAGTTGAATGTAATTTTATGGTTCAGAGGTGGGTAGAGGTACAGGGACAGTGCTTAATTTGTAAAAAGAAATAAGTGCGAGGGTCCTCGTCAGGAGGCCAATGTAGCTTGCACCACCCGTTGCCCCATCCCAGAGCTGCCAATGACAGCACCAACACTCTACTAATCATTACACTCTTAAAAGTGTGACAATTTCAGGTACCCAAAACTATCAAAACAGACAGGATGGTAGGTATTAGTCATTTTCATTGTGTATTAAATTAATAAACAGCTGTTGTGCTTATCTCTGAATTCGAATGACAGTGCCACCGTGTGGCAGTCTGTCATAAGTGCCAGTGTTGGCAATTAAGTGCCAGTCCCAGCCAAAATTAAGCACTAACAGGAAGGTAGGGTAATTTTAAGGTTCAGGCAGCGGAAAAGGTAAAGGAAGGTTAGGAGTAAAAAAAAAATGGATTTTTGGGGCTTTTCCCCAAAAATAAAATTATATATATAGTATATAATATAAAAGGCTTTCAATCCAGTCCTGGTCTTCTGATTGTCCGTTCCCGCAGTGCAGTGCAGCGCGATAGCGAGGAAGCCCGCCGGGAGGCTTCCTTCAGCTTCTTCGAGCCCGCAGCAGCCCCTCCGCTTCGCCCCCCGATTGGCTCCATCTCTCGGCGAGGAAGCCTGCCGTGAGTGCCGCGGGTGGCTTCAAACAGCCTTATCCCTCGGCTCATGTGTACTTTTGGGCGCACGGAGAGCAGACGAGGAGGAGATTCTGAGGCTCGGGAGGCCAGAGGCAGGCGTTGGCAGCACCGGCGGTGAGATCGTTAGAGAATCCCGAATTTGGACACAAGTAAAGACGTGAGCTGAGAGCGAGTCTCTAACTCTAGGCTTTCAACAGAATTGGTGAGAGGATCTCAAGACTTTTGAAAACCACCAAAGAGGAGACTCCTTTTCCGGTCGAATTATTGAAGTTATAACTCTTGCCGCTTAGCCGCCTTTCAACTCAACGAGGGGCTGCCCCGCATAGCCCTCGCACAGCCCCGCATAGCACCTGGAAGCTTGGGGAAGCTCTGGCATTGCGAGGCACGTACTGACAAGGAGTGGCAGCCGAGTGCAGTTGAGCGCGGCTCCACCCCCGGCCCACGCCCACTGCACGTCGAGCATCAGTATCGACGTCACCCCCCACCTGAGGAACCTGCACTGGCTCCCCGTCGACAGGAGAATCTCCTTCAAACTCCTCATCCACGCACACAAGGCACTCCCCAAGACTGGCCCAGCCTACCTCAACAGACGACTCCTCTTCTACGTCCCCAACCGCCAACTCCGCTCCGCCGACCTCTCCCTCGCCACCGTCCCTCGCATTCGAAGAACTACCACCGGCGGCAGATCCTTCTCCCACCTCGCCGCCAAGACCTGGAACACCCTTCCACTAAGCCTACGACAGACCCAAGACCTGCTGACCTTCAGGAGGCTACTCAAGACCTGGTTGTTCGACCAGTAGCAGCACCCCCCTTTTTTTCCCCAGCGCCTTGAGACCCTCGCGGGTAAGTAGTGCGCTTTACAAATTCTGTGATTGATTGATTGATTGATCCCAGCTCCGCGCCAGGGACAGCACCAAGGGGCGCACAGGAGCACAGGGGACTCTCCGTCAGACAGACAAGCCCCACTGGCGCTCCAAAAGCAAAATGGGCCCTCAGAAAAAGGGCCGACCGCGCACAACGCCAGAGGAACTTGCCAAACGACATGCTTCCACCAAAAGGATCACAAGGAGCAAGTCACTAACAGAAAGCCAGGACGCATCGCTAGAAGAAATTGACCATAGGGGGTCGATTAGACACTTTTTAAAGAAAAATGCCACCCCCCGTTCCGACCAGGGCACCACAAAGGGCCAGCAGGCGACCCTAGTCCAGGACACACCCTCCAATGGCCACAATTCACATCCCGCTCAAGAGGGCAGAATCAACAGGCAGCACGAGAGGCCCTTAGACCACTTTAGTGCATCCCAGGATGGCCTATTCTCCGGACTAGTTCCCGGCGCGGCATCAAGCAAGGAGCAGGAAGCAGGCAGTTCAGCCTGCGATTTACTAACTTCAGTCCGCACCAATGAATACATCAGTGACCAAATCCGCTCAACACCAACAGACATTGGGCACATCCTCACAATCGGTAAGGACCATGAGACAACTCCGATCAAAGGCGTCCACACCGCAACCATAGAGACAAGGGCGCAAATTCACCACTCTAAAAGCCAAAGCCAAGATTCCCAGGCTGCAGAGTGCACGGTGCACTCACTAACACCTATGAGCCCACGGCCCCACTCAGCGGACTTGCGCCTGGAATCCCCCGCTACAGGCGAGCTCTCAGCGTCGTTCCTTCAAAATTTAGGTCAAAAGATAGAAAGAACTCTTGAACTAACCCCAAATCTGTTGGGGCTAGGGCTACAAGCGTCATTACGGGCCCCTAATACAAGAGCAGATCCCTTCACCCTAGATGACAGTCCCGACGCAGACCAGATGAAATCACCTACAATGGTCACAAACAACGCCACTAATAGAGCCCTATTGTGGCAGTCATCTAAGATGGAAGTTCAAATAGATCTCCTTCAAGCGATTGCAGGCCGCTTAGTCAATATAAGCTCAAGGATGGAAGAAATAGAAAATATAATTGTTCAGCATTTGGGCTCTAACCGGGGAGAATGTTCCTGCTCTTGCTCATCCCTCATGGAAAAATGGGTGTCGCTTCCTAAGGTCCTTATGGGAATAATAGAGATGGCAAAAGGCAACAGAGCGACACCGCCCCCGAGCAATAAAGAAGACAGTGTGAAGGCCAAGAGCTATCCACAGGCTGCGACAGAAGGCGCCCCCCTCGGCCCGCAGCCACCTGCCCGAACAGAGCAAAAGGCGGCCCCAAGGACCAAGAATCCCGTCCTTAGCCCCGTAGTAGTCCAAGGGACACAGAGCCCCAACTGCGGGGAAGGAAGGGGCAGCGGTGGCCCGGCAACCGACCAACAGGAACATATCATCAGCAAAACGGTCCTACATGAACCCACTCTATCGAGAAGGGCAAAAAAGAAGCTGAAGAAACAACAGAATAAAATGAAGTTAAGAGGGAGACGATCGCAGCTATCAATGATCGACCAACCGCCCCCACTAGGGGATGCTAAAATCAGGCAACTTTACCCTATATTCAGCACCAAAAATTGGGGCAAGAAGGACCCCTCCATTGCCCTGCTCCCTGGAGACCAGCAAACGGAATCAAACTCACCAGGAACCCCCATAGCAAACGGACAGAAGTTTTTAGCAAGCTTGGGCCGACAGACAGGCAACGAAGTAAAAGAGGGAACAAGCACAGCATCAGCTGAGCCAACCCTCATGCAAGTAACGGCTATAACATCGCCGCAGCCGGACGTCACAAAACCACCCCAGCAGAACAGTGTGCTCCAGCCCAGCGACAGGAGCAATCAAGACCAGAGTAAGAGCTCCCAAGCAGGCGTCGCGATGAACTCACAAAGATGCACAAGTTTTGGATCGACTTTGTCTGAGGACGCCCTAGGAAGGGGGAAAGTGGCTCAATTCCCGGGCACTCCAACAACCGTCTACGAGATCGTCCTCACCCCAAGATTCTATAGCACGGGACAGCATGACATCCTCAACAGGAGTAATATTCTTCGCCTCTTTAAACACCTCGCCCCCCTAGATCAAACACAATCCGGGGACATAGAATGGGTGAGATTCTTGAGTACCAAGGGGGATACACATGGCGACTCAACAGTGCTGGGCTTAAAACAAAAAGGAATACAACAAGCCGTATTGAATAACTCCACAAAACTAGCGGAGTGGGGCATCGATGTTCAGATCCTGACGCACCCCAAATACCCACACGTCCTGGCTCCAGCAAACGGGGGCAAAGGGCCCTGGTCGGTGCTGCACGGGACCGACACCGCACGTTCTAATGGTAGAAATTGGACAGGCTCAAAGGAGCCCACGGGAATCAGGTTATCCTGCCAAAACGACCAACGGGTCATTTGCGCAACCCCCCTCGCAACGAACCAAACTGGAATTGTAAGAGGCTGGCCACAGCATCCCTGAAAAATCGCAAGACCAAACCGGGCAGGGGAGCGGCCAGGGGAGGAACACAGCCCAAGCAGCAACTATCCATTATTTCTTGGAATATCGCAGGGATCAGCAAAGTCAGTAAAAATGAAAACTTGATAAAATTTCTGGAAACTGGAGACATACTCTGCTTTCAAGAGACGTGGGCGCTGTCCAGCACCCCCCCTGGCAGGGTACCATGAACATCACGTTGCGGCAATAAAAAGGAACATCTTTGGCCGACCGGCTGGCGGGCTATCAGTCTTCATAAAACATACAAGTGCCCTTGTAGTCACGGATATCAACCTGCACTCAACTGGGCTGCAAGCCATTCAGATCGGAGGCCTAAAACTCAACCAGCACCTAATGCGCCTACTGGTAATAAACTGCTACATCAATCCAGCACAGACCACCTTGAAAGATCAGCTGGATGCCCTGACACGGAAATTAGATAAGCTCCTAAATAAGTATAAATCCCACCAGGTTATCCTAGTCGGCGACTTTAATATAAAGGAACTAGATAAAGCTGAATCCCGCCCTCGGGGACCAGGCCAGACTACCCCTCTTCACGAGCTCCTTGACAACCATAAGCTGTCCACAACTCATGCTCTGAAAGAAGCAACCTCGAAAACTTGGCACACCTTACCCACCTTTCGGAATGGCTCAAGAATAGACTACATCATGGTCAGCGAGGAACTGGCAAATAGTCTGGCAGACTATGTAGTCGAGGATAGGATGGAAAGTGATCACAGGCCACTAAGAGCGGCGTTCCAGTTGGAAGTACCTACCGCAATAATCCATCAAGTCATTGGAGAGTCACGAGGGGACGAAAAGCATAGTGTCCTGAGAAGGATAAAATGGACGGACAATACAGGCAATAAGCTTCAGACCTGGCTGGACCAGAAACAGGAAGAATGCCCACCTACATCACTTTCACCCATAAAAGCTTGGAAGAAAGTCGTAGAGGACTTACAAGCGAAGCTGGGTGATCCTCAACCACAAGGCCCCAGGCGCCAAGGGCAACCATTCGTGGGAAGCACCTGCCCAACTAAAGACATACGCGAGTGCAAACGGCCCCTGCGTAAGGCCATTGCAATAAAGAAAAGAGGGGGCAGACAAATCGAAGGTCCCTCCGTCGCATCCCTAAGGGCAGCACTAAGGAAGAAATTGTGGGAATACAAAAAAGCCCACACAGAGAGGGAATGGCTCAAGGTCTTCTCCCTGCTCAAGCAGAAGAACCTACCAGGACTCTGGAGACATATAAATCGGCTAAGCAGTAGAGGTGCGCAAAGAGAAAAAGGAGTTGCAGAGCAAGATTGGCTGACTCACGTAAAGCTCCTATATTCAATCGCCCCCTCAAACGCAGGTAGAGCAGAAGAATCCAGCCGCCCCACGTCCCAAAACCAGAGCACAATGGTGAAGTTAGGAGAATCGGTTACTAGCCACGGCTCCCACCCCATGGGAGAGAGCGCCGAGGACGAGACGTCCCCCATGCCATCAGCCCAAATCAATCCCCAAATGGTCATTAGGACCTTCAAGAACATGAGGAACGATGGGGCCCGGGGCCCAATGGGATACCAGCCCCGGTCTTCAAAAAAGACCCTGAATTTTGGGCAACAATACTAACCCCGCTTTACAATCATGCCTTCTTGACAGGTCACACCCCGGACTCCTGGAGGGGCTCCATTCTAGTCCCAATTTACAAAAAAGGGGATCGCTTAAAACCATCAAACTACAGGCTCATAGCCCTGCTAGATCTTGAAGCCAAGGCATATGCCCGCCTGCTACTGAAAGATCTGGAAACCTGGGTCGAGGAAAAGAGTATTATCCCATTCTACCAGACCGGCTTCAGGCCACAGTCTTCAACCATGGACAATGTCCTGGCGTTAGCGCACTTAGCCGTTAAGGCAACAAAGAAGAATAACCCTCCACTCTTCTGTTGCTTCATCGACTACACCACTGCCTTCGATAAAGTTGTACGCAGAAGACTGTGGTGGAAACTAGAAAATTGGGGCATTCCATCAAACCTCTTGAGGGCAATCACATCGCTATATGAAAACACTTGGGTGAGGGTCAAAACGAGCGCCGGTACAGTGTCCCCCAAAATTCCAACGAACAACGGCTTGAAACAAGGGTGCGTGCTGGCTCCCCTCTTATTCAATCTGTACACTGCGGATCTGGGTGACGCATTGAAAGGAGCCAGTCTAATAGCACCAAAACTAGGAAGCGTGAGGCTCCCGGTGCTACAATACGCGGATGACACAGTCATAATGGACCACACGAAGGTGAGCCTACAAAGAGCCCTAAATGCACTGAATAGTTTTAACCACGACAACAACATGACAGTTAACCAGGGGAAGACCAAGGTCATCATTTTTGGAAACTTCCACCGGAAAAAGACAGCTCACTGGTTAATGGGAAATAAACAAATTAACACTGCGGCCTCGTATAACTATCTAGGGGTGTGGCTCACGGAACGGGCCAAGGCGAATGTCCATTTGAAACAGCAGTCCATCAAGGCCAATAAGATCATACACCTGCTAAAACAACTGAGCCAAAACCTGCTAAGCCCTTCCGCAGGCCCAATACTGACTGTCTTAAAAGCAAAATTGCTCCCTGCCATCAGCTATGGCCACCTGGCCTTCCCTGGGCTACAGGATGCCCTCCTTTCCATAGCCCAAGCAAAGGCATATAAATCAGTGCTTTACATCCCGAGGGCCGCGAGGAAATCCAGATTAAGGTTGGAGTTAGGCCTGGCAAGACCAGATCTGAAGTGCCAGGGGGAGCTCATAATGCTATACCTAAGGATCTCAAGGGCCCCGGTCAACTCTCTAAAACATCAATTAAGATCTATTTTCGAGGGGCCAAGCTCGGCCTGGCACTCCGGCCTCGGCAAAGCGGTCAATACGTTAAAGATTGAGGAAGCAAGCATACCGATGCTGGAAATCCCACTAAATGCATGGAAAAGGGCCATAAACAGACAAGTGCGGGAAATTTCCTTTGAGCTAGACTCCAAAACCCTTCGCGTAAGTTCCAACTTGGACCCGCTGAACAAATCTTACATGGTAGGGAAAGCACAGCCCTACCTAACTGAGGCTCTGACACCACCAGCCCGAAGTAAAATCCTCTTCATGAGATTAAGCATACTTGGTATCGCTGACTTTAACCCGACATGGGCCCGCAGGGGGGAAACCATCAACTGCAGACTGTGTCCCTATACGAGGGAATCCTGGCTGCACCTCCTATGTTGCTGCCCCAACCTTTTTATCGAACGCCGACGGCTCCTGCGCCCGATCTGCATCAGTAATGGGATAAAGACCTGGAGCGAAGCATCAGCCCTGTGCTTCTCAACAACAAACACAACAATACTTGCAAGATTGGGGAAACTCACGCATCAGATTAGGTTAGCACTAAAGGCCGCGAATGGCAACAATCAGATCGAGGCAACGAGCACTGGAAGCCCAGCGGAAGACTGCAACCTGGTTCTCAACAACATTGAGGGCACTCCCTCGCTCCATCCGCACAACTAACACAGTGCTATTGTATGGTCCAAAGCAAAGCGTCATGATGAACGGTCCACAGACTGTCTAAACAGACCATTTCCAAGGTCACTTGGGGCTCATAAACCTGTGAGAGGACACCCGATTTCTACTTCATCCCCGGCACCCACATATTTTGCAAGAGCGGAGAGGGGCACATTTGTGCACTATAAACTGAAGATTTTAACATTTTAAGCATTTTAGTCTCTTTTACGCCAACTGTTTTTACTGTAATGATTTTAATTAATTGTACAGTCAATAAATTTTCAATTTCAATATAAAAGGCTCTTGTCATTTTTCAGATTGGTGTGGATGGCACTTGCTAATCCGATGCTTAAAAACTCTGCTATAGAAACAGACATTTGAGATGAGCAGATTCAGAGTGTCTATGGTGTTGTAGGGTGCTGTAGGGTGCTTCGTATAAAGGAGCTGCTCTCCACCTAAACTTGGGAACTACCCAGAGTTCCCTGCATCCTTTTGTACATAATTAACGTGGCATTCTAAGCCTGAAAAGGTATAGTCTTGACTTATGCTGGGTGCTTGCATCATTGTGTTTGGACAAAGCTATACCTCTCTGTTGAGCTATAACTAGAGCGAAACATGTGTCAGGTGTTGCATTTATTCATTCAATGTTGGCTTTGATGTTATATTACCAATCCAAAGCTGTAACACTGTGCCTGGAGTGGTAAAAGGCTTTTGTCATTTTTCAGCTTGCCGTGGATGGCACTTGCTAATTCTATGCTTAAACACATTGCTGCAAAAATGGCAAAAGGACATGTCACTTTCTATCTTGGCGTGAATGGCACTGTGCTAATTCTATGCTTAAAAACTCTGATAGGTAAACAGACATTTGAGTTGAGCAGATTCAAAGTGTCAGTGGTGTTGTAGGGCGTGCCATATAAAGGAGCTGCTTTCCACCTTAACTTGGAAGCTACCCAGAGTTCTCTGCTTCCTTTGTTGCATAGATAGACAGATAGATAGAGATTTGGGTGATTCCCCCTCAAAAAACATAAACATATACAAATAGCTATAGTATGTGATCAAGACCCCACGCGGGCTGAAACGCGTTATGGCGGCGGTGGTGTTGGGCTTGCAATAAATTGAAAACTGCACCATTATCTGGGTTCGCTTCGTCTTTTACACGTTTTTCCTACCTTGGGAGAAAGACGAGTCTTGCTGCATATATATATATATATATATATATATATATATATATATATATATATATATATATATATATATATATATATATATATATATACACACACACATATATATGTATATATAGCTATATGTATATGTTTTTTGAGGGGGAATCACCCAAATCTCTATCTATCTGTCTGTATATATATATATATATTCACTGAAAAAAACCATAGGTTTCAGGCACGTTATAGTTAGAAATTAGCATTTAAAAAACCTTACAAATTCACTGAAAAAACCATAGGTTTCAGGCACGTTATAGTTAGAAATTAGCATTTAAAAAACCTTTGAAATTCACTGAAAAAACCATAGGTTTTAGGGACAGTTATAGTTAGTTGGACATTGCACTCGTACAAAACCCGTGAAATTCCCCCGTTATAGTTAGTTCAGCTAACTATAACTCGCGCCCCGCAATTCACTGCTGATGACGTCACATATTACATCACTCATGACATGGTCAGTGACATCACTGATGACATCACTGATGACATCTCAAATGACATCACTGATGACATCATCTAGTGACTGTGTTTCTGTAAAGTTTAAATATTTTTAATGTATATAGGGAAAGGCGTATTGAAGAATGAGTGGGTGTATAAGTGTCTGTATGGATGATTTAGTAGGTGCGTGACTAACTGTATAAGTGAGTGATTAAACGTATCTTACTGAATGCATGGGTTAGTGACTAAACTGGGTGAATGTCTGTATCCGTCTGTCTGTTGCTGTGTAAGTGGCTGCATGGGTTTGTGAATAACTACATGAGTGTCTACATGAGTTATTGATTCGTTGTCTGAGTATCTGTATGGGTGCCTGAGTGTTTGTGTGGGTGGGGTGTGTGCGACTCTGTACATAGATGTGTGAGTGGGTGATTCTCTGGGTGCATGATTTGAAGAGTGCGTCTGTGATGGACTGCTTGGGTGGGTGAGTGTGTGTATGGGTGTGTTAGTGAGTGAATGTATATCTCAGTGGTACATGTGCGAGTAACTACATATATAAAAGGCAGTATATATGTGTGTTAGAGTATTTAAAAGGCTATAAGTGAGAGTGTGTGATTGTGAGAGTGGCTGTATGGATGCGTGTGTGCTTGTATCAGTTATTTTATAAGAGCATAAGAATGTGCTAGTATTTGTGTGACTAAGTGAGCTGGTGTGTGTATAACTCTATAGGTGAGTAAATGGGTGTGTGATTAATTTTTTGCATGACTGACTAGGTGTGTGAGTACCTCTATGGATGAGTGGCGGTGTGTGAGTGTTTATATAGGTGTATGAGTGCATATGATAGTCCTGTACTGAGTGACTGTAAGTATGAGTGACTGCACGGGTGAGTGAGTAGATGTGTGTGTGTAGACCTAAGAATCAGTGAGTGGGTATATAGTTATTGGTATTGGAGTGTGTATGGTTTTGCGAATGGCAGTCTGTAAATAAGAGTGGGTGTATCAAAAGTTATATTAGGGTGTGAGAAGATGCATGAAATTATCACATGGATGATGTCATCAGTGATGTCATTTGAGATGTCATCAGTGATGTCATCAGTGATGTCACTGACCATGTCATGAGTGATGTAATATGTGACGTCATCAGCAGTGAATTGCGGGGCGCGAGTTATAGTTAGCTGAACTAACTATAACGGGGGAATTTCACGGGTTTTGTACGAGTGCAATGTCCAACTAACTATAACTGTCCCTAAAACCTATGGTTTTTTCAGTGAATTTCAAAGGTTTTTTAAATGCTAATTTCTAACTATAACGTGCCTGAAACCTATGGTTTTTCAGTGAATTTGTAAGGTTTTTTAAATGCTAATTTCTAACTATAACGTGCCTGAAACCTATGGTATTTTTCAGTGAATTTCAAAGGTTTTGTAAATGACAATTTTTTAATTGTATTAATTGTTATATTTATTTTTTTGATACTGATTTACAACATTTTTTTCAACTATTTATTTTTAGATATTTTATTTTTTAAATTACATTGTAATTACATTATACATTACATTACAAAATATACTTTCTCAGAATGAATTACTTTAGTTTAAATACTTTGCAAATAGGCAATAGACTTTTAAGTACAGTAGTTACAGTTGTTGCAATGGGCAACACAATTTCAAACACAATGCAACATTGAGCTCAATGTGAATTTCTAGTTAAATGCAATTAGTTACTTTATGGATTACTTTTCTAACCACAGGACTGGATCCTAGATTCAGTCCTGGGACATCTCCTGTAAACAGTTGAGTAAAAGCGTTTTGGTTACAGTACTGATTTTTAAGGAATATTATTGTATTTTAAAAGTTGACACTTAGAAACTTTTTCACATAGAATCACCAATGTTATCCTATGGCCGGAAATTCACTTAGCAGGTAAGTAGTGTTATCGTTACTTTTTCTTATTCAGTGGTGGATCCTGGATCCAGCACTGGTGCATCTCCTGTAAACAGTTGAAAGAATGCGTTTAAGTTATACAGGCGATTTTTAAGGAATATTTGTAGTTTATGAAAATTGACACTTTGAAACTTTTCTGCTGAAAACCAGACAATGGATTCCTATGGAAGGAAATACAAGTTACTGGTAAGTACGGTTAGAATTACTTTTCAGGGTCAGTGCTGGGCTAAAAGATGCAGCACTGGGTTCTCTCCTGATAACAGGTGAGTAAATCGGAATTCGTATTTTGTCTGATTTTAGAGGAATATTTGTATGTTTCAAAAATCAACACTTAGAAACATTTTCAGCAAAAAGCAGGCAATGATATCCTATGGAAGGAAATTCAAGTTACTGGTAAGTACGGTTAAAATTACTTTTCAGGATCAGTACTGGGCTGAAAGATGCAGCACTGAGGTCTCTCCTGATAACAGGTGAGTAAATCGGAATTCGTATTTTGGCTGATTTTAGAGGAATATTATAAAGTTCCAAAACTCCACACTTAGAAGAATTTCCAAGTGAAACCAGTCAATGTTAGCCTATGGAAGGAAATTCAAGTTACTGGTAAGTACGGTTAAAATTACTTTTCAGGACCAGTACTGGGCTGAAAGATGCAGCAATGAGGTCTCTCCTGATAACAGGTGAGTAAATCGAAATTCGTATTTCGGCTGATTTTAGAGGAATATTTGTATGTTTCAAAAATCGACACTTAGAAACTTTTTGAGCAAAAAGCAGGCAATGATATCCTATGGAAGGAAATTCAAGTTACTGGTAAGTACGGTTAGAATTACTTTTCAGGATCAGTACTGGGCTCAAAGATGCAGCACTGAGGTCTCTCCTGATAACAGGTGAGTAAATCGGAATTCGTAGTTCGGCTGATTTTAGAGGATTATTTGCACAATGGTGAAGGAAGGGGTGGGGCCTAAGGTGACATGTCTGCAAACACGCCCTGTGGCGCGTTTTAAGTTGGACAATTAATTCCTCCTCAATCCCGAGGGTCCCTAGGGGCCAACTAGCCCACCAGGTACCTCCAGTATGCGCCAGGGGCTGCGTTGCAGAGAGGTGTTCAGAGGCCACGCCCCTTTTACAACACTCTGCAACGCAGCTCCGTGGCGCTTACTGGAGGTACCTGGTGGGCTAGTTGGCCCCTAGGGACCCTCAGGATTGAAAAGGAATTTATTCCCCATCTTAAAACGCGCCACGGGGCCTGTTTGCACACATGTCACCTGAAGCCCCGCCCCCTCCCTTCACCACTGTGCAAACGCGCCCCGTGGCGCGTTTTAAGTTGGGGGATTAAGTCCCCTTGAATCCTGAGGGTCCCTGGAGTCCAACTAGCCCACCATATACCTCCAAAAGCGCCACAGAGCTGCGTTGCAGAGAGGTGTAAAAGGGGCGTGGCCTCTGTACACGTCTCTGCAACGCAGCCCACTGGCGCATATTGGAGGTTCCTGGTGGGCTAGTTGGCCCCAGGGACCCCCAGTATTCAAGGGGAATTCGTTCCCCTCTGCAAACGCGCCAGGGCGCGTTTGCAGAGTACTGCAGGGAGGGGCGGGGCCTCCGGCACGATGCCGTTTTTTTTTTTTTTTTAATGGGAGGGGGCTGCGTGGCCCCCTTCCCTGCCCACTTTTGGCCCCGGGGACCCCATCCCCCGGGACCTGAGCATTTTATATATTTTTTAAATTTAAAAAAAAAAAAAAACGGGAAGGGGGCCGCATGGCTCCCTTCCCTGGGCCTGTATTGGCCCCGGGGACCCCATCCCCGGGGCATGGCCTCGATTTTTTTATTTGGAGGGGGCTGCGTGGCCCCCTCCTCAGGCCATTTAAGGCCCCGGGGACCCCATCCCCGGGGCCGGCCTTGCACTTTTTTTTCTTTTTTTTAAATTTGGGGAGGGGGCTGCGTGGCCCCCTCCCTGGCCACTATGGCCCCGGGGACCCCATCCCCCGGGGCCTGGCCTCTCGTTGGGGACTGTGGGGGGGTCCCCAAACCCCCCACAGTCCCGCCGGCTCCCCGCCTCCTGCGCGAGCCGGCATTGCTTTTCCACATGGGGATCAGCTTTGGATATTGGAAGCGAGAGCAGGTTTCCTGCTCTCTCTTCCAATATCCAAAGCAAACAGCAGTGTCCCGGGGGTAGGCACCCCGGGACACTGCAGGAGCCGGCCCTGGGGGGTGGCGGTCCCCAGGGCCATCAAGGGCTCCAGGAGGGGGCCGCGCGGCCCCCTCCCCACATTTTCAAAGCCCCGGGAGGTGGTGGTCCCCGGGGCTTCGGGGTCCAAAACGGACCCCCATTTTTAATTTTTAGTGCCCCGGGGAGGTGGCGGTCTCCGGGCGTGTGGGGGCTGGAGCCCCCACACAGGTTAAAAAATTAAAACAGAAGCCCCGAGGAGGTGGCGGTCCCCGGGGCAGCGGGAGGGCAAAGAGCCCTCCCGCACCATTTTGTGTTAAAGCCCCGGAGGGTGGCGGTCCCCGGAGCTTGGGGGGCCCTTAGAGGCCCCCATACATAAATTTAACCCCCCCACCATGCCCCCGGGACTTGGCCCACCCGGGGGCAAATTAACATCGAAGCGCGGGGACCGCGCTTGATTTTTTTTCGGCAGGATCCGCGCACCCTGAGCGCATCCTGCCGATTTTTTTTTTTTAAAAAAAATGCTTTTTTTTGCCCAGGGGGTCCTTGTGGGACCCCCTGAGCAGGCCTAGGGGGTTAGGGTGTTTCTACCCTGCCCCCTTTGTGCGCTTTGCGCACTTGTTTCTGAGGACAAAATGGCTGCCAACACTTCCTGAATCGGAATGTTGACAGCCAGCTGACAGCCAATTAGCATGCAGCTCGTGATCGGGAGGGTACGCGGACCCTACTCGGCCATAGATATATATGTGACTTTACTTGTGAATTTCTCATGAACTACTGAACGGATTTACACCATTTAAGCCAAAGGCACCAGTCTGAACCAAGGGCTACCTCTTTGCCAAATTTGGTGTAATTCCGTTCAGCAGTTCGGGCTGTAGCTGCGACTAAAGGTTCCTATGGAAAAATGAATGGGGAAAACGCGTTTTGGGACCCCCCTTTTTTCTCGGCCCCTGCTTGACGAATCAACCCGAGACTTTCAGGGTAGGAGCGGAGCGGAGCGCCCCAACAAGTTGGAAACTTTCGCGAAGATTCGTCAACCGGCGCCAACGTTATTTCAAATAGAATGTCGCGGATTTCCTATGGATAATAGGTCCTAACTATAACTATCTACTGGCGACCGCCAGTAGATAATATATATATATATATATATATATATATATATATATATATATATATATATATCCCACAGCAAAGCACATTCGCCTTACCCGGGCCTCCAGTGACGGCGTTCCACGGCGGGGTGGCGACCCCTAATTATTCATCCCACTGCTGTTTTCTCAGTTCATAGACAGCATGCCATGGACACAAATCGTTTGAAAAAGCGGTTGTTTATTTTCCTCTCGGCAACTCTACGCGTTTCAGGGTATATAGACGAAATTTTTTGTATCTGGAAGGGTGATGAGATTGAGGCTAATGAGCTGGTTGACCGACTCAATAATAACCTCCTGAATTTGAAATCCTCTAGTCAATTCGCCAAAGACAAAATTGAATTTTTGGATCTGCTGTTAACTGTTAAGGGTAACTAATTGGACAGCTTTCTATTTCGTAAAGATACGGCTGGCAACAGTTTGTTGCATGCTCGGAGCTGTCACCCAGAGAGCCTAATCAGAAGTATCCCGTTGGGGGAATTACTCTGTGCAAAGTGGAATTGTAGTTCTAAAGAAGGCTTTAGACTGGAAGAAATCCGTATGACAAACAGATTCTTAGAAAGAGGCTACACTCGTCGTATGGTAAAGAAAGCAAGCCGGGAGGTTGAGAAAAGATCGAGAACTGAATTACTGACACCTAGAAGAGTAACTGATGTTGAATCTGAACAAACGATCAGATTTATCACTACTTTCCATAATCAGGCCAAACAAGTCAGGAAGGGCCTAGGGAAATTCTGGCCAGTACTGAAAACTGATAAAGACCTTGCGGAGAGTATTGGAGAGTTTCCTCAAATTACCTTCAGAAAAGCAAAATCTTTAAAAGATACCATCTGTAGAACATTGGTTACACTACCGAAGAAAAAAACAAACATACAGGGGTTTTTTGTTTGCGGAAACTGCAAGGCTTGCAAGTGCAGCAAAAACTGTAAAGAGATAAAGTTATCAGTTGATTGCAAACCATATGTGATTGAGAAACATGTATCATGTAACACAGATCACGTGGTATATGCCTTGAAGTGTCCTTGTAATAAATCCTATATAGGGAGTACAATTCATAAAGCAAAGAAGCGTATCCTAGAACACCTCAGCGCCATTAAAAACGAAGATAAACAGTACCCCATAGCGAGGCACTTTAAAAGTCATCACAATCAAAATAGCAGTCTGTTGATATTCTGTGTACTGGATACAATTCCAATACAAGAACGGGGTGGAAATCGAGTCCAGGACTTGAGACGCCTGGAATCAAAATTAATAATTCAGTATAGAACACTAGCCCCCACAGGCCACAATCGAGACAAAGAATTGTCAGTCCATTTAGGTTGAATAAGATAAGGTATTGTACCATTTCCATCATCAGTAATTACAGGTTCTGTTTCTAAAATCCGAAAAAATTTCAGTTGTTAGTGAAAAGAATAATGTATATACACTGTTTTTTACCTCACTTTAGTTTTTGTTTCACTGTGTTGTATGAAGTAATACGTGACGATTAATTTTGTATTTTTATGTTTGATTACAGACTGGAAGACCTGTGGAAAATGACGAGTGGAAGGCATTGGAGCTATGAATATCTACTTGACCCCAAGTGGGGTGATTTGAATTGACTATTTAAGAGTGATTAGCCCACTGGGGCTGGAGTAACCCCGTATGTAGTCTCTTTTAGCTGAATAGCGGGAGATATTTGATATATTTTTTGGAGCAGGTTGTGGTGCCTGAAATATGAGACATATAGCCCACTCGGGCTGATTGCAGCAAAATTTGTCCTTTTTGCCCAGTGGGGCAGTACGTTGTAGTGAAATAGACCAAGCGATTGAGCTTTAAAGTTTTTTATTATGATGAGCTTAAGATGGTTTTTTGATATATCCAATATAGGATTGTCTATATATAATTGATTAGAAATACAGAGGGTACAGCGAGCCGTAAGAACGGTTTTGCCCAATACACGTAAAGCTCATAGTCTTGGAAGAAACACAGGTGCTGTAAGAGTAGGAATAAAGTTGGTTCAAAACTTTATTGCAAGGAAAACCACCACGCATAAATGAATGTGTTTTGAACGTTACTTGGGGCTAAATGTAAATAGTCATTTTTTTCACACTCGTCTTGCCAAAAAATGTATAATGTGAATACCGTTTGGTTTAACATTAATTGCACAAGCTAAGATAATTTTGATATCGAGTCAGTTAACTCGAAGTGAAACGGAAGTCTGTTTGTCATGTTTATGATTCTTGGTGTCACATGTTTATTTAAGCACTTCCGAAATGCAACTAAGTTACTCGTGATCAAGGGGCGTTTGGCCCTGAAACGCGTAGAGTTGCAGAGAGAAAAATAAACAACCGCTTTTTCAAACGATTTGTACCCATGGCATGCTGTCTATGAACGGAGAAAACAGCAGTGGGATGAATATATATATATAATATATATTATGTCATGTGATCAAGGCTCGGACGAGCCGAAACGTTATGGCGGCATAGCAATAAAATAATTTTGCACCAAATCGATGGTCCGTGTCCGTGTTGGGAGAGTGAATTCCAAAGCAACGCGGAGTGAAGTGATATATATATATATATATATTTATATATATATATATATATATATCCTATTGCCGGATCCTACTGCCGGTCGCCAGTAGGTAGTTATAAGTAGGACCTAGTTTCCATAGACAATGTATTTTTTGTTTTGCTAATAACTTTGGCGCTGTGTGACGAATCTTCACAAAATTTTCAAAAGTAGTGTCCTGGTCACTTCAGCTGCTGTCTGGAAATTGTTGTGTGATCGGTGAAGCAGGGGCCCAGAAAAAGGGGAGGTCCCAAAACATGTTTTCCCCATGCAATGCCCCATAGAGAAAGCTAGCTCTTGGTCCAGATAGATCCCTTTTTGTGATTTGGTATAAATCTGTTCAGTAGTTTTAGAGTTATTAAAGAAAAAAGAAATATAGATATCTAGGGATGCAAATTGTCCGTGGATCTGACAGATTTCATGCTGAGATCTGATTGCTGCCAACATTTCAACCAGGAAGTGTTGGCAGCCATCTTGGGACTCAGACTCAACCGAGTCTCAAGAAAAAATGGTTAAAAAAAGCAGAAGGGAGCAGGGTAGGAATACCCTGACCCCCTAGACCTGGTGGTGGGGTCCCCCCCCCAAAAAAGTTTCTTAATTTTTGCAGCAAATTCATGGAGGATTTGCAAATTCATGCCAAAATAAAAAAAATTAAAAAACAAGCTTGGTCTCCTGCGCGTGTTTTTTAATTTACCCCCTTTGTGGACCAAGTTTCGGGGGGGTCTATTCATTAATGAATTAACAACCCAGGCCTGCCATTGGACGAAACGGGCCGATCAGAGGCAACCATTGGCTGGAGGGGGCGTGTTTCACCCAGGCCTCGTCCATCGCTGCCACAGTAGTACCGCTCCTGTTGGTGGAGATGCTGCTGCTGTGCTGGGGACTCTGCTGCTGGGGATTAGTCAGATGATGCTATAGCAGAGGAGAGAGCTGGACCACGGGAGCCACATTACCACTGGCGGGGAAGGAGACACCTGCTGACGGTCAAGCTAGGTGCTGGTACGTGAACTGAGGCAGCGGGGGCTGCCGGCTGCCTGGAGGATGCCCGCGGCAGTGTGGTTATCCCACAGACCCTGGGCATGGGAGGTGCAGTGAGCTGGGGATGGAGATCGGGCCATGCGCCGTTAGCCTGTAACAAGCAGCAGAAGCACTACAGCAGAGAGGGTGCCCAGCTCCCTACTTAATGTCTGCACCACCAGAACACAGGACACTGGCTCATAAAAGTCTCCCCAAATTGAACTTTGTTCCTGTGGTTAAAATTAGACATATCGGGGCTGCTGTGCTGCAGGATGATGAGGCAGTCATAGCACCAATACTTGCTGTGCTGACAGGCTAGGACACGATGCACAGAGCACTGAGTGTGTCCATCCCACAACATGCTCCCCTCACTCGTCGGTGTATTCCAGTTACAAATAGGGGTGCTGCCAGAGCTCCGAGCCCTTCTGCTCATGACGTCTGGCCACACCTCATTTGCAACCGTTTATCCATCTTCAATATAAAATCGCCTGGACTAGAATAAAGTGTAACTCTTGTTCAAAATTCACTTTCCTGAAGTAGCTAACGAGAAGCTGTGCCTGCTAAATGTAGTGTGCTTCAGGGAGCACCTAGACCAGATGTGAGGTACTTCTTCTCGCTTCGGCTGCTACCAGCACTAGACAAACCATTAGAATTAAAATTGAATTGAGCTCCACAGCAATCCTCACAGTCTGCGGTGTGTTGCCTTAGTTAACGTGCCAATCTTTACAAAACGACTTTATTATTAATTTGAAAAAATGCTACATCTACGGGGCATTGTTTTTGAAAGAAAAAAAAAGGGCGACTGTGTGTTTATCTCCTGGTGTACTCACTTTTGTGCCTCCTGTGCTTGGAATCGTGCATGCCCACCATTAAGTGTGCTTTTGAAACTACTGACAGTGCACGCTGCTCCAAGAGGAATATGGTGACAAGAAAAATACAAAATACATACAGCCACACACCAGCTGAAATACTGCATAATCGTTAAACATCTCCAATGCTGCAATCCATACACGGCGATTAACAATTTATCCCCATGAGGTCATGTCCCAGGCACTGCGCTATCTAAGACCTGCCTAACGTAACAAATATATATAGCGATTGATCGTTCCGCTTATGTAAGTACCAAGCATGCAGGTAAAGCTGATAAAAGTGGAGTGCTAAAAGGTAGTCAGTAGTGGACAAAGCAGTAAAACGAGACGGAGCAGGTCAGATCAATGCTTCCCTTTCAGAGTAGTACCGCTGGCTGCTCAAATAAAATACGAACGTGCACGCAGGCAATCCATTCTCTCACCATGCTGTTTCCAGAGGCCCATATGCATTTAGTGGTACAACGCATATTGCCAATTAAGGAAACAGCTTAAACATTCTGTTGGTGGCTGAAAGTGCCTTTTTCTTTCACTTTTAAATGGAGCTATCTGTGCAAACTGTGTAACAAACTGTGTAACTTTGTTATGGTCCCCTGACGATGGGGGATTTCTGGCTGATTGAATTTGAATTACTTTTATGAAGAGAAAGAAACACTAGAATCTGTTTGACATTTTTGTGTTCATGTTTAGAAGCCCATTGACCACAATAGCCCTGCCCCCTCACATGTGAATGAATTTGTAGTGGGTTCTTTATATTGGGAATATATTGATTATTTTTTACGATCCTACGTTCAATCACTCCCATCATATGTGCAGGATACGGGTGATTTTCTCAGATTAATGGAGAATGTCACATGGGAAACAGGTATGCTGCTTATGACATTAGATGTCAACAGCTTATATACGTGTATACCCCACAGCAAGGGCATGGATGCTAGTCGTCATTTTTTGAGAACACGTGATTTGTCTTATTTGTTGCACACTGAGATGCTTTTAAGCATGATGTATACTTGCTTAACGAATAATTTCTTCATCTTTGACCATGTATTCTATCGCCAAAGCCAGGGGACGGCAATGGGAACCTGCTTTGCCCCCAGCTATGCGGGTTGGTACCTTGGCTGGTGGGAGGAGCGGGTGGCGGGTAACATCGAAGCCTTTAACCAACATGTCGTCCTCTGGGCTAGGTATATAGATGACGTTTTTTGCATTTGGAAAGGCACTGAATTAGAAGCCATCCAGTTTGGAGAAACCTTGAATGACAATGATTGCAATTTAAGATTTACTAGTACGATTCACACGGAGGCTGTTGAATTTCTTGATGTTGAGGTAAGAGCACAGAATAACAGATTGGAAAGAAAAGTATTTCACAAGCAAACTGCTGGAAATAGTCTGCTTCATGCAGACAGTTGCCATCCTAAAAGCCTTATAAACAGCATACCCTATGGCGAGCTGTTAAGAGCCAGGAGGAATTGTAGTTCTGATAAGGTCTTTATGGAGGAAATGACGAAGATGAAAGAAAGATTTAGTCAAAGAGGCTACTCCAATAAAATCATAAGACAGGCATGTGATAAAGTCTTGTTAGTTAAGAGAACAGACACTTTGCAAGTCAAAGGGAAAGATGTGAATAGTGAAGACCCTATACAGTTTATAACCGCATTCAGCAACCAAGCATGGGAGGTGAAAAATTGCCTTAAGAAGTATTGGCATGTCTTAGGCACTGATGACACTTTGAAAAAATATGTGAGTGATAACCCTAGAATTACTTTTAGAAATTGTTCAGCTTTAAGTGATATGTTGTGCAGTAGTACTCTGCGAACTGAAACTGATTTACACCAGATACAAGGCTTTTTTATTTGTGGTTCATGCAGAGTGTAAGAACAGCGTGAACCGCAAACAGATCGAGTTGTCTAAAGACCAAAAACCATTTGTAATTAAAAAAACATCTGTCCTGCAAATCTGATTTTTGTGTGTATGCATTGAGTTGTCCTTGCTCAATGATATACATTGGAAGTACGATTCATCAGGTTAAAAACGCATCCTGGAGCATATGAGGGCAAATGTAAATGAAGACAAACAATATCCTATTGCAAGACATTTTAAGGATTTGCACAATAAAAATGTCAGTCTGTTGCAATTCTGTGCCCTTGATAGGATACCCTTATCGGAAAGGGGAGGCGACAGAGTCAGAGAACTCCGACGTCTTGAGTCCAAGATGATTATTAAATTCGAGACAGTACATCCTAATGGTCTGAATAAAGATGAAGAGTTATGTGTTCATTTAAGTTAATATTGTTAACCTTGAAACATTGTTGATTCATTCGGATATTATTACTTCTAATTTATGCCTCTCTTGTTTGTAAAAAATGTTTAAACATGTTTTTGATTGTGCCTTTGTTTTTATTCTGTAGGAGACAGAGATATTGGCATTTTTGTGGAGGAAAGCAAAAGAGCAACAATATTGATTATTATTTTGAATTTGTTACTGAATTGTGGCTAAATGTAGCCACATTGTTGATAGGCCCACTTGGGCATTATTTTTTCACAGTGTTACTTTGTGGAAATACACCTGGCATACGGGTGGGAAGCCCACAGGGGCAAAATTGAGAATATCCACCAGTTGTAAGATATTTCAGTCTTCAGGGCACGGGTATCATTTACCGTGCCTGATAATTATTGGCCCACTTGGGCGGAATTTTCTTTGAGGTCTTTGTCAAATTCACATCACTG
This sequence comes from Calotriton arnoldi, assembly GCA_963921515.1. NCBI lineage: Eukaryota > Metazoa > Chordata > Amphibia > Caudata > Salamandridae > Calotriton > Calotriton arnoldi. Next base: position 1,100,739 of record CAWUFW010002595.1, read on the forward strand.
TTGTATTTTGTTATGGTGTAAACATTATATATGTTCATCACACTAGAGCCGCTCCCAGTATCGTGTTGCTAGTGCTAGTGTTTATCAGTTTGTGAGTGCTGGCATCTCACAAAAAGTGAAGGACTGGTCTCACACACCACCTGGTGTCATGCTTCATCATTGACCAGTCCTCGCCCTCTAAAAACTTGGTTTGATAGAGGGTGGGCATACACCTGAGGACAGGGATGCACTTCTAAACTAAGTGGGGGCCCGTTTTGAAAAATAGTGAATTAAAATGCCATTATAGATGTCAAATTAAATTTTAATGGTGCAGGCATCTATATGGTGATTAAAATCAAGTGACCGGTGTGCTGGGGATATTTACTGTCCCCCCACCGATGTCCGTGTGGTCAACATGTTTCTGCCATATGGCCCATGGGGGTCCGTGGCATTCATCAGGACCTAAAAGTAGAAAATGCGGGCTCCACTCTTACCAGACTATGGTGAGAGGGTCTCCACTAAGTGGGGTGATGTAGATCACTCTCCACTAAGGTAGGGCCTGAATCTAGAGCCTGAAAGAAAAAGACATTGTGGTTGGACAACGTGTAGATAAACACAACACTAAACACAGTATAGATGAATATACAATCAGCCACACATAATGCAGGTCTACTGTGAGTGGCTATAGGTGCAGCAGTCGTGACACTCATCTGTGTACCAGAAGAAAAATGGAGTAATAATCTCCATATGGCTTACCCTGACTTGGGGACACTGTGCCCCATAGGAGGGTGAGGGCAGGGGACCCCTTTGGTCGAGATTACTATAAAAAGTGGGGAGAGAAACAACAGAGTACCAGATGAATATGGTAAGTAAAAACTACAGAGACCGAAAGTGGGCTTCAGTAGTGAATCAGGGGCAAAATACCTGAAAGAGAAAAACTTTCATCCACACACTCATACTCTTACTGTGACACAACGTGATCTCCGCCTCTAAGCCTATCCAAGTGCTCCTCCGCTCCTCGATGATAAGGGAGTGGAGTGCACTGGCGTGTTTTATAGTATTGGCGCCGGGAAATTAAGTGGCAATAAGGAAAAACAGGTAACCGGTGCGTAATTTCCGGTGTCCCAAGCAGCGCGCTGAATGTTAGTGCGGTGTGCTGCCTGGTCTGCCAAATATGGGCATCTGGATACAATCCGGGGGATCGGCAAGTGCCGGCCGGTGTGCTAGCGGTAGAGTCTGCTCGGCAGGAAGCGCTCGTGAGACGAAGCGAGTGAGCGTTACGCATGCGCGTGAAAGATCTGTATATTGCGCATGCGTGACGGGGAGTCACAAAGGAGTAATTAGAGCGCATGCGCAAAAATGAAGCAGGCGTCAATACGATCTAAAATAAACCTGTGTTTAAAGTGAAAAAGTCCCGTTAGCTTAAGGTCGAAGTCTAGATTCTGCAGTGAAAACATATACATATATTACGATGGAAATATATATATATTGTGGGGCTAACCATATAAAAAGTGAGACATTCACACAAACAGGGCACTCGGTCCGATGTGCCCAGGAGAGCTGGCTATGAATACGCCGGACTTGTAGGCATATAGGATGGAAAAAAATGACTGTGGACTAATGCCAGGGATCGTGGCTGGACAGTTCAAAGGTTACTTTTATGTGAAACTGTGTGTAGATGGATAAACATGTCCACGTGTAAGGGGGGAAAATACCCGCTTTAGATTGGTCACACCGAAGGAGCTAATAATATGAGTACAGATGACTCCTGAGTATGGCTGAAAGATAAAGAAGGCCGGTGTGTAGTACTGTCTATATGCTGGTGGGGCATAATAATGGTTATAACAGTATAATAGCTCCCGTATATAGTGTGTAAGCAAGTATTAGTTTAAAGAGCTAGTTGTAGCCATGGGATCTCATCATTGAGTCCCTCCTTCCATGTACGAAGGCGATACACCCATCTTTGTTCTCTGATGTGTAGTGCTTTAGTTAAATCAATCTTCTGTTTCTTCATGACTTCCAGGACCACCCATTTGAGATCTGTGTCCCTGTGATTATATTCCAGGAAGTGTCTAGTGAGTTTGGTATTAGTTTTTTTACATCGTATGGTGCTGCGATGTTCATTGATGCGGATTTTGATCTTCCTGGTAGTCATACCTACATATTTGAGGTCACATGGGCACGTGAGGAGATAAACCACATTCTCCGTATTGCAGTTACTGAAGGTATTCAGTCTCCACGGGCGTGTAGTGCCGATGTCAACTTCCTTGGTGGTTAAAGTGAGTGGACAGGCGACACAACCGCCGCAGGCATAGTGTCCTGTAGGTCCTTGTCAGATTCTGGTACTCCTCAGGGTCCGGATGAAGCAATAATGGTTCTACCCCCTGAAATCCCCACACTCCAACATACAAGTTATAGAGTAGTAGGGCGATCAAGTGAGGGATAGGAAGGGGTGGGAACAGCAGGGATGAGAACCTGGAAAAGAAAACAACACCAAATTACTTCACAGGTGTTAATACATCTCTACTCTCAACTGTTCTCGCTAAAGAACCTTTTGTGTACCTTTTAACGGAAATATCACACTCCTTCCTTGAAAGAAAACGAAAGAAAACCAAACACGACAGTGGGGGTCTTCTTCTGGACATTCCCAACCTGTCGGCTCACCATTCACGGGGTAATCCTGACCCCCAAATGACAAATGATTCAGCCCTTGGTAATTGTTACGAATGTATAATGGCTGAATTACTCAAACCCTCGGTTCCTGAAAGCTGCTTAACCAAAAGTAAACTACTCAAAACATAATTCAAGACGTAAATAACGGTTAAAGGCACCGCCGCCTAAGTTGTTATAAAGAGCCAGTAGTTAATTCGGTTCGGTAATAGTAGAAGGTTTCCACGGTATAGTACACCGCCGCCTAATTACCACACAAACAACCAAGTATGCGCACGGTTCTAGGGCTTCCGCGGTTTAGCACACTGCCGCCTGCACCGTGTAGACTCTCACCTGACCTCCTCTGACCAGGCACGTTTATGGCAAACACTCTTCTGAGTCCTGCAAATGTTTTGATGTTTCCCGCAACGACGGGCTTCCGCGGTATCGCACATCGCCGCCTGCGCCGTGCTTCTTACAATCTTCGATTTCCTCCAGCAGCCAAAATTCCCGCAGCGTGCCTCGGTGCTGAATACGAGAAAAAGAAACTGACACTGAAATGAATCAGTCGGAATTACGCACGCTGGATGCGCGCCCAACGCGTCTTCAAATAGACGCGTGGCTCCTCCCCCCTATGCCTCATGGGAGTTGTAGGCAGAAATGGTTGGGTAGGCGCTACACGGCCCGAATCCTGGCAGTAGGCCCCCCCTACCTGCGCCTCCTAGACCCCGGCTTACCGGGCTTTCTGCGATAAAAGGCGGCCACAGCCGTAGGAGCTTGTACATTGACACAAGGTTCCCAGGAATCGTCCTCGGAGGTGTACCCCTTCCAGGAGACAAGATACCACAATCTGCCCCTGCGATACTGCGCATCCAGTATTCTTCTCACTTCGTACTCCAGCCCTCCGTCACAGGAGACCGGGGGAGGCGACCGCCTCCTAACGTCCCCAGCTGGTTTCAGGAGACTGCAGTGGAACACCGGATGGATACGGAGGCTGGCAGGCAACTGCAGCTTAAAGGCCACCGGGTTCACCTGTCGCACCACCTTATAAGGACCAATGTACTTGGGATGGAACACACTGCGCAACTTGAACTTAATGTTTTTGGTGGACAACCAAACTCTGTCCCCGACCTGATAGATAGGACCATCGGTTCTGTGTCTGTCCTCCCACTTCTTATACTACAGCTTGGCCTCCACCAGGTGTTCCCTTGCTTTCTTGTGTACAGACCATAGTTTCCTTAGGTGTGCTAAAACAGATGGTTGGTTAGCAAGGTCAACTGGCAGATCAATGGGCAGTGTCTTTGCGCTGTATCCAAAAGTAGCTTCGAAAGGTGAGACCCCGATGGAACTGTGCAGAGCGTTGTTGTAGGCTAACTCCGCCATCCATAGTAATGACACCCAGGATTCCTGTGCCTCCATGGCGTAACATCGCAGATATTTCTTCAAAGTCTGATTTAACCTTTCGGTCTGTCCATCAGTTTGTGGATGGAAACTCGTTGAAACTGCCGATTCAATCTGCAGGGCTTTACACCATGACTTCCAAAAGCTGGCAATAAATTGGGGTACCCTATCCGACACGATCACTTTGGGCAATCCGTGTAGTCTAATTACTCTGTCCATCAGTAGTTGGGCAGTCTGGCCTGCGGTCGGTAAGTTCTTGCACGGTATAAAATGACCCATTTTGGTTAGGCTATCCACTACCACCAAAATAGCTGAATATCCCTGATCCATAGGCAGACCTGTGATGAAGTCCAGACTCATGTGTTGCCAGGGTTGTTGTGGTGTTGGCATTGGCCTGAGCTTTCCCTTTTTCCCGAGTTATCTCCCTTGCATCTGGCACAAACCTCACATTGCGCTACCCAAGCACGAACATCGGTGACCAACGATTTCCACCAGAAGTGCCGTTGTACCAGATCAATTGTTTTACGGATTCCTGGATGTTCGGCCAAAGGGGACACATGGCACCATTCATACGCTGCTTTCTGTAGGATCTTATTGGAGAGGTACAGTTTATCGTTCTGGAAAGGCAGCCCTTGTTTAATGCTACGAGCTTCGTCCTCCTGGGCCCACCTCTCCCACCAATCAGTGGATCTATTCTTCCTTACATCCGCCAGGAACCGCTCAACTCGCATTACACAGATGACCTTCGCTGGATGTATGATAGCTTCGGGGGTGCTGGCTTGTCTTTCCATCACAGATTCCTGTCTAGAAAGGGAGTCAGCCTTGCGATTGTCGGTACCAGGCCGGAAGGTAATGACGAAATCATACTCAGCAAAGAAAAGAGTCCATCTCATTTGCCTCTGTGTGTGATGGCGGGCCGTCTTCATATACTGCAGGTTGCGGTGGTCTGAGTACACTGTGATCGGATAGCGTGCTCCCATCAGATAATGCCGCCATTCCTGGAAGGCCTTTTTGATGGATAACAGTTCCTTCTCCGCAATAGTATAGTTCTTTTCGGTCGCACTGAGCTTCTTGGAGAGATAAGCCACAGGGTGGAGCTGTCCGGTGTCTTTATCTCTCTGAGACAGTATGGCTCCGATGGCTTCATCTGATGCGTCGGCTTCTACTATGAACGGAGCCCCTATGACAGGATGGGTTAGGGCTGTGGTGAACGCCTTTTTCAAGTGATCAAAAGCCGCAGAGGCCTCAGGTGTCCATCTAAAGGGAACCCCCTTACGAAGCAGCCGGGTGATCGGGACAGCCACCTGTGAGAAGTTCAGGATGAATCTGCGATAATAGTTTGCAAAACCCAAGAAACACTGGAGGTCCCTAGTGCACTTTGGGATGGGCCACTCCTGCACTGCTTGTACCTTGCGTCCTGCCATGCTCAACCCATCTGGACACAGAATCACCCCTAGGAACTCCACTTCATGCACCCCAAACTCGCACTTGCTAAGTTTACAAAACAGACGGTGCTCACGTAGTCTCTCCAAGACCAATATGACATGACTGTTATGTACTTCTGCCGACACAGAGTATATGAGGATGTCATCAATATACACGACCACAAAGTGGTCCACAAATTCCTTCAGAACGTCATTTAAGAAATACTGGAAGGCCGCCGGGGCATTACACAGCCCGAACGGCATCACAGTATACTCAAACAACCCGTAACGCGTTTTAAACGCCGTCTTCCACTCATCACCTTCTCTGATGCGCACCAAATGGTACGCCCCTCTCAGGTCTAATCTGGTGTAGATGGTGGCTTCCCGCACCTGATCTAATAGAACAGGAATCAGAGGCAAGGGGTATCTGTTACGGACTGTGTTCTTATTCAGCATTCTGTAATCGCAACACGCTCTGAGCTCTCAACTCGCTTTAGCTATAAAGAAAAGAGGGGAAGCTGCGGGAGAACGTGAGGGTCTAATGAAACCAATATCTAGGAAATGGTCCAGGTATTCCCTAAGGTGTTGGGTTTCCGGCTCCGACAAAGCATAAACCCTACAAGCCGGAATGGTGGCTCCCTCAATCAAATCAATTTGACAGTCATACGTCCTATGGGGTGGGAGCTGTTCTGCCTGTGTCTTACTGAACACATCTGAAAACTGCGCGTACTCTTCTGGCAACGCTACCTCCTTCTCTGCTGCTGTGGCTACGCAAAATGGGTGTGACAAAGCCGCAGCTTGAGACCTGTACTTCTGTAAACAGTGTTCCTCACATTCCTGAGACAAAAACCTGACTGTCTTATGTCTCCAATCAACTGTAGGGTTGTGCCGCCAGAACCAGGGCATGCCCAGTATCACCTCATATTGTGGGGCGTCTATGATATTTAATGACAGCTCCTCCATGTGTTGTCTCACCCCATCATCTATTGAGATTGTTAGGGTTTCGGTTTGCTCCGTAACAAGACCTGATTTAAGCGGCTTCCCATCCACCGCAAATACCTCCTCAGGGGTCTCACGAGGTACACTACCAATAGCTAGTCGCCTCACCAACCCACTATCCATGAAATTCCCCGTGGCACCCGAATCTAGCATGGCTAACACCTGGTGTACCTGCTGTTGGTATTCTAGCCCCACCGCCACGACAATGTGGGATTCGGTGTCCTTTACTGTAGCACTCGACAAAGACGGGATTTTCCATTCCCGTTCACCCAAACCAAGGGAAGGAGGCACTACCGACGGCCCTGACTCCGTGCTCAACACTGACACAACTGTCTTCTTGTTCCGGTACGAAGATCCTTGTGTCTTTGGTTTAGAGGGACAGTCACATACGAAATGCCCTCTTCTCCCACAATACATACATAACCCTTGGGATCTCCGGCTCTCTCTCTCACCCCGCGAGAGAGGTGTTCTGATGGCCCCCACCTCCATGGGTTCGCCATGAGTGTCAGCGGTGGCCGTCTCCTTCCTGGAGGTATTGTCTGACCTGTAAAACAATCTCTCCCCTCTGGGCCTTTCACCACTTCTCTCAGACATCCTACCATCCAAACGCAACGTCAAACTGATAAGATCAGCGCAGGTGCCAGGCTGAGGATCAATTTGGGCTATAACATCTTTCAATTCCTCTCGCAACCCCTGATAGAAAAAAGACATTCTCTTTTCCTCAGGCCACGCAGCTTCAGCCACCAAACGATTGAAGGAAGTGAGGTAAGTGACTAGATCATGTTTCCCTTGTCGTAGTTCCAGGAGTTCCCGATCCGCACTGAAAGTAGTGGTTCGTCTGTCGAACACTCCTTCGAACGCGGATCTGAGCAGCTTCCCAATCAGACAAGACCGGGTCGTTGTTTCTCACTAAAGGAACTGCCCAATTGGCGGCGTCTCCGATCAGATACGAGATCGCAAAGGCCACCCTGGAATGGTTATTGGGAAACGACGAAGGCCTGCAGGAGAAATGAAGCATTATTTGTGTGAGAAATACTTGTATTTTCTGTGGATCCCCTGCATACCTCTCTGGACTAGCTAGCGGTATGGGAGGAGGAACAGTTACTTATATTTGGGGTGTACTAGGGGCCGTTACATCAAAAGGGTTTCTAGTAAGCCTATCTACCCTTTCTCGTAAGGCTGCTGTCTCCAGCCTGGAAGCCGCAAGTTCTTGTTGAACTAATGCCAAGGCCTGTACAACATCGTCTAAGGACGCCATTCTATTGCTAACACCTGACCGGGCGGAGTATCGTATCGTGGGTGCGTAATTCTGTCAGATTCTGGTACTCCTCAGGGTCCGGATGAAGCAATAATGGTTCCACCCCCTGACATCACACTCCAACATACAAGTTATAGAGTAGTAGGGCGATCAAGTGAGGGATAGGAAGGGGTGTGAACAGCAGGGATGAGAACCTGGAAAAGAAAACAACACCAAATTACTTCACAGGTGTTAATACATCTCTACTCTCAACTGTTCTCGCTAAAGAACCTTTTGTGTACCTTTTAACGGAAATATCACACTCCTTCCTTGAAAGAAAACCAAAGAAAACCAAACACGACAGTGGGGGTCTTCTTCTGGACATTCCCAACCTGTCGGCTCACCATTCACGGGGTAATCCTGACCCCAAATGACAAATGATTCAGCCCTTGGTAATTGTTACGAATGTATAATGGCTGAATTACTCAAACCCTCGGTTCCTGAAAGCTGCTTAACCAAAAGTAAACTACTCAAAACATAATTCAAGACGTAAATAACGGTTAAAGGCAGCGCCGCCTAAGTTGTTATAAAGAGCCAGTAGTTAATTCGGTTTGGTAATAGTAGAAGGCTTCAACGGTATAGTACACCGCCGCCTAATTACCACACAAACAACCAAGTATGCGCACGGTTCTAGGGCTTCCGCGGTTTAGCACACCGCCGCCCGCACCGTGTAGACTCTCACCTGACCTCCTCTGACCAGGCGCGTTTATGGCAAACACTCTTCTGAGTCCTGCAAATGTTTTGATGTTTCCCGCAACGACGGGCTTCCGCGGTATCGCACACCGCCGCCTGCGCCGTGCTTCTTACAATATTCGATTTCCTCCAGCAGCCAAAATTCCCGCAGCGTGCCTCGGTGCTGAATACGGGAAAAGGAAACTGACACTGAAATGAATCAGTCGGAATTACGCACGCTGAATGCGCGCCCAACGCGTCTTCAAATAGACGCGTGGCTCCTCCCCCCTATGCCTCATGGGAGTTGTAGGCAGAAATGGTTGGGTAGGCACTACACGGCCCGAATCCTGACAGTCCTTGGGTGTTCCAAAGGGTCATTTGGTCAATCCTCCCTGTGGGGGGGTCTTTAGCATGTACCAGCTTGTCTCGTAAATTCTTGCTTCTTTTGAACGCAAACAATGGGGGTTCCCAGCGTTTGCCTGCACCATGGAGAATGTGCCAGTTTTTTCTTATAATTTTCTGTACGGTGTTGGATACTGGTGTGTACGTAGTAACACACACAATTCTTTTCTGTTTTTCCCTTTCATTATTCTCCAATAGAGCGTCACAATGATTATTCTTCGCTCTTTTCTTTGCTTTTCTGACCAATTTTTTGGGGTAGTGTCGGTCTAGAAGTTTCATCTCAAGCTCCTCTGATTGTTCAAGGAAGTTCTCGGTCTCTGAGCAATTTCTCCGGACTCGGAGGAACTGGCCCACCGGTAAGTTATTCCGCAGAGCCTTTGGGTGGTAGCTTTCATAAAGCAATAGACTGTTCTTATCCGTCGGCTTATTATGTACTTTAGTACTGATGCCATTCGTCTTCATCGTGATGTCCAGATCCAAAAAGACAGCATGTTCTTTGTTAATGGAGTGGGTGAATCGCAAATGTTGGTCTTTTGTGTTGACCCATTCTACAAAGGTTCGGGCTGTTTCTATGTCCCCCCGCCAGACGATGAAGACGTCGTCAATATAACGCTTCCACGTCCTAAGATTCTCTGCGAAGGGATAGCTTTCATGGAAGATGTAGTCCTCTTCAAATTGGTGCACATATAGGCATGCCAAGCTCGGAGCGAAAGTGCTGCCCATCGATGTGCCGATGATTTGATGATACAACACTTCCTCGAATTCAAAAAAGTTTTCAGTTATGGCTATCTCAGCGCATTCCATGATGAACTGCCGTGGTGTGAGGAAATTCCATTCGATGTTAAATAAAATCTTTTCCACGACTTCCAGTGTACGCTTCTGTGGAATACTCGTGTATAGTGCCTCTATGTCCATAGTGATGAACATGTCCTCCGTGTGATTGGTTTCCAGGTCTCTAAGGAGGCAGAGTACATCTTTCGTGTCTCGAAGGTAGGAGCGTGATTGCTGAACAATGGGTTTGAGGAACCAATCACAAAACTCTGATAGAGGTTCCAAAATGGAATCGATGCCGGATACAATCGGTCGACCCGGTGGAGGGATCTTCCCTTTATGAATCTTTGGCAAGGTGTAAAACCGTGGTATTCTGGGGTTCTCGTTCGTCAGAAAGTCGGCCTCTTGGCGAGTGATCCAATCGTTGCTCAATGCCTCATTCACCATCCCCTTGATCTTTGTAGTGAGGCGTGGTGTTGGGTCGTTAGAGTATATCTCATAACTGGTGGTGTCGGAGAGAAGGCGCCTTCTCTCTGACACCACCAGTTATGCCCCCAACCCCGGGGACCGCCACCTCCCCGGGGCTTTCATTCATTATTTGCGGGGGGCCTCGCAGGCCCCCCCCAAGCCCCGGGGACCACCACCTCCCTGGGGCTTTTTTGATTATTGAGGGGGGCCTCGTGGGCCCCCCAAGCCACAGAGACCACCACCTCCCCGGGGCTATTTACATGTTGGGAGGGGGCCCTTCTGGAGCCCTCGATGGCCCTGGGGACCGCCACCCCCAGGGCCGACTCCTGCAATGTCCTGGGGTGCCCACCCCCGGGACATTGCCGTTTGCTATGGCAGGGCGGGAGCAAGGGTCCCGCCCTGCCATAGCAAACACTGCTTTGCTTCTTGGAAGCGAGAGCAGAATTGCTTTTGGGCAAGGAGAGCTGCATGTTAGCAGCTCCCTTTGCCCAAAAGCAATGCCGGCTCTCGCAGGAGGTGGGGAGCTGGCAGGGACCGTGGGGGCATTGGGACTCCCCCCACGGTCCCCAACTTGAGGGCCGGCCCCGGGGATGGGGTCCCCGGGGACAGAAGTGGCCCGGGAGGGGGGCCACTCGGCCCCCCTCCCAGGAAATGTTTTTACAAAATTAAGTAAAAATGAGGCCAGGCCCCGAGGGATGGGGTCCCCGGGGCCAATAGTGGCCCAGGGAAGGGAGGCCGCCTGGCCCCCATCCTGGTTTTTTTCCAACAGAAAAAAATGCTCAGGCCCTGGGGGATGGGGTCACCAGGGCCCAAAAAATACTAAAAGAAGGAGGTCCACCCAGCCCCCCTTCTAAAAATATTTTTTTAAAAAGAAAAGCCGGCATCTCGCTGGAGGCCCCGCCCCCTCCCTGCACCACTCTGCAAACTTGCCCCCTGGCGTGTTCTAAGTTGGGGGATTAAGTCCCCTTCATTCCTGAGGGTCCCTGGGGGCCAACTAGCCCACCAGGTACCTCCAGTAAGCCCCACACAGTGGGATTGCTGAGAGGTGGTCCGAGGCCATGCCCCTTTTTGCACCACTCTGCAAATGCGCCTCTTGGCACACTGCTGGTGGGGCGATGAGGTCGTCTTGTGTCCTGAGGACCTCAGGACACAAGTGGACTTCATCCCCCGAGCAGCAGTGCGCCAGGATGTGTGTTTACAGAATGGAGTAAAAAGGGGGCGTGTCCTCGGACCACTCTCAGCAATCCAGCCGTGTGGGGCTTACTGGAGGTACCTGGTGGACTAGCTGGCCCCTAAGGACCCCCAGCAGCGAAGGGGACTTTAATCCCCATCCAAGAGCGCACCAGGGAGTGCGTTTGCAGAGTGGTGGGCAAAGGGGGCGTGGCCTGCTATGAGAACTTAGAATCCTGCTGTGTGGGACTTACTGGAGGAAATAGGAGGGGTAGTTGGCCCCCAAGGATGTCCTTGGAGGCCAACTACCCCTCTTGTTAACTCCAGTAAGTCCCACACAGTGGGATTGCTAAGACGTCTTTGGAGGCCATGCCCCGTTTCTCCACCACTCTGCAAACGCGCGTCCTGGCAGACTACGGGATGGGGGATGAAGTCCACTAACTCCTGAGGGACTTTGGGGGCCAAGAAGCCCTCCTGGTACCTCCTGTAAGTCCTACGCAGCAGAACTCCTGAGCGCTGGTCGGAGGCCCAGCACCCTTTCTCCACAACTCTGCAAACGCGACTACTAGTTAAAGAAGCATTGGCAATGTAGTAGGTTTCGCATTTGCGAGAGTTAGAGCTATTGGCGTTGTAAATATAAAAGTTTTTTACTAATGTTTTTGGGTGTAGAGTGGATGTACGTTGTGTGTAGTGGAATTATGTGGTCTGTTGTGCAGTGAAATTATGTGAATAGAAAGTATGTGGTATTTAGTGTAAAGGAATTATGTGGAGTGGGATTATGTGTTTTGGAGAGTAATTATGTGGTATTGTAGTCTGTGTTGTGGAGTGGTAACCTCAGGTTTAGTCTTCCTCGATTCCATAGAAGCTAAACTATAAACTCAATGAGACACAAAAAAAGAAGGAACCACTGAGGAGCACTTCTGGACCTAGTCAGAGGTATGAGCAGAGCCACTGGAATTATGTGACTGTTCGGCTGCACCAATTTTCACATAATTAAACATTTTCCGCATTTGCCAAATATTCCATCATCTGCTGCCTAATCTGCAGATTTGAACAAAAAAAGCCTTGTTTCTAGCTCAAACGGCTCAAATGTTCCCAAAAATGCAGCTTCACGTGTTACAGCGTGGTGGAAGGCCCTTTGCAAAGCTGGAATGGTCATGTGTTACTCATTGCTAAATGTGGGTGTTAAATTGGTACTAATGGTACACAAACCTCTCTTCTTTCTGTGCCTCTCTTGCCTCTTTCTGCATTTCTCTTGCATCTTTCTGCACCTTTCTTCCTCTTTCTGCACCTCACTGTCTTCTTTCTGCACTTCACTTGCCTCTTTCTGCACTTCTCTTGCCCCTTTCTGCACCTCACTTGCCTCTTTCAGCACCTCTGTTACTTTTTCTGAAGATTTCTTGCCTCTTTCTGTACCTCTCTTGCCACTTTCTGTACCTCTCTTGCCTCTTTCTGTACCTCTCGCCTCTTTCTGCACCTCACTTGCCTCTTTCTGCACTTCTCTTGCTTCTTTCTACACCTCTCTTGCCTCTTTCTGCTCCTCTCTTGCCTCTTTGTGCATGTCTCTTGCCTGTTTCTGACCTTCCCTTGCCTCTTTCTGTACCTTTCTCGCCTCTTTCTGCTTCTCACTTGCCTCTTTCTGCACCTCTCTTGCCTCTTTCTGCACCTCTCGAGCCTCTTTCTGCACCCCTCGAGCCTCTTTCTATACCTCTCTTGCCTCTTCTGCACCTCACTTGCCACTTTCTGCTCTTCTCTTGCCTCTTTCTGAACCTCACTCTCTTCTTTCTGCACCTCTCTTGCCTCTTTCCGCACCTCACTTGCTTCTTTCTGCATCTCTCTTGCCTCTTTCTGCACCTCTATTGCCTCTTCCTGCAACTCTGTTGCTTCTTTCTGCACTCCTCTTGCTTCTTTCTGCACCCTTCTTGTCTCTTTCATCACCTCTGTTGCTTCTTTATGCACTTCTCTTCCTACTTTCTGCACCCCTCTTGCCTCTTTCTGTACCCCTCTTGCCTCTTTTTGCACCTCTCCTACCTCTTTCTGCATCCCTCTTGCCTCTTTCTGTATCCCTCTTTCCTCTTTCTGCACCTCTCTTGCCTCTGTCTGCACACATGTTCCCTCTTTCTGCACCCCTTTTGCCTGTTTCTGCAACTCTCTTGCATCTTTCTGCAGTTCTCTTGCCTCCTTCTGCACTGCACTTGCCTCTTTCTGCACTTCTATTGCCTCTTTCTGCACCTCTCTTGCTTCTTTCTGCACCCCTGTTGTCTCTTTATCCACCCCTGTTGTCTCTTTCTGCACCCCTGTTGTCTCTTTCTGCACTCGTCTTCCCTCTTTCTGCACCTCTCTTGCTTCTTTCTGCACTTCTCTTGCTTCTTTCTGCACCTCTCTTGCTTCTTTCTGCACCCTTCTTCCCTTTTTTTGCATCCCTCTTGCCTCTTTTTGCTGTTCTCTTGCCATTTTCTGCACCTTTCTTGCCTCTTTCTGCACCTCACTTGCCTCTTTCTGCAACTCACTTGCCTCTTTCTACACCTCTGTTGCTTATTTCAGCAATTCTCTTGCCTCTGTCTGCACTTCTCTTGCTTGTTTCTGCACCTCTCTTGCGTCTTTCTGCACCTCTGTTGCCTCTTTCTGCACCTCACTTGTGTCTTTCTGCACCTCTGTTGGTTCTTTCTGCACCTCTCTTGCATCTTTGTGCACCTCTTTTGCACATTTCTGCATCCCTCTTGCCTCTTTCTGTACCCCTCTTTCCTCTTTCTGCACCTCTCTTGCCTCTGTCTACACACATGTTCCCTCTTTCTGTACCCCTTTTGCCTGTTTCTGCAACTCTCTTGCCTCTTTCTGAAGTTCTCTTGCCTCCTTCTGCACCTCACTTGCCTCTTTCTGCACTTCTATTGCCTCTTTCTGCACCTCTCGTGCTTCTTTCTGCACCCCTGTTGTCTCTTTCTGCACCCCTGTTGTCTCTTTCTGCACTCGTCTTCCCTCTTTCTGCACCTCTCTTGCTTCTTTCTGCACTTCTCTTGCTTCTTTCTTCACCCCTCTTGTTTCTTTCTGCACCCTTCTTCCCTTTTTTTGCATCCCTCTTGCCTCTTTCTGCTGTTCTCTTGCCATTTACTGCACCTCTCTTGCCTCTTTCTGCACCTCACTTGCGTCTTTCTGCACCTCTGTTGCCTGTTTCTGCACCTCTCTTGCCTCTTTCGGCACCTCTGTTGGTTCGTTCTGCACTGCTCTTGCTTCTTTCTGCACCTCATTTGCAAATTTCTGCATCCCTCTTGCCTATTTCTGTACCCCTCTTTTCTCTTTCTGCACCTCTCTTGCCTCTGTCTGCACACATGTTCCCTCTTTCTGCACCCCTTTTGCCTGTTTCTGCAACTCTCTTGCCTCTTTCTACAGTTCTCTTGCCTCTTTCTGCACCTCACTTGCCTCTTTCTGCACCTCACTTGCCTCTTTCCACACCTCTGTTGCTTCTTTCAGCAATTCTCTTGCTCTTTCTGCACCCCTCCTGCCTCTTTCTGTACTTGTCTTGCCTCTGTGCACCTCTCCTACCTTTTTCTGCACCCCTCTTGCCTCTTCTTGTACCTCTGTTGCTTCTTTCTATACCTCTGTTGCTTCTTTCAGCAATTCTCTTGCCTCTTTCTACACTTCTCTTCCTTTTTACTGTACCCCTCCTGCCTCTTTCTGTACCTTTCTTGCCTCTTTGTACACCTCTCCTTCATCTTTCTGCACCCCTCTTGCCTCTTTTTGCACCTCTGTTGGTTCTTTCTGCATTGCTCTTGCTTCTTTCTGCACCTCACTTGCCTCTTTCTGCACTTCTATTGCCTCTTTCTGCACCTCTCTTGCTTCTTTCTGCACCCCTGTTGTCTCTTTCTGCACCCCTGTTGTCTCTTTCTGCACTCATCTTCCCTCTTTCTGCACCTCTCTTGCTTCTTTCTGCACTGCTCTTGCTTCTTTCTGCACCTCACTTGCCTCTTTCTGCACTTCTACTGCCTCTTTCTGCACCTCTCTTGCTTCTTTCTGAACCCATGTTGTCTCTTTCTGCACCCCTGTTGTCTCTTTCTGCACTCGTCTTCCCTCTTTCTGCACTTCTCTTGCTTCTTTCTGCACCTCACTTGCCTCTTTCTGTACCTCACTTGCCTCTTTCCACACCTCTGTTGCTTCTTTCAGCAATTCTCTTGCCTCTTTCTGCACTTCTCTTGCTTGTTTCTGCATCTCTCTTGCGTCTTTCTGCACCTCTGTTGCCTCTTTCTGCACCTCACTTGTGTCTTTCTGCACCTCTGATGCCTGTTTCTGCACCTCTCTTGCCTCTTTCGGCACCTCTGTTGCTTCTTTCTGCACTTCTCTTGCCGTTTTCTGCAGTTCTCTTCCCTATTTCTCCACCTCTCTTGCCTCTTTCTGCACCTCACTTGCCTCTTTCTGCACTTCTCTTGCTTCTATCCACACCTCTGTTGCTTCTTTCAGCAATTCTCTTGCCTCTTTCTGCACCCCTCTTGCCTCTTTTTGCACCTCTCTTTTCTCTTTCTGCACCTCTCTTGCATCTTTCTGCACCCCTGTTCCCTCTTTCTGCACCTTTCCTGCCTGTTTCTGCACCTCTCTTGCCTCTTTCTGTACCTCTGTTGCTTCTTTCTGCACTGCTCTTACTCTTTCTGCACCCCTCTTGCCTCTTTCTGTACTTGTCTTGCCTCTGTGCACCTCTCCTACCTTTTTCTGCACCCCTCTTGCCTCTTCTTGTACCTCTGTTGGTTCTTTCTGCACTGCTCTTGCTTCTTTATGCACCTTACTTGCCTCTTTCTGCACTTCTCTTGCTTCTTTCCATACCTCTGTTGCTTCTTTCAGCAATTCTCTTGCCTCTTTCTACACTTCTCTTCCTTCTTACTGTACCTCTTTTGCTTCTTTCTGCACTTCTCTTGCTTCTTTCTTCACCTCTCTTGCTTCTTTCTGCCCCCTTCTTCCCTTTTTTTGCATCCCTCTTGCCTCTTTCTGCTGTTCTCTTGCCATTTTCTGCACCTCTCTTGCCTCTTTCTGCACCTCTCTTGCCTCTTTCGGCACCTCTGTTGGTTCGTTCTGCACTGCTCTTGCTTCTTTCTGCACCTCTTTTGCAAATTTCTGCATCCCTCTTGCCTCTTTCTGTACCCCTCTTTCCTCTTTCTGCACCTCTCTTGCCTCTGTCTGCACACATGTTCACTCTTTCTGCACCCCTTTTGCCTGTTTCTGCAACTCTCTTGCCTCTTTCTACAGTTTCTTGCCTCTTTCTGCACCTCATTTGCCTCTTTCTGCACCTCTGTTGCTTCTTTCAGCAATTCTCTTGCCTCTTTCTGCACTTCTCTTGCTTGTTTCTGCATCTCTCTTGTGTCTTTCTGCACCTCTGTTGCCTCTTTCTGCACCTCACTTGCGTCTTTCTGCACCTCACTTGCGTCTTTCTGCACCTCTGTTGCCTGTTTCTGCACCTCTCTTGCCTCTTTCGGCACCTCTGTTGCTTCTTTCTGCACTTCTCTTGCCGTTTTCTGCAGTTCTCTTCCCTATTTCTCCACCTCTCTTGCCTCTTTCTGCACCTCACTTGCCTCTTTCTGCACTTCTCTTGCTTCTTACCACACCTCTGTTGCTTATTTCAGCAATTCTCTTGCCTCTTTCTGCACCCCTCTTGCCTCTTTTTGCACCTCTCTTTTCTCTTTCTGCACCTCTCTTGCATCTTTCTGCACCCCTGTTCCCTCTTTCCGCACCTTTCCTGCCTGTTTCTGCACCTCTCTTGCCTCTTTCTGTACCTCTGTTGCTTCTTTCTGCACTTCTCTTCCTTCTTTCTGCACCCCTCCTGCCTCTTTCTGTACTTGTCTTGCCTCTTTGTGCACCTCTCCTACCTTTTTCTGCACCCCTCTTGCCTCTTCTTGTACCTCTGTTGGTTGTTTCTGCACTGCTCTTGCTTCTTTCTATACCTCTGTTGCTTCTTTCAGCAATTCTCTTCCCTCTTTCTGCACTTCTCTTCCTTCTTTCCGTACCCCTCCTGCCTCTTTCTGTACTTTTCTTGCCTCTTTGTGCACCTCTCCTACCTTTTTCTGCACCCCTCTTGCCTCTTCTTGTACCTCTGTTGGCTCTTTCTGCACTTCTCTTGCTTCTTTCTATACCTCTGTTGCTTCTTTCAGCAATTCTCTTGCCTCTTTCTGCTCTTCTCTTCCTTCTTTCCGTACCCCTCCTGCCTCTTTCTGTACCTTTCTTGCCTCTTTGTGCACCTCTCCTACCTCTTTTTGCACCCCTCTTGCCTCTTATTGCACCTCTGTTGGTTCTTTCTGCACTGCTCTTGCTTATTTCTGCACCTCACTTGCCTCTTTCTGCACTTTTCTTGCTTCTTTCTACACCTCTGTTGCTTCTTTCAGCAATTCTCTTGCCTCTTTCTGCACTTCTCTTGCTTGTTTCTGCAATTCTCTTGCGTCTTTCTGTACCTCTGTTGCCTCTTTCTGCACCTCACTTGCCTCTTTCTGCACCCCTCTTCCCTATTTCTCCACCTCTCTTGCTTCTTTCTGCACTTCTCTTGCTTCTTTCTGAACTGCTCTTGCTTCTTTCTGCACCTCTCTTGCAAATTTCTGTATCCCTCTTACCTCTTTCTGCACCCCTGTTCCCTCTTTCTGTACCTTTTTTGCCTGTTTCTGCACCTCTCTTGCCTCTTTTGGCACCTTTGTTGCTTCTTTCTGCACTTCTCTTGCCATTTTCTGCAGTTCTCTTCCCTATTTCTCTACCTCTCTTGCCTCTTTCTGTACCTCACTTGCCTCTTTCTGCACTTCTCTTGCTTCTTTCCACACCTCTGTTGCTTCATTCAGCAATTCTCTTGCCTCTTTCTGCACCCCTCTCGCCTCTTTTTGCACCCATTTTCTCTTTTTGCACCTCTCTTGCGTCTTTCTGCACCCCTGTTACCTCTTTCTGCACCTTTCCTGCCTCTTTCTGCACCTCTCTTGCCTCTTTTTGCACCCCTCTTTTCTCTTTCTGCACCTCTTTTGCTTCTTTCTGTACTTTTCTTGCCTTTTTCTGTACCCCTCTTGCCTCTTTCTGCACCTCTGTTGGTTCTTTCTGCACTGCTCTTGCTTCTTTCTGCACCTCTGACTTAGAGGTAGTTTTAATCCCCCTGCCCTATTATGTACAAGGGCCTTACAGGGGGGGTCATGCCAATCACAGGGGTACCCCAACCCATAGTGTACCCTAGGGTATGTAGGTGTTTTCACTGTATTCTAAGTGTCTTTCAGCATAGCACTGGCTCCGGGCCTGATTAGTCAGAGTCAGTTACCACCAGTACCAGTCAGCAAAAAGTTGGGGGTTCAGGATGACTTTGCAACAAGGCCTCTTTCTGCACCTCTGTTGGTTCTTTCTGCATATATATTGCTTCTTTCTACACCTTTCTTCGTCTTTCTGGACTTCTGTTGCCTCTTTCTGCATTTCTTATGCTTCTTTCTGCGCCTTTTTTCCTCTTTCTGCACATGTCCTACCTCTGTAGGGATAGTTAGAAATTAACATTTAAAAAACCTTTGAAATTCACTGAAAAAACCATAGGTTTCAGGGACGTTATAGTTAGAAATTAGCATTTTAAAAAACCTTTGAAATTCACTGAAAAAACCATAGGTGATGGTAGCTGTCCTGTCTCATAGGAGTTCTTACAGGGGGGTCCTTTGTGTGGAAACAGCCTCCAAAAAATTAATGCCCTCCTTAACTTAAAGTGACTCCTAACACTTTCCTTTATAGTGTGTTAATTACAGAGAAACAGCGCCTCTGAAGATATACAAAATTCCCCTTTCTCAAGAAATCTCTTTCCCTGCAATGATCACCCTTGTTGAGAAATGAACAAACAAATCACACTTATTGTGCAATATAAATTGTACAGTATGATGCACCATGTATTACTGTGAGAAATCACAGATTGGGAAGTTCTAGGGTAGATAAATGCCAAGCCTGCAATGAGAATGGCACATTTTTGCAGCAATTTTTAGAAAGAGCCTGGGTCGAACCAAACCATTCCAAGATGGCGCTGACTCTAGCATGGAATCGGAGCAGCCGAAGAGGCGGGGCTCCGTATTCCTTTCCGGCGCGCACTCTTGAAGTAGAGCACGACCGGGCGAGATGTTGTAACGAAGCAAAACCAGACTCTTGTCTGAACGCGGTAAGGGTGTGTATGGAGACAGAATGACTGGTGGCAGACCCTGGGGGGCTTTTTAGCCCACAACAGATGGGTACGTGTTGGCGGATTTAAAGGCCGGTGAGAGAACCCGGCTGTTTGATTCCATAATGGCCAGAACGAGTGGGGGCAGAGCCTGTGAGTGCGGAGCCCACAATAGATGAAGATGGGCTAAGTGTGTTGGTGGACGTAGAGGGCGGTGAGAGAGCCCGGTGTCTTTATTACACACTATTCAGAATAGTATGAATGGGTGATTGTGGTGAAATGGATCATGGCTTTCCTGATGTCAATAGAGGAAAGCATACACGGGGTAGCGCTCTTCGCACCAAATACAAATTGGCTCATACAAATACCTGGATTTGAATGGCAGTGTCCAAGGTACAGGTTTTAACCCCTTCATTAACACGGGGACTGTACTCGAGGATGTAACTGGTTAGGCACTTATGCTTGTATATTCACAGGTTGACGGGCGGCAACTGTTCTTGCCTGCAGGGGAGGTGTAACTTACGATCGAAGGACACCCCCGAGAAGGTGGGATGCCGGTATGAATTTTGAGGGAAACCACCTGGTAAATATATTATGACTTTCATGATTTATATATTTTACCTTCGCAGCAGTAAGCCAGTTGGCTTTTTGAAGTATGTCCTGACGGGTTGGTACCATTTGTCTGTTCTTTTGTTTATCAGTCACCCTTGGCTTAAATCGGAAGTCCAGTGAGGTGAAGATTGGCCCCGAGCCCTAATGAATTTGCCGTAAAGTATTGTTGCCAATGAAACATGTTGGCCTATCCTAAAGTGGTCTGAAACATGCTGATTGTTTTTAATCTTGAGTGGGCTCACAGCAATTAATAAAATTGGAGCATGGGTGTGTAAGTCTTAACTCATTTTTACTGTGGAGAAACGTCAATATTCTTTCTCGCACCACGGGGCTTAATTTGACACTAGTTCTTCTTGTGCAACTTTTCACACAATTTTTTCTTTTCTTCACTTCCTAATTTTAAACACTGGATTTATCTTTTTCACGGTCAAGAAAGTCACCGATGATGAAAAACGTGAGCAAACTGGTGAGTACCTACCAGCAGCTCCCTTGGTGACGCTTACGTGAGGTACTTTCTGATATTTTTTCTTTTCCTTTGTACACATTATGAAATAAGGGTACAATTGGGGTGGCTTGATAAACAATAAATAAAAGTAACAATTTTATTTGGACATGTAGGACTGGACGCAACTGGTATTTGTTATAAACCAGTGTTAGGTTGGAGATATGAGTGTCCCGCCATAAGGATTCCAGTAAAGTTGTTGAATGTCCACAACAGTCAGGTCTATTTAGTGGTTTGTTTAGAGAAACCCTACCTGTGACCTGTTATTCGATATGCATGGGTGTGGGTCGCAGGGCCTGTCTGACCACACATCTCTGACTCGGGGTTGATGGGAAGGTCACCTGGGGTAAATCCGACAGCAATGGTGCGAGTCCACTGGATCTCCTAAAAATAATATGGCAGTCACTGGTGTCGTTTTTATCGCCATTCTCAATAGCTCGTGTACAGATGTCATAGTGTACATTGGTATTGTTTTTCCCGATATTGAAATGGTATGCATTCCTAGATCATGACATACATTGACATCGCTTTTACTGGTAACAACATTGTTGTTTGTACATGGATTATGGCATACACTGACAATACTCCTGCAAGTATAATCGCTGTTGTGCAGGCATAGATGACATACATTGACGTATTTATGAGCACTGACATTGTCATATGGGCACAGGTTATGGCATACATTGGCATTGCATTTATTGGTATTGTTGTTGTCGGGCCTGCACACATCATGGTACCCATTGACATCGTAGTTACCCATTCCCACACTCCCCCCCTGATTCTTCAGCTACTTTATCCTCCTCATATGACATGACAATTGTGTTATTAGAATGTGTGTGTGTAGTGTCTGTTACTGTTTCCCTAGATAAGTGCATGTTATCTAATTTGAGGACTGTGTTTTTACAACAGGAAACCCCTACTTGTATTAAACCTCATAACAGAAGTATAATAATGAAAACTGCCATAATTGACGGGGATAGTTTGGACACCCATGGGAGGATCCACGAAAATATATTATGCAACCAGTCCTGCTCCAGGGCACCTCTCCTTCTTCATGTCGGCTTGCATACGATGCAGTTCTTGGATGGCATGAGCTAATGTCCCATTGTCTATGTCGTTTCCGGGAATAAAAGTACAACAGGAAGCCCCAATCTTGGCACCCCCCCTTCCATTGCGGTCATCAAGTCAAACACGTACCGATGTTGCATCACAATAAGGCGGATGGCCCTCAGTTCCTCCTTGATAGCTTTTAGGCTGAGCTCAGTATTGATGATCATTCGCGTCAGTTCCCACCTGGATATTTGTAACCAGCGGGCCTTGGCTTTTGTTTGCATGGTGAAGAAGAGTATTGATCCTCCGGCTTTTACTTGAGTCTCTGTGAACAGTCTAAATTCTTCTGGAATGTCCTAGTACTGAGCCCAGCCGAAATAATCAGCAGTTTTCTCCTTCAAGCCTGATGCAACAGAGTTGTTTTCTTCAGAAATGGATGTTGAGACAGCTCAGACAGAACTTCTCCAGGGATGACCAGGGTTGGGGTGTGTATCTCACCATGAAAGAGATCAACGCGGACTCCTCCGCCTGCTTCCTCACTCTGCGCATGCTATGTAAGATGTTCAAGTGGGTACCCCTACACATGAGACGCACCGTGACACAGGCCCTCATCACCAGCCAACTGGACTACGGCAACACCCTCTATGTAGGAATCGCCGCACACCTCCTACAGAGACTTCGGGCCAAACAAAACGCTGCAGCCAGACTCATCCTCGGCCTTCCTTGACGGACCCACATCACACCCCACCTCAGGCAACTCCACTGGATCCCCATACAAAAGAGATGCCAATTCAAGCTGCTGACCCACACACACAAAGCTCTACACTACTAAGGACCCCATACATTAACCTCCACCTGAACTTCCACCAACTGTTGAGAAGACTACGCTCTGCCTCCCTTTCACTTGCCCATACTCCCCACATCTACCGAAGCAGAAACATCGCAGCAAAGCCCTGGAAGAGCCTCCCCACGCACTTCTGTATATTCACTTCACTTCCAGAATTCTGAATGGCCCTCAAGTCCTGGCTGTTCGAATAAGCCTCCAGGACCTGCAAGCACCTGGCTACCCTATCGGGTGATTAGCTACACTTTATAAATCCTAATTGATTGATGATTATGGTCACAAGGGTGCAGATGCCCCGCCACCTGGGGACGAGCTGCGTGTAGGCAAGGTCACCACATTGCCAGTAAATATCCATCAGCGAGGAGGTGCCCTATTTGAGGTCTGGTATGTATAATTTCACGTCACAGCCCTCATTATTACCCAATGTATGGTTTCTTTACCTCTGAAACATAAAGAATACAGTGTAAGTTCCCCTCAAACCATGTGTACCAATTAATATTGATATCCCAGATTTTCTGGCATTGTTGTGTCTATTGGACTCCCTCCCATGGGACTCATTTTCCTCTGCATGATTGAGAGGATTGGCCCTGCACTGGAATTCTATGTCTGGGGTCTATTTGTCATTAAAGAAGGTGGCCCCAAAAATGTTAAGGGCCACCCTGGGATCGCAGACGGAGGTAGGAGTGGATGTATGTGTGCACTGGTGCAGTGGTCTTGCTACCTCTAGGAACCTCTTCTCTACGAAGTTTCTTGACCAAACAGTGTCCTTCCCTATGGTGTCCCTTCTGCACATTCTGTCTACCTCGGATTGGATGTCGCTAGGCTCAGTGAAGAGATACAGTGCAGTGGGGTTGGTCTCATACCGAGAGACGTTTACTAGTGCCCTATGGGGTTCTACTCTATGGGGTTAGATTTTCTCCTTCATCCTACGTAGGTACAGATGGACGAGGCATTTTGTTCTTTCGGGGGCTATCTCCTGAGATAGGTAAAGCCTGTCTGTGCCTACGGCGTGGGGTATCAATGAACATATAAAACATGACCTGTTTGTAGTTTGTGTGCCAACAGCGGTCATGTGTTGATACCAGGTGTTGTGCAGGAGTGCACTGTGCAGTGCATGAGGAATACTAGCATTAGGTTCGGTGTAAGTGTATGTGAGGTGAGAGAGGTCTCTGTGCATGTGTTGCAAGAATGTAGAAACAGAATTTACAAGATTAGGCATACGTCTAGTTCCTGAGAGGCTCAAGAGCACCCCGGCTAAACATGGAGTATACAAAAAGACACAACTTAGAAAGCATTTGTCAACTGTAGAGTCATCTTCAGGTGAAGCGTCTGTCATCTGGGCGCCCAGAGGTGTCTTGTCTTGATGCGGTGTAAACAATGTCTTTCAAGGGATGGTTGCAAAAAGTCAATGTATTCTGAATTGCTTGAGCAATTGTCCTTGTGAAAAAAAGTCTTTAAAAGGTATGGTCAAAGAACTGGTGGGCAGTGGCAGTGCTGGTGCACTTTCAGCTTGATCACAGACCTGTAGGACAAGAGCTGTGGTTTTGTGGGTTAATTTGAGAAAAACACATTGTTAGGCAGTTGTCTGGAAAATACCTGCATTTACATTTTTACCAATGCGCTCAATGGTTTAGCCTTGAGCAAAAGATTTCCTCATGGGGTACTGAAAAGGAAGGAAATGCAAAGGTTTTTAGGATGGTGAGTTTTAAACTGTTTTGAGAGGTGCTAGAATTTCAAGGGAGTAGTGGGTGTTAAACTGTTTTATTGCTCTCGTATTTTGGTTTACCTCCTCTCCTAGCTACGGTGGGGACCATACTCTTTTTCTGTGGGCTGTTTGTTTAAAGGTGTGATGCTTTGATCGGGGCAGGGGTGCCCTTTTGACCTGCATGTGCTGCGTGCACCTGTCAAGGGAAGTGGGTGTTTAGATTTTACTTTAATGGTTCCGTTTACATGTGTGGATCCTTTGGGCCTTAGCACATGGCATGGAGCAAGGTTTTGTTTCTAATTAAGCGGAGTTACTGGGCTACGCTCATCTTCTGGAAGGGTTGAGAATCTTTGGGCTGTTTTGTGCAGGTCCGGGTGGGCAGTTACCTGTGTTTTTGGGTATTGTTTGATTTTAAGAGAAGGACACTGGAGGCGGTTAGAAGGTCGTGTGCAGACCCCCGTAGGAACCTGCGGAGAAATGGCTGGGAATGTATGTTTGTGGTATTTTCTCAGCAAGATTCAGGGGTTTCGTTGGAACTTTATGTGCTCGGCCTGATGGTGATGGTGCTAATGAATTAGACAGATTTTCCTATTGACAGGGGTCATGTGACTGGATTTTCCAGGGGCTTTGAGGATATTGCAGCCATCCGAGCCATCACTGCCCTCTTTGTGTTGAGGAACCTGGCTCCGGACGCTGATGCCGGAGCATTCACCTCATTTTGGAACTAAAGAGGAGCCTTCATTTGGAGGAGGCCTGATAAACTGTTGAAGAATGACATCCTTTCGATCGGGGTGCACCCTAATGACTTTGGCGAAGGGACCTGGGTGCCTGCTTCTATGTAACAGCTGGGGGCCCACCCTGCTCTCTTGTCAGACTATCTTACCCCCAGGGGTGTGGTCAGCCAACCCCTCCCCGGGGGATCAACAGCAGGGGGGGTCTCAGGCCCTTGCGGGCATCTGGATGGCGGACTCTAGCGTAGATTCCAGGTCGACATAGTACGGCTGCCCTGAGGTTTTTTTGTGCTTAAGTAAAGGCTTTATTTTTCTCTACTGTTGTGTCGCTATCTCTTATTGTTGTACTGAGTTTTCTGGAGTGGGTATGGAGTGGGTGTTTCACTGAGGGCTTGGGTTCACTACGTACTTGGCTAGTTATAGGGTTTGTTTGGTGGGCAGGTAGTCTGTGGGAACTGCCTTTGTACTATTCTATTCTGTCCGTGGTATGTTTTTAGACGACAATATTTGGCTGTATGGTTCTTTCTGTAGCAGTACTGTCAGTCTTTAGAATTTGGAGGTTGCCAGTCTTTCAGCTTTTGGGTGCAGGTACTATATTGGATCCTTCTGGAACCCTGCAGCTTAGTTCTTGTCCAGTCAGGCGCCTCTCACCCGTGTGTGGTTGCTGCAGCATCTTTGGGGCACTCTTGCTTGGTTTCTGGTCACTCCAAGGGGACTCCAGCATCGGGGATGAGGTCAGTGGCCTTTCCATTGCAGGTTCAGGGACTCTTCCCAGGTTGCAGCCGGGGACACCTCCATGGGGTGTTTAATGACAGAGAGGGGGCTCTTGGTGTGGGCAATGCACACCTTGTTACAGTGCCACCTTGCCTGTACCACTTCCTCCCTTGGGAACATGTCAGGATGGTGACAAAGGCTGGGCCTGGTACCCCCAGGGGAGCGCATGGTCTGGTTACTACCGATGCAGTGGGTTGGTGAATGCTGTGGTCTTGGGCTTCCGGCTCCCCTCGCACTCTCATTGCTATTTTCTAGGTCGTTCTTACCAAGAAATGGTGTGCGCAGCCGGTCCAATGATGAGCTAATTTACATAGCTCTAAGAGGTTCCCTTAGGCTTATATGATTCAGGACTAGCCCTTTGGCATGGGCTCGATGTTCCGGGATCATCCTGGCTGGCGTTCCCAGGATGAAGGAAGAGATTGCTGGTTTGTCTTCTAGAGGGGAGGCTCCAGGGAAGAAATAGGCTACGGTTCCATCCTTGGCAAACTGGATGGACATCCTAAGTTTGGACAACAGGTCGTGCCCTAATATATTAGTTCGGGGAGGATGGACAGTATAACAATTGTCCCCTGAGCTCATTTCCCTCTAGTTCGAGAGATCTGTGAGAGGGACCTTGGTCATGGAACTCAGGATTCTCTGTACTGTGGAAGTGGTCTTGCTCATTCCCGCAAGCAGGACCTTACTGCCCCTGCTTTCACTAGAAAGTGGTATGGTGTCCCATTTACTAACATCATGACCAATGGACCTTCCTCAGGGTGGTCCTGTACTGTCAGAGAGGTTAGCGCATCTTTGAGCACCCGCGGGGTCCCCAGCATGCCCTCCCTATCTACCTTCTGTGTTGGTGGGCTCCACCCTGTGCTTTCATCCTCGTTGTCGGATTCGGAGGAACTAAAGCTTTCTTACTTGGTATTGGCAGTTTTGGGGTTTTGTGCTTTGCGGTCACCCTGGGGTCGGCCCATAGTTCCAGTAGGGCCAATTTCATCTCTCTCTCTTGGCCCCAATGTCTGCCCTGGATGTAAGCTTTAGTGTGTTCTATGATGTTGATATTGAATGTTCCCCCCTCAGGCCAGGGGAAGGCGTGTGCTTTGGTGAGGTCATGCCACTCGTGGCAGTGTCCCTCTTACCTCCAAGCATCGGTGGTGAGTCTCGATTACATGTGGCTTAATGGATTCTCCATGATGGATTGGAAACTTGTTTTAAGGGTTTTGCAAATTAGAATTGTCTTGTAATTCTTTAAATAATTACAAATCCTACTCAAATTTTGCGGAACAGTGTACATGGGGCGGTACCGAAAACAATCTGCTGGTTACAAGCTCTATAAACAATCAATGCATTGAAAATGGCATTTAACATTAAATGAAAGACAAAGGCAAATTAAATAGTAACATGTAAAAGAATGGAATTGTTAGTTCAGAGCAGTACGAATTTATTTGTAGCAGCAAACTAGCAAATATTAAATTCTGGCCCGGAAAAAATTGGTTATTATTTCATTAAAGCAGACTTACTTAACACGACATAACATTTAGACATGCATCATATTACAAAATATAACAGCACCACAATATCAATAAATGCAAAAAAGAAAAATCCAAAAGAGACTAAAAGAGAAAGGTTGAAAGAAAAAAGGATTGTTTTTGTCAAACTTAGCCCCTTCCTAGTGCTTACAGCCTAAGGAGAGAGGATGCTCCGCATAGCATGCAGAGCTTAGTGAGCCTGATAGTATGTCGCTATTGGCTCAGAGGACAAAAATTAGCAATGCTATGTGCGGAGAAAAAGGAGTAACCTGACAATTATCGACCCTCTGTGGCCAGACACAAGCTATACCTTACTCGCCAAGGTCCGAATTTTCCAGAACGTCCAAATTACACCCTATGTCACATCTAGAGGTAGTGCATACCGACTGCCTAACACCCAGCGCAAAAGAAAAAAAACATCTTTCACTTCTTTTAGACACTTCAAATTGTGAAATCAGCAGTCCCTAAGAAAAACAATTTGGCTAAAAAATAAGATCAAGGTGGTTGCCCTATATAATACTCCGGGCCCATGCTTGCCTTTGTACCATGCCCAAAGGTCCAAGCGATCCCTTACTAACACCCAGGGAGGAAGCATACCTCTGATCCACACCTAAAGGTCCAAGCGATCCCTTACTGCCACCCACGGACGAGGCGTACCCTGTGTCCCCCAAAGTGGTCCCAAAACAGTATTAGTCACATTTGCCCTCTCTAGCGTGCTGCCTGGGGAAAATCAAAAAATTATCTACGCTTGTCCTAGTTTTACTTACAACACTTACTGGGACTAAGGACAAGACGTAGCCTTTTATCCTATGACGGCTGCCTTTCGGACGGACCTCCACCCGCGGATTCAGCAGAACTTCTAATCAATTATGGCGTCTGCTCACCTGTCTTTGTTTGCGCAGATGAATCCATTCGGGCAGGGGTCCTTGTCCTTCAGCAGCAGTCAGGCTCAATAAACCAATCTCTCCTGGCTGGCTCGCCAAAATGTTGCTCGTATATGAATTCACCTTAAAAGACAAGAGGCGTTTGGCAAAACAGGAACAAGTTGGTTTAATTAAACGCAGCAGCCAGGAGAGTCTCGACAGAATGCGTCTGAGGAAGCTCTCTCGGTGCACAAAGTTTTGGCTGGTTTTATACACATCTTGTGAAGTACCATAAAAGGATTTCTGCATTCTTAAAAGGCAAGGTTGATGGGGAGGTCACCTTGGGTAAATTCGACAGAAATGGTGTGAGTTCACTGGAACTCCTAAAATTAATATGGCAGTCACTGGTGTCATTTTTGTCGACATTCTCAATAGCTCGTGTACAGTTGTTATAGCGTACATGTGAGAAGCTGGCCTGGTATATGATGTCCACTAATGTAAGTGGGCACCTTGCACCAGTCCAGACAACCCCTTATGGTGATTTAAGAGGTCTTGGACAACCTTAGAAGGCTCTCTAAGTGGTAGCTGTGGAGAGCGGCCTTCAAGCTTAGTCCAGAAGGAGTGTAAAGCAGCTTGTTTTACCAGAATGCAATTTTACAGTATAGATTAAGTGAAAAAGAACCACACAAGGTATTTATAAAAACATGTATTTATTATATAATACTCTCTAATATGTTTAGATATCTCCTACATGGAGATAAACACAATGCACACAATACTTTGCATAGAAATACAGTGAATAGCACGAAATACACAGTGGACCCCGGGGGGGGGCAAACCATATACTAAGAAAGTGGTATAAGAACCACGACTAGGGTCAAGACAATGACGAGAGGACATAGAAGTGCTGGAGACCCAAGGAACCACCGAAGGTGAGTGACTAGGAACCCCACGGAGAGCGTGTGCAGTGTGGAAACACGACCGCGTGCTCCGTGCAAGTCTACGTGTAAGTCGCGGTTGGATTTTTAAAGATTAAGGACCCTTCCCAGCAGACCCTGAAAAAACCCAGTGGAAGACAGAAGGTTGGAGAACCACCCCACCCGTGGACTTTAGTACCCACGTTAGCTACACCAGGAAGCCGGGTGCATACGTGTGAAGTGGTGTCGGAAACCACCGTCGAACCCAATGGAGGACTTCAGGAGAGTGCCGCTGCTGGAGAAGGAGAAAGTGTCCGGTGGAATCCGAAGGTGAATTATAGATGAGAGGTACCTGCAAGCAGAGGGGACAGAGTCTATGTCACTCAGGAGTGACCAGGAGACTTGGAAGACGAATGCCCTCCGATGTTGGGTGTTGCAGGAGAGTTGATGATGACCTTGACTCTGCAGCTGTGAGGACCAGGCAATGCTGAGGAGGACCAGGAACCGTGCACGAGCTGTCCCACGAAGGATGTCGAGTGCTGTGGGGTCGGTGTCTGACAAAGGCACCAACAAGCCTTGGCAAATGCAACCAATGTAGTATTTGAAGAAGGAGCAACGTCGGGGCCAGCAAGGTCCAGGGGACTCTCCACGAGCAGGGGAGTCAGGGCAGGCCCCGAGCAATCAGGGGAGCCCAAAAGAAACAAAGGTGACCCTCAAAAGGACCCACAGGCCGGAGGCACTGGAGTCGCAAGAGGACCTCGAGCAGCTCACCAAAAGATGCAGGCCATGGTGCATACGGTGTCACTGGAGGTGCTTGAGGTTGGGGCTACTTAGAGCCTGAAGATCTTCTAGGAAGGAAGCCAACAAGCCTTTGCAACTGCAAGTTGACGCGGTGCACAGGGGTTTGGTTATTGCAGCCCCCACTAGGATTACTGGCCTCAAACTTTGTAAGAGGGCAGGCCTCGGGCACTTTGGAAAACCACCAACTGTGTTGCAGAATCTTACGGAGTCCGGAGGAGCTCAGGATCAGCAGACCGGTGACTCAGTTGCGGTTCCTGTGAATGCAGGGAAGTGACTCCTTCACTTCAAGGGAGATTCCTTCAGGTGTCTTTGATGCTCACAGGCCTTGGAAGGTTCCTGTATAGTGCACAGGCACAGACGATGCAGCAGACTTGAAGGGAGACGAAGTCGAGCCCCAACGAAGTCCAGCGTGCCTAGACGGTAGAAGAAATAGTGTCTGATCTGAATCTTGTCCCACAACAAATCTAGGGACCTACACCCAGGTAAGCCCTTAAGTACCCCAAGGAAGGGGTTGGGACGATTCAGGGGACCCTCCCAGGGGAGGGTCTGGACAGGAGGGAGGTTACTCCCATGTCCTTTGTCCAGTTTTGCGCCAGAGCGGGAGCCAGCGGCTCCCAGGACTGGTTTGAACTGGACTATGCACAGGGACACCAAATGTGCCCCTCATGCAGACTTAGTGGCGCTGACAAGCGCACCCACCCGGTCCCAATACACTAAATCCTGTCTGGGAGGTGGTCACACCTCCCTGATGCCTATTGTTCTGCCTTCCCCTGCTTGAGCTTGGCTCAGCAGCAGGAGGGCAGAAATGTGTCTCTGGTCGGCAGCAACCATTTTGTGCTATCCGGGTCTAGAAGATTGGCACCGGGAACACTGAGAGCCTATCGGAGGGCTCTTCCAGTGCTTGGAATCATACCTCCCACACCATTTACGGTATGAGGGTATGATTCCAACATGTTTTGATACCAAACATGATAGGATTCGTTGCAGCCAGTTTCGAGATGGTCATCGCATAATTACGCAGTGCTCCTCTATATGGTCTATGGCTGCTTCACTGACAACCCGGGAGAATGGACTCTGGAGGGCTGTAGGGGGGTCCTGCTCATATAGGAAACCTATATCTTTAGAAAGAGGTGCGAGCACCACCTTACACAGGCTGCAATGGCAGACCTGAAGTTCCATTTTGAATGGTCTCCCATGGGTGGCATAATGCATGCTTCAGCCCATGGGGGACCTCTGGGGTACCTTAGTACCATATACTAGGGACTGATAAGGGTACCCCAGTATCCAATCTAGGATGTACCTAAGTACTGAACATAACAGTTTAAGGGAGAAAGCAGATAGACTAGGGTCCTGATTAGCAGGATCCCAGTCAGACTAGTCAATAACAGCAAAAAGTGGGGCTAACCATAGAAGCAGATCCTACTTTCCAACAGTACATTAGTATTATTTTTACCGATAATGACATGGTATGCATTCCTAGATCATGACATACATTGACATCGCTTTTACTGGTAACAACAGTGTTTTTTGTACATGGATTATGGCATACATTGACATTGCTACTTTTGGCATCATTGCTGTTGTGCAGGCATAGATTATGGCATACATTGAAATTGCATTTATGAGCATTGACATTGTCATATGAGCACAGGCTATGGAATATGTTGGCATTGCATTTATTGGTATTGCCGTTGTCGGGCCTGCACACATCATGGTACTCATTGACATTGTATTTACCCATTCCAACACAAGTAGCCCTTTAAACATGTCTCGGGCCTGCTACTGCAGAGCCTACATGTGCAGTTTTACTGCCAGGTCGACTTGACATTTAAAACCCCTTGCCAAGCCGTAAACTCCCCTTTTTCTGCATATAAATCATCCCTGAGGTAGGCCGTAGGTAGCCCATAGGGCAGGGTACTTTGTGCTTAAAAGGTAAGACATGTACTTTGAAGTTTCACTGAGTTACAAGCAAACTTACAGACCCATATGCCCAGTTATACGTCCAGTCTGCCACCCATACTGCGACTGACATACCTATTTACAAAAACATTGAGCCACTCGCAAACCCAGTCAGACAGCAACAGAGGCACTTACACATTCACTCTCATACCCACACAGCACTTATGTATCCAGCAGTAACTGAGCGAGTTGCACACACAGGGGCCTATTTACAAGGAGCTAGCGCCACCACAGCATAATTTTTTTTGACGCAGCAATGGCGCAATCAGTGCTTCACACTGCTCCATATTTACAAACTGATGCATTAGGCTCAATGCGTGAGTTTGTAGAGGTCTGTGTCACATTATAACTGCACCAGATATAATGTTTGCAGGGTAGGCATTCCCACATTAAAAGCCATGTAGAACTGACGCAGTGAAATTTGCAACTTTTCACTGCGTCACTCTACGACTTGACTGCGTCAAAATCCCTACACCTTCTCATAGCAAGCCAAGCGTTAGGTTTGGCCCAGGGCTTTTTAACATGGGACTCGCCTCTGTGTTCTGAAGTATTGCTGGAGTTGCATCAGTCTTACGACCAACTCCAGCAATGCATCACTTTAGCACCAAAGGATGTGTCAAAATTTCTGACGCATCTGTAAATCCTTGCACCATGGAAAACTGTATTGTAAATACAGCGCATCCATGGCCTCGTTAAAGCATTTGCAGCAGGCGCAGAAAATCTGAAGCATCAATGCTGATGCGTCAGTTCTTGTAAATATGCCCCCCATTTACATACCCCAGCAGTCACTAACACAGACAGTAAGCAATCCATACACCAACTTACATAGACATTTAAACATATTTTACTAATAGCAACATAGTTACTTACACATCTGGTGACACACCCACAGAGCGACACACTCACTCAGGTATGTACTCAAGTACTGACACAACCAAGTCACTCATTCAAACAATAAGGGGTCAATTCCGATCTCGGCCGGAAGCGCACCTAACAGAATTCGTCCGGAAAAAATACAAGCCGAATGCGTGTTTCCCGACCGATTCGTACACTCGCCCGGACAAACAAGTACGATGAGTATAACAACCCAGTTTCCGAGCGAGCCGTACTCACCCAATCCAGCTCCTGTTCCCCGCCCGAGCCGGATCCGTAAACGCCGATTCGAGCCGCACGGAACCAAATACACAGCACCTTCCGGCCGGACTAGTACGATGCGCATTCCATACGCGCCGAACCCGTCGCTACGTCCGGCACGTTTGAGCATCCGGGCGAGCCGTACATAAGCTCCGTTTGGCGCCACAAGACGATCCACGGCTACGAGACGAACAAGCCTGCGACGAGTACGAGTCGAAGACACGAGAAACCCGAACGAGACGATCCAAGCATGAATCCCATTGCGCAGGTCCTACCTATATTCTAAATCTATTACCGGGACCGGCACGGACGCGTACGGCGCAGACGGTAAGTCAAACACCAACAATACAAACAAACTACACGTACCCGAAATATGTCACACACACATAGGGATGCACAAATGACGTACACAAGCAACAGCAGAACCATAGGGGTGGGATGGCCAACACCAATGCCATACACACCCATAGGGGGATGGATGCCTACCACTAACACCACCCTACCACCACCCCTACTCATGGGGGGCTAGATGCCTGCCACCACCACCACCCCTACTCAGGGGGGCTGGATGCCTACCACTACCACCACCCCTACTCAGGGGGCCTGGATGCCTGTCACTACTACTACCATACCCACCCTTAGGGGGCTGGATGCCTGCCACTACTACCACCCCTACTCAGGGGGGCCTGGATGCCTGTCACTACCACCACCCCTACTCAGGGGGGCATGGATGCCTGTCACGACTACCATCCCCACCCTTAGGGGATGGATGCCTGCCACTACCACCACCCCTATCCAGGGGGGCTGGATGCCTGTCACTACTACCATCCCCATCCTTAGGGGGATGGATGCCTGCCACTACCACCACCCCTACTCAGGGGGCCTGGATGCCTGTCACTACTACCATACCCACCCTTAGGGGGCTGGATGCCTGTCACTACTACCATCCCCACTCATGGGGGGATGGATGCCTACCACTACCACCATCCCTAATCATGGGTGCCTGGATGCCTGTCACTACTACCATCCCCACCCTTAGGGGTATGGATGCCTACCACTACCACCCCCCCACTCAGGGGGGGCTGGATGCCTGTCACTACTACCATCCCCACTCATGGGGGGATGGATGCCTACCACTACCACCACCCCTAATCATGGGGGGGCTGGATGCCTGCCACTACTACCAACCCCACTCATAGGGGGATGGATGCCTACCACTACCACCACCCCTACTCAGGGGGGGCTGGATGCCTGTCACTACTACTAACCCCACTCATAGGGGCCTGGATGCCTACCACTAACACCACCCCTACTCAGGGGGGCCTGGATGCCTACCACTACCACCACCCCTAAACATAGGACGGGAAATGCATGACACAACCAGCATACTCCAACATAAGGAATGACTGGAAATACATCCCAGCGTGTGTAGTCTGTGACAAATGCCCACAACACTGAACATGTCATTGAGCATACAATGTGACCCCCAATCACATGTGTCACACATAAATTTGTGTGGCCTCCATAATGCAAGCAGAACATGACCACTGTGGCAATGGGGTATAACACCCCATCACCACAGTGACCAAAAGGTAAGTCTGGGGTCCATAGCTGAAGCCCAATTGAACAGTGTGGCAATGGGGTCTAAACACCCATCACCACAGTGACCAAATGGAAGGCTGGGGTCCATAGCTGAAGCCCAATTGAACAGTGTGGTAATGGGGTCTAAACACCCATCACCACAGTGACCAAATGGGAAGTCTGGGGTCCATAGCTGAAGCACATTCTGAACATTGTGGCCTAAACACCCATCACCACAGTGACCAAAAGGTAAGTCTGGGGTCCATAGCTGAAGCCCAATTGAACAGTGTGGCAATGGGGTCTAAACACCCATCACCACAGTGACCAAATGGGAAGTCTGGGGTCCATAGCTGAAGCACATTCTGAACATTGTGGCAATGGGGTCTAAACACCCATCACCACAGTGACCAAAAGGTAAGTGTAGTAATGGTAAAAGCTGCAAATGCCAAACTGCATGGAAGATTCCTGGTCACAGAACAACAAACACATCTGTGGCATAGTAGTGCTTGTGTCCCATAGCAACACACATTGGGTGAGGCAAACAGTGCAGTGCAAATAAGATATACCTTTGGCCATGTGCAGACAAACATCACCCATGGGGGCTGACATTGTCAACATCCCTCAATAACACAATGACAGAAGTTACCATCATAATGCAGCCCCACATATCTGCACCAATGGACACACAAAGGTAGATATCCTTTGGAGACTGTAGATGTCAGGTGAACAAATACCATACCATGGCAGCAATGGGACATACAAACCATCATCATTGTGCTGACTGATGACCTAGGAGTCCCAGGGACAGCAGGGGAAAGCCAACAAACAACATACAGCCAATGGCACACTAAAGACATGCCAATGCAGTGGTGCAGATGCACAAACACAAACAGGCAGCCTCACACTGCAGATCAAACACAACAGGTGATGGGGGTGTGCCAGTGTCCCCAGGCAACCACACAACACATGAGGAGGCCTGAATCACAATTACACAGATGTGTATACAGTGCCACACAAAAGTCACTCATGGATCGGATCCCCCTATGTGGGCAAACAGGCATTGTTAGATGAGAGGGAGCTCAAATTACACATGTCACACAAGCTTGTAGGAACAGCAAATAACACAGCAAGAGACAGACCCACCACAGCACTACCCCCAGGGACCCTACATCGTGGTGACCGTGGCCTGCATGATGATCCCACTGTGATGACAAAGCCAGATGTCGTTCACACTGTGAACCACAGTCATGTGTCCTGAGTAACAAACTACAATTACACCTACACAAGCACAAATCAATCAGCACGGCCTGTCAGCCAAGGCCAACATGGAGGCAGGGGTCTAGCCGTGCAACAACTCTCATTTGCACACACTCAACACCACACACCTTGATCTCCAACAATGTGCAGCAGTGAAGCTCACATGGACTGGTGACATTGCACATGCACCCATGACAATCCCAGGGGTGGTGTTGGGAACTAAGGTGCAGAAACCCATCACACATGGCCAGTCTACAAGACTCGTGAATGTCTGACACACTGCACAGTACGCTGTACATGAGCATGATGTGAAATCCACCACAATCAATGTGATCCCGGACACAGTCACACACCAATGAAGAAGTCAAGGTCACCCACAAAGAACACACATAGACAACTTCCAACATTGCAGCTCTGACCCAGAGGAGTGGCAGCAGTCACACACACAACGTGTCACAATCACTGAAAGCTAACACAAACTGGAAATTACATGACTTGTGTAACCAACAAGTGCCAAGGGGAATCCTGACTGTATCTCATCTGCGTTTACCCACAAACTCAGCCCTGACAGCAAACACACCTATGGATGACACCCTGATGACCAGTAATGTGCCATGCACCCACATCCCAGAGAACCCAGGGCGAAGATTATGGTGGAACATAGGTCAACTCAGCAAGCATCACAAACAGGAACATCACTAGGGATCCCAGCCTGTGTTGCAAAACGGAAGTGAACACACACAGACATGCTCACACAACACACACCTTGGGCTCAGGCAATGTCACAGAATTACTCACTGCCATGAGGGCACTCCACTCCTGTGTAAGGAAAGCTGTGCCATACGTTGTCTCTGCAGGGCTCTATCATATCAGCAGTACACTTGGTCACTCAGTCATCAATTAGCACAAAATGAAGGCCCTCGTCACGTCAGCCTGGTGATGGCAGTGTCACCGACACCATCTGCACAGATCCAACACACATGTATAGCAAGTTGCACTGATCACACAGATGAGTCCTTCCCCATTGATGCCCAAACTTGCATGTCCATTGGAGATGGTCACACGGTCAGGAAAATAGACAAATTGAACAATGGCAAGCACAACAGATGTGCAGGGGTGTAAGCCACAGATGTGACATTGCAAATAAATGTAGGAAATACCATTGCCAAATATTGAAAACATGACACCCTCTTATTGCTGCAAAGGATGACATGGATACACACCAGGATAGGACACGTTCCCCCTGGACCACATGGGGTCCTGCATGTAGGAGAGTAGGATCTGCTTCACATGGGTACCCCCACTTTTTGCTGATGCTTCACTGTTTTTCGACTTTAGTCTGGCTGGGGCCCTGCTAATCAGAACCCCAGCCTAGCTGCTTCCTCTCTAAAATGGTTTCCATGTGCCTTAGGCACATCTCTGATTGGAATCTGGAGTGCCCTTATAAGTCCCTAGTATATGGTATACTATGTACCCAGGGCATAGGTACCTCAGAGGCCTGCCAGGGGCTGAAGCATGTATTATGCCACCCCTGGAAGGCCAGCCAAAATGACACCACAGGTCTGCTACTGCAGCCTGAGTAAGGTGGTGCCTGCACCCCTTACAGTGGTATAGGCTACCTATATCACTACCATTGCACACACATATAAACCTATAAGTCACTC
Source organism: Calotriton arnoldi (assembly GCA_963921515.1). Lineage (NCBI taxonomy): Eukaryota > Metazoa > Chordata > Amphibia > Caudata > Salamandridae > Calotriton > Calotriton arnoldi. Next base: position 1,138,007 of record CAWUFW010002595.1, read on the forward strand.
CTATGGCAGGCCTTGACAATCCTGAAGGCAGAGTGCTTGGTTTTCATGTGAGAGGGTGCCCCTGCATGAGCAGAGCCCCTCTGCAGCATTCGGAGTACCTCCTCTGATGCTGTTTGCAGTGCAGCCTGACCATATACTCTTAAGTGCATTATAACCTCGCGTTAAATGCTAACTTTGGGATGGCTGCACGGAAACATGTCGTGTTTGGTGTCAAACATCTTGGAATACTACCCCCCCCCCCCGCCAGTAGCATTCCACCCTTCTAGAGGGAGAGACATGTGCCAACCGGCATACCAGGTATTAACTTTACAGAGCCCTGGCATCACAAAATGGATGCTGCAGCCACAGACACGGGTCTGGCCTCCTGCTGCTGACCGAAACTCCAGCAGGGGAGACCTGGACAATAGGTTTCCTGTTGCAGGAAGGTGTAATCACCTCCCAGACAGGCTGATGTGTATTGGGGCTGGGTGGGTGCACTCTCAAAGTGCTTTGAAGTCCAGCACTGGGGGCACATTTGGTGTCCCTGTGCATACCCCAGTTCAAACACTCTGGCGCGAAACTGGACAAAGGGAAAGGGGTATAACCACCCCTCTGCCCTGACCCTCCCATAGGTGGGTCCCCAGAGTATGTCCAACCCCCTAACTTGGTATAAGTATGGGACCCCAGTCCTTAGGACTTTAGATTTACCTGGACGAAACTCTGATACAGAATCCTGGACCTTCGACGCTCTACTTTAAGATTAGAGGACTGAAGAATCTCCCTTGGGGTCAAGGAGTGACTCCCCTGCTTGGCAGGCACCAACGAAGCAATTGTCCGGTCTGCATCGCTGAAGCTCCCGCCGGACGCCGAGGTCTTTGCATCACCAGAGGTAGATTTCCAGACTTCCCCGAGGCTGCCCTGAGTCCCCAGCAAAGCTGAGGCCCATAGCTGTCGTGGGTAACGTGGAACCGTGACCCCTGGACACCAAGCGCATTTGCAAGTGCATCCTCTTCCTGGTCTCCCACGAAGTTGTGCTTTGGGCTCCGAGTAGCCCCCGCCTCCAACACCGACTGCACCGAAGATCACTGGCCTCCACTCCACGAGTATCCCGTGAGCCAGCTCTAAGTGCGTCCACTCGAGGCTCCTTTGCGGTCGCTAGTCCGTTGGCTAGTGGGCCCTCCCGAAGGCCAATCTCCTTCTGCTTGGGCTTCCCTGGTTGCTCCAGGCGTGCCCTGACTTACCTTCGCTGGGTGAGTCCCTCAGATCTTGCTGGTCTGCACCACCATCCTTCTTCTATTTCCACAAGACTTGCCGTTGCCAAGGCTTGTTGGGTCCAATCCGGTCGCCGACACCTCAGCAATCGACAGACATCGTGGGACAGCTCGAATCCAGCTCCTGGTTGTCGTTGACGCCTCCTGGACCTCGTGGCTGAAGAGTCAAGACGACCGTCAACCTACCTGAAGCACCCGACATCGGTGGGCATCCGCTCATCGCCTTCCTGGTCACTGGCTAGTGACCCAGACTCTGTCCCCTCTGCTTTCAGGTTCTTCAGATCTTCGATCCACCTTTGGATCCACCCGAACACTTTCGACTTGGCCGCCAGCAGCACTTTGCAGCAGATTGCCATTGAAACCGACGACGAAACCCGACCCCGAAAGACACCTATGCACCCGGCTTCCCTGGGTGAGGTAACTCGAGTACTCCGGTGCTCCCGTGGATATAGACTCTAGAACAACCCAGTTCTAAAGGGGTTTGCTCCAAGTCCTCCTCTAAGTGTCCCTTTTCTTTAAAATTCCAACCGCGACTTTCCCCATAGATGTCAATGGCGATTCGCGGCTGTGTTCTCACACTGCACGCGTCCCCCGTGGGTCCCCTGTGTCACTACCTTGGGTGGTTCCTTGTGGTCCAAGCACTTCTACAGGCTCTAGGCCTTGTGTCTAGCTCAGTCGTGGTTCTTATACCACTTTATTGGTATATGGTTTGGTACGCCCCTAGGGCTCAAACGTGTATTTGTGCTATTACTGTTGATAACTAACTTATAACTTATGTACTTCGAACTCTAGCCTCATAAAGAGAATAGAGGGGTGTGTTTAGCAATAAATACATATATTTTGAATATACCTGGTGTGGTTCTCTTTCATTTGGTCACTCAAGAGATTATAGACTGGTAAAACAAGCTGCTTTACATTCCTTCAAGACTTAGCCTGAAGGCTGCTCTCCATAGCTACCACTAGGATAGCTTTCAATAAAGGTTGTCTTTAACCTATCTCCAATAAGGGGTTGTTTGGACTGGTGCAAGGTGCCCACTATAATTAGTGGACAACATATCAGGCCAACTTCTCACACTGCACAGTAACACTTCATTTCCCTGATATCAAAAATCACCATCAGTGCAGCAAGGGCACAGTTAGCATCATCAACATCATGTACATCAGAAGCAAAATGTACACACTAGAGAACAGAAAGTAGCTTTATTCAGCATTCATGTGTATGGAAGTGAAAGTCCAGAAAAATAACAAAGGCCAATGGCCAGTCCAAAACAATAGTCCAAACAGGGTGACTGTGCCAGATGTCACCCTTTGCATGCCTGCACTGATATGGACCAGGGACAGTCCCCTCGGAGGGGCATACGGGGGGGCAGGCCAGGCACCGCAGGGACAGGATCAGGGCTCACCAGAAGGAGGCAGGGAAGGGGTGGTGGGTGCTGGAGAGTCACTGACGGCTGCAGTGGAGGCGTCTGACATGGTGTGTGCCGGCACAACTGGGGGGCATGAGTCAGATGGTGTGGGTGCCGGCACGACTGCAGTGGGCCGTGCAGATGGAGTGGACAGGTTCCCCACTGCAGTGCCCAAGTCAGACAGGGTGGTAGTGGACTCCACTGCAGTGCCTATCCCCAGGGGAGTAGAATGGGGTTCAGGTAAGGTGGGCAGGACAGAGGGGGAGGACACGCTCTCCACACCAGTGGCACAAACAAGCGCAGCGGGGAGGTGGTGCTGGAAGAGCAAGTGGTAGGGGGAGAAGGCCGGATCTTTCTGGGGATGGTGTATCTGTGGGTGGGGGAACCTGGGGCAGGGTGTGGTGGGGGAACCTGTGGAGTGGGGGCCTGAGGGTTGGAGGAAGGAGACTTGGTGGTTGAGCTGCAGGGTGGTGGCGGGGTCTTGCTCTTCCGGGTCCTGGGAGACTTGCGGATGGGGGCCTCAGTCTGTCTGCGCCTGGGGGAGGGTGTCCGGGGGTGAGGGGCACTCTACTCTGTGTGGGTGGACTTCCTCTTCCCCCTGTATGCTGGATCAGCTGGATTGGAGGGGAAGAGGCCGAGGTCACAGAGGAAGAGCTGCTGTGTAGGTGGGGTTGCAGGTGAGGCTAGGGAAGGGGCCTTGGAGGGAGAGGTATCGGAGGACTGCGGAGTGACTGTGGATGCCTGTGTGTGTGTATGTACCCCTTCCCCTGTGGGTGTGGTATCAGTCCCCTGAGGATGCCTGCGTGCACGTCTTGTTTTTGTAGTGGGTGTGTCTGTGCTGCTCGTGTCTGTGTGTTTGGGTGAATGTGCAGGTGTGCATGTGCTTGGGACAGGTAGGGTTCCAGGAAGTGTGGATGGGGCAGAGGTAGGAGGGGTGAGGGACTGTTGGAGGAGGGACACTGCTGCCATCAGGGAGGAGTCCATGGACCTATTGCTCCTCTGTAGGGCAGACATGCCCGATGAGATGCCCTCCATGAACGACACCAGCTGAGTCAACAGAGTGGTGTGGGCATGGAGGACACTCAGCATTGCTGTCTGCCCTACATGGAGCTGGCGAAGTAGGTACACAGACTCCTCACTCAGGGCAGCAGGGGACACAGGGGCAGGGGCTGTGGTGCCTGGCACGAAGGAGACATGCTCCCGAACACGGGAGCCTCCACGGACCTCTGGAATGGGAGCCGATGGGAGGGCGGTGGTGGTGGTGGTGGTGGTGGTGGTGGCGGGGGCAGCAATACTAGCTGGGGTGTGGTGGCTGCTGACACCCGCCTCCACAAGGGAGTCATCCTCCGAGCTGCTGTGGTCCTCAGCTGAGGTGGATGGTGCTGAGGACTCCTCGGTGTGGCTCCCCTCGCCCTCAGTGCCACTGGGTCCCTCCGACCACTCCTCGGCTGTTGACCCAGTCTGGCTCTGCGGCTCCTCCTGGTCCGTGGAGCTGTCCCCTCCTGTGGCCGTGGATGTATCTGCAAACAATTAGGGAAACAGACAGACATCAGTCACCTGCACTAACCGCACAAAACCACAGTAAGTACAGCACATTACAGAGCAAGCCCTGGCATCCTTAGTTGAACATTGCCAAAAGTGCCCAAACAGAGTAGGAGAAGCCAATTGTCAGTCTGATGGTCAACCATGGCACTCACATCCCTCCTGGCCTTGCACCCATCGGTCTGGTGTCTGTCGGATGGCAATACCCCAGTGTGGACACATGCACCACCTACACAGTAGTTGGACAGTGCAGAGGACACGGTGAAGTATGTGAACATGCACACATCACAACTCTTGCCACTGAGTCAGTACAGGTGTCCGGATAAAGGGATGGCCAGAGTCTATATTTGAAATGCATGTGATGCATACCAGCACCAGACACCATGATGTACCCATGTCCTGATAGTCAATGCCACAATGGGGTGCATGTAGCACATGTCACTCCCCTGCAGGATCACTCTTAGGAAGTTCAATACCATGGCACAGGCATGCCTGCAAAGTCATACATCACTGTCTCCAGTCACATGGGCAGGGCTGCCAGACAACAACAGTCTGCACTGTGTCACAATTCTAGGTCATGGGGAATGCAAGTCCTGTAGCCGACAAGTGCACATGTCCATCCCCCACAAACCACATCAACTGAACTCTCATTTGTCCACGTCATACCAATTGGACATTTGGGAGACATGAAACACAACCCTCGGAACCTGAGCACCTCACAATCTGCTGTGAATGGGAAACAGCTGGCTGAACTACACAGTCGCACACCCCAGTATGCACGGTCAAGTGGTCAAACACCTGTATGTCACACAAGTATCGTCTCCTATGGTCACATCTCGGGTGGCATGCTGAGCCCTAACCGATAAACACCCCAGTAGTCCAGACAACGAAGCCACAGCACAATGACACAGAGACAGACACCTGAGGGAACATTTCACTGAGCACAACGTGTCAGCTGATACACGGGAGTGGGAGTACAGAGTGTATTGCATGGCCTGGAGTAGGCATGACTGTCCTGCTCCATGTGAAAGAGGGATGAGCCCAGGACAGTAGGCAGGTGGCTAAGCATGTGTGACACACTTGATATACATACTCCTGAGGCCCAGACATTGTTCCCACCCGCAGCATGGGTGTGTGCCAAATACCCCAGGCACATGTGGTGAATCAGATCAGCAATTGGACCACATATCAAAGTAACACGCAGATTACATGTCAGAACTCAGGCATTGTGTAAGCAATGGACCCACCCATGAAGCCCACCACAGAGTTACGTGAACAAATGCTGTCCCCCACCTTGAGCTAAGCAAAATGCAAGGACACAGTACCCAAGTGACACAATTTCCTGACTGTAAGGGCCACACCTGGGCATCAGATGAGGAGTGGGCAGTGCACAATTGAGGGACATGGGTCCTGGACCACATCACTGATGTACTGTTGGAGTTTAAACAGGCCAGAGGAGGGCACATAGCATGTCAGACAAAGCTGACAGTGCAGTCATGGACTCACCCCCTCCTTGCTGCTGTCTGCCCTTCAGCTGCCCATCCAGATCAGGGAAGACCACCGCCAGGATCCTGAGCATGTGGGGGGTCAGGGTCCGGTGTCCGCCCCTCCTGCGAGGAGGCGACAGCTTCAGCTGGACCCTTGCGATCCTCCGGGTCCAGCCCCGAAGGTCCTGCCACCTCTTCTGGCAGTTGCGGATCCGGCGCTTGTAGACCCCCACAGACCTTACTGCCCGGGCGATGTCCAGCCATATTTCCTGCTTCTGGTGGGCATCAACCTGTGAGGATGACAAAGTGTAAAGGCCATTACTACACATGCAACAAATCTGTGCATCACACATTTGGATATACATGTCTCAATCACAGGGGCACATGATGTACACGGGCAGTGCAAGGATGGCTATGAGCAGTTTGCCAGCAGTTACTACATGGTATCATTGCCTGGGAAGTCAAACCTTGTTTAAATGACCTGTTACTGCACTATACCTGTTCAGTGCATGTAACTACACACTTTGGGGGGTGACAACTACTCAGTGAGCCTGCTAGCCAGTGGCGTGCAGACTGTAAGTCTGGCTTGTCAGACAGCATGCACATTTGTAAGGCAGTGGACAGCACACTCACCTGCTCCCCTGCTTTCCCATACAGCTTGCTGTACTGTGGAAGGAGGCTGTCCAGCAGGGCCTGGTTCTCCTCAGTGCTGAAGGCTGGGGCTCTCTCCATAGTACGTGCCATTGCAGGTTCCAGAGGGTGCAGAGACAGCAGCAGTGGTGGTGGCAGATGTCGTCCTGGAGCATGTAGTGCAGGCAAGTGAGCTCTCAGGGGAACAGCCAGCATTATATGTGTGCTGCTGAGGCAGATACTGTCCCATGTGTCCAAAGTGATAGGTCCAAGTCGTTTGCATCTTCTGAATCTGGCCAATCCATGGAATTGCACCACTTACACACGCCCACAGCATCCTTCGAAAGTTCAACTTCATGACACCCATGAATTTACAACATTGTTGTGGGTGGCCAACTGAATTCACAGCATCAGACTCGTTAAACATTTGAAAACGCTTCTGTTGCCATGCCAGGCCATAGCCAATGCATGCGCACCGATCGGTCCATTGCTGTACAACGCGTATTCTGGGTACAACGCGTACACGCACATGTCAGATTCAATGGCCAGTGCGTGCACACCGATCGGTCCATTGCTGTACAACGCGTATTCCGGGTACAACGCGTACCCGCACATGTCAGATTCAATGGCCAGTGCGTGCACACCGATCGGTCCATTGATGTACAACGTGTACCCGCACATGTCAGATTCAATGGCCAGTGCGTGCACACCGATCGGTCCATTGATGTACGACGCTTCCCTGTACAGGTCTCTCGCATATGTCACCATGCTTGTCACTGGTGAACGTATGCCAGTAACATATACTTGCCAGGGACTCATGGGCACACCTACAACACCACAGCCTGTCCACACTGTATCCTAAGGCATGTAAGGCTGCATTACCTTTTCTGTGTATGGGGGTCAACATGTGGTTTTGGGGTGGCACTTGGGGGCAGCCACTCCCAGGCTGTGCACGTGTTAATGGGGACAGGTTCCTTTGTGTGTTGTGCACATGACCACTGTGATGTGCAACTGTTCATTTCAGAGCATGTGGCATGGTCACATTTCCAGGTTGTGTATGTGTATGTCATGTCACATACCCCCTGAGTCCCATGTGGGACGGTATGTACATCACAGGGTGACCCATTGCCACAATAGTGATGGCCCTCCACAGTCTGTGTGCATGTTGTGTATACAATGTTTCTGATTCCATGTGCACAATGGGAGACAGTCTCCACATCCACGTTGTTTGTGCATGGCCTTTGATGTTGTGCGTGTGTGTGTCACAGACGTCCATGTCTGTCCTGCCGAGGCAACAGGGAGCACTACCTGTGGGGGTCATGGTTGTTTTGCTGTGGTGTAATCATGATGCGCCATGTCATGCCAGTGTCCATGTGGCAATACAGGGTCCCTGGGAATCTACCTGTCAATGAGCTGTGATGCCTGGGGCACATCTGTCCTCACATGTCACTGTGGTGTGTGTTTGGAACGTGACAGCAGTACATGGGTACTGTGACACAGCCTAATGATATCCCATAGCACAACCTGGGACTTGTTGAGGACACATGTTGAACTGTGATGTTAGATGTTGTCCATTTCGGTGCCATACATGTCCTTACGGAACTGCACACACATCATGTACTTGTGTCTCGTATCATGTGATGTTGAGTCTGGTCTATGCCACATATGTGGGGTGACTGACAATCTTTCTTTCCTCACCTATGCACTGCAGGGCACCAGCTGTCCATAGACCATTTCCTGACCTTGCAACGATGGTGGAACGTGACTGCATCCGACGGTACCGCTTCACCAGGCAGCTGATTGAGGATTTGGCAGTGTGCTTGGCACCACATTTGCAACCTGGCCGGCCATACCCTACAGCGCTGACCCCCAAGGTGGAGGTGATGGCACCCCTACACTTCTTTGCCACCGGTACCTTTCAACACACTGTGGCGACTGCTGGTGGGATGTCACAGACTATGTTCAGCCGTGTGCTACGCGATATTTTGGGGGCAATGTTGAGATGTCTGAACCAGTACATCTATTTCCCTAAACGTCACCAACTCACTGACGTCAAGAGTGACTTCTATGCCCTGGGGAGGATGCCACATGTCATTGGCTCCATTGATGGGACACATGTGGCTTTGGTACCACCACAGGCACATGAGCAGGCATACAGGAACCGTAAACATTATCACTCGATCAATGCTCTGGTGGTATGTCTTGCAGATATGACCATCTCACATGTGTGTGCCCGTTTCCCTGGTTCGGCACACGATGCCTTCGTGATGAGGAGTAGTTGCATCCCGAGGATGATGTCACAGATGCGGAACCAGCGTGCCTGGCTTGTCGGTGTGTACTGACTTTGTATCATTGTGTGTGTTCTGCTATGTTGTGTTCCGCACTCTTTTCCAACTCACTTGCTGACACCCCTCAGGAACCCTGTGACACCAGCCCAGATGCGCTACAATGAGGCACATGGTCGGACCAGGAGAGTGATCGAGCGGACATTTGGTCTCCTGAAGAGCCGCTTCCGCTGCCTGGACAAGACAGGAGGGGCCCTCCCATATGCCCCAGCAAAGGTGTGCAAGATTGTCATCATCTGCTGCATGCTACACAACCTGGCAGTGCGGAAGGAATTGCCTCTCATCCTGGATGACGATGACCAACATCCGCCACCTGTGGAGGATCCTGGCCTGGGCCACGATGTCAGTGATGATGATGATGGTGATGTCCGCACACAGCTCATCACCAGCTTCTTCAGCTGAATGTGAGTATCCAGTGATGTCATGTCAATGATTTGAGTTTGCATGATATGTGTTGGTGGTGCTCTGTTGCTGTTTGAGTGTGGCCATGTGCTACTTGACTGGATGCGTGCAGCGATGTGTCCTTACAGGTAGTCTGTACTCCCCAACAGTGTTGACATGCTAACTTGGTTTTGTGTAGGTATCTTGTGACATGTATTGTGCATGAGTATTGCAGTTCTGTCCTGTTCTTCAGTGCTTTTGACTGTGTGTCATGTCTGTCCTTCACAGGGCGCTCTCAGAGTTGTTTGGTCAACTCGAATACCCCGACACCATGATTCAACTTCCAGGGTGGAAGCAGTCGTTCCCCTACAGGTGATGTGCCCCACACCCCTGGACTTTCTTTCTTCTACACTTGTTGGCTGTGTGGCCACTGCCACGTGGGATTACCTTGCATCTTTAGTGGAAACACTTTGGGATGTGCGTTGTCTGTGGTCACACTTCTGACTGACATTTGCTACTGCACCTGTGGGCTAGTTAACACGGACTCTGAATAGGTGTGGTGTCTGTGCATTCCACAATATTTCCTGGCAACATCAGTGTAGGCGATGAGTCCGATGGCCCTGGTGTCTATGTGTTGTGTAGCCCTAGTGGTGTGTCTCCCTCATATGTGTCACGTCACCATGAGTCACATGACGGTGTTGAACTTGCTCTGGCAGTTAGCATGCACGGTGTCATTTAGCAGATCATCATCTCCGTGTCGATAACAACGTTGGAATCACAACAGAGGCAAGTATGGTGTATTGGTGAGTTTATTACATACATGTGTGAGGTTAGTGCACAGGATGGTGGGTGCTGTACATTGGGATTGTGATCCAAAGTTCCCAGGTGAGTTGAAAGTCTTGGTAGCAGAAATGTCCAGGGTAAAGTCAACAGTGATCTGATACATTGGTCCAACTTGAACTCCCCATGTCATGTGGGTGAGTTGTGTTGCATTCGACAGGGTGAACAGTTTGCACACAAAGGAGAATTTCCAGTACAGGTGTTGGCTTCCTGGGGGATGTACATGGCCATCGACCTCTCAGTTTTCCTTCCTCGGACGACCCCTCTTCTTTGGTGGGGGACCCTCACGTGCAGGCTGCTGAGGTGCAGGGGACTCTCCGCCAGAGTCCTCCTCCCTCCCTGTGGCAGTTGCAGGTGTTGCAGCACCAGATGTTGTGGGCACACAGGGAGGTGTGGCCATGTTGGTGCTAATCTGGCGGAGGCATGTCAATATGTCCCTATGCACCGCTGTCAGTTTTTGCAATGTGTTCCACTTGGACTCCATGCCAGACATGTGTGTCTCCACACGGGCCATGTGTGTCTCCACACGGGACATGTGTGAGTCCAAGCGGGCATGATGGGCAGCCTGCTGCTGTTGAATGTCCTTGAGGATCCCCACTACCTGGGTGACCTCTCCGGTGCTATTCTGGTACGCATCAGCAATGCGTACCAGTTGTGGGTCATCATGCAGTCCAGACCCCTCTGCAAACAGCGACCTATGTCTACCATCCCTCCCACCACCCCTGGCGACAAGTGCGGGACCTGCGGTGGCACGCACAGGTGTCCCTGGGCCCCCTTGGGGGTTGTTACTGGGGTCGTTGTCCGTAGCTCGACGTTGGGCCAGGGTCCCTGTGCTGCTGTCATTGGTGGTCCTTGGTCTGTCCGTGTCGGCGGGGGTGGTCTGTGTGTTGGCAGTTGTTGGAGGAGTGGGTGCAGGGGGTGCAGATGTTGGTCCTGCTGGTGCTGCATGACGACTCACACCGGAGGTGCCAGGTAGGTCTTCGCCATCCGAGGAGGGCGGAGGCTGTTCCACACCAGTGAGCTCAGTGTCCCCCGGAGCCTGGGACTGGGACTCCTCATTGTCTGCAGCTGTGTCCCCATCATCACCTGTTTTTGGAAGAGACACACAATGTATGTTATGTTTCTACAGGCATCAATGGTTCACACACCTGACAGTTGTGTCTGTACCTCTGGATGCGGCCCTGTACATTGCATTGACATAAGTTGTCACAGTAAGAGGTTGATATTGGTGTAGCACATTGTCCTGCAAACCTGAGGCATTTAAATGTGAATGTAGAGGTGTGTGCATGGCCAGCATTGGTTGTATTTGGTGGACATCTGGCCCTCCTTCTCCACCCAGCCAAGTTATCCCACCATGAAGCATGCCACCCTTGCAGTGGGTTCAGGTTGACTCTCAGGATGTCAGTCAGTGGTGTCCTGCTGTTGGTTGGTGCCCAGGTCACAGCAGGGCCTGGTACTCCCCACAACAGAGCACCATTGTCACCCATCTTGTCAGTTGTTTTCCACTCCCTGTGATGTGAGCATTGTTCAGAGTGGTGTTGATGGGCCAATTGTGAGGGTGAGCAATATCTGTGACTACAACTCCCATCATGCTATTGCCTACACCCCCTTCCCAGCATGCCCATACTTCCTTCCTTTTGACTCTGCTTCCCTGTGGGGTAGTGTGCCTGTACTGCCAGGATGGCTGACGGTGTTGTCCTGGCATTTGTTTGGCTACAAGTCCCATGTGTGTCCCTGTGCTTCACACAGCATAACCCAGTGTGGTGGTTCTTTGTGGGATATTAAATTGAAGTGTGAGGCATTGCATTCTCCCAGGTGAGTTGTGTGGAGTTTGTGTTAAGGGGGTGTGTGGGAGAAGCTGCTTGTAACTATGGTCAGAGCTGTCAGTCATCCTTCCCACCCAGCCAGATATCCCACCATGGAACGTGCTTCCATTGCAGGGAGTGCAAGTTGCCTTTCAGGATGTCAGTCAGTGGTGTCCTGCTGTTGGTTGGTGCACAGTTCCCAGCAGGGCCTTGTGCTCCCCACAGCAGTCCCCAGTGTCCGCCATCTTGTCAGTTGTTTTCCACTCCCTGAGATGTGAGCATGGTTCAGAGTGGTGTTGATGGGCCAATTGTGAGGGTGACCAATGTCTGTGACTACAACTCCCATCATGCTATTGCCTACACCCCCCTTCCCAGCATGCCCATACTTCCTTCCTTTTGAGTGGACTTCAATGTGTGTGAGTGTGACAGCAATGGCAAGATGGCTGACAGTGTGTTCCTGTTGTTTGTTGGTGGCCAGTTCCCAGCAGGGCCTTGTGCTCCCCACAGCAGTATCCAGTGTCAGCCATCTTGTCAGTCCTTTTCTACTCCCTGTGATGTGTGCATGGTTGAGAGTGGTGTTGATGGGCCAATTATGAGGCTGACCAATATCTGTGACTACAACTCCCATCATGCTATTGCCTACACTGACTTCACCAGCATACCCAGAATTCCTTCCTTTCAGTGAGCTTCCCTGTGAGGTGGTGTTCTGGTGGTGGCAACATATGTGACTGTTTGTTTGTTATATTTGTGCCACTGGCTTGCTCTATTTATTGTTATGTTTGTACCTGTCATGACACTGTTGCATATCACTATGAGATGGCAGGTATTGTGTTTCTCTGACTAACATAGTCATCTTGGTGTGATTATCTTCTGGTTGCTGTGGATTTGCTAAGGGTGCATGGTTTGACTATCCCCTTGACAGTGATGTGTGTGTATTGCCACACAATATTGGGTATATTAGTTGTGTACTCACCAGGCTCTGGGATGTTTGTTAGTCCATATACGCTCACTGGTGGTAGGATGGCCCGCACCTTCTCCTCCCAGGGCCTGAGGTATAGTGGTTTGGCAGGAGGGCCACTGCCGGTGCGCTGGCTCACGATGTAATCCTTCTTTAGTAGGTCCCTGAACCTCCTGCGCACATCATACCACCTGTTCTGGATGTCTTCCTTTGTGCGCAAACATGGTGATTGTGCGTTGACCCTGTCGACAATCCTCTCCCACATCTTGGTTTTCTGCGACATGGGGGTCTGTTGGACCAATGTGCCAAACAAGTGTGGCTCTACCCTGAGGATCTCATCTACCAGGACTTCCAATTCACTGTCTAGGAACTTATGATTCTTCTTTGGGGGCATGGTGATGGGTGGTGGTGGTGATTGATGTGTGTGTGTGTGCAAGTGAGGGTGTGTGTGTGAAGGTTTTGCTGGGTGTATGTGAGGGTGCTATTTGTTGAGGTGCTAATGGTGTGTGGCTTGTGTGATGGGTGAGCTGTGGTGTGTCTGTGGTTGCTGTGTGATGGTGTTCTGTGCTGGCAGGTCAGTTGAATTTGCAAAGGATCATGGTAGGGATTTGTGGCCTTTATATAGGTGGAGTTGGGGGTGTGTCCTTGTTCCCTGTTTTTTTCCCCTGTATTTATTGACTTTGTCATTGCTTGTTTGGCCCTTTTTTTGCATTTTTCCATTTGTTTTTTTTGTGCATGTAGGAGACGTTCTTCTGACCGAGTAGGACGCTGCTGTTGTCTCGTGCCAGCTTCTCCGAGTCGTTCACGCTGTGTTTCTGCTATGTTTATTGTGCGGCGTACGCGTCGGTCGCGGTGTGTTGCGTTGCTTCGGCTGGGTTTTGTATGCGTGTCGGTCGTGCGGCTTGGTCTCCGTGTGACTCGGTCTGGTTTTCCACGCATTGCATCGTACTACGCGGCTCAGAGTTTGCGTGTACGTTTCGTTCGGGTTCCTTCCTGGTGCATGTCGGTCAGTTCGATTCGCGTGGTTTCCCGGCCGGATAGCTTGTTTCCGTCCTGTTCGGTTGTTCGGCTTGTGTTCCGTACGAGTCGGTCGTGTTTCACATGCATTTCATCGTACTACCCAGGTCAGGCAGCGCCGGTACGTGTCGGTCGGACTTTATTCCCGGACCGAGTCGGTCGGTACGTTTTCCGGCCCGAATCGGAATCAGCCCCTAACTGTTAAACGTATTTATACAACCAAAGTGATACTTACACACTTACATAACTACTTATGTACCTACCTAATTGCTTACAGTCTGTAATTTAATAGTATGTAATGTAAAGTTAAATGTATTCTTCATTTGCTTTTCAGACATCTACTTGTATTTACAAAGGAAGAATTACAATGCCAAAAAAGACGGAAACAAGAAGAAAACAGGGGAAATAGTACTATCAGCTTACAACTGACAGTGAAAAGAAACATAATGCAGAGAATGGGCTTAAAGAGAATAGAGCTACTAGTACGAGAACTAAGAAGTTTCTTAAAATAGTATGTGGAAAAATGCATAATGTTCAAAAACATGCAAATAAAAAGCGAGGTTTATAATCAGCTCAGAAAGGAGAAATAGTAAGTGAAATTGGAAGTAAGAAATCTTATAAGAAAACAGCGACTTAAACTAGAAGGCAAACGAATTAAAGAAATACGAGTGAGAATGTTTCGCAGTAGTGTAGTACAGAATTTGGTATGGAACATGAAGCAGTCAAAGAGGAGAAGGGAAGCACAAACAACATACTGAGAGTGTAGTTGATAAAGCATTTGCTGTGAAGTGGAAACACATTTTTTCCCCGAGTTTTATATAGCGCGAACTTGACCCGAGGTATCGGGTATCAGAGCGCTTTACATGAGCACCAGTTGCGTTACATAAGGACACATTCATTTTTGTTAGGCACGGGGAGATTAAGTGATTTGCCCAGAATCACAGGATGTTGAGCTTCGTTGCCGAGACTCGAACCCGGTTCCCCAGATTTGAGGTCGACCGCATTAGCCGTTAGGCTACATCCTCACAGAATGAGAACACTGGAAAAAACAGTGTTGTCTATGAAGAGAAAAAGCCTAAAAAAGACAGATTAAAAGAAGTAGTTTTTGTAAACTTTTCAGAGGAGAATGGAAGCATACATCTAGCAATGATCCTTTTTTAATAAAGAAAGCTACCTACAAAAAATAAGGTTAGTGCATGCAGTTGAAACAACTGGTCGATGCTATGAGGTAAAAGATGTTACTCCCATTGTAAAAGGAGGGATGGTTCCTAGAAATGTAGAGGAAGACATAGCTGAAGAGGTGCAAGGAAGGCGTAGACATGCCCCTGTATATAAATAGGACTGTAGTGTTCGCCAGGAATTTATTGACATATTAAGAACTTTTCTACATGAATTTTAGCAATGTCCATGCTAAAAAATGGAAAAATCATAAACAATAAGAGAAAATGAAACACCAGCTGTATTCAAGGTAAATGCTGTTGTTTTTCAGGTTTGATGTTGAGATATGGCAAGATGTTCACATCTCATAGCCAACACGTTTTACGCCACTTGTTGGCGCAGGCCTGGGGCTTTTTCTCAAGGCTGTAATAATAATCAACAGAATATTAAAACTGTATAGTTTCAAATTCTTGATGTAGTTAGAATGGATCACTCGTGGACAGTGGTCGCACTTGTCTAGAAGCAATAGTGCAAGAGAAACAAAAAAATTAGTGAGTCACGCATGAGCTAGAGTACAAAATGTGTGAGGTCATACATCTAATACCAATATGATAAAAGGAAAAAAGACAAAGGCTGAAAGTAAAATTGTTGTGATAAGCATGAAAGTCATCTTTAAGTGATGCTGAAATCTAATTTCTGTGCGAACTCAGGCCTATGGGCCGAGGGACCCATCTATGGAGCAATGCCTCATGCCTATCATCTGATCAGAAAGATCAAAAAGCACAAGAGTCAGGGAAGTATGGATTTTATAGAAACAAGTGTTTCAGTGGTCAGGTGGGCTGGAATGTTAGACCCTTCGTGAGTGACCAGCTGAGGACATATCAGCTCTAGTTTGGGAATTACAAAAGAAAGGCTAGAGATCATGCAATAATAATGTTATTAACTATGATCAGGAACTGGGCCTTATTAAAGGCAAGCCAGTGGTGTAAAGTATGCGAAAAACAATATTGAATATTTAGTAAAAAATATTACAGGATACAATGTTTACATTATAACCCCACCTTATATCCCTATACCCCATTATATCCCTTTCCTAAAATTTTTATTGTATTTTATTAAAAATATTTTTTAGATACTAGAGTATTAAATAAATATTAGTACTCAATGGCCTTTTACACAATTTTAAAAATACTATAATATATTTTTTTAATAAAAGTAATACTGCAGTATTATTTTTAAAACGTTCGCTATCAAAAATATTAAATTACTCCCTACCCAGGACATCCTGTCCTTAAAAATGAAATAACTTTTTTATAATGACTATTTTTATTCCAATTTTTTTCCAATAATATTAGAATATTAAATATTTATTAATGCTTAAATGCCTCTTACACAGTTTAAATTACCCCCCAACCTGGACCCCTAGGCCGCTTACATCAAATTCCCCAAAATAAAATTACTGTTTTTAATAAAAATATTTTTTAAATAGTTTTTTTTAAATACTAAATTATCAATTATTTATTGTTACTCAAAAACATCTTAAACAGTTTATATAATACTTTTTTAAATCACCCCCCACCCTGGACCTCACACCCTTACATCTTGTTCCTAAAATTTAAATAACTGTTTTTTTATAACTCAAAGGCCTCTTAAACAGTTTAAATAATACTTTTTTTAAAATTATGCCCTACCCCTATAGTACTTACACCCAATTTCTAAAATACAAATTACAATTTTTTCTCAAAATATTTTAGATTAAAATAATGAGTATTAATTAAATATAAATACTCTAATACAATTTCAATTTTGTGTTATCACTTCTAAAATTGCATCACACCCAACACCTATATAACACTTATATTCCATTATTTAAAATTTAAATACAATTATTTATACCAATTTTTAGC
This sequence comes from Calotriton arnoldi, assembly GCA_963921515.1. NCBI lineage: Eukaryota > Metazoa > Chordata > Amphibia > Caudata > Salamandridae > Calotriton > Calotriton arnoldi. The sequence goes on from CAWUFW010002595.1 coordinate 1,154,733, forward strand.
AAAATATTAATGGAGTATTATTATTAATACTCAACCCAGAATCAACAAGTTTAATTCTTATTATGGAGATAGGGTAAACCCACCTAACGTCCCCATTTAAAAAAATATATATATATCTTTTGGGAGGGTAAACCCATGCAACCCTCAACCACCCTTCCCTTTAAAAAAAAAAATGTAAAATTATTACTAGACCTAACGTGTGAGTAAACCTCTCTAAAACCTCATTGTAAATAATACCTACCAATATTACCATACTTACCTTATGCATGGTGTTATAAAAGACCGTGTGTGGTTGTCTGCATGGTAAATGTATCATGTGGTAAATACCACGCAGTAAAGGTTACCTACAACCCTATAAAAGTGCCACAACTGTCTTTTGGATTAGGAAGGTGTTGGCCTTGTTCCAGTCTGGTTCTACTCCTAAAGTGTTTTTCTTTATCGGGTGGGATATGGATTTCTAGATGTTAACTCTGAAACCCAGCATGTAGGGTGTTTTCATTACCTGATCCATGCTGATCTGGCACTGTGTAGGCGAGCTTGCCCTTATCAGTCGTCTAGGGTGGGTTATACATGTATCGCCAATCTTGCAAACATGTAGCCACCACCGTGAAACAGTTTAAGAACCCTCTCTGTGCTGAATCTATCCCAAACAATAAAACTTAGATCTGGCAGTGAGAGTTCCTACCACAAATCTGACATACTTGGCTCCTGTTCATTGGGATGAAGAAGTATGCATCCTTGAGATAGATTGTCGTTATATAGTCTACCTTCTGCAATATAGAGAAGACTTCCTGTAGGGTTGTCATCTTGACTTTCTGTGTCTTGACAAATTTGCTTATACAGCTTACATCCATTATTGGTCTTAACATTGGGCCTGGTTTTGAGATGAGGAAGTAAATGGAGCAAACACCGTGATTTTGTTCCTTTCCTGGAATTTCTCTATTGCTCCCTTCAAAAAGTCTTACACTTTCTGTTACAAATGTTTTAGTTCTTCTGCTTTGCAAACATTCTTTTTGGCTTCGTGTTTAGGGGGATTTTCTATAGTTCAATGCAATGCCCATGTTTTATGTTTTAAAACCCATTAGTTGGAGGTGATTTTTCTCCAATTCTTCCCCCAACCGGCATATTGTGCACCAAGGAAACAAGTTCAGTCTGGTCTGTTACTGCAGTGCCTTGCCACTCACAGTATTAAAAAAACATCTTTTCTTAGAAATTCCCTGAAGCAAGTAAATGCAGCTGAAAAATTTCCCTGAAGCAAGTAAATGCAGCTGAAAAATTACCCATTTATTTGGTTTACTGTAAATCTGTTAATTTAAAGTAAACTTAGTTTGGGCATCACTTTACTTTGACTGGACTGGATGCATGAATGTATGACGCTTGCCTTCCAGTCATATCGCCTTATTTTCTTCTCCCCTGATCTGATTACTTAAGGCTTAGCCTCAATGTTTATTTTTAAATCACTTTAATGTCTTTTTGCTATTTTTGTGAATTTGTAAAGTCCAGTCTTATTTAAGATATTAATGTCTCTTGGGCCACTCGATAATTTATTTTAAGAGCACCTGACATTTATGTATTTTGCCATTCAATCATACTGTTTTATTATTGCTTTACCACCTGCTTCTTAGATGACTTGACACTTAGCTTCAATGTTCATTTTTAAACCACGTTTAAGTCCATTTTATTTTGGTTAGCTTCATTGTCACTCTTATTTCTTTGCTTTTGTTTGGTTAGCACGTCCTGATTTTAATTCTTCTTTGCATGTTTGTTCCACTTGCTGCGCTTGGCCAAAATACTGCTTTTGTTCTCACCGATTGTCCTTCTGCTGTTGACGGCTGCCCAATTTTTCTTTTGGAGGAAGCACTCCACAATACTGCATCTATGAGGAAGCACTTCAAAATACTGCATCTGTTTGCAGGCCATCTGTTTCCCTTACTCCCTCTCCTCCTTCAAACACGTTTCAGCGTAGCAGAGAAAATTGTGTTTTTGCTGTATGATAGACTTCTTCTTCCATGTTGCCTTTGCACACTCCCTCCCGCCTTCTGTCTTAGTTGCATTTGCCTCCGTCCCTCCCACTCTCCATCTCAGTGGCTTTTGACCCCTCTCTCCATATCTAGGCATTTGTTTCTGCTTCAAACATTCCGTTACTATACTATACAAAGACAGCTGCCCTATTTTTCTTTTGGATGAAAAGGGCGGTGAACAGGCAACTCCTAATATGCTTGGTGGTGCTGATCCAGCGCGAAGTGGCCAAGGTTGGATATTTTTACACATCAAAAACTGTACTTTTCAATGGGCCCATATACCTTTATCCAAATACCTTTATTTGTATTCCCCTTAGCCAATTTCCCGCTGGAAGGGTTTTGAATTTCCAATAATTCCACAATCCTGATTAGTTATTTCCCTGTAACCATACATCAGTTACAATATCATGACTAACTAATCTTCACGAATCAACACTCTTCCTCTGGTCGATGGACCATTAGTTGAGTTAGTTGATGGTGATATTAACAACTTCTTAACTAAATTTCATAATGAAATAACCACAGACTCTGAATATAATAATTATGATGAATTTATCTAAAATTTCAGTCATTAAGTTGAACGCTCATCAATTACAAATACACAGTGCAAACTCCAATCTTATCAAACGGGAGAGAGAGCAATCATAAAGCACAGTACATTCAATTTCACAAGCTCTTAACAAACATCAATGCACAAGAGTGGATAGATGAAGAGACAAAGGCAGATTAAATACATTTGCAACGAAATATACAAATACTGAATAGAATGACATTTACCTAATGAGGATAACTGGAAAACCACCCCTCTGGCCAAAGGGCTGGTGGAGGTCCCTGACTTAGGATCAGGAGACAAAGATTAAAGGATAGGATCAGGACAGGTTTGATACTTACTAGACTTCTCTACAACCCGACGCACCAGGGCGATTCCCTCTCTTTCACTCTCTCCCTCCTCGATATTCTTCCGCAATCTTCAATTCTAATCCGGCAATAGTCTGGATCTTCTGAGTCTACACTCATCTTCCCTCTCTCTCTCTCTCTCTCTCTCTCTTGCTCAGCTCCCAGCAGCGTTGTCAGCCTCATTTCATTGTCATCGTCAATATCAGCAGTAGCCCAACTTCTCAATTCAAATCACTCTAGTTATATTCTTTATTTCTTCATGTCCCACCCTCAAGTGTTGCAACTTCACTAAACTACGGAATATGATTGGACGGGGTTAGGGGTGTCTTCATCATCCCAAGCTGACATATTCATTTTATTAGTCAAACCTATTATTTGTTAATCCTGCCCCTTCTACTCATTCATAATTTTATTTGAAACATGCATACTTTGTTGCAAATGCCATAATTCACTTAATACAAGCTTCACAGTTTGCTGCTACATCTTCTTCTTTTCCCATCCTTTTTGTCCTTGGAGTTTGGCAAGCGTTCAGTTCCCTCTGTGTCATCGGTCATCTCATGGACTCATTGCTCATGCGCAGCTTTCGCCATCTTCTTTTTCAGTCAAGGCCCAGCAGGCCCAAATATTCACTATTAATAAAAGAATCAAAAACAAATATTATTTTCTCGAACATGTAATTCTCACTGTTCACCGCCCACTTCTACTCTATCCCATGTAATTATTATTACTCTTGGGCAAAAGCGTTAATGGCAGCAGCTTTTCTTTTTAGTCAAGCAAGCATATGCCGAGCATGCGGTACCTCAAGACCGTATTTCAATTCTTCTTGCGCATGCGTGAGGGTTTTTCCCTCGCAAAGCGAGTTAGTCACGTTATTTTATGCGTCATTCGGGTTTGCACATGCGCAAAGCGTTTTAGCAAATTAAAGCGGGTTTTATTCGTGCTGCGTTTTATTTCTCATTAATTCAAGCATGCGTAAGCTTTTCTCCCCATATTTCTGTGTTGGGTGCATGTTAATTTCGCCTTATTTATTAATTAAGACTTAGTAAGAGGTAATGGAGGATTTCATCGAGCAAGTCTCATTTTCTCGAGTCCTTGCTCCATCAATCCCCCCTTTGATGGCATTTTTGAGCCATCATAAAATACCCATCATTACCAAGTGCCAACTTCTATTCATTTAGATTTTAGTGTCTTCCTTTCTTTCTTCTAATTCCTCTATTTTCTTTTTCATACCTACTTCTTTCATTTTATCATATAGACTTCCATTCATCTCTTCTAACTCGATCTCTTCTCTGTTTCTCTTTCTCCCCATTCTTTTATTCTTTATTTCTGCTATCATTCTTGTTTTTGTTTTATTCTTGCAACATCTGTATGTCATTATCATTAGCAGAGCTATTATTGTTAAAGAAATTACGGGTATTAGGATTTTTCCTAATAGACTATTCCCTAAAATAGAAAACCAACTACCTATACTGGAAATACTTTTACTAAGTCTTTCCCATACACCATCAACTTCCAGTTGGGTCAATTCATCATGAATCTTTGTAATATTCTTAATATATCCCTCAATACCTTTACTTTTGTCTGGGACATATGTACAGCAATGTTGGACTTTCAACATGCCACAGACTCCTCCCTCTTTTGCCAATAATATATCAAGAGCAAGTCGATTTTGCAAAACCATAGATCTAATTGCAATCATTTCAGTATTAATCATTAAGAATCCCCCAGCAGTATCTGTCAAAAGACGATCAACTACTGTTGACAATTTGCGTATCTTATGTGAATTTAGTATGACTCCAACTGACGGTATCAGTGCACCAAATATATCACCTACTATTTCTGAAAAACTTGTTCTTTTAGTTTGTTTTAGTCCTTGACTTATTACATTCATTTCATTGTTCTTAGTAATGTGGTATACCTTTGGAAATACTATTCCAAGATACCAACTTCCATACCACTGTGTTGGCAACCTATAATAGGCATTTCTACCACACACATAATATATTCCTGGAAAAACAGGATCTGATCCACCTTTTAGTCCCCATCCCCCATAATTAGGAAGGCATGTTCACAATCACTAGAACCAATGAAAATATTGTTATAGTCAGTTTTTAGTCTATGTAGACAGAATTTTCCCAATTTTGACAAATCTAGGGACATTGCAGCATGAGTCTCGCCTTTCTTATAGTCCCCTTCCTTAGTAGCCCATGGAGGTACATGTGTCTTCTGTTCAACCGCCTTCTTTTGAAAATCCTGTCTTCTTTCCTCTACTAAATTTAGAAAATCTTTTTCTTCATCTCGTAACATACATGTTAAATTGTTCTTATGCGCATATGTTATGTCTATTGGGTTTGTTGTTAGGAAAAACTCACCCATAAATTCTGCATCTTTAGCACTAAGTACTGGGTTTAGGTTTCTTCTAATAGGAATCTCTGGGAATACTAAATCCAAATTAGAATATTAATACTGCAATTTGCCTGTTTTATAGAACAGACTGGACACAACACTACGTGACACACCATATGTTAAAGGAAGATGATAAGTCACGCCCTCTGAGGCTGACGAAGGTAGTTTCATGCAAACATAACAGTCACTTACATCCATTGTATCAACATATTCGAAAAGAAGTTTAGTAAATACATTTAATGACGAATCACTATTTGATCTGTCATGTTGATACTTAGGGGGTGATTAGGATGGCGGGCGGATCGCCATCGCCGGCCCGGCAGTGGCGATCCGCCCGCCATCCCAACCCGATTTACCCCCGCCATATTATGATGGCGGGGGGTATCGCGGCGGATGCAAAGTGCATCCGCCGCTTTTCCGCCGGTCGGCAATCAGTCCGATTGCCAGCCGGGGGGAGCTGGGGCTTAATATGGTGGCGGTGGCTAACAGGCACCGCCATCCATATTAAGATGTGTGGGGAAACTGGCCTTTCCATGGCGGCGCCGCCATGGAAAGGCTGGCGGGGATGTGCTTTGGGGGCCCGTTGCGGGCCCCCGGGGGGGTGGGGGGCTGCAGGTACCTCCCTCCATTTGCATGCACAAGGTGGCAGGCACCGTGCGGTGCCTTCCACGTTGTGCATGCAAATACACACCATGGCACTTTGGCATTGCGGCGGGTGCTGCTGTAAGCAGCACCCGCCGCAATGTCATAAATGCAGAATGCAACCGCCAGGGTGGCGGCCGCATCCTAATTAGCGGTGCGGGACTGCCGCACATCTGGCGGCCGGTCCCAACACCGTGAGGATGGCGGGCAGACTCAGGTCCGCCCACCATCCTAATCACCCCCATAGTCTCATCTATTTGTTCTAAATTAGTAGCAGTCATTCCTTTAGTACCTGTATTCACTTGATTACTTGTATTAGTATTATTTTTATCGTTATTTACCATTAAAATAGGTATCACAACTGTTAGCAACAACGATATTAACATTAGTGACAAAATACTGCACAAACAACATTTAACACATCTTTGCTTTAAACTAGATTTTGAATGTTCAGTCACTTCTGTTTCTGCCATTTTAGCATTCTAAATTTACCTATCTCTTATCTTCTATATCCTTTACTTATGTTAAACTAAGATGTGTATAAATCTTTGTGTGATCCCACACTTCAACAGCTTTTAATCTTTTACTTTCCTCTTTATCTTTTAATTTCTTTTCTTCATCTGGTTCTTTTATTTCCTTCTTGTTCGTAAAATTTTCACTTCTGTGTCACAGTCTTTCTCTTAAGGTGGTCTCAATTTTTTTCATCACTTCGTTCATTAGTAAAAATTTTTTGTTCTTCATTCAAATCAAGATTCTCAAAGTCCTCAAGGATAACGTAAGTCCATTCAGGAGCCTTATATTTTCTATTTGGAGTTCTCTCTCTTTTGATTTTCACAAAGACTTTCTTCTTGGACTTTCCTCTTCTGTTTGACTTGATATTTCGTTTACTTGTTCTAATCCTTTTCCTGTTCTTCTTTTTAATATATATCTCAGTCCTTTTACTCCACTTGGCCAGTGATCACCTTTTCTGATCCTTTTTGTTTGAACTGCCTTTTCACCTTCTTCATCAATTTTTAACGTTCTTTTATTTTCTTTCTCTTTTAATTGAACTTGTTCTGGCGTTTTTGATTTTTGTCTTTCTGTCGTTTGATTTTCTTCTTGACTTTTTAGTTCTTCCTTTTCTGATTCTGATTGATCTTGATCTAAGTTTCCTGCAGCAGGTTCTTTTGTTGACTGACTTTGTCCCGAATTTATCATTCTCTCATTTGCTTCTTCTTCTGATTAAGCTTGATCTGGATTTTCTGTTTTGATTCGTTCTGGTCTTTCAATCTCTTGCTCTTCTTCTTCGGTCTCTACAGCAGTTTCTTGAGTCCCACTATCCAATGTCCACCCTACTTGACTTGAGCTTGGTTGTTCAACATCGATATGTTCTTCAGAGTCTGATTCTCTGACTTCTTCGATTTCACAACTTTCAGCTTCTGGTTCTTTTCTTTGTTCCACCACTTGCTGCTCTGGTCGTTCAGGAGGATTTGGGACTCTTTTGGTATGACTGGCATGTATCCAATTCGGCAATTCAAAACACTTCACTGCTGATGTTGTGACCAATATGATTTGTAGCGGTCCTTTCCACCTGGGTTCAAGACACAACTTTCTTGTGTGCTTCTTTATCATAACCCAGTCTCCTGGACACAAATCATGAGCTTGATTCGGCTGTGCTGTGGTTGCATCTTCTCCAACCTGGTGAGTCACAGAATGTACCAGATCAGCTAATCCTTTACAATAGTCCAATACTAGATCATCAGTTATAGTCAGTCATTAGTTTGTTTCCAGGTACATATGCTTGTCTCATTGCTCTTCCCATAAGAATTTCATGAGGACTCAATCCTGTTCTTCTGTCCGGGATGCTTCTAAGGCTCATTAAGACAAGGGGCAAAGCATCAGGCCATTTCAGTGAAGTGGATGCACACACTTTCCCTAACCTGGATTTTATTGTACCATTTAACTGCTCGACCACTCCAGATGCTTCTGGTCGATAGGCACAATGTAGTTTCTGCTCAATTTTGAAAGCTGTACAGATTAATCGAATTATCTCATTGTTAAAATGAGGTCCTCTGATTCCAAAGTGACTGGGAATCCAAACCTAGGGATGAGTTCTCTTAAAAGCAGTTTGGCAACCGAGAGACTGTCATTCTTTCTTGTTGGATAAGCTTCCACCCAACGAGAAAACAGACACACAATGACAAGAACATACTTCAGACCATTGCACGGTGGCAATTCTATAAAATTAAGCTGCAGTCTTGTAAATGGTCCTTCTGCCTTTCCTATTTTTCCCCAACTGACAAATGTTCTTCTACCTGGGTTCTGCTGTTGACATGTCAAACAACGCTGGCAGAGACTCTCTGCAATAAGCCTAAACTTGGGATTGTACCATGTCTGCCTAAAGTGTCTAATCATAGCATTCCTCCCAATGTGTGTAGCTCCATGATATACTCTTGCCATTTGTGATAACGTACTGTCTAGCATTAACGGTCTTCTGTCTGGACACACCCATACCTCATCATCGGTTCTTCTCGTGCAACCTGTGTTGATCCAGAATTCCTTTTCCTTTACATCTGCCTCATCCTGTAACAAAAGCAGAGAAAAACATTAGTTGGCAATTGGTAGTTTCTTTTTCCAACCCTCTGTTCAAAGACATTGTATTTCGAGCACAAAATTGTGCAACCTGGTCAGTATATCTGTTGCCTTGTGTCACATAATCATTTCCTGACTTATGTGCGGCACACTTGACCATTGCAATTTCTTTTGGCAATTGCAATGCTTCCAATAATTCTTTGACATTTTTACTGTTTCTGATAGGAGAACCTGAAGAAGTCAGAAATCCCCTTTGCATCCATATTTGGCCAAAGTCATGCACAACCCCAAAACCATATTGACTATCCGTGAATATGGTTATTCGCAATTTTTTCCCAATTTTGCAAGCTTTTGTTAAAGCTACCAATTCAGCTATTTGTGCAGACTTGACTCCTTTTAGACATGATGCTTCTAGAATAGCTGATATTGTACAGACAGCATAGGCAGCACTCAATTCTCCATCTTGTTTTCGTAAGCATGACCCATTCACGAACAATACATAATCTAATTCTCCCAATGGGACATCTAAAATGTCTGGCCTAGGCTTTGTACACATTTCTGTTAGATTCAAACAATCATGATCAACTTCTTCCTTCACTTCTTCACAGAATGGGTCCGGCAACAGGGTTGCTGGATTTACTGTGGTGCACCTTATCACACTTACATTTTCAGCTACTAGGATCACTCTTTCATACTTAGTCAGCCGACTAGGGGTCAGGTGTTGTGTTCGAGTCCTTGTTAAAAGGATCTCAACAGAATGTGGCACATACACTTTTAAAGGATGTCCCATTATAATAGATTCACTCTGTTCCAGACTCATACATGTAGCAGCTACTGCTTTTAAGCAGCCAGGCAATGCTGCGGCCACAGAATACAGAGTGGCTGAAAAATATGCCACTGAACGTCGCATTAATCCATGTCTTTGGGTTAATACTGAAAGTGCACATCCTTCTCTCTCACTACAGAATAAAGCAAATTCCTTTGCATAATCAGGCATTCCCAATGCTGGTGCTTGACAAACAATCCTTCAATTTTATGAATGCGTCCTCACTTTCATCATCCCATTCAATCGGGTCCATCACATCTTTCCGTGTCAATTTTATTAGGGGTTTTGCAAGCAATGAAAACCCACTGATCCACTGACGACAGTATCCAACCACTCCCAAAAACATTCGTACTTCCTTCTTAGTTCTAGGTAGGTTCATCTGTCTAATCACTTTTATTCTCTCTGGTGTCACCTTTCTAACTCCCCTTTCTATCTTGTGTCCCAAATACTTGACTTCTTGTCGACAAACCTGCAATTTTTCTGGTGACACTTTGTGTCCACCTTCTGCCAAATGGTTCAGTAAAGCAATTGTGTCTGTGACACAAGCCTCTCTTGTTTTTGACGCGACCAGTAGGTCATCAATATACTGGACCAAAACTGAGTTTCCTGGCATAACCAATGTTTCCAAGTACTTTTTCAAAGTTTGATTGAAAATTGAGGGACTCTCTGTATACCCTTGAGGTACTCGGCACCATGCCAAAACACGGTCCTCGAACCGAAACGCAAAAAGATATTGGCTACCTACATGCAACGGAATCGAAAAGAACGCTTGGCACAGATCAATCACTGTATACCAATGTGCATCCCAAGGTATCTGATAAAGAATTACTGCTGGATTTGGTACTACTGGACAACAAGGCACTACTATTTTGTTGATTTTCCTCAAATCTTGCACTATTCTATATTTGCCATTAGGCTTTTTAAGCCCCATAATTAGTGAGTTGCAAGGACTGCCCATTATTTCTGTCAGAATACCTTGTTCAATCATTTGATCAATTACTGGAGCCACTCCTGCTTTTACTTCAGGACTCATTTTGTACTGTCGGGTGTTTGGATAAATTGCACCTTCCTTCACCACTATTTTAATTGGGTCTACATTTGCCATCAGACCAATTTCCTTTCCTGAAAAATCCCATACATATGATCTCACTGTGTCTCTCAGCTCATCAGGTAGACTGTTTTCAGTTAGAAGTGAAAACATCTCATCCACTTCTGTTCCTTGTTTTGCTAGCATCATCTTGAAAGCGATATCTTCATCGGGGGTTTGGAAAGCAATACCATCAGGTGTACAATAGATGGTACAATTCATCTTACACAACAAATCCCTCCCTAACAAGTTAACCGGACTTGAATCACACACCACAAACCGATGCATGTCTTTGAAATTTCCAATATTTACTTCTATTGGTTTAGTAAGTGGGGTTTTTATTTGCTTATTTGAGACTCCTACAACTTGGATAGTTTCTCCCGAGAGGGGTAGGTTTGGAATTTCTGCTGATCTCACAGTAGAACGGGTAGCACCAGTATCCACTAGGAAAGTGATGTCATTACCTTCCACCTTTCCGTCAACAAATGGACCTGACTGATCTACCGCCAAAGATGCGCCAAGCACGGATTCTTCCTCCCCCCTCAGGCACCGTCATTGGGAACTATCCGAATCACACTCGTTACTGTGCATCCAATACTGTTGAACCGCTTGTGTATTCTTACCACTCTCTCCACGAAATCCGGTGTTCACACTGTATCTCTCTACTTGAGCGTTCATACAGTTGGGCATAGGAGCTTGTGGCACCTGTAACTGTGGAGGAACTACCTGCTAAGGTTGCTGCTGGTTCACAATCACCTCTTTCTGCATCTGTGGATTTAAATTTTGATTTACCCCATTATTCTGTTGAACATTTCTACACTCATTCTTCCAATGCCCATGCTTTCCGCACGCATAACAAGGAAACTTCTTCTTCGCTTCTTCTCTACTCATTCGCCCTTTTCCTTTATTCCCATTCAATCTTTGACTATTCTGATTTTGGTTATTCGACTGATTTTCATTTTGAGAACCAGTACTTGCCTCTTGATGTTCTGCTAACTTCACTTGTGCCAACATCATCTTTTCTTTCAGTTTCTTATGCTTTGTGTCAATATCGTCACTGCAATACTTTGTGTATTTTAAAATATCATCAATGGGCTTGCTTTGCCAGCAAAGCATATGCTGTTGAATTATCTGACTAATTTCCGATCTCAGTCCATACACAAACCTGTACACAAAATGTCCCATATCCTTATCACCAATATTTTCAAATCCACTATACTGCTTAAATACCTGCAACAACCTTTCATAATACGCAAGCACTGACTCTTTCGGTTCCTGAGTTGTTCTATCTATTTTAACCCAATCCGTTTCCTTTGGAGGAATTTTCCCTTTCAAGAAAGTAATCACTTGCTGATACTTTTTCATCACCTCTCCTGAAGGTGCACCTGTCTTTGCATCTCTGGGATATTCTTCAGTTGGCCAATCAACCGTAATCTTACATTCTGTCCATAAATCAGCTGGCACCACTATATCAAACAGACCATCTAAATCCTTCAACAATACCTTTGATACTTTCACGAACCTCTCTACCTGCTTGTACCATTCAACTGGTTTCTCCCTTAATCTGGGAAAATCATTTGTAAAAGACAAAATATCCTGTCTGGACCATGGAACATGAACGTATCCACCTCCAGGAACTTCTCTCATGGGACACACTCTTTCAACCTGTTCTGTTTCTCTTAATGGGTATGCAAATGCTTTCTTTATAGCTGCCTCATCCCTTTTCTTTGTCCATCTGCCTCTCCATCTGTCTGCATCTCCCCATTTCTTCAAAATATTCATCAATTCTTTGATCTGTAATCTCCTTCCTGACGCATTCAAACTTTCTAAATCCTTGTCTGTAAATTCTGCCCTATATGGTTTCTGCAATAATTTCGATTTCTCTATATCTCTTCCAAATTCTGAAGCAACTTCTACTATTTTCTCATGCAGATTCTTTGCTCTCCAGATTATACTTTTACATAAAAACAGCAATTCTTCATCTCTGTATGTACCTAATCTCTTTGGGTTTATTGTACCAATGATCATTTCTTCCAAATCCACTTTCAACTTGGCTACATCTATACTTGGTGTCTGAGGTCCCTTTTTATCTAATCCTTTCGCCCACTCCTCTAGATCATCTGGCGAGAATCCTTTTGAATTTCCTGCTATGGGAGTATCAATCAATTCCTTTCTCTTTTTATTCACAGGTGAACCTCTCCTTGGCGTTTCAGCCACTGTTTCAATATTAGGGAGATCTAGTAACAAGATATTTGAATCACTTTCACTGGTTAGATCTTCTGACATTGCTACCTCTTTTCGAACATTAATTTGCGTGATTGTCACTGTTTGTAATCTCGGGGTGTCTCGTTTATCCCCATATAATGGAATAACCGGACCTATCATTACTGGCACTGTCAAGGCTTCAGCATTTAAACCTAACTGATTTATTTTCTGAATTATCTCTTCTTTTGTTTTATTCAATGCATCCCTTTCCTTCTCCTGTAACGCTCGGGTAGCTGTTGGATCATATAAAACCTGCGGAACTAAGGGAGTTCTCATCATTGGTGCACTTGGAGTTGCCTCCCCAACATTTTCTTGATAAGGTGGAGGTCTTTTAACTAAAATGTCCTCTAATAATTCATCATCTGTTTCATCACATTCTGTTCCTGCCATACCTGTATGCTTCATTTTTTCTTTGCATTTACTCCCTGTTTGATCCTCAGCCATCAATACTGGATACAACCCTTCTGTTACTACAGCTCTTCTCCATCTTTTCATCTCGTCTCCTCGACTATCAAATGGATATCTTGGGATAAATCCCCTATTTATTCTTCTACCTCCTCTGTATTTTTCTCGCTCAAATGCCTCAACTTCCCATTCCTCCAAAGCTTCATACTGCGTCAACCTAGGACTAGGTTCTAATGTATTCATCCGATTTCTCAAATTCTGAAGAACCCTTACATTAAAGGTACCATTTTCAGGGAAAGCTAAAACACCATCAACTTTCGTATATTCCACCCAATTCTCCAACCAAACACACGTATGGTATCCTCCTTCCAACATCATAAAAGAAGCAGGTGTATTAGGGGTGGCATAAGAATCCCTTCTCTGGTTACTACACGCTTATCCTTTTTAAAGAAATTCTTGATTTTGTTAATCAACTTCATTCTGTAACTAGTTATTTTCAACAAGCTAAACTAGAAACTCTTCCGTATTCTTACGTATCCTGTTTCTCAGCACTCGTCCTATACCAGCGCGACTCACACCAACAGTCCAATCAGGGCTCACTACGTATTTTCTTTCACAACCAATATCAGTGCGGCTCTTGTCTACCAACCAATCAGAGTTTTCCACACACCCACTTGTTTCGACCAATACCAGCGCGACTCTTTGTGACGTCAGTATTACTCTTACTACTGACCCTCCCTTTACAATTGGCACTTGTTACACGCCCGCTGTCTCAACCAATACCAGCGCGGCTCTCTGTGACGTCAGTATGACTCCTACTACTGACCCCCCCTTCACAAGGTAATACGGCAGTGTTTTCTCTAAACTTTTCTTAATATCTTTTCTGTTAGTAACAACGTAAAAACGGTGCTGCTCTGTCTGTTCCGCTAATTAAAGATAGTTTATTCACTTGCTTCAAAAGAAAATACTTCCTTACACTACGAGTAAAAACCACTGTTTACCCCTCACTTAAGCTCGGGAACACCTATTACTCCTCTAGGGATACTCCTCCTTCGGGTAAGGCCAAGGTTTCACAGGTAGACCCTTCGCTATCACTCACACTCTACTCTTATACGATATAGTCCCTATTATAACACCTACAGCCCTCCGTAGCTTTTAGGTATTATGACAACAGACGAGTAACCTTCTGCAGTGTGGTTTCCTTCCCACACTCTTCAAAATTCAATTCCTGGGATTCCCAGGTATCTCTGTACCTGTACTTCCAGACAACATAAAACAAGACACTAACTTCTCATGTTAAGAACATATAGTCAATAATCAATAATCAATAAACACCAAACTAATCAATAATAACCATAACTCTGCTACCAGAAAAACTGATCTAGCACAAAGTGGCCAAAGTTGGATATTTTTACACATCAAAAACTGTACTTTTCAATGGGCCCATATACCTTTATCCAAATACCTTTATTTGTATTCCCCTTAGCCAATTTCCCGCTGGAAGGGTTTTGAATTTCCAATAATTCCACAATCCTGATTAGTTATTTCCCTGTAACTATAAATCAGTTACAATATCCCGACTAACTAATCTTCACGAATCAACACTCTTCCTCTGGTCGATGGACCATTAGTTGAGTTAGTTGATGGTGATATTAACAACTTCTTAACTAAATTTCATAATGAAATAACCACAGACTCTGAATATAATAATTATAATGAATTTATCTAAAATTTCAGTAATTAAGTTGAACGCTCATCAATTACAAATACACAGTGCAAACTCCAATCTTATCAAACGGGAGAGAGAGCAATCATAAAGCACAGTACATTCAATTACACAAGCTCTCAACAAACATCAATGCACAAGAGTGGATAGATGAAGAGACAAAGGCACATTAAATACATTTGCAACGAAATATGCAAATACTGAATAGAATGACATTTACCTAATGAGGATAACTGGAAAACCACCCCTCTGGCTAAAGGGCTGGTGGAGGTCCCTTGACTTAGGATCAGGAGACAAAGATTAAAGGATAGGATCAGGACAGGTTTGATACTTACTAGACTTCTCTACAACCCGACGCACCAGGGCGATCCCCTCTCTTTCACTCTCTCCCTCCTCGATATTCTTCCGCAATCTTCAATTCTAATCCGGCAATAGTCTGGATCTTCTGAGTCTACACTCGTCTTCCCTCTCTTTCTCTCTTGCTCAGCTCCCAGCAGCGTTGTCAGCCTCATATCATCGTCATCGTCAATATCAGCAGCAGCCTAACTTCTCAATTCAAATCACTCTAGTTATATTCTTTATTTCTTCATGTCCCACCCTCAAGTGTTGCAACTTCACTAAACTATGGAATATGATTGGACGGGGTTAGGTGTGTCTTCATCATCCCAAGCTGACGTATTCATTTTATTAGTCAAACCTATTGTTTGTTAATCCTGCCCCTTCTACTCATTCATAATTTTATTTGAAACATGCATACTTTGTTGCAAATGCCATAATTCACTTAATACAAGCTTCACAGTTTGCTGCTACATCTTCTTCTTTTCCCATCCTTTTTGTCCTTGGAGTTTGGCAAGCGTTCAGTTCCCTCTGCGTCATCGGTCATCTCATGGACTCATTGCTCATGCGCAGCTTTCGCCATCTTCTTTTTTAGTCAAGGCCCAGCAGGCCCAAATAATCACTATTAATAAAAGAATCAAAAACAAATATTATTTTCTTGAACATGCAATTCTCACTGTTCACCGCCCACTTCTACTCTAGCCCATGTAATTATTATTACTCTTGGGCAAATGCATTAATGGCAGCAGCTTTTCTTTTTAGTCAAGCAAGCATATGCCGAGCATGCGGTACCTCAAGACCGTATTTCAATTCTTCTTGCGCATGCGTGAGGGTTTTTCCCTCGCAAAGGGAGTTGGTCACGTTATTTTATGCGTCATTCGGGTTTACATATGCGCAAAGCGTTTTAGCAAGTTAAAGTGGGTTTTATTCGTGCTGCGTTTTATTTCTCATTAATTCGAGCATACGTAAGCTTTTCTCCCCATATTTCTGTGTTGGGTGCATGTTAATTTCGCCTTATTTATTAATTAATACTTAGTAAGAGTTAATGGAGGATTTCATCGAGCAAGTCTCATTTTCTTGAGTCTTTGCTCCATCAGTGCCGCAGCGGCACCACCAGCATATTAGTGCTCGTGACCGCTGCAGGATCCTTGATCCCTGGTGGTCGCAATGGTCCTGTGGCGGTCCGAGCGCCACACTCATAATACTGCAGGCAGGCCCGCAGTGTTGCGGTGGTCAGACTGCCACCATGGGTAACTCGTAATAAGGCCCCAACTATTATTGGGAGTTAAAATCAAGATCTTAATTTGTAAACCAATGGAACAGGGCCCTCCCCATAACTGTAGTCTATCGCACATGCTGAAGTGCTCTTTGTAACAGTGAAACTTATGGCTAATCTCATGGTAGGCTTCTGTTTTGTAGTTTACAATGATAAGAGCAAGTACGGTTGATTGGATATACGTTAACAAAAAAAACCTCAAGTGTGTTTGCTTCGTCTGTATATACTAAATACGTTTTTGATTTATGGAGCTGCCCTTGACTGTAAGGATTTTCAGTGTGTGTTTATTGGGTTTTCTAAACAAGACAGCTATCTCCAAGATAACCTGGCTTGCTCCAAGCAAAGGTTATTGTGTTTTTTTAGCTCTCCGTTATTCCAGGAGCCAATTTAAAAACAGGACAATTCTGTGTAGCGGCCTCATTCAGAATGAATAAGTGAACATTTCTTCCAATCACTGAATAAAGAGTGCACATAAGTTTTGAATGTGGAACCAAACACTGCACATTACATTTCTGAATAAATCAGTACAGATTCATCTTTTCACTGATTCTAAAATGGAAAAACAGGTTGTCATCTACTGTGTCTGCAGCGACACCCAGACATTCTGTTAAGACAAAAATAGAAAAGAATGCATTTTTCTCTGCGGACGTACCATCCCCATGAACTTGCCCCAGGAACTTGACTCTGCTTGCCTAGCACCAGTCGCTGAGATGGATCGGATGGCACGAGGTACTGACAACATGACGCCGTTGTGGACTGGGTCCTCGCTCTCCCAGACTGTGGCCTTTGAGGGCTTCAGGGCATGGGACTCCATCAGCATCAGAACACTGGGGACATATGGCGCACAATGCCACCCTGTGTGTCTTTTCATGGCCTTGAAAATATGGCCCCCTTTCACGCATTACTCTGCATGAAAGGGGCGTTCCATGGGTTTTGCTATGGTTGTTTCCACTCAACACCCATGGATTCTGATGCAGTCCCAGATTTACAAGGTTTCGTAAACCTGGGAATGCATCAGATTCTAACGCTTCCCCAGGGGAGTTGTTAAAGTGGCGCTACGAGGAGAAATACCTTTATTTCTCCTTGTTTTTTGCTCTTTCAATGTGTGGTGCATTATGAAGCACACATAGGAGGAAAACGCCATTAATGATTGTTTTTGTGCAGGAAGGCGTGATTCCTGCACATAAACAATCATCCCTGCAACGCAGGCACCCTTGCATCATGGTGCAAGGGTGCTTGCATTGGCACTAGGCAGCCAATTGTGCGCCGGCACAGAGGAAAGCACGGGATGATTCATATTGCTGTAAATACGACGCATCCCTGCACTTTCCTAATGACGCAGCTCGGCACAGCGCTGCGTCACTTCCTAGTAAATATGCCCTGAAGTTTTTATTAAACACCTGCCTTCTTCCATTGCAAATTAAAAGACAAATGCAATTCTCCATGTGGCTCAAAACATCTTTGGTGGGCTTAATCTAAAAAACAATGTCCCATGTCTCTTTCCCAGATGGCAAGAACCGTCATATATGGCACGGTGGGACTGGTTGGCCCTTGCAAGATAGCAGGCCTTGCGGGATTCGGCGGCGTGGCACGCTCTCTGGCAGGACAAGGTCTCCTGTAGCACAGGGGTGATCTCTCAATGTGTGTGGGAGGGGGGGTGTGGCCGACAGGTGAACACAACAAAAGGGACAGCAAGGTAAGTCACAGCATGTTTGCGGACCACCTCACCATGAAGACATCACCGCCTGCCGCCGAGACAAGCAGCAGTCGCCAGGAGCCGTTGCGGGCAGGGCTGATTTTCTTTTTTTGTGCTCGCCTGAATTTCAGTGACCGCCTTAATTTCCCTCTTGTGGAGTGCACCGGCAGTACGCCGGACCTCGGAGTTCTGTGGGTTCCTTTCTCTGGTGTGCACTTATCTGCCGACCCTCCGGGCCGGTTACCCTTTCCTAGCAGGTTCATAGAGGGTGGCGGGGTGAATAAGCGCCTGCATGGTGGTTACTTCCTCCTGCACTACAGTCATTTCCGGTCACTGGAGGCAAGTGGGCCCAGCAATTTTTTACACCTTCAGTGCTCTGTATTTGCAGGTCCCAGGATTCCCATGGGGTACCATTTTATTTTACCCCTTTTATTCTCATCCAGTTCATCTTCCGTCTGTTTCCGTCTTGGTGGCCTGGCTCTAGGTTGGGGGCTGCTATTGTTGGCCTAATGGCCACCTCAATCTCCCTTTCTACTGGTTTTCTCCTTGGAGTTGTCGCTTGCAGCCACTAAAATTGAAGCATGGCCAGCCCCCAACTAAGCATCTGGACATAGGAGACAAGGAGTGAGAACAAGGGGTGTCTTGGATGGTTCCAATATATTAGGAGGCTCTGTGAAATTTAGAGTGAAGAGCTGCTGGGTGCGGATTGCCTGGTCTGAACTAGTGGATTGGCAGCACATTGCTGCCATTTTCTTAGCAAAGTAGCAGGGTTTGTGGTTCTTTTGTTGTTTTGTTTTACTGACTGTTGTTGCTGGGGTTAAAAGTCAGTACCATACCTACAAAGCCTTCTAGCAGCTCAGAAAGGGATAGGAAAAGGAGTTATGTATGCGCAGACTAGACTCAATGGACGAATTGCTGGCATCATAATGTCCAAAGCTACTCAATGGGAACAAGGTGGAGGCTTCTATGCTGGTTGAGGTTCAGGAGCACCCGAGGAGGGCTGGGGTCCCACTGAGTTCAGCATTTACTCCGGTCCCTAAGAAGTAGGCCTGAGAGGGGTTTTCAATTTTGTTAATTTCACGTTACTCTTTAACGCGGAATAGCGGATAAATTAAAATTCCGCCTCTCCGCTGGCAGAATTGGAAACCACTGCATATCACTTGGTGCCCATGCAAACATTTAATAATTGCAGAGCATGTAGGGGAGCTGACTGATATGCAGAGGTTTTCTATTTGGCTGTGCAATTTTCTTAGCGCAAAATGCATCCAAGCATCCATTTTTTAGACATGAGGATGCATTTTGCGCTAAGAAAACAGTGCCAAATGCCCACTCTGCCTCGTTGCGGAATTCCACAACCCCAACAGAATTTTAATGCAATTCAGCGTGATTTCCGCATAATCAAACTCCGTCAATTCCACCCAACCCTACTAAGAAGCCCAGGAGGGGGCAAGGACATGAAGGGAACAGTTTTCCTATGATGACGGATGCCCGCAGTGTTCCTTCTACTGCCGATTCGGGAAGAGCGTGGCAGCTTGGGCTGTCTGCGGTGGCTAGGCCACCTGTCTGCAATAACGAGCAGTCCCAGCTGGGGACGATTCTGATGGGTGGAACCGCTGTCAGTACTAGCATTGTGCTGAGCGGGGACAACTGCATAGCAGTAAGCAGGGCATTAGCCATACTAGGGTCAGGACACAGCAGTGTGGGGCAACAGCCAGGCCAATAGGCCAACTTGGTGGCCAATCTAGCAACCGTCTTGCTGTGGGTTAGTAAGGTCGGGGACTGTCGACAGCTCTCATGGTGGGAGGGGGGGGTCACAGAGGGAAGCACAGTAGACAATATGGAAAGGGCAAGGTAGCTTGTTGCCCAATTTGGAGCTGGCCAACATGGGCTAGGACAGCCAGTCATGGTTTCTCAAGGAGAGGGCCGCATCTGCGGCAGTTGCACCTGCACCACTCCTAGAGCCGGTGGCATAATCGGTTGTACCCAGTGTGCCAGCTGGTGCACAGGCAGCGGGGGAAGTGGTGCAATGTCAGCACAGCAAGCTACGACCAAGGAGGTCACCTCATCAGGTATTATTTTTCTGCTGCCTAGTATGGGGCTGGGTACTGACCAGTAGGGTAGACCTCTTTCAACCGAGGTGAAAGTAAAAAAATTGAATGGGGCTTTTGTGGAGATATTTGATCTGATTTTAGGCATCTCAGTGAGGGAAGAGGGCAAGTGGTACAAGTGTTCACACTCAAAAGACTATTCTCACACGCATCGCAGTGTGAAAGAAGATGAAACATTGATAAATTGGGTGTAAGAGTTCACTATTTTTCATGCAGTTATGGTTGAAAAGTTCCCCAAGATGGGTCAGCAATTGTCATGTTACCAGATTAGATAGACTGTGTTCATGACATTTGGGGGTGGGGGGGATTTCAGGAAAGAGAATGATCGAGTATTTAGGAGAAAAAGCCACATGCCCCGCATTGTTCTGGGATCAAACCGACATCAGTGCATGACTGCGCCATAGGATGCTTAAAAAGCCAGAAGCCAATGTGCACTAGCCCTTTTGTCCAGTATCAGGATTGTGGGAGGGTGGTGAGAAAAGAGGGGTCTACTGGGCTACGACAAGAAGGACTGTACCAGGCAGCTAGGTTCCTGCAAATTTAAACACAACTGCTCTGTGAGGTTTGCGCTTCTTCTGATCATGCCATCTCTATGCTACAGAAGTTGGGCCCGGAAAAACAGTTCGCGAAAGACAGCATCAAATCTGCTTTTAGGTTATTGCCTGTGCATCCTGAGGATTTCATACTACTTTGATAAATGCATACCAATGGGGTGTTTGGTCTCTTGTGCATACTTTAGAAACTAAGTTCCTTCCCCAACTGGGTTTTCAAGGGAGGAGCAGACTATCCATGGGTTCCTCACTATCTGGATGACTTCTTGTTTCCCACCCAAATCATCACCCTCCAGTAGTTTGTTAAATTGCTTAATAGTTTTAGAGTCCTTTTAGCCCAAAGGAAAAACATTTGGTCCTGTCACAAAGGTCATTTTCCTGGATATAGAGCTGGATTAAGTGATAGGAGTGTGCAAGCTACCCGAGGAGAAGGTGACACCGCTCAGAGTCATTGAATGTCTGCCTGGGGGCTAGAAAAGTGACACTCCACAAAATGCAGGTCTTGGTGGGGCAACAGAATTTTGCTCTGTGCATTAAACCCATGGGGTGCCCATCCTCCAGTTCAACGGTCAGTGGTGTGGCCAGCTGCTTCCAGGTCAAATGTCGATTCAGGCCTCTTCACTGATGTGGCTAGGAGCGTAGGACTTGGAGCAATTTTGGTTTCAGAATGGTATGCTCCTTATTGGCCCACAGAGTGGGTTGAGTCTGGTTTGGTGAAAAGCATAGCCTTCTTGGAGCTGTTACTAATAGTAGTTGTGCTGACAGTGCAGCCTGGCCAGCTTCACAACCAATTAGTCCTTTTTTTGGTTAGCTGCAAGATGGTGTTCAGACTGCTCAAGGAGCAGATATTGCTAGGTTTAAAGAATATCACTTACAAGGCTAAGCATGTACCAAGAGTATTGAATAACGAAATGGTTACTTACCAGTAGGAGTAGTTTTGCAGCTTGAAGAATTTTCTGGATTCACATGCTGTGCATTATTCCGCCATCTAGTGGTTGGGTCCGGAATGGTCTTTGTATTTTTTTTTTTGGTTGCTGTCGACCACCATTTGGTACCAGGTACCATGAAATTAAAACCGCACAATCGACCTTCTTCGAAGAAAAAATTAATGCAGCTGCTTCTAGGCCTAAAGAAATAAATCGCATTGCGAAAACCCTCCTTAAGCTCCCAGAAAACCCCCCAAATTCCATCAATGCGCAAACCCGCTGCAATAACATGGCAGAGTTCTTCTTCCAAAAAATACAAACCATTTATACCTCCTTTTCCCCCATTCAGACTGACCTTCCACTCACCAAATCACTTGAATCAGGGACCCAGCCCCTGGCCACACTCGAATCCCTCCCCCCACTTAATCCCACCATGTTAGAATCTATTATGCATCAGGTGAAATCCGGCTCCCCCAACGACCCGGCACCCCCGCGCACCCTGCTGTCAGCCACTGACAACGTCCTTCCCACCATACTTGACCTGCTTAATGCCTCCCTGTCCGCAGGCACTTTCCCGCTTCCCTGGAAGCGGACCATGGTTAAAGCCCTCCTTAAAAAACCCAATCTAGACCAAGATAACCCTAGTAACTATCGACCGATCTCCCCGTTGCCCTGGCTGAGCAAGATCTTGGAGAAACATGCCAACATAGTGTTGGCAGAGTTCCTCGAGACCAACCACCTGCTCGACCCCTCCCAGACGGGATTCCGTCCCATGCATGGGACCGAAACCGCTCTGGTTGCAGTGACGGAGGAGGCCAGGAAGATGCTGGATCAGGGAGGATCTGCAGCAATCATCCTCCTTGACCTAAGTGCCGCCTTCGACACTGTAAGCCACAACAGCTTACTACATCGGCTCACCAGTTTAGGAGTCTCAGGAAAAGCAATTGCTTGGTTTGAATCCTTCCTTTCAGACCGCTCCTTCCAGGTTTTTGAGGGTGACATCACCTCCCCCAGCAAGCCTCTTGGCTGCGGTGTGCCACAGGGCTCTTCTTTGAGCCCTACGCTATTTAATATATATATGAGCCCACTAGCTGAGATAGTCCGTCCGTTCGGGATAAAAATCATCACCTATGCTGAAGACACTCAGCTAGTGGTGGCTCTCAATCAGCCACACACCACGCATAACAGCCTGAGGGACTGCTTAGAAGAAGTGACCAAATAGATGACATCGTCATGTCTTAAACTGAATGGAGACAAAACTGAGCTGATGCTCTTAGGCAACCCCCCCACGCTCACGATCAACTCATTGTGGCCCACCTGCCTTGACCCTGCTCCCACGCCAAAGGACACAATCAAGAGCCTGGGCATCTGGTTGGATAAGTCCCTTAATTTCAATTGTCAAGCAGCCAAACTATCAGCCACTTGCTTTGGTCTACTCAGGTTTCTGCGGAAGATTCTCCCCTTACTGCCTTTCCAAGCGAGACAGATTATGGTCCAGGGTCTCATTCTGTCTCGTCTGGATTTAGGGAACGCCCTCTACTTAGGGGCCCTCCAAACCACCTTGCGCAAGCTCCAGATCATACAAAACTGCGCTGCCCGAACACTGCTTCAGATCCCCCGTCGACTTCCAGTCAAACCCGGACTAAAGAGCCTTCACTGGCTCCCAGTCAGGGAAAGAATCGAATTTAAGACCCTGTGCATCGCCCACCGAGCCTTCTGGAAAACAGGTGCTGTCATCAATCATTCACTGATCACCCCCTACCACCCGAACAGACAGCTCAGATCAGCATCCTCTCTCCTCACGACAGTACCCAGGATCAAGAGAGCCAGATGTGGGGGTCGGTCGTTCTCCTATAACTCAGCCAAACTTTGGAACTCCCTCCCCTTCCATCTGCGATCAGAGCCCAACTTACTTCTGTTCCGTAAACACTTAAAAACCCTGCTTTTTAATAAACCTGAATAACCTTCAATTGTTTTTCCTGTATGCGTTGTCCGTAGCGCTAGGATGCCTGAGGGTAGCTATCGCGCTTAATAAATGGTCTTTTCATTTCATTTCATTTCAGGTGACGTCAGACGGTATCCTGGAGGTCAACGTGCGTGGTAGCCATCTTCGGATTCTTTTTTCCTGTTTTTATTCTTGTGTCTAATCCTTGAGATGGTTATATAATAACTGATGAACTCCTGTGCTTCCCACCTGTTTGTTTTCCTTATAGGGGAGGCCGGGTGGGTCGCATGTGAATCCAGAACATTCTTCAAGCTGCAAAACTACTCCTATTGGTAAGTAACCATTTCGTTTTGCAGCGTGAATCCTTTTCTGGATTCACATGCTGTGCATTAGATTATGTAGCGGTTTCTCCCGTGCTTGGGAGGCTGTGGTGAAAGGAAGGCCTTGCAAACAGGTGTTGAAGCACCTTTTGTACAATTTGAGCTTCCTTATTCATTTGTATATCCACACAATAATGTTTTGTAAAGGTGTGTGGTGACGCCCATGTTGCTACTGCACAAATGGAGTCAATGGGTACATTGGCCATAAAGGCTAGCGTTGCTCCTTTCTTTCTAGTGGAGTGAGCGGTTGATTGAATTGTTAGTTCTTTTTTGGCATTGGCATAACATAATTGGATGGTTTGTACTATCCATCTTGCAATAGTTGCCTTTGTGACAGGTGATCCTGTGTTGGTATGTGCGTATGCAACGAACAATTGTTTTGTTTTTCTGATTTTCTCTGTTTTTTGCAAATACAATAGTGCCCTTCTTACATCCAGGGTATGGAGGCTTCTTTCTCCTTTAGTTTTTGGGTTTTTGAAGAAAACCGGTAGGAGAGTGTTCTGATTTAAGTGATACTTAGATACCACCTTTGGCACGAAATGTGGGTTAGTTTTTAAAATCACCTTATCCTTGTGGATTTGTAAGTATGGTTCTTGTATTGTTAACGCTTGCAGTTCACTTACTCTTCGTAGAGATGTTATAGCAATGAGAAATGCTGTTTTTAGAGTAATGTGCTTAAGGTCTGCTATATGCATGGGCTCAAAGGGCTTTCCCATTAGTTGCGAAAGTACTGTATTTAAACTCCTTGTGGGTACAGGAGCTGCTCTTGGTGGGGCAATTATTTTTGCTCCTTCAAAAAAAAAATTCATTACTGGTCTTGTAAAGAAACTTTTACATGTTTTTTCCCTTGTGTATGCTAATATGGCAGCAAGGTGCACCTTTATGCTTGAGTAGTTGATGTTACTGTCTAGGAGGTAAGTCAGGTAAGTAATAACTGTTTCTTGCGTGTTGATTGAACTCTGTTTCTTGTTAGCGGCGCACCATGTGGTATATCGCTTCCATTTTGCTGTATAGCATTTTCTTGTTGACTGTTTTCTTGCCTCCTTTAGAATTTCCATGGTTCGTAGAGGCAGATTGAGGTGTCCAAATTCTATGTATTCAGGCGCCAAGCCGCTAGATGTAGTGTTGCTGGCTCTGGGTGAAAGATCTGACCCTGGTGCATTGTTAGCAGGTCCTTTTCTGCTCTGATCTTGACCATCTCCCCTTTGTATAGTTCTAGGAGAGTTGAATACCATGTCTGCCTTGGCCATAGTGGAGCAATGAGAATTATATTTGTTCATGGATCTTTTGCTTTTTGTAACACTCTTTGCAGCAGGGGTATCGGTGGAAAGGCGTAAGCAAATATCTGTGACCAGTTGAGTGAAAGTGCATTTCCCTTTGATAGGTGATGTGGAAACCTCGAGGCAAAGGACTGGCATTTTTTGTTCTGCACTGTTGCAAACAGGTTTATTACTGGTGTTCCCCAGATTCTGAACAGATACTGTACTGTTTTGTTCTTCAATTCCCATTCGTGGGAGCAGTTGTTCCGTCTGCTCAGCTGGTACGCTGTAATGTTGTCTACTCCTGGTAGATATACAGTTTGTAAGTTGATTTTGTGAATTATTGCCCATTGCCAGATTTCCTGTGCAAGTTTGCTCAGTGGAAAGGATTTTGTCCCTCCTTGCTAATTCAAATAAAACATTGTTGTTGTATTGTCTGTTTGGATCAGGATGGTTTTCCCCTGAATGTGTTTCTGGAATGCTTTTAGAGCTAGAAATACTGTTTTCATTTCCAAAAAGTTGATGTGCTTTGTGGAATCGTGCTTGTTCCATTGCCCATGTACTTTAAGCTGGTTGAAATGCGCTCCCCAACCGTTGAGGGATGCGTCCGTGGTGACTGTCACAGTTGGAGTTGGGTTCCTGAAAGGTCTCCCCAGTGCTATTTTGTTGGATGCCCACCATTGTATCTCCGCTTGCACCTTTTGTGTAACAACCACTAGATCCTCCCAACTTCCTGTGGCTTGAGACCAGCTGTTGGTAATCCATTCTTGGAATGGTCGCATGTGTAGTCTGGCATGAGGGATCAGTGGGATGCATGATGCCATCATGCCCATTAGTTTCATGACCCTCCTCACTGTCAGAGACTGACCCCTCTGGTAAAGTCTTGTTTCCTGATGGATCGCCTGTATCCTGGCTTGTGTGGGGTATGCCCTTTGTTTTGTTGTATTTAACTTTGCTCCCAGGAAGGTTTTTTCTCTTTCTGGTGTTGTTGAAGATTTCTTGTGGTTTATGGAGAAACCAAGTGTTTGTAGCATCTGAATTGCTTTTTGCACGTGATTGTGACATGTTTGTTTCGATTTTCCCCTTATGAGCCAGTCGTCTAGATAGGGGTAGACGTGGATTCCTTCTTTTCTCAGGTGTGCCGCCACTGCGGCCAGACACTTTGTGAACACACGTGGAGCTGATTTTATTCCGAACGGAAGTACCTTGAATTGGTAGTGAGTTCCGTTGTGCAGGAATCTTAGGTATTTCCTGTGTTTTTTGTTCATTGGTATATGAAGGTAGGCGTCTTTGAGGTCTATTGTTGCCATGTAATCCCCTTTTTGAATCTGTGGGATTATTTTTTGGAGCGTGCACATTTTGAAGTGTTGTGTCAGTATGAACTGGTTTATGAACCTTAAGTTCATGATTGGTCTTAGAGTTAGATCTTGCTTGGGTATTAGGAAATATGGTGAATAGTTTCCTGTGAACCACTCCTGTTTTGGTTCTTTTTTTATTGCCTGTTTTTGGCATAGTTCCCTGATCTCTTCGTTTAACAATTTTTGTTCTGGCTTCAATAATTTTCTTGTTTTTGGTGGGTTTGCAGGTGGTACGTGAGTTAGTTCTATGCAATACCCATACTTTATCAAATTTAATATCCAATTGTCTGTTATCCTTTCCCATTCTCTTTGGAAGAAGGATATTCTCCCCCCCCCCAGGTCTTTTGTGTGGGTCTTTGTTTGAGGGTAAGTCAGTTTGATCCATTTCCTCTTCCTCTAGAGGATTGGCCTCTTCCTCTTCCATTGCCTCTTCCTCGAAAGGGCTGTTTTTGTTGCCAACCTTGGTATCCTGATTGCTGACCCATTTGCTGACTTGGGTTTTGCACGTGAGTTTGCTGAGACATTTGTTGTCCTTGTGCAAACATGCCTCTACCTGTGAGCTTTCTGCTATTAAACCCCCCTCTTTTAAAGGAACCTCTTTGTTGCAGGGCACCCATTGCCCTTGCTGTTTCATTATCCTTTTTTATTTGTTCCTTGCCAAACAGTGCTTCTCCATTGAATGGCCTATTAATGATGGAGGTTTGAACCTCCTGCTTGAATCCTGAGATCCTGAGCCAGGCATGTCTTCTCAGTATGGTTCCTGTGCACCTCTGCCTACTAGCAGTGTGTGCTGCATCCAAAGCTGACTTTAGACAGGTGTTAGCCACGTTTTTTCCCTCCTGTACAATAGCTTTTGCTCTCTTTTTGTCTTCTTCAGGAAGTTTGTTCAATATTTCCTCTATCTCATCCCACTGTTGGTGGCCATATCTATTTAGCAGGGCATTTGAGTTAGCAATACGCCATTGTGTTGCTGCCTCTTTCTCCATTCTCCTCCCCACCATGTCCATCCTCTTACTTTCTTTTTCAGGTGGTGGCCCTGTGTTGGAGACTGCATTGGCTCTCCTCCTCGCTGTGGTGACAATAATAGAGTCAGGTACTGTACTTCCCTCAATATATTTCGGGTCCTTTGAGGAGGGTTTGTACTTTTTCTCTACTCTGGGGGTTACCCCCTTGTTTGAAGCTGGTTCTTTGAAAGCTTCTTTGCCTTGGTCCAGGATACTGGGCAGCATAGGCAGGTATTGTGTTCCTCTTGTAGCTGGTGCCAGTGTTTCTAGCAAAAAACATGTGTCCCCTTTTTCCTCCTCTAAGGATACTCCAAATTGATTTGCTGCCCTTTTGACAATGTCCTTGTAGAAAGCTATGTCATCTGGAGGTGAAGCTTTCGAAGGGTAGCTGCAAATTTCTTCTTCCGGGCTCTCGGTGTCGAGGTCATTCTATGTATCCTCGAAATTTTTGGAGACTTCCTCGTCTTCGGGTATGTCTCCATATTCCTCTGGTTCTTTGCCTCGAGGTTCTGGGGTTGGAGGGGAGTCGAAAATACCCTCTTCCTCTCCCTCGGCGTCTTCTGCCTCTTCGGTGTCGACGTTGTCCGGTTCGTTCACCGGTGCCTTTGGGATTCGAAAATCCTTTAGTGAGGCGTCGAAATCCTTTTTCTTTTGCAGGATCGCCGCCATCTCCTCCTTGAGCCTCTTCCTTTCGACCTCGAGGGCCCTCTAGGCATCTGAGGTCGGGGATTTTCTTTTCTTTCCGGCGTCGACTGTTGTCTTCGACGGTGTTGTGTCCTTTTTCGCTGGTTCGGTGTCGACCCGTGGCTTCGGCGTCTTATGCGATTTTCCCTCCTCTGTGACCTTTGGTTGGGTCCCATGGGGTTCTTTTAACCACGGCTGACCCTCGATCACCTTTTTGGTCTGCGTCGGGGCTGCCTTGTGCGCCTTATGTTCATGGCCCTTCGGTTAAGACGGATTTTTACCGGTCTTTCGCCTTCTTCTCGGCGTGGATCTTTTCAGAGTCTCCTTCTAGGACCTCAACGTCCGATCCCTCGTGCTTCGACTCCGCTGGTGCTCCATGTTCTTCCTCGTCGCTCGAGAAACCTAGGTCGCTTATGGAAGTTTTCTTCGATGTTTGCGACATTGTGGGCCTGTCTTTGTTTCTGGCGTGTTCTTAGCGTCTTGGGCAGGAACGCTGCGCAGGCCTCACAGTCCTTGTCCTGGTGATTTTCGGGCAAGCAGAGGTTGCAGACG
The DNA here is from genome assembly GCA_963921515.1 of Calotriton arnoldi. Classification (NCBI taxonomy): domain Eukaryota; kingdom Metazoa; phylum Chordata; class Amphibia; order Caudata; family Salamandridae; genus Calotriton; species Calotriton arnoldi. The sequence continues at coordinate 1,183,654 of CAWUFW010002595.1, forward strand.
TTGTGCGGGTCGTGTTGGGCGTATTTGTGGTGGCACTTTGGGCAGAATTTGACGGGGTATTCTCCATGACCCCTACCTCGCCATTTGTGGACCGACATGGTACACTTCCTGTCCTACGTCGATGTTCGATGATATTTCTTCGACAATCTTCTTATTTTGTGAAGTTTTGGGGGAAAATTTGAATTTTCTTCGGCACTTCCCGTCTTGCTTCCAGACCCAATGGCGGAAAAAGAATCTGAAGATGGCTACCACGCACGTCAACCTCCAGGATACAGTCTGACGTCACACAGGGGACGTACCTGGCACCAAATGGTGGTCGACCAGACCCAACCACTAGATGGCGGAATAATGCACAGCATGTGAATCCAGAAAAGGATTCACGCTGCAAAACGCTGATGATTCTCTCTTGCTTATACCTGCAGGAGTTCAGAGACTTCTACCAGGAAGCCGCAAAGAGACCAACATTCCCAGACCATTTGTGGGAGCTTGGTGCCCTGTCCTAACAGGCCTTGTGGCAGTCAGTTTAGTGCCAAAGTCAAGAACAGTCTAAGAGGGGGCATTTCAGCACTATGTGTCATTTCTGGGGCAAGAAGTCAGGGTAGGGGTGTTTTCCGAGGAGTCTTGGGTCGCATTACTCACTCTGAGGCAGGAAGGCCATTCTGCGGCTAACGCCCGATGGCATGCAAATTGGTGGGTCACACCGATTGGTCAGGGCCCTTTTTGATTAAAAATCCGTTAAAGGGTTGGCAAAGGCTTGATGGGAGATGTGAAGAGAGAAGAGACCCATAGATATAAGATGTTTGGGCTACAGTCTCTTATGCTTCCAGCGGTTTGCCAGACTGATTTTGCGGTGCGGCTGTTCAAGGCAGCCTTCTGTTTGGCCTTCTATGGGGCCTTCAGAGTAAGAGTTACTGGCAGGTTCCAGAAAGGAGATGTATGGTGGGCACCTGCTCGAGGGGGGTCAGCTGGCCAGGTAGATCCATGGTGGTGACGCTGCCATTTTATAAGACAGACCAGATGGGCCAGGGGAAGGACATTACATTTATTAGGCTCCGACTTTTGCCCAGTCCGGACCCTCCAAGAATACATTGCGGTTTGCCGACATGGACTGGTAGGGGCTCTATTTCTACATGCGGATGGATTGCCACTGTCTAAATTTCAGTTTCCAAGAGTCTTGAAGATAACTTTAATTGCTGCAGGGATTGATCCAACTAACTTTAGTGCTCACTTATTCCGTATAGGGACAGCCACTTCAGACGCATGGTCTGGGCTGGATGGTCACATGGTTAAAAAGATAGGCCGCTGAAGTCTGGGTGCTACAAACAATATGCACACTTGCACATGGTCTAATTAAGGCCACCAGTAGTAACGTTATGATCTCCCTCCTCTAGCTCTTGTATTAGGTACACCAAGTATTATGCCCGCTAGTGAAGCTTTGGTGTTGGGGCACCTCTGCATTTGGAGGGCCCAGGAGGTGCATCAGTCGGGTGGCTTTGTTGAGCATGCCAGAGAAAGCTGATTCATCATGTGGTGGTACATCTGAGAGGACTTAAGATCAAAAAACCTGAGGATGGTGGTGGAAAAACTCATACCAAGGGGGCTTCTGCCTCTGGTTCTGATTTTACATTTGGGCAACAATCATTTGGTATATTTGGGCCGCAGAGATTTGTTTGATGCACTGGACGGTGCTTGTAGCATTTGGTAATGCATCTGCAATTTAGTGAAGTGTGGGCAGTCGCTTTTGCTGCCCTTTACCCACCTCCACAGACACACATAGGCACTTCCGGACATTGCCCCCGGGGCGTTGGAGGATGTGATCTGTGCTAGGAGACCAAGACATGGCCAAGATGCTCGAGCTGGCCCACTGACAATGTGGGGGGGGGGGGTGACACAGGTAGGGTTGCTTTCAGGTGAGCACACCTTCTGCATGTTTTTAAACACAAGGACCAGCAAGGACCTCGCTTAACAGTGGTAGTCCCTCAGAGAGTTCTCAGGAACTTAGAGCAGGGACTGTCGCCTAAGAGAGAGGGTCCGCTTAGCTAGGGGGAGGACCCTCCAAACTGCAGCAGTGGCAGAGAAACCAGGCTGAAGGGTAAACCATGATCTCACAGAATTTTCTCTCGCATGGGGAAAACATGGGCTGTAGGTGACTCAATATGTAACGTACTCTGTAAAAATGAAGAGCTGTCACAAGCATGTAAATAGGTTTGATGTGTGATATGTTTAGAGTAAACAGTTTGCATTTATGAAGTACATTTTTTAATAATTAAATACGGCCTGAGATTTGATATCAATACCCAAAGAACAAAGTCTTATCTGGGGCGCTCTTCTTACCGGGAAGGGTGGGGGAGGGTTCGGGAGGGTTTAGTGGTTGGCTGGCATTCAGGGTTAGTTGGGGCGGAGCGCATCAACGTGTCCAATCCATATAAAACCTGCTGAAAAAAGATAAACCTGTTCCCTCAGAATGTCCAACGGTATTAATAATTGATCCATCCGCAGATCAGAGGCAAGATTAAGTCCAAGCTGCTACATTTATTCCCCTTTAATGTTTATTCCCAAAAGGAATGGACACAAAAAATGTTCACCGATGAATACTTTAGCAAGTTAATTTATTGGTCCTGCAAATGCAAAATATACAGAGATTTCTGAAAGGCATACCATTTTAGCTGGCATAGCTTGAAACACAGGCAGTTACTCTAGACAAATGCATACACAGGCAACACTTACAGGTGGCAAACTACAAGTCAAAGAAACAAAAATATATATATGTATATTCATCTCTCAAGCTCTGTAGTAGACATTAAATAAATAAATAGCAACTCTATTTAAAAAATGTTAACCAAAAAAAAAAGTTTTCAAGTGTTAAGTTATGAAACAGGAAAATCATTGGCCATTAAATATCGCCACCCAACGCCGTCCAAATACAAATGCTCCATAAAGGTGAACTCTTGTGCATTTTTGGTTATAATATTTCTGCAATTTCTGACAGCAAGGCTGCACAAATATACTCTACAAAACAAAAAAACGAATAATAACTAGTAGAAGGGACGTAATTGCATTCTATATGTTGCTGATCCCCATTTCCCCTCAGGTAGACTTCAATACATCTAAAACACCAATGAAGTAAATAAGACAGTGAATCGTGGTCTTTCAGCATCCTGAAGTCGAATAGGCAATACAAAACACTGTCTCAGGTGAAGAACTGCATTTCAGATGGTAATATTGGAGTCCTTACTAATATCAACTGAGAAAATTGAAAAGGGATCAACATCAGAGAAGGAAAAAGTAACTTGTCCCATCAGCAAAATGAAAACCGAGTTGGAAAAAGAAAACAAAAAATTAAGTGGAGGATTGTCCTTTTCAAGAAATGGGGAGAACCAACCAAGTCAAGAGCATTTTAATGGAACCAGAGTCCTATGGGCCCTGCATTATCAAGTGCCTCTGTGCTGAGCGTCCGATTTTCTGCCCATCTTTACAAACGAAGGCTTGATCATCTCACAGCAGTTCGCAAAATCTTCTCAGAATATTTCAGAACCCATTTATGTTTGCTCCCACCCTTACTTCTAAAATGACTCCTTTGTACACCCCTCTAGTGCAAATCCAGATCTTTTCATAAAAGAAACTGCAGACAGCACACACAAAAATACACAAACATCAGGCCCTAGAAGGAGACAATAAATAATTGGGTGTGAGGGCACATGACTGCCTCCATTTGGCAATTCAGCAACTCCACATTTCTGGAGACACTACAGATCAAGCCTACAAGACTAATTCCTGTTTAGCCACACGTCCAACAATTTGGAGACCAAACTCATTACACACCGAAGAACATTAAAGCAACGATAAAATATGCAAGGGGAAGACAATAACTAATCCTTCCATTCATAAATACAAGGTCTACAAAACCTCCTCATACTGGCATGCTTCCATTTTAAAACCTCAGGGTAGATAAGTAGGAGTTTGGCGCCATACATCAGCCATCACTCGTGATAAGTCCTCAAACACACAAAGCATTTTCACTTTTTTAGACCAACACATTAGGCACTGTGGTCACCTTTCAGAAAGCCCACTGGTAAAGGAAGGACTAATGTACCAGACCTTTCCACAGTGGATTTATGGGTTAACATTAGTGACAAAATAAAGAGCAAAATTTGAGGTTGTAAAGGGGACAAGAAGTGTTAATTTAATTGTAGTCCAATACTGCCGATGGGTTACTGTTGCTCATTATTTAAACCCAATTGGATGTTGTTGCTCTTAACTAGATAACAAGGGTCAAGGACCAACTTTTAGCAACATAAATGTACTAGAAAGTCCTCATCAGCCACATGACCAAGCACAAACTATAGAACAAATAAAACAGTTTTGTGGCCAAGGATAATCTGACCTCTTAGTGGGTGCGGCCACGCTGATAACCAGGCACATTCTGCCAACCCCTTGCGACTCCTGTGTGATGTAAACGGGAGGGCACTGGTGTTGGAAATTGTAAGCTATGCACACAGCTACAGTGCACCACCCACCAGAAAAAAAAGTTGTGTTTATTTAAAACAGCAAGTCCCTGCGCAGACCTGAATAAGCATATTTTCAACCCCACAATGTACTTCGCAACCAAAAGGGAGATCCCAACTAAAGGCAAACAAAAAGAATCAATAAAGAAACGTCATTATTTGGCTTGGGCCCTTAGGAGGAAATAGATGCCTCGTAGTATGAGCTGCCCATCTTTATATGCAGACTCAAGCCACCCTACGTCAGGTTAAAGTTGCGTCCACTTTTTCCAGCCAGATAAATTTAGCTTCTCTCCCCAGAATTACAAAAATTGGGATGAAAGAAAAACAAGCCTGGTGATCTCAGCTCATCGGACTTGTTCCAAATTAACACCTGTGTAATCAGGGAATCTTCCCATTCTCGTCCTGGCACGTGACACCTTTGTATTACCTTAAACACTGGTTACAAACCCCAACTAGCCACATACAGAAAAAAACTGTCTGGGATAAGTAGGAAGTGAGTAGATAGGGCCAGCAAGAAACACTTAAGGTGCTTAGTTTTTCACAGTTAGCGTCCCAAAGATCTCCTGATATACTGCATTGCAAAATACAATACTCCTATCTAATAGGGCAAGCTGCCGGTAACCTTCCCTTCCTTTCATTCATTCATCACACAGATGTGCCATACAAAAGTGTCTATGCTTCATCTACAGTATTCTGTGCATGATTCTACCAACTTGCCTAGTCGGCATAAAGTGCAAGCCAGTATGCGATACAAGAGGACAGGTACAAGAGGTTCAGACTTGTTTCCATGCGTCTGATCTCCAGGCACAAGAATCTTTAAAATGAATAATAAAATAATAGAATATTCGGCTGAAATAAAATGCTTCACCATGCATACACAGAGGCAAGAGTCAATGTATGCGCAACGCTACAGTGCACATAAAATACGCCGTCAAAAAAAAACTATATTAAAAAGCCATGTATAACAAAAGCCTTTGTACAATCGGAAAAAACGATAGAGAGGGGATGTGGTGGCTTTAAAGTGGTAAAAAGATTTTAAATTCCAAAAGCCAAAAAACACACGTCCCTTCAATCGAAAAAATATAAAATGATCATGCCTTTGGAGAGACCATTCATTGCCAGTGCAAAACGCCAGATACCATGTTTACAGTCTTTTTCTGGTGCTTGGAGTAACCCTTCGGTGTCCAATGTCATATTACTCGTTGGGGAGAGTGGCAGCAGTACAGGCGGTTTTAATTTTACAAGTCCTCTTCTTACCCTGTATTTTCCTTGTGAGTAGAAAAGTACACACTTCAAGACATGTTGAGATGAAATTCGGAGAACAAAACAGGGTGATACGAATGACTCCAGAGTCTTCAGCAACAACTTATGGCTCATGTCTAGGAGGCTACTTTCTTCCGCCATTTTCTCTTGAAAGTCCAGTAAGTTCAAAGGTCAACTACAGCAGTAGCCATTGGCCCGGCTTGACATCGAGCCTACCATAGGAGGGTCTACACGCAAGCTTTAGAGATGTAATGGAATGAAAAACACAAATGTCTTGTTTATTGACTTGTTGGATCCCTGGTGGGTCAAGACTGCTTCAGAAAGGGATTCATGTTCTGCAAGGAAATGAGAAATCTAGTTAGACATCCATGTGGCGCATCTACAGGAATCAGGAATAAATGGTGGAATTATCTCATGCAAATGAATTGGATGCTTTAAGGCAAGGCAATATATCAAGTGCTAATCAGCAAAGTTGGCACAAACAAATGTCACTGCAGAAAACCATAAAACAAGATGCTTTTCGAAAGGGAACACAAACCCATTTAAAACATTTACGTCATTGAAAAGTACTCTCTGATGATCTACTTCCACATGTCTTACAAAGCGAGCACTGGGAGACTTAAGACACTTGGATTTTCAGCTATGTGTGGTAAGTGGGTCTCAAGTACGCCTTTTTTTGTCATGCCAAAACCCAAAAGATTGGTGGGGCCGTTCTACAATAGGTGCTTAATCTTTGGGCTGCTTTGCAAATCCGCAAAGTTCCTGCTTTAAAGATAGAGAGGCAGAATATGCATACAGAAAGTCCTTTTGAGTAAATGTGTAAATGGGTTGTTATTCCCTTTAACCATTCAAATGCCAACGTGCTGTTTGACCAATCAAATTTTCAGGATTTGAAGGCTCACAAATCAAACCCCAGCATTTGAAGCCTCAATGTGCCAGTGTAGGGTCAGCAGAAAGCTGTCAGAGACTTCAAAGCCCTACTGAGAGCAGATTTAATTGCTCTAAGCAGAGGTGGCAACCGGGGGGGGAAAACATGTACAAATCACATTTTATACACTAAGCGTGTCTTTTCCTTTGCATCTTTATAACCTATTTTGGACCTCCACAAAAATACACAGAAATCGTTTGCAGAATAATAAATACTCTTGTTCTCTCAATTCATAGCCTAATACATTTCTTTAGACCGCGTTGTTGTTTCCAACTTTATAATTTTATATTTGGGTTGGAGGTAGAGGGTAAGGTGAAGTTGTGGAAGAATGAAAGGGAGGAAAAGTAGTCTTGCTTACTGCAAAGTCTAAGACCCCTTTGTGTTCCCAGCATCACACTAGTCATTATCGGACTGGGACAGAGAAAGGCTTGGTTAGGAAGAGGCAGGTTGTGGAGCCAACGGATTTAGGGAGAAAAGGATTCCGGCAACATCCTGTCAAAGGTACCATTAATAGGAGTGACCAGTAGAACGAAGCATAGCCCTGACTGTTATTCTACATGGCACCATCTGTGGTCCAGAGAAGAGGGTTGTGACATTGTTGGGTTGGTAGAGATGTGGACGCTGCTAGCTGGACAAAAATATATGGTCCTGTGAGGGATGGTAGATTGGCTTTTTTTGCTCAAAAGTTTCTCGCAGAGCAAAAGCTACAAAAAGGTAGATGGGGAAAGAAGGATTGAGCGGGTATGGAAAGGAGTCTCAAGGAGGATGGAATTGTGACACAAACGTCCTAAAGTCAAACATCAACAACTTTTATTAATGAGGTCCAAGGAGGCAGTTTCCTCTTTAGGGAAGAAACCCCCAAATTTACACTACTCCACTCAAGGTTAAAGATCAAGTTTGTAGCGCATAAGTGACAACCGAACACCATAACGTTTGGTAGCAACAGATCTATACGTGTTTTTGTTCAGATTAAAGCACTATTACAGCAAAAACATCGGATGTCCAACAAACCCTGGGCTGTTAAAATAGCCTCACAATTGAGTCTCATGGCTTAACACTGGATCTTTTAACTCTGCACGGTCATACTCAATATGAGGACCAACTATCTTAACGTAACAAGCTCTTGTCTTTGAGTGAAACAGACACAAAGGCATTAAAGAAGCAGAGACATCAAGGACATTCCTTCCCACCAAAAGCAGAAGTGGACTGGCTAACATGAACACTTAAGGGTGGACACACGCCAAATATCGCCTTAAAAAAATGTATGTATTGTGTTACTTTTCAACACTCTTCGTTCACCCATTCCTAACGCCTTTATGTGTTCCACCCAAACCTGCTGTCATCACATCCAGTGTGATACTGTGATATACAGCATGTCAAAATACTTCAAGAATCAATAAATAAAATACATTTAAAAAATGAATACACCTGGCTATCAATTCAAGACTGCGGAAAAGCAATATTAGTAAGTTCCAATAAGTAGACAGTGAGAAAGCCACCATGCTTTCCAGGATGGCCAATCAAAGGGAAAAAGTAGCTCTTAAAAGCAAGAGCGCACACCACATTAGTACAAAGTGAAAGTGGAAAGAGAAAGAAAGGTACTTACAGACATGCCTGCTCTAGTAAAGGCTACAAGGAAGAAAGGAGGAGGAAATGTTACTCAAGGGGCAGGTTGGAAACAAGATATAGGACAGACACATGCAAGAATCAAAGCATGAAAATTTCTCAGCGTTTGCAAAAGTGTACTTCCCATATTGACATTGAGGTGGAAAAGTTACTGACGGGACTCATTCATGTTACATTTTCATTCTACAACAATTATTATTATTATTATGCGTGTTTTATATAGCGTATATGTAGCGTATGGCTACCTAAAAAAGGTTTCCCAGTGCTGCGCTGATTGCGAAATGAAGGTTGCTCCAGAGTGCTGTCCAAGAGGAAACATTTAGGAAAATTCCAGAGGTTGAACCAGCACGTTTTAAGCAACTTGTGAAACATAAAGAGTGAGTGGTTCGGTCTTAATGTTGGAGCATTCCAAAGTTTTGGCCCAAGAAAAAAAAAAACGCTCTGCCTCCATGGCAGGATTTCTTAATTCTGGGCATTGCGGCCAACCTAAGATGGCTTGAACGCAATGAGCATGCAGGTAAATACAAGGACACTAAAGACTTGAGGTACAGTGGTGCTATATTTGATAAACATTTGTGCATGTAGCACAGAGCCTTGAATTGCACGTTAGGTAAATGAGCTTTGAAAGTAGTGTTGTGGTTTAAAGGAAGGGCTGTGTGATAAGAATGTGAATGGTACGGTGTGCTTCCTGAATACTGGATCAACAATATTAATGGAACAGAAAATCGAGGAAAGAATATCGAAAATAAAACAAAATCGACAAGTAAGTCTATATTTTCTATACCAAATTCTTTACTTCCCTATATGAACTTACCTTTCAATATTTTATCCCTCTATAATCGGTCACCAATATTAGTATGTGTAAGGAAATGCCTCTTTTTGTATGGTCACCGCCAAGTTTTCTGACTGATGCTGCTGGTTTTTCAACTCTGAGAGGGCACAGAGGCCTGATACCAAGACCTCAGTGCCAGTGCCCTGACCCTAAAGTGTATGTGGAATTGGCTGTACCCAATTGGAAATGGCTAACTTACATGTAAGTCCCTACTATATGGTACCCTGATACCCAGGGCATGTATTTTAGAGGGGTACCCCAGGGCTTGCAACACCGGTTGTGCCACCCTGGAGGTCACCCTGGAAGTCCCCCACGTAAAACAAGTCCATCACTGCAGCCTGGTAGAGCAGTTGTGCACTGCCAGCCCGACTTTGCAATTGTAAGCAATGGCAAAGCCACCACTTCCCCTGTACCTCTGTGTGAGTCATCCGTTGGAAGAAGGACTTAAGGACTGCCCTGCTTCAATGAGACACCAGCAAAAAGAGTCTGCACCATCGAAGACTTCACCTGGTGGCTAGCGAAGAGGGGGACTGTGCCTGCAGTTTCCTGCTCAGAGAGAATCTGTCTCCAGAGCCCAGTCAAGCCAGGACACTCCAAGGGCCAGCCAACTGGCCTCCTGTTCGCAGCATAGGGACGCAACAGCTGAAGAAGTCTGCTTGGGGTAAGGGGTAGCTCAAAGTCTTCAAACCACCAACACAGCCACTGTGCCACACCAATGACCAAGACCTGACGCACAGAGTTGCACCCGAGTTTGCTGAACCTGGGAGGGCTGTCAGAGTTGCTTGGACCCTCAGAAAGTGGATTATCGACCCAGGAAGGATTGGTCTGTGACCACGACACCGGGCGACTAGTAGTCCAGTGGCGATTGGACTTAGGCCAGTTCGGAAAGGCCCACGTGGGACGCCAACTTTGCAACCAGGACCCCGTCACCATCTTCGTGGACCGAGGAATCACTTCAGGAAGGACCCCATGGACTGCGTCGCAACCATAGTATCCTTACAGCATCTTCAGCATCCTTCGTCCCTTGCATCAGGACCACTGAATCGTGGATAAAGTGCCTGGAACTGCTGGAGGACTCCTTCTCCTGTGAAGATAATGGCTATTGAGGACCTTGGTCGTCCACCTGACTAGTTCCCTGCTGGAGTTAGTCGCCCCAAGTATTTCTAGCCAACCGCAGTGACACTTAAATCTTTTTCAAAGAAAACTTGGCTAAGTGTCCAATTTGTTGACTTTGCCAAGGCTGGTTTGTGGTCAAGTGAAATTGGTTTGATTTATTATTGTTTGTAAAAAAATCAGTATCTCCAGAACCCTCCAAAGGATTTTTTTCGTACAAGTGTCTGAATTCTTATAAAAAATACAGTCTACTGTACACTTGTTCCTCTGTGTAAGCCTTGCTGCTCAGAGCCACAGCTACCCCGGATTGAGCGGAGGGTTTGACAGGCGAAACCCCAGTCCTAACGGTGTCAATAAGTGTATTACACAACGAGGTTGCACAACCACACCATCGAACACCTCATTCCTCACAGTATGCTACGATATTGTTAGTGTCAATATTCAGTAATACAATGAAAGAAATGGTGCTGCTTTAATACCAAGTGAAAACTGTAATGGCCGACTTCTAGGGCAGTAGAGGTATCCTGGCACACAGGCGAATCATATCTTGAGGCATACCCATTCCCAGCAGCATACATTAGCAGCATATAATCGCCACTTTACTTTCATTGCATTAGGTCAAGTGAATTCTTGGGGACTTTGGAGCTGGGGAACCAGGTTCGAGCCTCGGCGTTGGATCAGCTTCATGTGATTCTGAGCAAAATCACTTAATCTCCCCGTGCCTACCAAAAAATGAATGTGTCCTTGTGTAACGCAAACGGTGCTTATGTAAAGCGCTCCAAAACCTTCGGGTCGAGTTCGAGCTATATAAATCTGCAAAAAAAAAAAATCTGTGGCTAGATTTTGGCACAGAAACATGATCGTATTGTCAGAAGGTGTGCCCTTTCAAGTACCAGGCTAAGCAGACGCCACCAGCATTTCGCGATCTGCAAAAGTCCTGCGATGCCTGCACAGTTCAACCAACTCGCCGTGAAAACTCAGAGCAGCTTCACAATATCGCCATGGCAATTGTTTTCGCATTCTAGTGCTTCCGTGTTTTTGAGAAAATGCTAGCTTGTCATTGGCTATGCAAGCAGCACCTGTTAACGTGCCTCAGCGTGGCTCCAGTGACGCCTTGCTGGAGGTCGGAAGGCGTGTCCTAAGTACTTCACCGGTCTTCAATGGAGCACTTTGCCAGCGTGAGGAGCCAGACGTCGAGCAAAGGGTAGGCTCCGAGTAAGCGGATGAGGGGTGGCTTTCCGCCCATCTCATCCTACTTACTCCCTGCTGTGAAAACTGCTTCGGGAAGAGAGCGTGGGTGCTTGGCATTGGTCTCTTTAATGCGCAGCATTTTAGGGACTCGACGGGATAGGCAGTGTAGATAAAATACACATTTTAGGGACTCGCCGGGATAGGTAGTGCAGATAAAATACATTTTTTTGTTAACAGATCTTCTGCAAACGACTTGCCACTTCAGTGCACGTAACTGCTGCAGGAAGATTCGGTTAAAATCAACTTAATTTTACCAATGGCCCGTACCTGCCCCAACACTACCCAAACCCCTGCCCGGCCTGACTACTTAACGCTCGGGTGGTATAAATAACGTACGCACATATTTCATTCAATAGGTCATATATCGAATATTCAGGTACTTACTAATCATGTATGAAATGAACCCACTCTGAATCGTTGATTTTTGCAATTATTAGACTCATTCGGATTGTCTAGGATATTTTTGGTCAATATTCAAGTCAATAAAAAGAGTCCATAAATAAAAGACTACGACAGAAACCTACAGACAGCACCATTTGTTCTCAAGCAAGGCTGGCAGTAAAACATTAGCTGCAAAGAAAGGCAATTTGGAGGCAGCAGAAATGCCCACAATCATGAGACTGCACACACTCATAATGTACATAGATAAGCAGCAAAATCACACAACCAAAAGCATAAACGGATGAAGGCAGAAGAATTAAACTGACTTGCACAGACATGGACGGCGAGGGCACCTCCTGCGACAGGTAGCTTGGCAGAGCCTCCGAAGCAGAAGCCATGTGCTCCTCAAAGCTGTTGATTCGTGGCTTTTTGGTGGGCTCTGGGCTTGCTAGTGGGGTAACACTATTGCGTCTCATGAGAATGTTAGGTCCCTTCTTTGCTTCCTACAAAGAGGAAACAAAATGAAATAAAAAAAAATAAGTGGCCAAAGTTAGTACAAAGCTTTATAGCAGCAAGCAAGCACCCACATTCCTCCAACTCATCCAGAACTAAGCGTGTTCTTTAAACTGGGTGTAAGTTACACCTAGTCTTGGCAGATGGGGATAGGTTAAGATGAGTTAATGTAAATATTTCAAAAATCAAGAAAGTGGAATTAAGCAAGTTCCAGGAGGGTCTGACATTTTTGCTGTTGCCAACTCGGGCAGGTGACTTTCAGTTCGATCCTAAGCTATTTTAAGAACAGAATTTAACATCAAACCGGGTTTAATAGTAGATATCACATTCTGGTCTCCGTATTAACGACAAGGCATTCAATCATTAAAGCTACTAATGCCATGGAAGAGACGCAGATTTCAGAGTAATGCAAGCCCATCAGAGGAGGATCAAAGGGTGCCACAGACCCAGGAGAAAGACAGGAAAGCAGTCTTTCACAGATATGATGGAGGAAGATAGAGACAAGAGGCTTGAGTATGTTATACTTGGGATTTCTGATGGGGCTGTTCTATTAAGGGCTACACGGTCCTTTCTCCTTGTAACGCGCTGTAGAATGTCAGGGACGAGTGATTCCACTAGAGTCGGTTACTCCGTGGCTGGCGAAGGAGGAATCACGCTCTGTATCACTGTACGAATTTACAGGGCAGGTAAAACAAACGCAGAATTGAAGATTGCCTTGAAAATGTCATGCTTGTCCAGAGGGGCCAGCCTGGACCCTGCAGTGTTTTAAGAAGTAGGAACATGAGTAGACTGGACTATGTTGCCTTTATCTGCAGACTGTTGTTGCTTTCATCCCCGTGGTGAATCATAACACTGTGTCTACCAAACTTCTCCACCTTCACCTGGGACACAGCAAGTTTCTAAAAATTGTGCTCTTTATTAGACTCCGCACACATGGTTCACCAATACTAATAGGCACTTTAAACCTAAACAACAGGGACCAAAGAGGAAAGAATAGCTCAAAGTGCCATTAACAGGTTTATGTTGACAAACCCTCAATTAGACTGGGCATCCATCAGAGAAAACTGGTAAAAAGAACTTGTGAAGGAGCACCCCAATAACCACCTCTAAATGAAAGAGCAATATATGTATGCAAATAACAGCGCCCGCTCCCAGCAGCTTCTTGATAGACATGAAGCAGTACGAAGTGAACCCGGAGAATTTTAATATTTAAAAATCAAGATGTTATACCAAGTTACAAGAGTGGGTACTTCCAGATCAGTAGTCCTATTTCCACCCCTAAAATGAATCCACCCCCCCTCCCCCCACCCCCTCGGCTATTGGAAATTCTGGGATGATTGATAAACCACCGTGTTATTTGGCACTGTCAAAAAATAAAGTCATAACTAAGGACCTAATGGGATTTTTTTTTTTTTTTAACAGAAACGTAAAAATGAATAGTAGTATATTTGCAGAAAGTAAGTCAGAACCAAATGCCTCACCTCTGGTCGGTCCCGGTGTGTGTTCACGGCTTCTATGTTCAAACAGATGGATTCCACTCGACAGCCTTTGAAAAGAGGGAGGAGAGAGGTCATTACACAACCCTAGAGCAGAAAATGGAGCAGCAATAGGAGCTTAACGAGCAGTGCTCAGAAAGGTCAAACTTCTTACCATAGGCAACAGGCGTGAGCTTCAGTACAGTGTGGAGGGGGCACTTCAGGTAGGGCATTTCATCTGCAATAGCAACACAAACAGTGTCAGGGTGTTGCAACAGACCAGAGAGAACATCTTATATCAACAAATAAGGAAATCCTCTAGTCCATCGCTTTTCATATTTTATAGTTCCTCTCCATATTCCCTCCCTCAAAACAAGCATTGGCATAGCCAATAGGTCTCGCCTTTGGGACCTTATAAATGTTTAGCCATGCAACAGTTGACGTTGTTGCACCAAGGCTATTGTGCTGCATAACTAAATACTTATAAGGTCCCAAAAGCGAGACCTATTGGCTATGCAATTTTAGTATGGTTGTATGGTGCCATTTGTTCATGTGATTAAGTTTTCTTTAGTCCCTTATGTCAGCTTCTGGTCAGTTCAGGGCACCTTAGAATGTGGCTGCACACACAACAAAGACTAGCACTGTTGAGATAGCTATATTAAGGGAGAATGTTTGGTGAATGTAGCAGCAAGGCCATCACAAAGAGGCAGAGGTCAGAAGGGGGCATTGTGTCCAAGGATTTTGTCTTTGCAAAGCCCCGCTTACTTCAGCACATACATTCAAAGATTGCTGTAACTAAACTTTCTGTCTACAATAATATTGAGTCATTTTACATCGGAGACCACTAGATGGCGACGTGTTTTTTAATACCTAGAAACCAGTGCTTATAGCACCTGACAAAACCGAGAGAAGCATCCTGAGGGCCTCGCATCATGTTTTGGCCTCAGACCTCATAAAAACGTATGACACGCCTAACTAGTAGGTTTAAGGAGTGGAGGGAGGAGGAGTGTGTTTATCAGTCTTGGCATTGTTTATAGTGGTTATTTACTCTATGCCACTCAAAAACTACCTGTAAAATAATCTGGTTTCGTCTTCATTCTGAAGATGAGGGAGTGCGGATGGGCTCTCGAGCCAGCCCCATAGCTCTGGTCCTGGTACACCCAGGACCCAGTCAGTCCTCATGTTTCGGAACATTTGTTGACAAATGGGTTACAAAGTGGTTGATTGTAGGATCCTAATAAGAGAACGCCTTGTGAAGGGAACCATGACCATTTACAGAAAGCTCTACATATGGACTGAATTCCCGATGCCGCAGAGAGCCAGCGGAGTGCTTTCTGAACAGTTTTGATGTCATTCACTTTAGGGTAAGATGCTGCTGGGTGTTCAGGCAGCACGGGGTGATTGTGTAGTTGGATGTAGGAGACTAGGATAGAGGTGCTTCGGCGGCACCATAAAGGGTTACAGTAGGATTCTAGTCAGGCAGTGCAGGGTGGTGGTAGAGTTAGATGCTGCAGGACGGTATACGGAGTCTCTGGCAGGTCATTGTTTATAGCAGAAAGCCAAGTCAGATGCTGAAGGTGAGTGATGCACTGATAGAAACTGAAGGTGAGTGATACACTCATAGATGCTGTAGGTGAGTGATACACTCATTGATGCTGAAGGCCAGTGACACTGTTAGATGCTGAAAGTGAGTGATACAGTGACGGATGTTGAGGGTGAGTGACACACTGATAGATGCTGAAGGTGAGTGACACTGTTAGATGCTGAAGGTGAGTCATACAGTGACAGATGTTGAGGGTGAGAGATACAGTGACAGATGTTGAGGGTGAGTGATACAGTGACATGTTGAGGGTGAGTGATACAGTGCAGGTTAATAGCAGGATGCCGGAGATCACAGTGGGCGCAGTAAGATTCTATATTTCGGTGGAGATTCTTGGCAGTAGGCTGCTGGTGTTGGGTGTAGAGAGGCTTCGGCATCTCCGTGTTTTTGTAGTTATATCACAGGGCTACGACGGCGCTGCAGTTGTAGATTGTATGGTTATATAGAGTGTTTTTTATGCACTAGGCTGCGGGTGCTCTTCGGCAGCACGGTGTTTCCAGTTGGATGCTGGAAGTCCGGGTAGAGGTGCTTCGGCGGCGCCAGCAGCTCTGGTCGCTCCGGGCCAACCTCCCCCCGGTCCACGCTCGGGGCCTCCGGTTCTGACAGCGGCGGTGCTCATCGGAGGAGCAGCGCAGAGCTTCGCTTGTCTGCGCCAGGGAGCAACGGGGGCGTGATTGCTGCGATAAAGAATAAGAACAGCTCCCAGGGTTGAAAATTGCAGAATATGGAAGTGAGCGGCCCGTCTGCGGCCACGGGAAGCAGAGAATGGAATATCAGCATCGCGTTTCTGCGCTGCGGGACCCCGGCGGCGACCCCTGAGCACAACCATCCGTCGAGCGCTGCTAGTTAACAACAACCAT